>CM064572.1:36348259-36434103 GCA_032716605.1 Paralithodes platypus
CCAATCGTAGGCACACCCCGTCTGACCAAACACAGACAAAGACAGTCTTTGTCAACCACGTAGGTCTGGGTTGGAATCTGGGAACTACAAAAGGGCAGGAATGGCCACACCATTCCCATTCCCAGTCCTTCATCGGCACCATGAACAACATTGAGGAATTCATCCTGGAGGAGTTACCCGCTGAGTGCCAGCCAATTTTGACGGTGTGCTTCTGCCAGTGCCAGATTTTTTTTTTTTTTTTTTGGCTAAATCTATTAAGTTGGGAGAGAAATGGTAAAAAAAACACTCCCCTCGCCAGAAATCAGGTCCCCGATGGGATGGTCCCGAAAGTAGCTGAAAAGACACTATAGACTACAGAGACTTTTATGGTATCGGAATGTATGGGTGGGAGGGTGGTTTTGGGGTTGGTTGGGGGAAGGTAGAAGGGTAATTGACTTGTGTTACACATATGAAGCCGATTGGTGAGGTAGTTTCGCCACCACGGATTTTCCTTTTTTTCCTTTTCTTCGTACGGATACGCTAGAAGTGGGTGGTGGGAAGCGGTTGGGGGTGTGGTGGGGGGAAGGCAGAAGGGTAAGAGACTTGTCACACAAATATGGAACCGATTGGTACAGTCGTTTCGCCGCCACAGATTTTCCTTTTTTTTCCTTCTGACGGGACCGACAGTCAGCGAGTGGGTGGGAGGAGGGATTTGGGATTTTTGTGGTGGGTAGCCTAAAGGGTAAGGTACATGTGGTAAAAATATGAAAGCCATAGGTGCAGTCGTTTCGCTGCTACGATTTGTTTTCGGCAGGGTGCAGAGGGTGGCAGGGTTGGCTTGTTGGTTGCTGCTCCGGTGTGGTGAGAGGTGTGACTGGCGGGTCCCTCCTGGTCCCATTGTCCCCTCGTACAACGGTGCCGCGTCTTCCCGCCAACCCGCAGTGCGGCGGTTCTGCCAGATGCGGCCTAACTAACGTATACTTCCACGTTCGACTGGAACTTTCTACGATTTGACGAGAGTAGCTCTCGTCTGACGGGGTAGCTGCTACGTCTGACAAGGCTGCTCCGGTCAGACGGCCGTGGTGGCCAGGTCGGTCGTAAGTTTCCCCGTCTTTTGACATACGTGAGGGCGAGCCACGTTCCTGATTCGACTCGAATCAGCAACCGCGCGGCCTTGGCCGCACCCACAACATTCCCGACCCACGTGGGCTACTCGTTTCTACTCGCGCCATGCGAGAGTACCCCCCCGACTGGCCGTAATTTCATTTACGTTTTGCGTATTATGCCATTACGTTTTACGTAATCGGTTGCCAACTACCAATATACCTTCATTTACAACAGACGGGAGCTGACGGGAGCAATATACGTGAATGTGTGACCCCACCATTAAGCCTCCCGCGCGTCTACTATTCCTTTGGTAATCGGTCTTATTTTTCTCTTATTTCTCCTTATTTCTGTATTCTCTGTATTCTCTCTCTCTCTCTTTCTTTCTCTCTCTTTCACTCCTGTCTGTCTGTCTCTCTCTCTCTCTCTCTCTGTCTGGCTCGCTCGCTTTCCCTCTCTCGCGCGCTCTGTCTCTCTCTCTCTCTCCCTTTCTCTCTTCCTCATCCGTATAATATGTCATTCTCATTATTATTTTCTCTAATCTCTCTCACTCCTGTCTGTCTGTCTGTCTCTCTCTCTCTCTCTCTGGCTCGCTCGCTTTCCCTCTCTCGCGCGCTCTGTCTCTCTCTCTCTCTCCCTTTCTCTCTTCCTCATCCGTATATGTAATTCTCATTATTATTTTCTCTAACTAATCCCTCTATTTCATTTATTTGCTTGTAATATTTCTGTATTATTATATCTTTTTCACTCTCTTTCTTCAGTTCAGTTTCTGTATTCTCTCTCTTTCTCTCTCTCTCTCTCTCTCTTCCTCATCCGTATATGTAATTCTCATTATCATTTTCTCTAATCCCTCTTTCTTTATTTGCTTGTAATATTTCTGTATTATTATATCTTTTTCACTCTTTCTTCAGTTCAGTTTCTGCATTCTCTCTCTCTCTCTCTCTCTCTGTTTCGCTTGCTTTGCAGGATTTGTTTTTGTTTTATATATAATGTTATTTCAACACATTTCCAAATCACCTTATGGAGTAGTGTTGACGACTCATTTTGTTTTGGTGGTGTTCCCAGGAGGCGTAATCCACATGTGATTGAGGTAGGGAAAAGGCAGAACTGCCTATAGCGAGTGTATGAATGTGATTGAGGTAGACAAAAGGCAGAACTGCCTATAGCGAGTGTATGAATGTATGTATGAATGAATGACATGGATGTATGAGGTGGACCAAGAACCAGATGGATGGATGAGATTCGAAACTTATGGATGTAATGGGTTATGTTGCTGATGATGATGATATGCACTTGTGTTTGGGTAGTGTGCTATTCCACCATATGAATGATTGAATGATATTAATTCATGAGGTACTTTGAAATAGATGAATGAATGATTGAATGAAGTTATGAATGACATTAATTCATGAGGTACTTTGAAATAGATGAATGAGTGGTTGAATGAAGTTATGAATGATTGGGAAGAAGGGAGGAGGTTAGAAGTGTTCCAGTGTGTGGTACTCGGTGTAGCAAGGAATAGGACAGAGTCCCACATCACACCGACTACACTTGGACGCGACTTCCCTCCTATGTCGGGGCCTCCTTGTCGTGTGACTGCAGACGTGGCACACCTTCTTTCCGGCCACCCGGCCAGCAGCAAGTTGGTTAGGGTTGGGAGGTACAGTCACAAACCTGTGGGTCAAGAGGTAGTCCCGGCACTCAAGGCGGCTGGGCAAATCCATGATCGCCCTCGGAACTGGTGCCGCACGTGTGGTTCCGTGCTTACGGAGGATGGCCTCTATGATGTCCTTAGAGAACGGCCTTACAAAGGTCTTCTTTCCTGTGTGCGTCATCCACAGGTTGTATGCGTTGAGGACAGTGACATCAAGAAGATGGAGTATGACCTTCTTGTACCATTTACAGGTCTTCCTCAGGCAGTCAACAGCAGTGAACTGCATATCACTTTTGTCCACCAACCGCATGTTCACATTATACTCCAGGACAGCGTCAGGTTTGTAGATAACTACAGTCCTGTTGCCTGTGACACGGTCCTGCAGGTATCTCCTCTTCCCACTATCTAGCAATGCGGACTTGTGGTAGGTGGAGAGGAAGAGAGAGAGAGAGAGAGTGTCGTGATAATATAACAATTTTACATAATTATGTATCATATATATGATAAAATAATATATACGGTACATATTATGTTCCCCACAATCATATAATACCAAGCACAAATATTCAATCTTTCGTTGTTTGTATTACCGTAAGAAATTTACTGAACACCTGAAAATAATACGCTATGAAATGCTTGCAATCAAACTTTCAAGCAATTACAAGGTCACATGCAATTATAAAAAGGTATATATATTGTAGACCACAATCTTCGCCAGGCTTCGTTGTTGCTTGTATTATCGTGAGAAATGTACCGTACACGCTGGTTATCGTGAGAAATTTACCGAACGCCTGCAAATAATACGCTATAAAATGCTTGCAATCAAACTCTCAAGCAATTTCAAGGTCACATGCAATTATAAATGTATAGGTAGACCCAGAGAGGAAGAGACAGAGAGAGAGAGAGAGAGAGTGTTGTGATAATATAACAATTTTACATATGTATCATATATATGATAAAATAATATATACGGTACATATTATGTTCCCCACAATCATATACTGCCAAGCACAAATATTCAATCTTTCGTTGTTTGTATTACCGTAAGAAATTCACTGAACGCTTGAAAATAATACGCTATAAAATCATTGCAATCAAACTTTCAAGCAATTACAAGGTCACATGCAATTATAAAAAGGTATATTGTAGACCACAATCTTCTCATGACCGCTCACCACGGCCGCCGTGGACCAACTGAGATGTACTCCACTTACATCCACCCTCACTCCCTTGCTACATATGTAATTATATAAAGAAATTACCGTATTTTAGCGATTTTGCCCTTCGGTTGCAGGATCGTTGCAAGACAACCAGTGATCGTAGAAGGATGGATCGGGTGTCATTGGAAAGCTCAATTTACGCCCTTTCAGGGATACATGTATTACGCTCTGGGTCTTGTTAATGCATGAAAAAGAGCACGGAAACAACCCTATTTATGGTAAAAATAAAAACGCTGGGCGGCACAGTGAAATATACTCCACCACCCGCTCGTAAGGTGATAAAATGCTTGCAATCAAACTTTCAAGCAATTATAAAATGTAAATTGTACTTACCAACACCCACACCAGTATGTTCTTCGTCAGGAACGTCTCCATTTTGCTCAACGGTCTGTGCAACATCAACCACAACATCCACCCCACGCAAATTATGCTTGGGGTGAAAGCCTATGATCGGCATATTTTAGTATTCCGAGTCATCCACACTACCAAAACTCTCACCCAGACCTTCCATGGTTTCATTCAACAGCCTATTAGAAAGTTCTGAAGAGTTCAGCATGATATCTAGTTCCTGGGTGGTGAGCCGGGCGTGATGAGTAGGGTGGCGCGACGCACTAGGGGTGGCGGCCACCGAATCGGACACGGGCAAATCTTGACCTTCCATTACGGCTGCTTGAGGGTTACTGAGTCACGGTCATACAGTGGGGATGTGTGGGTGGGACCTTGTAGTACAGCGCCTGACCACCAAGTTTCGCTTTCCACCTAAATTAGGGCGGGAATACGCCCACAGACTTTAGTCGGGCCCCGCCATTTAGTCAAATTTTCTTGATTCGGACTTAAGTCGGGCCCCGATCTTTAAGGGTTAATGAGAGTGGAAAATGAAGGGAAACCCGCGTATATTTCCGAAGATATTTTCCACACGTCTTGAGTACAGGAGTACAGTGTGTTGCAGGCACATGGGGCCACTTTGAACATTTTCTTTAGCCTGTAGCAAAGAGGAGCACACAGTCGAGATCTGTGAATAAATTTGTATAAAACTCTATGGTGATTTCCCTTCACCTTCCACCCTCATTAATACAACATCGTAAATGTATTGTAGCAGCCAAACTATGTATAATTCGACAGTTTACCTCGGATACATTGATGTTTAAAATTATCCAAAGAGGCCATCCTCCAATTTAATGCATGTGTAACAGCGCATTTTGAGCGACTGTACACTCTAGGGTAACTCATATAATCACTTGTATAACTCACACCCTTATAACAGTTATTCACTTACTTAAGTATACTACTGTACATTCTAATTGGGCATGATCTCCCCTGTAGAAGATCACCTCACCTATAAAGGCCTTGGTACAATTCTTGCAAGCTAAGCAGGGGTTCTCACGCTCCCTCCAGAGAATTGCAGCAACACCAAGATGATTGCTAGCAACTAATATCGTATGACTCCACACTGGTAAGAAGCCGGCACGCTCGAGCCCCCAGGCATTGGGCAGTAGCAGAACAGCCACCCATTAGGAAGGTTACCCCTTCAAGCGGCCGTGGTAATTAATACAGTGACATTACAGTGACAGTGCGATACTGTGCAATTAGTGTGTGTACCGTTTACCTATTTTCGCTATTCTTAATTCATCTATTCTTTACAGGAAGGAATTACAGATTACAGGAATTATAGCTCAATCTAGTTGTTAGCCAGCTTACTGCTTTTAATTAGGTAGATACTTCGCTGCTGGGCAATACAGTATCTACACAGACCTTATAACTATTTACAAACCGCATAGTTCTATATTTTGTGTTAAATAAATATATATAGAAAAGCCACCAGTGTCTTTGCTTCAAATCAATTACCTCTATGATTTAGCTTTCAACATGTTTTTACAGTGTTAACCTGGACTACAAGCATTACAAGGAAAATCAAGGTAAGAGGCAAAAAGGGTATCAAAACAGTTTAATCCCCGATACATAAGTGGTTGGCAGCTTATTGGGATATGTGTTCCTTAATACAACACAGAAAAGACCTCCGAAGAGCAATCATATTAAAAACAGTAAAGAAAAGCTGAAAACAGAGCAACTAGATTTACCAAACATTAATGAGCTAAATGGAAAGAAAAACATCGATGAATGATAAAGACATAGAAGTGGATTCAGAGTGAGGTGGTACTATATCACAGTGCCCAGCACATCAGCACTGACCTCAGCATTCCCTTCACTGAGCCAATGAGTCACGGTGAGCCCGCGCGCCAGCAACTCGCCCCAGCAACTCAGCCAGAGACTCACACACGCACGCACGCACACCACGCCCAGGCAAGGATATGACGTGTCTGTGAACTGTGACGTCACAGGAATTGGTGACGACTTGCTTCAGGTGAAGCAACTGCAACTCTAAGGGATCACCACTTCAAACTTCATTCTACAACAGCTGACTAGAAGACTTCAAACATCACAGCATTAATTCAGCTTTGTATCGGTTAGTCAGAAATTACAATACAAATTAAATATACTAGTAACTAGTGCTAGTAAAAATCCTGTCAACATAAACACAGCAAATGCCAGTGCCTTCTTTAAATTTTCTTTAGCAAATATCTCTACTTATTTACTCTACGAATTTTAACCCTTAATTAGCGGCTCACCACATAAGTCGAGTTAAATAAAGCTGGACTATGTGGCGGCGCTCGACATAGGTCGAGTGGCAATTTCAGCACGTAATGTTGCTGAGAGAGAGAGACAAGTGGTGGCAGGAGACTAGCGAGCGTATGACTGCTCCAGACCACCGCGGCGAACCTACTGACACGAATCTCAGCTCCCTCCTCCCTCTCTCACTCGCTACATACTGAATTATATATGGGGAAAGTACCGAATTACATGCTTTTTGCACTCGCGTTGCACGGTTATTGCAAGAAAACTAGCCATCATAAAAGGATCGTTATGGTGTCATTCGAAAGCTCTGTTTATGCCCTTTCAGGGATAGGTACTTGTTTTACGTTCTGGGTCTTATTTAGGCATGAAAATGATCACGTAAACAGCCCTATTTTGGCTAAAAACACCCCGCTGGGCGGTACATATAAATAAACCGCATAGGCCGCTCGTAAGGTGTTAAAGTGTGACTATACGTACATTTTAACTCCATTTCGAATTAGTAAATTCAAGTCTTCCTTTAAGAACTTTTATTCTCGCACTAAGAAACATATTTTACTTCCTTTTAATTCTAATTTCTCTCATTGAATTAAAATTTTAGGCCTACAGTAAATATTAGTTTACCAGCACAAATTTCTCAAGAAATTTATTTTAGCAGAGGATCATTTCTTTTCTCTTGCCTGTGTTACCTTACTTTCATTTTCTTAGTAAGAGAGTATTCTTATACAGTGCCTTACTAAGTTGGATTTTCCAGATTTTCCTGTATTAATATTTCAACTGCTCACTCATCAGACTAACCACCTTCATTCATCCATACAAACTACCGTACGGGTGTGTGGTTAAGAGAAGTCCCCTTTTTACCAAAAATTGTGTACCAGTGCTAACATTTTTTGTGGGATTATTTGTCAATGACATTCAGTCCAGGTACCTTTACCAAAAGTGTAATTTTTCCCCTATGTCCTTTAATCCTTTTGACAAGAAGTCACCTCACAATGAGGAGGACTTAATTTCCTCAGACAGTACTACTGACAACAACTCAGAAGAGGAATTAGAGGGAGCGGGAATTGAACCTCAGTCAGACACAGAGCTTGAGAAAGAAGTAGGGACAAAACTTTCTTCTGACCTTGACGACTTGACTGATCAACTTACTAACTTTTTCAAGGAGACATCGGGCCACCCCGATACATCCTCTAGCGCCTGCGGAACAGTTAAGGATACATTGGATCACCCCGATAGAACATCCTCAAGCGCTAGCGCCAGCGCCAGCGAACCGTCATTGGTGTCCCAAGATCACCAAAATTTCGCGAAACATGAGGTAAAACGAGATACCTCCGGCACCCAGAGCCATTTCAGCTTATGTCCTTCAATACTAGGTGGAGTCACCCTGTGATCAGGAAACACCTACTTTCCTGTAGTGTCGGCAGTGACACCTCCACCGGCAATGACTACCAGTACTTCATCTACAATAACGCCACCGGCTAATTCCACAGCAATCATGACAGGTCAGCCGCCACCACCGAAGATAAATCTCATGCAACGTGGGCAAGACATCACCTACTTTACCGGAAAAGATTGTCCAAACTACCCGGGAGGAGGTCTTATCTTCTTGCGGACCATCGAAGACCTCATGAGGAATAGTGACATAACGACAGATGAAGACAAGATCGTGTTTGTAAGAGGATACCTGAAAAGCGGCTCCAGACCCGCACTCGCACAGTCCATCCTAGGTTTCCAGACCAAGGACTATAGTGCATGGAGAACATATCTGATTGAATGTTTTGGAGACGGCAACCAAGGAGGAGCATTGGCCTTCGTACACAGAATGGCCCACAAATTTGACGAGTACCTTGGTAAGCGAGACATGCTCATGGCCCAAGTCATTGCAGGAGATGTTGTCGTAGATGCCGAGCAAAGATTTTACACTTCAGATTGGGTAGATCAGGGAGCACAAACTATGACCCTGAAAAATCTAAGTAAATTCCTAGATTACATGGTTTTCGTATGCGCACTGCCTACCATTCTTAGGAAGGAAATCATGAAGACTGAGTTTAAATCAACCAGTAACCTTCAGGAGTTTGTGGCAAAGAAAGCATTCAAAATCTCCACAGATGTAATACCAAAAGCCTTCGTAAGCCCAGTAGAAGCTCTTGGGACCAAACCCAGGCAGGCTACAAGCTCAAGGAACCACAACATCTGTGAACACTGCCAGGAGAAGGGCCATGACAAGAGATCATGCTGGAAACTCCACCCGGAGCAAACCCCGGACAGGTACAAGAAGAAGACGACACACACAGCTTCCGGTGGGGCATCACACAAAGCTGGACGAGCACAAGGAACACAAAGTCCGAGGAAGAGCTGTATGATCCATGAAGAGATGGGACATTCCACAGAAGACTGCCGAGCAGCCAAGGATCTAGTCAGTAAGTACCACAAACGTTCGTCGGGGGAAGCTCAGGGCAAGACGCCCGAAAATCAAACGTAGTAAAGACTACTCCGTTACCTACCAATGTACACTCGTCGCCCTTACACGTGCCCTCTATCGTTGCGGCTGTCACACGAGTGAACATTATGGCAATTCCAGTAACGGTAGGTAACAGGAAGATCTCTTTGGCTCTTGACTCCGGCGCCTGCGCCAACGTCTTGTCCTACGAGTCATTGATAAATCTTCAAAACCAGCTTAAGTGCAACTGGACACTTAAGCTCCCAGACATGCAACTTAAAGGAGTTACACGGGATACCCTACAACTAGTTGGTATGGTGGACATTCCGTTTAGATTCACACGTCGCGGAGACCCGAACATCAAGACAAGGTTTTACGTGATAAAGGATTTTCCACTCCCAGCCGATGGCCTCATCGTCATCGGAACGATGATGGACAACCGCATCGTCTTAGATCCTTCCGAGCAGAGTATGACATACAACCGCCACACGTATTCTACAATGCAGAATTCACGACCTCTCCTACACTCGACCATTGCAGCGACTGTACCAGCAAGCATGGACAATTTACCTGCGCGGTCCTTGGGGTTCCCTACTCCAAGTATCCAGAGTGTTGGATCAACAGGTCAGGGTTCTCGGTTGTATCCCATAGTAGTTTCCGGAAAACAAAGGATTTGTGCTAGAGAGGGTGCACACCTTCCAGTTAGGTTACCCAAACTAAAGAGAGGCACGGATGCAATCTGTCTAAGTGAAAGTGCATGTGTAAAGGGACTAGCTCTCGAGTCAACCTTGTACAAGTTACACAATAACGCAAGGGCGGAGATACTAGTCTACAACAGATCTAATGGTCCAATTACGCTGAAGTCCGGTTGTACCATCGGAAAGGCTCTTGTGTGCGACTATCCAGTAGATCCAGAACCCCCGGAGTGGCCCTCCGCACAAGCGCCCATAGCTGTGATGACATCATCGAAACCTTCCAAGATGTCAGAATCAGATCCTATCAAGCTGCACCTCAAGAATGTAGACTTTCCAGAACTGGAGGACTCCCTTCTGAGCTTACTACAGCGGTTCAGAGATGTCGTTGCGCTCCCAGGAGAACGACTAGGTAAAACGGATCTGACAACGCATTCCATACCCCTAAAACCAGACACCAACCCCGTCTACACAGCGGCATACAGATTGCCACACTGTCAAAGGGATGTGGTTAAAGGGATGGTAGACGACATGCTTGAGCAAAAGGTTATCCAACATTCATCCTCGCCATGGAATTCACCTCTTTTCCTGGTTCCTAAGAAGGATGGAGGATGGCGCCCAGTGATTGATTATCGCAAGGTCAATCAAGCAACCATACCTGATAGATTCCCCATGCCTGTACTGTCCGAGCTACTACAAGGCATTGGTAAAGGGAATACAGTGTTCAGTACGCTAGATCTCCTCAGCGGGTACTGGCAAGTTGGAATGGATGAAAAGTCAACGAAAGTCACTGCTTTCTCGACCCCAAGCGGACACTACGAATGGTTGCGCATGCCTTTTGGGTTAAGAAACGCACCCCTCACCTTTCAAAGGTTAGTCAACAACCTTTTTGCGGGCCTCTTGGCTGACTCAGTCTTTGCCTACCTGGACGACATTATAATCTGTAGTAAAGATCATGATTCTCATTTCGACAAACTCCAACAAGTAATGGAAAGACTACAAATGGCAGGTTTACGTATCAAGATCAGCAAGTGTGACTTCCTTAAAAGAAAAATCAAGTTCCTAGGTCATCAAGTAGACGTAGAAGGAATCCACACTATGGATGCTAAGATCCGTGCGATACAAAATTTCCCACGACCGTAAACTGTAGAGAATATCCAAAGCTTCATTGGCTTATCAGGCTACTATCGTTCTTTCGTGAAGAACTATGCGAGTCTGGCAAGGCCTCTGACCCAACTGCTCCGAAAGGAAGCACCGTTCGAATGGGGCCCAGAGCAAGAAGAAGCCTTCATCAGCCTTAACACCTTAAGAGCGGCCTATGCGGTTTATTTATGTGTACCGCCCAGCGGGGTGTTTTTAGCCAAAATAGGGCTGTTTACGTGATCATTTTCATGCCTAAATAAGACCCAGAACGTAAAACAAGTATCTATCCCTGAAAGGGCATAAACAGAGCTTTCGAATGACACCATAACGATCCTTGTATGATGGATAGTTTTCTTGCAATAACCGTGCAACACGAGTGCAAAAAGCAGGTAATTCGGTACTTTCGGTACATAATTGAGTATGTAGCGAGTGAGAGAGTGAGGAGGGAGCTGAGATTTGTGTCAGTAGGTTCGCCGCGGTGGTCTGGAGCAGTCATACGCTCGCTAGTCTCCTGCCACCACTTGTCTCTCTCTCTCAGCCACATTACGTGCTGAAATTGCCACTCGACCTATGTCGAGCGCCGCCACATAGTCCAGCTTTATTTAACTCGACTTAAGTGGTGAGCCGCTTTTTAAGGGTTAAGCAGGCTCTCACTTCTACACCTGTCTTAGTTTTCCCTGACTATGATCAACCATTTACACTTTGCACCGATGCATCCCTCAAAGGTCTTGGAGCTGTACTGATGCAGCTAGATGAACGAGGCAAAATGCGAGTCATTGGTTACGCAAGTAGGGTGTTGAATGATGCCGAGACTAGGTATCACTCTACGGAATGGGAAACCCTTGCAGTAGCTTGGGCCCTGAAGCATTTCCGAGATATCATCCTCAGCTATCCGATCGATCTCTACACCGACAATGAGGCGGTCACGAAGATATTCAAGGGTGGTAAGAATCTCACTGGCAGACTAGCGCAGTGGTACGAAACGGTATTACAGTTTGATCCGACTCTGTATCATATCAAAGGTCTGGCTAACGTGGCAGCGGACGCACTCTCCCGAAATGTGCAAGTGGCCCCAGTGATCCAGCTACCGACGCTAACACACGCCCAGGTGCAAGAAGAGCAACGCAAGGATCCTCTGTGGTCCACAGTCATCTATTATCTGGAATCAGGGGATGCTACAACTCTCCCAGCACTACCGGTCCCCCTCACGCAATTCCAATTGCAGGACGGACTTTTGGTTAGAGTTATTCCCAAAGCCATTGACACACGACCCCGTGTAGTGATTCCAAATACTCTCACTGAAGCAGTACTTCAACAGCAACATGATGCTCCCCAAGCTGGTCACCCAGGACGGGACAGAACACTTGACGCTACCAGAAAGAAGTACTACTGGAAAACGATGAGAAAGGATATTGAACAACACATAGCAAGATGTCTCTCCTGTGCCCAGCACAAGGGAACCTGTGATGGTCCCGCACCAATCTTGGAGTATCCAACGCCTTCACTTCCATTCGACACTGTATCAGTGGATTTGCTGAAGTTGCCGCGGAGTCACCAGGATTCACAGTATCTTCTAGTATGTGTTGATTTCTTCTCAAGATTCGTAGTTCTAGCCCCGCTTAAAACTAAAACAGCGGATGAAGTTGCTCATGCACTAGTAACGCATCTCATCTGTCCGTTCTCCTGCCGTAAGACTCTCCTCTCAGACAACGGGTTGGAATTCAAGAGACAGGTGATTGCAAGTATCTTTGATATCTACAATATCAAGCAATCGTACATTGCAGCATACCACCCAGCCTCAAATGGGTTGGTTGAACTCATGAACAGGACCCTCCTAGAAGTCCTACGCCATGTAACAAACCCGCTCCAGGAATCGTGGGAAGACTGGCTTCCACAGGTAGCAGCTTGTGTAAACGGCTCTGTAAACTCCTCTACAGGTAAGACGCCACACTACATAGTCTATGGACAGGACAAGATTCTGCCATATGAACTACTCTACAAGCCTAGCACACCAGTCTACAATCTAGAGGACTATGCTAAGAGACAACTCCTGGTCTTTAGCAAGATCCACCACCAAGTCCGAGATCATTTACAGGCATCCCGTGCAGAAATGATTAGGAAACAGCACAAAAGAGCACAGCAAACTGTCCCTGACGTAGGTGACAAAGTTATGTGCCTAGATCCGACGAGAATGTCTAAGCTCTCACCGAAGTATAGTGGACCCTATGTCGTTACGGACACAACATCCGGTAACAAGTTTGAGGTTCGAGACCCTACGACTAACAAGGTAGAAGTAATCCATGGTGATAGGTTGAAACGTGTGAGTCCTGAACTCCCAGCAGATGGAGCACTCACACCTATTCCCTCACCTTCAACAGTGCAACCCACTGCACCCCTGTCGACTGACTCCGCGAACGTCAATGAGTATAAGCGGAAACTCCGTTCTGCTAGCAGAGTGGATCATTGTTCTATTGAGATAGGATATCTAATGAAACAAGCCGCACACCCAGGTGTGTAGAAAAGACTAAACCAAACCAACTCACTGTTCTGTTAACGTCACACTTCTAACAGAGCAGGCCGCTCACCCAACTACATCCTACTGGACGAGTGAAGTATTCAATTAATTCACATTTCTAGTAGAATATTGTCCTTTCGTCAGAGAAAGATGAACTGGTTAGTGAAAACACTTCTACTACTTGGAACACTAATAGTGGCTGATGCAGCATCACCTTCGTTGCTGAAGCCCGGCGCCCTTGTTGCCCAAGTAGGGAGAGTGCTAATTGCGGAAGATGTAGTAGCAGTTCAGTATAATTTCGGAGACCTCTTTGACATTCCCCGTAGTGTTGAGACGCTCCAACGTCGCCTAGACAAATTACACTCTACATTTACCTTCCTACTGACTAATCAGACACTGCCCCGTGAATTACGACTTACAGTTATACTCCAACGCTCACGTGTAGCTCGTATGAATCGTAATTTACGGAAGATCCAATTGGTCCTACCTGAAGACCCTATCCAGGTTGTTGTTGTTGTTTTTCCCCAAGCTGCCTGGCCGAACAGCCCCAAGGCCCCGAGCAAGGCCAAGGCCACAACCGAGCGCCCCCACAGACCCCCCCCACGCCGACCACAATAAAGCCTGGGTGACCGAAGCCACTCCATGGCGGGGGGCTGAGGAGGGTGCGGAAACGCCCGGGAAACCAAAGCCCCACCCAGGGCCCTGTGCCCCTCAGCAATTATGAAGAGAAAGTTGAGGGGCAAAGGAAAGATGTGACACTTTGGCTTCCAATCTTGGTAGATTAGGAGGTCAATCCACGCAACAGACGCCGTCACTTGAGATCTAGAAAATATATAAGTAAAAGGAACAGTCAGAGTAAGCTATGGGTATGGCAGAGATCGCTCAGTTCTCACTCTGATAGACCAGCCCATCACCACATGACTAGAACCCAATCCTCTCCGCATCAGCTAGGAAAGGTCCTAGAAAGCCGCCTTTGGTGGGGGGATAGCTCCCCTATTTCAACCCCTTTCGGGGTTGGGCACCCGCCACCCTATCCAGGTAGCCAAACACGCTCACTCACGGCGTACAAAGAGTGGACTTTTCAAATTTGTTGGCTTGATCTCCCATGAGCTCTTTGGAACAGCCCGAGCTTCTGATGTTGACAAGCTGGGAAAGAGACTTAGTGTACTGGAGACAGCAGCAAGAGCCATGAATAGAGTCTTGAAGTACGACTCAATAGCAATGACGGATGTATTTACGACAGTTAACTCGGTAATTACGACTATTAACTCCTTGCGACATATATGACGCGATCGCGTCATATGAATAAGTCCACCAAAAACTCATATGACGCGATCGCGTCATATGGACTTATCTCTAGACCTCTCCAATAAGTTTATGATGCAATTTTGCGTCATATGAGCTCAGTAAGTCCGATAAGTTACCATACGATAAAACCGTTGGTGGCAACCTCAGCCTCCTGCGATAATTCTAACGGCCGCAGTGTTGTTGTGAGTGTACAAAGGAAATCAAGCAACAACCGGTCTAGTGACCCTTCTAGGCTGCTTGTCCTCCAAAACACTGAGGATCAAGTGTCCAAACAGTGGTTTAGAGTGGGTAAGGGAACATTGGAAAGGGAACTACTGCCCTGCCACTAACGTGGCAGGACTAGGAAGTTAGTAGGGGACATATGGGTTAGTAACTTGTATTGAGTATTGTTCACATGTGTGGGGAGGTTCCTCTCACACCGCTCTCCTAGACAAAGTTGAAAGGAAGGCCTTTCGTATCATTAACTCCCGTCCACTCACCAACTCTCTGCAATCTCTCTCTCTCCGCCGCAATGTTGCATCTCTCTCGCTATTCTATCGCTACTATAATAATCAGTGTTCCTCAGAGCTATCCCAGTGCATACCACCTCCTTTACGTAGGGCACGTGGTACCCGTCTTGCAACTCAATCCCACCCCTACTCTGTGCAACTCTCCAACCCAAGAGTGAAACTTTACTCTCAAACTTTCTTCTACTCAACATCTGAGCTCTGGAACTCTCTCCCAGAATCAGTCTTTCCCTCTTCCTATGACTTAAATTGCTTCAAACTCCGTGTGTCCAGGCATTTTGGCTCAAACGTCCCTTGATTTTGGCCCTGTCACTCTTTCAACTATGGGGGAGGCACTCGCTATAGGCAGTTATGCCTTTTGCCTCCCTCAATCACAAAAAAAAAAAAAAAAAAAAAAAAAAAAAAACTGAGGGGAGGATAAAATAAAGTTATTCATTTACAAACGCAGTCAATCGCGGGTTTGATGCGAGATATTTGTCTAGGCGGAATTTAAATGAATCACCGGTGCTGCAGTCTATAACGTCTCGGGGAAGCCCATTCCACAAGTTGACAACTCGATTGAAGAAGAAATTCTTAGATTCGTGTGAGTTAAAAGATTTACCAATAATTTTGCAACCGTTTCCCCGCGTGTAATTAGATTGGTCGATAGTGAAGTACTTACTACAGTTCATATTGTCGATGCCTTTGATGATTTTGAACACTTGAATTAAGTCACCTCTTAATCTGCGCTGGGTTAAAGGAAATAGATTTAATTCTCTAAGACGCTCTTCGTATGGTTTGTTCTTTAGGCTTGGTATCATTTTGGTAACTCTACGTTGAACTCGTTCTAGCTAGTTTATGTCTTTTTGGTAATAAGGGCACCAGCATTGAACGCAGTATTCCAGAAGAGGGCGGACTAAGGAATTGTAAAGGGTTAGGATTACGTCTTTGGATTTATGTTTATGTTTGGAATGATCTGCCTATAAAGCCAATTATTTTGTTTGCCTTCTTAACAACTTCTGAACATTGTTGACTCGGTTTTAGGTTACTCGATATTGTTACTCCCAGATCGGTTTCTCTGTTTACATTCTTAAGCTGAGTGCCATTCATCGAATAGTTTGCTTTCTCATTTAGGTATCCGATATGTAGTACTTTACATTTATCCGCATTGAAACTCATTTGCCAAATTTGGGCCCATGTGACAATTTATCTAGATTGTGTTGCATATCGTCAACTTGATCTTTTGAGAGTACGCTATTTGCAATTTTTGTATCATCAGCAAATTTTGAGATTGTACAGGTGAGACCCTCATTTATGTTGTTGATGTAAATTAGAAAGAGAATTGGTCCTAGTGCCGATCCCTGGGGTACCCCGCTACTTACATTGGTCCATTTAGATGCCTTACCGTTTATGACTACTCTTTGCTTTCTGTCGCTGAGCCAATTTTCTATCCATTTCAACACACCGTCTTGTATTCCATGCGCTTTTAGTTTTAGCAGTAAACGTTTGTGGGGAACTTTGTCAAAGGCCTTTTGAAAATCAAGGTAAATAATATCTACAGCTTTACTCTCATCGTAGAGGTTGAGGATATCGTGGAAGAAGTCTAAGAGGTTTGTTAAACAGGAACGTTTTTTACGAAAGCCGTGTTGAGTATCTTTAAGTATGTTATTTTCCTCTAAGTGATTTACGAGTCTGTCTCATATGACCGTTTCTAGCATTTTACATACAACTGAGGTTAAGCTAATTGGACGATAGTTACTGGGTAGGGATTTGCTGCCTTTTTTGAATATCGGTGTTACGTTGGCTATCTTCCACTGATCAGGCATAGTTCCAGACTGCAAGGATTTATTGAATAGTAATGTCAGTGGTTTGGAGAGCTCATCCTTAGCTTCCTTTAGAACTCTAGGCGAGATTGTATCAGGTCCAGGCATTTTATTTACCTTGAGTTTATCTAAACAATTCAATACTTCTCTCTCTGTAACGGTGATATTGCTTAGAACATCTGAATTATCAATCTGAATCGGCGATGGTGTAGGGATATCACTAAGGTCTTCTGTTGTAAAAACTGATGCAAAGAAGGTATTGAGGGCATTACTCATTTGTACTTCGTCTTTGGTGTATTCTCCATTTTCATCGACTAACGGTCCAACAGTTGAAGTAACTACTTTTTTCTTTCTGATATAACTATAGAATTCTTTCGGGTTTGTTTTACTTTGATTCGCAATATGTAACTCTAGGGTCTTTTTACTTTGCTTAATTAACTTTTTGGCTTTGCGTCATAGCTCTACAAATGTCACCCGTTCTTCGTAATTTTGTGAGGATTTTAATCTATCATTAGCAAATTTTTTAGCAAGCAGGCAGTTTGAAATATCTTTATTCCACCATTTGGGCTTATTATTATGGCCTGGACGCCGTATTTTCGATGGTATGCAGTCTTGCACTGCTTTTAGGTAAGTGGTTTCGAATAACTTCCAAGATGTATTTATGTCGTTATTGTTAATTAAAAAGCTCCAGTCAGTTTCTTTAAACATAGCTCTAAGTTTATGAAAGTTTGTTTTCTTGAAATTAGGGACTTTTTCAATGCTACTATTTGGTTCATTACTAGTAAAGTTTAAAGTGAAAGTTATCGTACGATGGTCGCTGTTACTGAATTCATCACCAACATTCAAATTCTCTATTAATTCTTCTTTTGTTGCAAGTACAATGTCAAGAACGTTATTACCACGGGTCGGTGTTCGAACAAATTGATAAAGCGAACTCCCTTGCAAGTTCGTATACAAGTCATGTCCGGAGTGTGAAGTAAGAGTATCGCCCCACTTGGTCACAGGTAAATTAAAGTCGCCCAAAAATACGGTATCTTGTAAGTTACTTACATCTGCAATTTGTTCATAAATTTCTCGGTCAGTTTGCACTGATTGAGCTGGAGGTCTGTATATTAATGCAAGTATTAGTTTTGTACCTTTATTATTCTTTATTAGCACAAAAGATGTGTCGACGTTCACAATTTGAGGTTTTGACAAGAGGGTCGGGTTAAGACTTTCTTTGATATAAAATAAATATATAAGTGTAGTGCGAGGCAGTGGCAATGATCCTGGGGCTCCCGCCTCCTCGGACTTACTGGAACATAATATGTCTGGGGGAGTTAATAACTTGACACAAGTAGTTAATTCTCTAGTTTCTGATGGACAATCCACAGATAAAGTAATTTACTTGTCCGAGATCTTGCAAGCTACTGAGGATGATGTTAGCGATTTATTTCAGGGTATGAAGAGGGTTCTAGCAAATCTCGTTGATGCTGCCCTAAGCCGAGTCACCAGTGACCTAGTACCTCTAGAACATCTCAGTACGGCAATAGAGATAGCGAAAGATCAGTTTTCCCTGATGCCGCTATTTGATGCAGGTGAATGCGAGTTCTACTACCCTCTACTGGAAGCAGTTCTTACGCACTCATCCATTTTAGTCCACATTCCGTTCAAGTCCTCACATATGTTCAATGCTTGGAGAATTATTCCGTTCCCGTTTCTCTTAGACGGAAGATTACTAACCGTGACTGACACAGCGGACATGATGCTCGTCTCCGACGACCTTCAACTTGTGACTGTGACTGACAATGACGCACTTAACTTATGTCGGTCCTCGTATCTTCATCTATATGTGTGTCCAGCGTATGTGTTTTTCTTTACGTCCCCTGACAAAACTGCATGCGAACTTACTTTGACTCAAGCCACTGTGACTGACACTGGAGCTATGAAAGACTGTACGTACGCCCCAGCTCCTGAGCTCCCCGTGTTTCATAAACACTTGCTAGATATTCAGTTCTTTTACTTCCCTAACCAGACCCAGGTGTCACTCATTTGTCAAGATTCTAGAAATGTATTTCATGCACAAGGGATGTATCAGGCCCCTGATCACTGTGAAGTAAGGAGTTCACTCATTCATACTCTGCCTTCTCATCAGCACCAAGCCCTGATTACTAACCTCCCTTCTGAGTTCATCCCTCTTAATATTTCTATCACAGGTAACTCCTCAGACCTAATCATCAAGTCACGTAGCATTAAATTGTTAAATGCATTGAATTCTTCTGAGTTTACTAATCTACTTAGTTCATCTCTCCCCATGTCCCTCAGCCCGCAGGTTATCTATCCTACAGTACTAACCCCCGCTTTGGCTCTCTCAGTAATAATTCTAATCCTTGTAGGCCTCTTCCTTCGCCTGAATTTCAGGGTTAATCGCCTGACTCGTAGACGTAAGGCTAAGCTGGCAACTGCCGTGGCGACTGTGTAAGTTAGTCCTTACCCTTTCATACCTTCTTTGGCATTGTTATACACTGGGAATAGGGTTATGTAAGTCATAGGGATGATAGGGATAATATGTATGTTCGGTGGGCCTCACTTTACGTGGCCGAGCGGTGTAACAGCGCATTTTGAGCGACTGTACACTCTAGGGTAACTCATATAATCACTTGTATAACTCACACCCTTATAACAGTTATTCACTTACTTAAGTATACTACTGTACATTCTAATTGGGCATGATCTCCCCTATAGAATATCACCCCACCTATAAAGGCCTTGGTACAACTCTTGCAAGCTAAGCAGGGGTTCTCACGCTCCCTCCAGAGAATTGCAGCAACACCAGGATGATTGCTAGCAACTAATATTGTATGACTCCACACTGGTAAGAAGCCGGCACGCTCGAGCCCCCAGGCATTGGGCAGTAGCAGAACAGCCACCCATTAGGAAGGTTACCCCTTCAAGCGGCCGTGGTAATTAATACAGTGACATTACAGTGACAGTGCGATACTGTGCAATTAGTGTGTGTACCGTTTACCTATTTTCGCTATTCTTAATTCATCTATTCTTTACAGGAAGGAATTACAGATTACAGGAATTATAGCTCAATCTAGTTGTTAGCCAGCTTACTGCTTTTAATTAGGTAGATACTTCCCTGCTGGGCAATACAGTATCTACACAGACCTTATAACTATTTACAAACCGCATAGTTCTATATTTTGTGTTAAATAAATATATATAGAAAAGCCACCAGTGTCTTTGCTTCAAATCAATTACCTCTATGATTTAGCTTTCAACATGTTTTTACAGTGTTAACCTGGACTACAAGCATTACAAGGAAAATCAAGGTAAGTGGCAAAAAGGGTATCAAAACAGTTTAATCCCCGATACATAAGCAATTCTGAATCACCCTGTATATATATATATATATAGTTATGAGTACTTCAGCAGTAGATTTTGGGCACTTTTTTTATATATATATATATATATATATTTATATATATATATATATATATATATATATATATATACAGTATATATATATATATATATATATATATATATATATATATATATATTTTGGATTAAAACAGTAAAAAAAAAGCAGTGCAACGATAGCATTCAACTCAAATTAATGTATGAGCATAAGATAAATACATGAATAATTTGTAATTAATGACTCCTTCAGAAATATATCGCGAGGTGAGACTGTTCTATTATAATTTTAAGAGTAAGATAAAAAAAAAACGGACACTGCCGACTGAAAAATCTAACTTCATAATTATTTTTGTCCGTGGTGTGAAATAGGATGGGTCTGGTTTTTCTCATAATTTTAATCAGTGACACTTATTGTTCTTTTATTTTTATTATTATTTGTTTCCATAAATTTTTGTCTTCATAAAAAAAACTGTACTTGGTTGAGGCGCTCATCTCCTGAAGTAGTGTGTGTGTGTGTGTGTGTGTGTGTGTGTGTGTGTGTGTGTGTGTGAGAGAGAGAGAGAGAGAGAGAGTGTGAGAGTGAGTGAGTGAGAGAGAGTTAGAGTGAGTGAGATAGAGAGAGTATGTGTGTGTTCCTCTAAGGCTAAGGCCAGGTACAGTAGGATTGGCAGGTGTTGACGAGACTCATATCCTTCTTCAAGAGAGTCCAGGGCTATTATTGTTATTCCCTGATTTTATGCAGGATTAACAATGGATACAGGTAAGTTCTACTCCACTGGAACTTCCAAGTTCAAATAAGTACATATAAAATAAAATAAAACAGAGGATAAGTATATCGCAAAATATGGTTTAATAATACAGCTTTATTTCTCCTTCACTATATATGAGAAATAATCTGGAACCAAGAACATGGGACACGTATCATTGCCAGTGAATAATACTTAAGTTTATCACTGACTCCTAGCACAGTCATGGAGCTAGATAGGGAGCAGGTATTCTGTCCAACTTCACTTAGTAATCGAGAAAGTTTAAGACACTGGGAGCATATTGAGGGAGAAGCATTTTAGGAGTGGGGTGAATACTGTCCCTTTTCTTCAGGAATGTCACTGCAGTTCAAGTTCAAGATCAAGTACCCCTAGTAGGTATGCGGCCGTGTCGTATAGAAAACGTAGAGTCGATGGTGGACTCTGAAGTATTTTCAAACAATCTGGTGAATTTTGGCAGAGTCGCTGACTTCTCAAAAGTAGGTTAAAAAAGAAATAATTCGAAATTGAATCACTGTTTGGTGGCTACTTGTTCTTCTGGATCACGCGTACTGTAGGTATGTGCTACTCTTAGCTTCCTAACCCGATTATTGACACTTGTAGAGATTTGTAACTAGTTAAGGCACTTTTGGAAAAACTTTATTTCGGAAAAAACTTGGATTTTTAGTCAGAGTCGCTGAACGTCGAAAATCAGCTTAAGTATCACTAATTTAGATTTTCACTCTTATGGGGTTAGATATTCTTGATTTTTGCCACGCTATTCGGAAAACTAGTTCTTTTCGTTCTACTCCGATTATTTGGACTTAGGAGTATTTATTCACTTTTTGGATACTATTGAGGGACTCTATTTATTTCTGCTCACTCGGCACTTTTCCTACTTTTTGTCACTCTATCTTCTTCTCTTGATCTCTCGGCGTGGTAACTTCTCTGGTGATGTCTCCTGTGAACACTTCAGGAGGTGGTTGGTTCTCGTCTTCTGCTTCCCCGTGGGCCGTCTAGGTGGGCCGGCTGTGTGGAGTAGTTACAGATGGGTCGATTGGGCTTGAGATCTTAAGTATGGCTCCGTAACATATAGTAACCGTATGTCGAATTACTGTTGGGCACCATACCGAACTAACGCGAGTATTTCAGAGGTAGGAGAAACTACTCGACTGTTCTGATCAGTATATCAACCGTTGATGAAGTCCTGTTAAGGTACTCTCGGGATAGGATCTTAAATATCGAGTCTTATGTGGTCGATATCGGACGAACGCAGTAAGTTCAGTGTGAGTGTTCTTACTGTTTGCCCTGATCTTTATGAGAGGTTCGGGGGACCTGTGGCGGTGTTTAAACCATTAAGTTACACAGTCGTGTGGGATGCCACAGACTCAGTGCACCAGTGCACTGTGCTCAGTGCTCAGTGCTCAGGCACTCTCTGCAGAGTGCCTGTGAGGGTATCTCGCCAAGCCCTGTCTCTAACACAGCGGTCTCAGAGGCTTGAGACTACCTGTGTAGAGTGGCAGTGTCCACTTTCAATAATGATGAATGGAGAGGGCGGCAGGCCGGAGTCTCTCAACTCTTCACTAAAGAAAATGTAACTTCGCTGTGGAGCCAATGTCACGTCGGCATGCCAGACGACGAGAAAGTTCCTCGACAAGGACACTTTCATACAAGTGTTCACTTGGACTCAGTAGAACCAGAGAGGGTGGCAGGCTGGAGTCTCCCTACTTTTACTAAGAAAAGTGAAGCCTGACAATAGAGACTATGTTCACGTCGGCATGCTAGACGTCAACAGAGTTCCCCTATCAGGACACTTGTGCCTTCCCACTCTAGAGAATATTGAGGACGGCAGATCGTACACCTCAACTTCTTTTAGAGATGGTGCTGGTGTGGGCTTTCCTTAGCGAGATTGACAAGCAGGAGCGGCAGGCCGGTATCCTCCTTCCCAACCTCAGAATCAAGAAGAGAGAGCGGCAGGCCGGTAACTCTCTTCCTAACCCTTTAGGAAAGTTGTGCCTAAGTAGGGTGTCTACGTTAGCTGGGCATGCCTCTCACTAACGAGATCCCTAGTATAGGGTTTGGAGGCCACTGTCTCAGTATCTGTGTATCTCAGTGGCATGCCAGATGAGGACAGAGTTCCTGGGATAGAACACAGTTAACAGGGACTTGTAGTCTAAGAAGAAAATTTCGGCAGGCCGTACACTTTCTCACTAGACTAGCTAGGAACTGCCTAAGTAGAGTCTCTAGGTTAGCTGGGCATGCCTCTCACTAACATAGATCCCTAGTATAGGATTTTACTCACAGACAGTATGTTTGGGCTTTCGGCAGGCCGGTCAGTCCAACTGAATGGAGGGTAATCTTAAGACTTCATAAGGTGGCATGCCAGTTCTTTTGAAGCCTCAAAATTGCTTGACTTTCCTCAGAAATCCTGAACTGGTATTGCGGATTACTGAGTGCCCTCCCCCGGTACCTCTAGGATGGTAAGGGCATGAGGAGGTATCCTAGATGGGGTCCTTGAACCCTTCTTGTTCTGTTGGTCAAGGTCTCCTTCAATATATGGACATTAATCGGCGGTGGTGTGATGAGTAAGGTCAATTTTAGCTCCTAGAGTAGGCTACTTCATCAAAGGTAAATTATAAATTAATAGGGGGTTTATATTACTTCAATAGAACTCTGGAAAACAATAATAGTGAGTGAAGTGAATGAATTCTGAACTTCTGGTTCTCGGGGAGGATTGGTGGTGTCGGGTGCATTTAAGGTGTGTCGTGCGCACCTGACAAATGAGGGCTATGATGCACGTGAGACAGCGTTTATCCTTCTCCCTCCTTCTCGTGGTGGTGGTGGTTGGATTTGACTATGGATCTTGGTTGGTAGTAATTTTAGGTATAAGAATATGTAAATCTCCCTCGGCATGGTGTTGTCTACAGGAGTGTGTACGTATCTAACTTTCCCGGTTCGTGTTGGTAGTGTGACACCTACCAGCGTTGGCAGAATCGCCTCCCGTTAGCCGCTAGCGCTCGCCAGGGCAGTGAAGTGGGCTACAGTTATGAGATAATGTTGTTCTTTCTTTCATAGTACTTGCATTGTTACTGACAGTCCAGTGGTGGTCTTTATTTTTGTCTGTGACAACGCGAAATATTTTATATTATGAATAGAATATAACATGCATTGTATATAGTTAAGGAGAGGGAACAATATAGGCAGTGAGGTGGTAGTGTGTGTGTGCGTATAGATGTGCTGCCTCCCCCGCTCGGAGGCTCGCGCGCGTGCCTAACCACGCCTCGTGATTGGCTGGTGTGTTTGGCTGTGTCACGTGACACCTGTTGCCTTGTGACGTCTCGGCCCGTGATTGGCCGACCACCGCGTCTTTGTGGGCTCCTGTGTGCATGTGGGTCCACAGGAGCTGCCTTCTTCAGAGCAGGCTAGGGATGCACATGACTAACATCCTTTTTACCACTGTCCCCCATATCTCCACCATTCTGATACTGTCTCTCTTCCTCAACTTCTTCTCTTTCATTCCTCTAATCTTTTAACGTCACAACACTCCCTTTCGGTTCTGCACACGATTTCATATCGGCCCATCGTATTATGTGCGTCGCTCTCTGAGATATTTACATGTACTTAGAATAGGTTTGAGGGTTCTTAGTTAGTAGAGGTTAAGAACTCGGTGTGTGTCTCCATTATTGATTTAGTGCTCTGCTGGGTTATTTAATGCTAGACTGGGATAAGGCTTCTGTTGTCGTTGTCAGCGATGTGTGTACGGTTTGCTTATACCTAGACGACTTCGACGGTTTCTGTGGTAGCCTAGGTTGTCCTTTTGGTTGTGCCTTTTGCGAGTGCAGCATCGTGTTGTAAGAGGGCATTTGCCTTCTACCTTAGAACACAGTGCTGCCTCTTTGCTTGACTTTAGAGGGATCGCCAGGGTAGAACCAGATACTTGAGATCTGGATCTACCAAGAGAGCATCCCCGTCATTAACGTAACTTTAATCATACCGCCTTAAGGACAACGCTAGGCTATGAGCCAGTCTTGCTCAGCCACAGTTTCCTAACCTTGATATCCCAGCTAGACTTTATTCGCCGAGCAGACACTAGTTAGGACATGAGCTCTTTATGATAATATTATGTATGCATTATTATTCACGGCATTTATTAGTCTAGGTTGTTGTTGAGTTGCACAACCATAGCAGACTGTTTCGTTGATGAGGAAGTATCTCTTTTAGTGTCGAGCATTACTGCCGTTGCGCATTTATAGTATTCCCGTGTCAGTTAACATTATATGTCCTATCTTTTAGTGTATTCAGTCTACATGTATGGTGTCCTGCCTCCTGCCTTTAGATAATTTAAGATACGAGCATCTTATGAGCATCAGACTTTCTTCAGAAGTTTCCAGGTATATGCTGTAGGACTAGACTTCACTTTCTTTCAGATAGGAGTGAAGAGTTTATTGTTGTTTAGAGTAACCGTATTGAAGCATCTTTTTATTGTATTAAATCTTGCAGTGATTTAATTGACCATTCCATAGCTTCCCATTTATGCATTTTTACGTAACTTGCATCTTGTTTGTTATCAGGCTATACCAGTGTGGGTTAGCCTGAAGTAGAGTACATTTATGCCCAGTTAAGGATACCCCGTTATCGCAGATTAACTTTGGAGGGTATAGGTGTTTTTGTTAGCCGGCATATAAGTTCAGGGGTTTGGATCTAGCATACTGTTGTTGCATAGTGCCCTATTACTAGTCCAATCATTAAGTGCCCTTGTTTTATTCGTAGCCCCGGTCATAACAAATGGCGACCTTGGCCAGTATCTTATTTTACTAGAAACCAGGATCCATTTGTTGATTATTGCAGTAATAACAAATAATTACCTTGCCTGGTATCTAAGGAAGAATTGCAGGATTGTTGGACATTTGTTTTTTGAGGAATATTTTGGACACGTGGAATTTTTTTTGGCAACGTAGTATAGCACTTGAGTTGTCTTCGAGCATTTTATATTTTTGAGTGAATAGTGCTACATGATAGTTTAGGTACTTTTTTTTGTTTTTATAAACGTTGAGAATTTTCGGTGGACACTATGTCGAACGACGGATCAATGTACAGTGAGGACACAGTACGGGAAGCAGACTCTGAGGTGCAGCAGCTGGGTTTGTTAGAAGGCATTAGAGGCATTAGGTATAAGTATCTTATTTTACTAGAAACTAGGATCCATTTGTTGATTATTGCAGTAATAACAAATAATTACCTTGCCTGGTATCTAAGGAAGAATTGCAGGATTGTTGGACATTTGTTTTTTGAGGAATATTTTGGACACGTGGAATTTTTTTTGGCAACGTAGTATAGCACTTGAGTTGTCTTCGAGCATTTTATATTTTTGAGTGAATAGTGCTACATGATAGTTTAGGTATTTTTTTTTTTTTTATAAACGTTGAGAATTTTCGGTGGACACTATGTCGAACGACGGATCAATGTACAGTGAGGACACAGTACGGGAAGCAGACTCTGAGGTGCAGCAGCTGGGTTTGTTAGAAGGCATTAGAGTTATAACTAATGAGGAGGATGCAAGGAAGTTTCTGGAGATGCCTATTACTGCTAACCGGGTGTCGGGGATTGTTCGGTATGGTCTCCAGTGTTTGGCCACGGTCATGGGGCATGTGGGCACTAGCAGCATGTCGAGAGGTGACCTGGTGGCCTGGGTGCTCGGTGGGGTGCGTGGGGCTTCGGGTGGAGCGGGAGCTGGGGCACCTTCGGCCCAGCCCCCATTCCACTCGACTCCTACCATGGCGCCCCCTCGGGCTCCGGAGCCGGGTACGTTCCCGCAGGCCGATAGTCACTGGCAGCGTGGTTTGCACTTGGGTGAGTCTCCAATTGTTGCATCTCCTCCTCCTCAAGGTTTAACTACAGATATGATCTTCCAGCTTGAGATGGCTAAAATGCAGGCTGAGCAACGTAGGCATGAGGCTGAGCTTGAGCAACGAAAGCATGAATCTGAGATTGAGATGGCCAGGATTCAGGCTGAGGAGAGAAAGGCCATGTACTGTGCAGACAGAGATCTTGAGAAGTCTCGGGTGGAGTCGACAGGGCAGCGTCTCGGTTCTGGGAATCGAGGTCTTGATCAGTCTTTATCGCACCTTCTTAAGTTAGTCCCTGCATTTGACGAGTCGGGTGTCACCGAATTTTTCCTGCATTTTGAGAAGAAGTGCCGGGAGCACCAATGGCCCGAGGTTAAGTGGGCAGCCCTTGTTTCCTCTAGGTTGGTTGGCAAAGGACTCAAGGCATATGCTGCATTGCCCTTGGAGTCTTGCGTCGATTATGAGGTACTGAAGGAAGCTGTTCTGCGGGCGTACGAGTTACAACCAGAGACATATAGGTTGAAGTTCCGGGGTGTTACGAAGGGTCGTGAGTGCACTTTTCTAGAACATGCCCGGGAACTGTCTGATGCATTGAGAAATTGGCTGAGGTCAGAGAAGGTGAAGACGTTCGGAGAGCTTGAGCAGTTAGTCCTTCTAGAGCAATTTTTCAAGTGCACAGGCAGCGACCTGACTTTGAACCTCAAAGAGAAAAACCCTAAAACTCTACAGGAGGCAGCTGAGATGGCTGACCGTAGGCTATCGCTGATTCGTGGGTGCGGGTAACAAGGGGCGCAACACTCCACCCCCCCGAGTCAGTGATACACCATATAACCATAATAACAAGAGCAATGATATTAAGTCTGACCATAAACCTAATACCGTCCCGTTTAAGAAGGGTCCGGGCCCTTCCCCACCTCAAGGGAATCCCAAGGGGGAGTCAGAGTGTTTTCATTGTCACGAGAAGGGGCATTTTGCACGATCCTGTCCTAGCAAGCTACCTACAGCAGTCGTGTCTTTGGCTCGCAACATTGGAGTGTCTTTGAAGTCGTCTGCGTTTGCCCGGGGTAAATGGTCAGAGGCTGGAGAACAGCCAGTGAAGAAGTGTCCGGAAGGCTTGACACCTGTCCGGGATACTTGTTGTGACCATCGAGGGCGTGGCTGCGTGAGTTGGGCTGGTTGCAAGCATGGAGTAGAATTTTTGCATGATACGGGTGCTTCGTTGACATTGATGAAAAACTTTACAGGCAAACCTATAAATGCGGCACGGGTAGTTGTGGTGCAGGGTATCAATGCTACAAAGTCATACCTGTTGGTCCGAGTGGAGCTGGAGAGGTAGAAGGTGTGACACGAGAGTTGGATGTCGGAATCGTGGAGAAACTGCCAGTAGAGGGCGTCGACCTTCTCGGCAACGACTTTGCGGTACCTGCTTCTAAGGTTCCACCCTTAGTCGGTGCCGAGACGGCGGCCGACGTGAGTAGGGAGGGGCAGGAGTTGGTCGAGAGGTGTCAACCACAGCAGAGGGCGTGTGTTGTCACCCGATCTCGTGCATCCAAAGTATCACAGCCTATTCCTCAGTCTCTAGACCAGCGGAGGAGCGGTCGGAAGGAGCAAGCTAAAGTTGGGAGTTTTGTGAGTTTTGCTCCAGCGGCTCTCCTTAGTGGCTTAGTACTTGACCCAGAGGTGAGGTCCAGAGTGGTCCCAGAACCTGTCACCCCTAGGGACATGGTTGGGCGTGATGGCACTCCGCGACTTTGTAGTTCCCAGGTGGAGGAGAGTTGTGGGAACGGGGCTATCGAACACGAGGACGGGGAAACATGTCATGTGAACCTGTTGGAGGAGTTTGTGAGGCAACCACCTGAGCAGCCTACTGTCCCTGCGTTGGTCTGCAGCGGCCAAGGAGGAGAAGGAGAGGGGGGCAGTAGGGCACAGGTGGAGGAGAGTTGGGATTGTCATGTCTCGGCGGAGCAGTGGGCAGGGGACACGAGTCTGGTGGCTGTGGAAGCGCTAGAGCACCTGCCTGAGCCGCAGTGTGCAGCGCTCCAGCACCAGCTCGGTTCATACCCCACTGGTCGTGCCGAGCACCCGAGCCTCACAACTCAGGCGGTGCAAGATGTTCCGCGGGCAGGTCACTTGAATGTTGGTAGACCGTTAGCCTCGTTGTTTCGGTGGTTCAAGGTGGGAGACGAGGCTTCGACATGGTTGTCAAGTCAGGGTCGACCCATGGCTGCCAAGGGTGGTGATCAGAAGGAGGACATTGAGCAGATTGGTGAGGTTGGCTGTGGAGTGGATGTGCCCGATCGTAGCATAGCCTCCCAATGCTGCTCTAGTCGTATGCAACAGCCCTACCATAGACCGACTGTATCTGGCCATGTCGCTAAAGGCGGTGATGCTGCGCAGGCAGATGTAGTCGTAAGGAATGCTGGGGTGCGCATGTACGGTATCGGCGGGGAAACCTTAGCAATAATGAACTATGGGAGTGACTGCACAGGTGGTACTGATTGTCCCTCTCATGACCTGGCTGTTCTAGGGACGAAGGTGAAGAAGGAGGGAGACTACAGGTTAGAAGCTCAGTGATATCCCTACACCATCGCCGATTCAGATTGATAATTCAGATGTTCTAAGCAATATCACCGTTACAGAGAGAGAGAAGTATTGAATTGTTTAGATAAACTCAAGGTAAATAAAACACCTGGACCTGATACAATCTCGCCTAGAGTTCTAAAGGAAACTAAGGATGAGCTCTCCAAACCACTGACATTACTATTTAATAAATCCTTGAAGTCTGGAACTATGCATGATCAGTGGAAGATAGCCAACGTAACACCGATATTAAAACAAGGCAGCAAATTCCTACCCAGTATCTATCGTCCAATTAGCTTAACCTCAGTTGTATGTAAAATGCTAGCAACGGTCATAAGAGACAGACTCGTAAATCACTTAGAGGAAAATAACATACTTAAAGATACTCAACACAGCTTTCGTAAAAAACGTTCCTGTTTAACAAACCTCTTAGACTTCTTCCACGATATCCTCAACCTCTACGATGAGAGTAAAGCTGTAGATATTATATACCTTGATTTTCAAAAAGGCCTTTGACAAAGTTCCCCACAAATGTTTACTGGTAAAACTAAAAGCGCATGGAATGCAAGACGGTGTGTTGAAATGGATAGAAAAGTGGCTCAGCAACAGAAAGCAAAGAGTAGTCATAAACGGTAAGGCATCTAAATGGACCAATGTAAGTAGCGGGGTACCCCAGGGATCGGTACTAGGACCAATTCTCTTTCTAATTTACATCAACGACATAGACGAGGGTCTCACCTGTACAATCTCAAAATTTGCTGACGATACAAAAATTGCAAATAGCGTACTCTCAAAAGAACAAGTTGACGATATGCAACACAATCTAGATAAATTGTCACATTGGGCCCAAATTTGGCAAATGAGTTTCAATGCGGATAAATGTAAAGTACTACATATCGGATACCTAAACGAGAAAGCAAACTATTCGATGAATGGCACTCAGCTTAAGAATGTAAACAGAGAAACCAATCTGGGAGTAACAATATCGAGTAACCTAAAACCGAGTCAACAATGTTCAGAAGTTGTTAGGAAGGCAAACAAAATAATTGGCTTTATAGGCAGGTCATTTGAGCATAAATCCAAAGACGTTATCCTAACCCTTTACAATTCCTTAGTCCGCCCTCTTCTGGAATACTGCGTTCAATGCTGGTGCCCTTATTACCAAAAAGACATAAACAAGCTAGAACGAGTTCAACGTAGAGTTACCAAAATGATACCTAGCCTAAAGAACAAACTATACGAAGAGCGTCGTAGAGAATTAAATCTATTTCCTTTAACCCAGCGCAGATTAAGAGGTGACTTAATTCAAGTGTTCAAAATCATCAAAGGCATCGACAATATGAACTGTAGTAAGTACTTCACTATCGACCAATCTAATTACACGCGGGGAAACGGTTGCAAAATTATTGGTAAATCTTTTAACTCACACGAATCTAAGAATTTCTTCTTCAATCGAGTTGTCGACTTGTGGAATGGGCTTCCCCGAGACGTTATAGACTGCAGCACCGTTGATTCATTTAAACTCTGTCTAGACAAATATCTCACATCAAACCCGCGACTGACTGCGTTTGTAAATGAATAACTTTATTTTGTCCTCCCCTCAGTTACTAACCCATATGTCCCCTACTAACTTCCTAGTCCTGCCACGGACATTAGTTCCAGGGCAGTAGTCCCTCCCTTCCAATGTTCCCTTACCCACTCTAAACCACTGCTTGGACACTTGATCCTCAGTGTTTTGGAGGACAAGCAGCCTAGAAGGGTCACTAGACCTGTTGTTGCTTGATTTCCTTTGTACTCCTTTGTACTCCTTTAAGCTGCGGTCTCGGCTGGGTTGTGGGAGGGCACTAGGCATGTTGTTCTGCGAGATAAGTTGTTTACTAGGCTGTGGCAGTGCACCCGCATGTTTGGTGCTTCTCCAGGCCTGATGTACGGGGTAGAATCCGACATGGAGGCTGGAGACAGTGCAAGGCTCAGTTTAATTCCCTACCGTATAAATCCTGCTCACCAGCCTGTCGTGAAAACAGAGCTAGACGACATAGGGAAAAAGGGTCTGAGGGATAAAGGATATCGTGAGTGGTCGTTACCAGTGAGTTTGCAACCGGAGTTGAGTGGCAAGATCCGTGTGTATGGTGATTGCAAGAGTGTGGAAGCATTATCCCTGACAGACACCTATCCATTACCCAAGGGTCTGAGGGATAAGGGATATCGTGAGTGGTCGTTGCCAGTGAGTTTGCAACCAGAGTTGAGTGGCAAGATCCGTGTGTATGGTGATTGCAAGAGTGTGGAAGCATTATCCCTGACAGACGCCTATCCATTACCTAGAGTTGACGATACCATAGACCGCATCGGGGCTGCCTTACTCGTCACGAAGGTAGAACTAGTGAAAGGTTATTGGCAGGCCCCGTTGCCGGAAAGAGCGAAGAGAAGTGCCAGTCTTGTGATGAACTGGGCAGTTTATCAGTGTCAGGTGTTGTTGTGCTGCCGGAACACAAGTTGGATGTGTGGCATGCTTAGGGCACTGATAATGTTTTGGCTGATTGTTTGTAACGGGAGGGTTTGTTTGCAGGAGAAACCTCGCCGTTCAGTCAGTGTGTGTTGAGAGTGGAGAAAAATCAGGCTTGCCCCTGTAGAGCAGCCGTCAAAAACAACATTAAAATTAAATACAAAAAATAACATAAAAACTCTTTCTTTTTGATAGTTAATTGTAAGTTGCTAATGTTATAGCTAAAGTCCTAAGTTGAACCTGTCTTTCACTTAGTAGGCTGGGCTCTGTGAAGCTCGCTCAGGGAGCATAGCAGGCTAAAATTATACTATTATGTTTGGGAGGGGTTATAAGATTTTATTTATGCTAAAATGTTGTTTTATCTATGATTGAGCTTTGCATTTCATTTCTGGCGGAGTGGCTGGATGTGGTGGGTCTTGTCGGCGTTCTGCCTTGTCAGATAAAGTGCTCGCCTAATGTTGAGCGTCCCATATCTTGGGCGGGGTGTGACGCCTACCAGCGTTGGCAGAATCGCCTTCCGTTAGCCGCTAGCGCTCGTCAGGGCAGTGAAGTGGACTACAGTTATCAGAGAATGTTGTTCTTTCTTTCATAGTACTTGCATTGTTCCTGATAGTCCACTGGTGGTCTTTATTTTCGTCTGTGACAACGCAAAGTATTTTATATTATGAATAGAATATAACATGCATTGTATAATAGTTAAGGAGAGAGAACAATATAGGCAGTGAGGTGGTAGTGTGTGCGTGCGTATACATGTGCTGCCTCCCCCGCTCGGAGGCTCGCGCGCGTGTCTTCCCACGCCTCGTGGGAACACAGGCGTGGGAACACAGCCAAACACAGTGTTTGGCTGTGTCACGTGACACCTGCTGCCTTGTGACGTCTCGGCCCGTGATTGGCCGACCACCGCGTCTTTGTGGGCTCCTGTGTGCATGTGGGTCCACAGGAGCTGCCTTCTTCAGAGCAGGCTAGGGACGCACATGACTAACATCCTTTTTACCACTGTCCCCCATATCTCCACCATTCTGATACTGTCTCTCTTCCTCAACTTCTTCTCTTTCATTCCTCTAATCTTTTAACATCACAACACTCCCTTTGGGTTCTGCACACGATTTCATATCGGCCCATCGTATTATGTGCGTCGCTCTCTGAGATATTTACATGTACTTACAATAGGTTTGAGGGTTCTTAGTTAGTAGAGGTTAAGAACTCGGTGTGTGTCTCCATTATTGATTTAGTGCTCTGCTGGGTTATTTAATGCTAGACTGGGATAAGGCTTCTGTTGTCGTTGTCAGCGATGTGTGTACGGTTTGCTTATACCTACACGACTTCGACGGTTTCTGTGGTAGCCTAGGTTGTCCTTTTGGTTGTGCCTTTTGCGAGTGCAGCATCGTGTTGTAAGAGGGCATTTGCCTACTACTTTAGAACACAGTGCTGCCTCTTTGCTTGACTTTAGAGGGATCGCCAGGGTAGAACCAGATACTTGAGATCTGGATCTACCAAGAGAGCATCCCCGTCATTAACGTAACTTTAATCATACTGCTTTAAGGACAATGCTAGGCTATGAGCCACTCTTGCTCAGCCACAGTTTCCTAACCATGATATCCCAGCTAGACTTTATTCGCCGAGCAGACACTAGTTAGGACATAAGCTCTTTATGATAATTATGTATGCATTATTATTCACGGCATTTATTAGTCTAGGTTGTTGTTGAGTTGCACAACCATAGCAGACTGTTTCGTTGATGAGGAAGTATCTCTTTTAGTGTCGAGCATTACTGCCGTTGCGCATTTATAGTATTCCCGTGTCAGTTAACATTATATGTCCTATCTTTTAGTGTATTCAGTCTACATGTATGGTGTCCTGCCTCCTGCCTTTAGATAATTTAAGATATTAGCATCTTATGAGCATCAGACTTTCTTCAGAAGTTTCCAGGTCTATGCTGTAGGACTAGACTTCACTTTCTTTCAGATAGGAGTGAAGAGTTTATTGTTGTTTAGAGTAACTGTATTGAAGCATCTTTTTATTGTATTAAATTTGGCAGTGATTTAATTGACCATTCCATAGCTTCCCTTTTATGCATTTTTACGTAACTTGCATCTTGTTTGTTATCAGGCTATACCAGTGTGGGTTAGCCTGAAGTAGAGTACATTTATGCCCAGTTAAGGATAACCCGTTATCGCAGATTAACTTTGGAGGGTATAGGTGTTTTTGTTAGCCGGCATATAAGTTCAGGGGTTTGGATCTAGCGTACCGTTGTTGCATAGTGCCCTATTACTAGTCCAATCATTAAGTGCCCTTGTTTTATTCGTAGCCCCAGTCGTAACAGTAGGCCTGGGTGTACACACAGTATTTAAACGTACGGAGCGCCCTCTCTCGGGACGCGGGAGCGGCAGATCTCCCGCGGTATTTTTACTTGGAGACAATTAAGTACAGGGTATTCTTATGTAGAAAGAAGCATGTGTGGTTTGTGTAACTAGCAAAACTAGATGAAGAGTGTAAAAAAAAGGCATGTGTATATATGTGTGGAAAAACAGTGTTCCAAGATCTATTGAGGTATAGGTTCACATCTTATTGCATAACATAGTTTTCATACAGGCATATAATGGTTTCATCTGGCATTGATTTCTTCGGTAGTGAAGATACGCGTTTCTTCTTAACTTCTACTTCTCTATTCTCCCAGAGTTATATTGTGAGGTGGGGAGAATAGGAAACACAATAATACATGGATCATTGTGGGTCTTCAGTGGTGAAGACAATATGTGTTTATTACAATGTACAGGGGTCAGGATGACATTTATATTATGTGTCAAATAATGAATTACATCTTGGGCATAGGAGGTGAGTACAGATAGCTCAGAAGGGCTAGCTAAATAATATTCTCCTCTTCATGGGGGTATTGTGGGTGATTGTCCTTCCTGGTGTACTGGGGCGTTGATTTGTCGACGAGACCTTTCGTTCTCCGTCCGGCGTGACTTGGCAGAGCGCCGCGACTCGTCGGTTGAGAGTGTCTGTCTTCGCCTTCTTCTGCGGTTCTGGTGATGTCTCTTGCTGTCGTTTTCGCGGTATTTTAATTATTACTTTAACCTCACCCTCACTCTTAGAGTGAGGGTCCGAGTCTGTGGGGGTGAGACTTTGAAGCGCAGAGGCGAGGCGGATTCAGAGATGGAATTGCTTCGAGCCGTGAAGATTCACATGTCTCACTCCCTAGACTGGAGCAAGACCTCACGGGCCTCACTGTGTTCAGCGGTTGAGTGTAAAGGCTATCAGCCTATGCCCGAGAAGTAGTAGTTGGAATATAGAAAAAGAAAAAAAAAATTAGTATTTAGTATTTATTTATTAGTTTCCCCCTATACCTCCATCAAGGGCGTATTTATTTGCTTATCCCTTTGAGTACCAGCGACGTGTGTTATATTTTATTCTAGCTATATTTAGACGATATTATGCAGCTTATGAAGGATCGGTGGTAGTTAAAAGGGTTGGTTGAGATACTTTGAAGGCTAATAATTGCTAGAGGTCTTTCCTACGCTCAATACAATCGTCTAACAGTTTCCAGAATATGATGAACAGGACGTCCCTGGTATTGAACGGGTTAATGTTTTATCTTTATATTATTTTTTAGTTTCTTCCCTAGACCTCCATCAAGCTAAAAAAAAAACACCCGCCCAAGACCCTCCTTCAAGGTAAATTTGTAAATTTTTCGATAGAAAAATGTCCCGGCTGAAGGCCGGCTCCTCTTAAATTACAGGCTCGCTGTCGCTCGCCAGGAAAACATCGACACCTACATCACACGAAAGGTCATAATATATTGACAAAGAAATGGAGGGAAAGGTCTTAAAATCGCCAAACTAATGGGAGAGTACAAAGTACAAAGGAGTACAAAGGAAATCAAGCAACAACAGGTCTAGTGACTCTTCTAGGCTGTTTGTCCTCCAAAAGACTGAGGATCAAGTGTCCAAACAGTGGTTTAGAGTGGGTAAGGGAACATTGGAAAGGGAACTACTGCCCTGGAACTAATGTACGTGGCAGGATTAGGAAGTTAGTAGGAGACAGATGGGTTAGTAACTGAGGGGGGATAAAATAGAGTTATTAATTTACAAACGCAGTCAGTCGCGGGTTTGATGCGAGATATTTGTCTAGGCGGAGTTTAAATGAACCAACGGTGCTGCAGTCTATAACGTCTCGGGGAAGCCCATTCCACAAGTTGACAACTCTATTGAAGAAGAAATTCTTAGATTCGTGTGAGTTAAAAGATTTACCAATAATTTTGCAACCGTTTCCCCGCGAGTAATTAGATTGGTCGATAGTGAAGTACTTATTGTCGATGCCTTTGATGATTTTGAACACTTGAATTAAGTCACCTCTTAATCTGCGCTGGGTTAAAGGAAATAGATTTAATTCTCTAAGACGCTCTTCGTATGGTTTGTTCTTTAGGCTAGGTATAATTTTGGTAACTCTACGTTGAACTCGTTCTAGCTTGTTTATATCTTTTTGGTAATAAGGGCACCAGGATTGAACGCAGTATTCCAGAAGAGGGCGGACTAAGGAATTGTAAAGGGTTAGGATAACTTTGGATTTATGCTCAAATGACCTGCCTATAAAGCCAATTATTTTGTTTGCCTTCTTAACAACTTCTGAACATTGTTGACTCGGTTTTAGGTTACTCGATTGTGTTACTCCCAGATCGGTTTCTCTGTTTACATTCTTCAGCTGAGTGCCATTCATCGAATAGTTTGCTTTCTCATTTAGGTATCCGATATGTAGTACTTTACATTTATCCGCATTGAAACTCATTTGCCAAATTTGGGCCCAACATGACAATTTATCTAGATTGTGTTGCATATCGTCAACTTGTTCTTTTGAGAGTACGCTATTTGCAATTTGTGTATCGTCAGCAAAGAGAGAGATAGAGAGCGAGAGTGAGAGTGAGAGTGAGAGAGAGATGGAAAGAGAGAGATTTACATAGAGTTACATAAATACACAGACTACACAGACCTTGCGGTCTCTACTAAGTAGTCCGGACTTAAATGCTCCCTCCGACCGTTGGTCGGCATGAAATTCAGTTGGAGAAAGAAGTCCCCCAGCAGAATGAGAAACACTTCTACTGGGAAATTTATAGTAAGGAATGAAATTGAGATTTTTTTTTTTTTTTTTTTTTTTTTTTTTTGCTGTTTGTGTGTGTGTGTGTCTGTGTGTGTGTGTGTCTGTCCAAGAAATATACATGAGTGTATATATAAGTCGTTCTTTAATTTACATATTCAATATTAATATTTTTGTTTTTTTTAGTTTTCTCGCTAGACCTGCCGAAGGTCGGCTCCTCTTAAAATTACAGGGTCGCTATTGCTTGCCAGGATAAAATCGACACCTAAATGGCACGAAAGGTCTTAAAATTGACAACAAAATAGGTTGAAAGGTGTTAAAATCGCCCAACTAATGGTCCAGACGTTTTATAATCTAAACACAAATGGGGCTAAACATGAGGGAGAAAGTGGGGCGCGGACACCGAGCCTTGTCCCCTTAAATGTCTTATAATCGCCTATGCATGTATTTATTTGCATCACTACCATCACCTCATCACTCTCCCTTCATCACTTCATCAACTATCACCACCATCACTTCATATTGTACCTAGTCATCACATTTCATCACCTCATCACTCTTCCTTCATCACCTCATCATCACACTCAGTTCATCACCTGTCATCATCCTCACTTCACCTTGTACCTAGTCATCACCTCACCACCATCACTTCACCTTGTACCTAGTCATCACCTCACCACTCTCCCTTCATCACCATCACTTCACCTTTTACCTAGTCATCACCTCACCACTCTCCCTACATCACCATCAGTTCACCTTGTACCTAGTCATCACCTCACCACACGTTTCATCACCCTCAATTCACCTTTCATCACCCAAACTTGTCATAAGAGACGACCAAGTTGAAGTATGATTAGAAGGTGACTAGTTTTGTTATTAGGGGGTAATGCACCTTAACAACCCCCCCCCCCCTCCCCCAACCCCAACACTATCCCTTTAATCACATCGTATCATGAAAATGTGTCCCCTCGTTTGTGTTTATATCTAAAGTATATTATGCTGTATACAGTATATGCTGTATACAGTATATGCTGTATACAGTATATTGTACATTATGCGTATATATTATGCTGTATAATGTATACAGTATATGCTGTATAGTATAATGTATACAGTATATGCTGTATAGTATAATGTATACAGTATATGCTGTATACAGCATATACTGTATATTATGCTGTATACAGTATATAGTATATTATGCTGTATACAGTATATAGTATATTATGCTGTATACAGTATATAGTATATTATGCTGTATACAGTATATAGTATATTATGCTGTATACAGTATATGCTGTATACAGTATATGCCAGTATATGCTGTATACAGTATATAGTATATTATGCTGTATACAGTATATAGTGTATATGCTGTACAGTATATAGTATATTATGCTGTATACAGTATAGTATATTATGCTGTATACAGTATATAGTATATGGCTGTATACAGTATATAGTATATTGCTGTATACAGTATATATATTATGTATACAGTATATGCCAGTATATGCTGTATACAGTATATAGTATATTATGCTGTATACAGTATATAGTATATTATGCTGTATACAGTATATAGTATATTATGCTGTATACAGTATATAGTATATTATGCTGTATACAGTATATAGTATATTTAAGTATATAAAGTAGGAAAGGTGTGGTGGAGTGGTCATGCCACTGGATTGGTAATCCAATGGACCCGGGTTCAAATCCCTATATGTCAATGGGAAGATATTATTGCGATTGAATTTGTGCTGTACCTAGTATCAGTGCATTACCACAAAGCCCACCGAAATGCCAAAAAAATACCCTGATTAAATAACACTGTATGAATATTCCCATATTCAAAATATGTAACAGGGGGACTATGCCTAGTGAGTTCACTGCTCAATAGGTGGCGTTCTGAGAGTGAGGGTCTGAGTCTGGAGGGTGAGACGGTGAAGCACTTGAGCGAAGCAACCGGCCGCTTCAGAGATGGAGCTGCTTCGAGCCATGATGGATGCTTCACATGTCTCACTCCCCAGACTGGAACAAGACCTCACGGGCTTCACCGTGTTGAGCCGTGGAATGTACAGGCTCTCAGTTAATGCCCGAGAGGGAGTAGTTGGAATATAGAAAAACAAAATATATATATATATATATTAACTGTCTTGATGGTGTTGTTGTTGTTCCCCAAGCTGCCTGGCCGAACAGCCCCAAGGCCCTGAGCAAGACCAAGGCCATAACCGAGCGCCCCCACAGAACCCTCCCAGCCGACCACAATAAAGCATGGGTGACCGAAGCCACTCCATGGCGGGGAGCTGAGGAGGGCGACAGAAACGCCCGGGAAACCAAAGCCCCACCCAGGGCCCTGTGCCCCTCAGCAATTATGAAGAGAAAGCTGAGGGGCAAAGGAAAAAAATGTGAATGCTTTGGCTTCCAATCTTGGTAGATTGGGAGGTCAATCCACGGAAGAGACGCCGTCACTTGAGATCTAGAAAATATATAAGTAAAAGGAACAGTCAGAGTAAGCTATGGGCATGGCAGAGATCGCTCAGTTCTCACTCTGATAGACCAGCCCATCACCACTGTCTTGATGGTGTAATGGTTAGAGCCTGTAAGTTCTATTGTGATATTCTGGGTTCGAATCCTGGGAGAATCACATGCTTTCATTAAATTCATTGGTGGTGTTATGTTAAGAACGATGTTAAACGGAATATATATATATATATATATATATATATATAATAATTTCTACGGGATTCACATATACCTATAGGCACACTTTTTTCATATTGTTTCGCTAAACACCCATTGTGTAACCCCTTGAGTACCCTAGCCAAGTCTCATCTTCATAGTTCCGAGGGTTTAGGGGCGAGAGGGAATCAGATAGACACACAATAAACTAATTGTACGGATGCGCTAATATATGTCATGTCTCAGCGGTCAGTACGTTTGGCTCGCTCTGTGCTGTATTAATGTCTGCCAGATGTTCAATAGGATGGGTAAGTGTAGGAACATGTTTATATATCTCGCTCGAAATGAAAACAATCATGTTTAGATATTGCTGATAACAATTATTGATCAAACTATACTTGGTGCCGAGACATCACTTATTTGGCCGACTGTTCAACTTTATAGATGTATGCCCAGTGAACATTTCTTATTGCGTTACATTCTTTTTAACCCCTTGAGGATCCAAGACGCAATTCGTATATTTAAATCTGGCTATTATTAGACGATTTTATTCAGAGCAAGAACGGTATGTTTTTTTTGTTTTTTTTGAGCAGATAACTCACCAGGCATTGCACCCCTATAGCATATTTTGAATATGGGAATATTCATACAGTGCTATTTAATCAGGGAACAATGAGGGTATTTTATTGACGTTTCGGTGGGCTTGTGATAATGCACTGATACCAGGTACAGCACAAATTCCATCCCAATAATATCTTCCCATTGATACACCGGGATTTGAACCCGGGACCCCCGGATTACCAGGCCAGTGGCAAGACCACTCCACCACACCTCACACCTCACCACACACACACCCTGTGGAAGTCAAAGGTTGAACCGAGATAGCCTTTACCCTTTGATTTCCTACAGATCCTTCCTAGGCTGTTACATATCGTGTAATGGTAGCCAGAATACATGTCAAAACGCGCCATAATCCTCAAGGAGTTTAGGGGAGGTGGGCGTATTTCATTGCTTATTGTTTTATAAGTGTATTATTTTTTAGTTTCCTCCCAGGAAACTAAAGGGCACGAAAGGTCTTAATATTGACAACAAAATGGGGGGTAAAGTCTTAAAATCGCCAAACAAAATGGCCGAACGTCTTAAAATCTAAAACCCAATGGGGCTAAACACAAAGGTTATAGGGGGACCAGAAAAACAACCCTTCCCGCTTAAGCTGTATGTAATCGTCTATTGATATCCAGAAATGAATGCAGAATAGCGTCCTAAAGCTGAAAGGGGTTAAATAGGTCTTTCCGAAGCCGACTAAGCTCCTCTAATTATGCCAGAATGAACTGTAATGGCCGCCGTATTACAGAGAAAGAGAGAGAGAGAACATTTGTGTCTGTGTATGAGAGGGAGTATCTGTGAGTGTGTGTGTGTGTGTGTGTGAGAGAGAGAGAGAGAGAGAGAGAGAGAGAGAGAGAGAGAGAAAACAAAATTGTGTCTGTGTATGAGAGGGAGTAAGTGTCTGTGAGTGTGTGTGTGAGAGAGAGAGAGAGAGAAACAAATGATGTGTCTGTGTATGAGAGGGAGGAAGTGTTTGTGAGTGAGAGAGAGAGAGAGAGAGAGAAGGATCCATGGAAGGAGAGGGGGGTATTTTAGAGACGTCGACCCCTGTGGTATATATATTTAGAGCAATTATTAATCCCTCACATGGGCAGTTTGGAATAGGGGTCATTTTAAGGGGAGATTTCCACTTGAGGGATTTTTTTTCTTAACGCCTTTCTCCCTCATGTTTAGCCCATTGTTTTTTAGACTTTTAGGCGTTCGCCCAATTAGTTTTGCGATTTTAAGAACTTTCGCCCCATTTCTGTTCATTTTAAGATCTTGTGTGCCATTTAGGTGTCAATTTTATCCTGGCGAGCGATAGCGAGCCTGTATTTTAAAAGGAACCGGCCTTCGGCCAGGACACTTTTCTACCAAAATATTTACAAATATATCTTAAAAAGGGGTCTAAGGGGTGTAATTTTAAGCTTGATGAGGGTCTATGGAACAAACTAAAAACCTCCCCTTTGGGCCTTTAATAACGGCAGATTGTTATTGAAGTATAGTGGTAGTTGGGATGTCTGGCCCTTTACCTCCAAATATTTTAGAATGTCTATCTATCTATCCCCACTTTTCCTTTTTTTTTTTTTTTTTTTTGGGGGGGGATGGCCGACTCAAGACAGAGCAAGAACAGGGACAATACAAAACACAACAGAAGACAATGAACACACAACGACAAAATACAAATTCACACACATCTAGGTCATCCAGGAGAAGACCCAGAGACCAGGGTCACCAAGGTCCCTCCAGTACTCCCCCGGCCCCTGACCACCCGGAGAGGTTCCGATCTCGGCAGGCATGTATGCAGCGAAGCCCTACCACCACAAGCCCGCCCACCACACTTCCAGGCGCACCCTTCATAGTAATCGTCTCCCAGGGCCAGGCGCCTGATGGACGCAAACTTGCGCCCGACCCCTTTCCCCAAATGACCACGTGTTCACTCATCCATTCACAAGCATTCTCCATTCATTCCTGTTTATTACCACTTCCTTTGCCTGATCTATAGTCATTCTTCTATCATCCAAAGCTTGTCTTACACAGTCTCTCCATCTCAATGGGGGTCTTCCTGCCCTTCTATTTCCCCTTGTATCTGACTCACATATTCTCTTTGTAAGCATTTCATCTCCCATTCGTTCAACATGACCATACCAGCTCAGCACCCTTCTGTCCACTCTTGCTGATAAATGTTCCTGCTGCTCCACTCTCCTATGTATCTCTTCATTCCTCAATTTGTCTCTACGATTAACTCCATGCATGCTTCTCAAGCAGCTCATCTCCATCACATCAAGCTTTCTTCTCTCCTTTTCCTTCAGAGCCCAAGTCTCAGCCCCATATATCACTGTTGGCACAACAATTCCTTGATATATTGCACTTTTTACTTTCATTCCGAGATTTCTCGTCTTCCACATACTTCCCATTGCTCCGAAAACCTTCCTTCCTTCACACACTCTCTGTTTTACCTCCATTTCCATACCTCCACTCCTGCTTATTGTTCCTCCTACATATTTAAAACATTCTACTTCTTCCAATTTTTCCCCATCCAGCCTCACATCTAGATTCACCCTATGATCACCCGTTAGAATGTAGGATATTTAATCCATACGGTACTATACTGTAGGTAGAGCTAACGAACTTGACAATAATTTTGACCCCTTAACTTCTTATAACTCAACAATTATGAAAGCAATCGGGCTGAAATTACTCTCATCTGGGAAGAGTCCACCAGATAATAGTGTCGGTATTTACAGACAGTTTGCTCTTGTCTCTTTTGAGTTACGAAAAGGTCAGGGATCGAGATTATTGTCAAGTTCGTTGGCGCTACCTATAGTGACGTCCTTTTCATTATAATTTGGCCACTATTAGATGATTTTAGTAAGCTCAGGAAGGACCTCTTATCATGAAAAGAATGAAAACTATCTCAATTATTCCTTATAGCTACCACAAATACTCCCTAAGCTTAAACAAATCGTCTAATAGTTGCCAGAATATGGTGATAAGGCGAGGCCATCGAGAGTACCAGGCCGCGTCGACCATACTGTGACGTCAGCAAGGTGGTGCTACATTCACGGACCGCTCTGTCTCCCAAGTCTATAATTACTCTCCCTTTTATATTTTATCAGTTTAGTTTTAAATTAAAGTACACATAAAACTATATTTATCTTTTACTGTGTACGCAAAAGTATATTATTATATATTATTATGCCGATATTATAACAACATACTTTGGTATTTACTGCAAATTACACTCATACCTTGAAAAAGTATTTGTACAAGATGAAAACGTATTACAAGTATATCACTACTTTTTTCCTATTGGATAATACTCAAAACTCCACAGTTCCTTCACATTTACCAATTCTTTCACCCAACCCGATCTTATAAATTCAAAAATAAACACTGCAATTTCTCTGAACCAGGACCTTTCTAGAATTGATGGATAGGGACAAAAGAATCTAGTTTCCTTTAATGCACAGAAAACCAAATACATTCAATTTTCTAACCGACAGAATCTCACTGACTCCCATATATTTTTTAATGATGTAAATATTCCCACTTCCCCTAGTATTGACATTCTCGGTGTAACATTAACTACTAACTTGAGCTGGACACATTATGTTAGAAGCATTGCTAAGAATGCCTCTAAAAAACTGGGACTCCTGTACAGAGTTCGAGAATTCTTCACTGACGAGCAGTTGGCCATGATATATAAAAGTCATCATGTGCGTTCTCAAATGGATTACTGTTCACCTCTGTGGGGTGGAAGTGGAGTGGTTGCATTGAGGCAGTTGGACAAAATTCAAAATAAAGCTATTAGATTAATCAATAACCCTGCAATCACACAGGACCTTCCTACATTATCCATACAAAGAAACGTTGCATCCCTTGCATTATTCTACAGATATTTTCACAGCAATTGTTCCGAGGAACTTGCTTCAATTGTGCCGCCTCTCCACATCTTTCCGCGTAGAACTAGGGCAGCTGAGAGCGCCCATGAATTTACACTTTCTCCTCCACAATGCAGAACTTCTGCTTATCAGAATTAATTTATCCCCAGAGCTACTACTCTTTGGAATTCACTTCCCTCGAATTGCTTTCCACAAACTTACAATCTGCAAATGTTTAAATCCAGTTGTTACAAACATTTTATGAATGGAGGATGCCTTTAGGCACATGGACCTTTTTGTTTTATCTGTGTTTTTCCTTCCTCCGTTCATTGTCTCTTTAAAAAAAAAAAAAAATATAATACAAAATGCTATTATACATTACTATATTTTATACACAGCCAATAAAGAGAGCCTTACTGGAGAGCCAATATTAGCGACATCCATTATTATTCGTGAAACAATACATATAAGTAACTAACTAAATGTATTACTATATAAATTAATATAAACATATAATTAATGTATCACACACAAACACACACATAAAGGAATGACCTTTGTACTAGGCCTAATCCAATCTCCGTTTCGGGATTATACTTTTTAAATCCAATTCCCTTACTTAACCACACCTGCAGACACACTCACCTTGACAATCACAATCACACACACACCTGCAGTCACACACACACACACACACACTCACAAACACACACACACACACACACAATACAATAAGTATACAATACAGTACACATAGTCTATTTGTATAGGGTTTGAAGCTTTCTCTTCATGCCTACATTCTTATTAGCTCTGGTAGCTGCTGGGATGTTATTTTCTTTAGCACAGTAATTATTTAATATTGCATTTGTAGAAGCATTTACCACCATACTTTCTATTTTGTCGGTGTTATGACCATTTTCACACATATCATTAGGGGACAGGAGATCAACATCTGCTAAAGCCGTAACTGTGTGCTGTGTTGCTATATTTCTTTGGCTAGTAGCATTTCGAAAGGCAGGAAGTTGAACAAGTTTTTTAATAACAATATAGTTTTACATAAGAACATAAGAACATAAGAAAATGGGAGTCTGCAGAAAGCCGATTGGCCTAAGCAAGGCAGATCCCTGTCCCACACAACCCCAAATCAATTACAAAGCCCAATTATAGGCTCAACACTCTAATACCCTGAGGATCATCTTACCAAAACGGTTAGAGATTAACGCAGGATTATGGGGGTCTGCAGAGCGCTGATTGGCCCAACCCGGCTGATCCCCCTTCACACCCAACCCTTCTCGTCCATATGCTTATCCAATTTTATCTTAAAGCTCCCTACAGTTTTAGATCCCACTATAGCACTTGGTACATGACCATGTTGGCTGTCACACTATCTGGGTAAATAAGAGAACCTCTGCTAATTCCAGCAATGTAACTTAGATTTTCAGCGATGTCTTCACCACCATCTGAACACGTAATCATTTCTTTACATGCATTACATTTAATTTTCTTTATCACAGAGTAACAGCAATAGCCAGCTAAATAAACTATCACTGGGATGATGTCTTTACACCTATAAATATCCTCCTTACAAACTTCAACATTCGTATGACATAAACCAAAATCAATTTCCTCATCTGTTTTTACTTCTTCATAATTAATGTCTTCAAAATTCCTTAACATGGGCTTCTTGTCGAGTATGGGTAAACTTAGTTTTAACACTGACATCATCCATATCTTCTTTTCACACTCATATATTTGGCGTACAGAAATATTGTAATTTCCTCCCGCTAACTGCCGAGTGACCAAATCTTGCTTCCAAATGGTCTGTTTGAAATGTTCCTGTTAGTATATAATCCATCTTCAGTTCTGCTATGCAATAATTTGTAATTTCTCTAACAGACACACACACACACACACACACACACAAGGACACACGCACTCTTCACCACATACACGCACTACTCATACACATACAGTACACGCACTCACTCTCACTCTGTTTTTAACTATCTATAGTATCTATATATTTAACTATATCTATCTATCAATCTATCTTTTTAACTATCTATAGTATCTATATATTTAACTATATCTATCTATCAATCTATCTATATATCCTCCTTACAAACTTCAACATTCGTATGACATAAACCAAAATTAATTTCCTCGTCTGTTTTACTTATTCATAGTTAATTTCTTCAAAATTCCTTAAAATAACCTTCTTGTCGAGTATGGGTAAACATAGTTTTAATATAGGCTACTTATAAAGTATTTAGAAGGGGGAAATAAGTTGGAAACACAGCGCGATCTTCCCCATATCTCACTTAAATGTATACTGACCTGTGAGGGTAGTGCGAAAATGAACCCTACCTTTGCCTACGTCACAGAATTTAAAGGTCCCATCCGTGCGGCCTGGTACTCTCGGTGGCCTCGGATAAGGACGGTCCCGGTACTGGATGGGTTAAGGTAGGTTCACACATACGCGAGTAGGAGCGCGAGGCCAACGCGAGTCACACTCGCCGCATATCGCCGTTGATGGAGCCCGAACCCAACGCGAGTAGCAGCTGATGCGAGTAAACACGCATATAACACGAATATAACACGAGTTTACACAAGTTTACATGAGTTTACACGAGTTCACAGGAGTTTACGCGAGTGTCGGCGAGTGTAACACGACCCCAACACGCACCGCCAAAATTTGAAAAATAACGGTCAAATTCCAGGGTACGAATAGTGCGAGTCTACAGGAGTCTACACGAGTGTCACAGGAGTTTACACGAGTTTACATGAGTTTACACGAGATGAATGCGAGTCTACAGGAAGTTAACAGGAGTGTATGGGAGTCGAACATGAGTGTTACTCAGTTACTTGTTCGTCAAGGGGAATCCACGCAATGCGAGCTAAGCTCATTATTATCGCGCCTCCTTAACTGGGAATGTATTGCGTGAAATGCATGTTAAGTGTTTTATGTACTGTTGGAATGGCTGTGGATGTGTGTGTAGTCTGTATTTAGCCAATTGGCGACATTGGAAACGAAGGCTTAGGGTGGATCTGTATGGTACCATTCTCACTATAGACGGTACCGTCTCGCCCGAAGGCTTAGGTAGCCATCAGCTTAGGTGAACCATATGATACCCATCTCGCCTTGTACCATTTTTGCCAACCCCAGATGGGACGTCACAACGTCGTCCACTTATTCCAGGTACCTATTTACAGCTAGGTGAACTGAGGCTAACACATGAAAGGAGACAAGCCCAATTTGTCTCCGCCCGGTCTGGGATTGAACCCCCGACCCCTCGTGTGTGAGACGAGAGCTCTACCTACTAGGCTACGGGCTGTGTGTGCAAGTGTTGGCGAGTGTCATGATACGTATATAAAGAGGCCCCCACTGGCACCATTTTTCACACCACGCAACACCACCACGGACGGACGTTACTCTGCAGGATACTGCCCAACCCACCCACCCACCCACCCACCCACCCACCCACCCACCAACCCACCCACACACACATCGAAAAAGTCCCTAATTTCAAGAAAGCAAACTTCCATAAACTTAGAGCTATGTTTAATGAAACTGACTGGAGCTTTTTAATTAACAATAACGACATAAATACATCTTGGAAGTTATTCGAAACCACTTACCTAAAAGCAGTGCAACACTGCATACCATCGAAAATACGGCGTCCAGGCCATAATAATAAACCCAAATGGTGGAATAAAGATATTTCAAACTGCCTGCTTGATAAAACAATTTGCTAATGATAGATTAAAACCATTACAAAATGACGAAGAACGGCTGAAATTTGTAGAGCTACGACGCAAAGCCAAAAAGTTAATTAAGCAAAGTAAAAAGACCTTAGAGTTACATATTGCGAATCAAAGTAAAACAAACCCGAAAGAATTCTATAGTTATATCAGAAAGAAAAAAATAGTTACTTCAACTGTTGGACCGTTAGTCGATGAAAATGGAGAATACACCAAAGACGAAGTACAAATGAGTAATGCCCTCAATACCTTCTTTGCATCAGTTTAAACAACAGAAGACCTCAGTGATATCCCTACACCATCGCCGATTCAGATTGATAATTCAGATGTTCTAAGCAATATCACCGTTACAGAGAGAGAAGTATTGAATTGTTTAGATTAACTCAAGGTAAATAAAACGCCTGGACCGGATACAATCTCGCCTAGAGTTCTAAAGGAAGCTAAGGATGAGCTCTCCAAACCACTGACATTACTATTCAATAAATCCTTGCAGTCTGGAACTATGCCTGATCAGTGGAAGCTAGCCAACGTAACACCGATATTAAAAAAAGGCAGCAAATCCCTACCCAGTGACTATCGTCCAATTAGCTTAACCTCAGTTGTATGTAAAATGCTAGAAACGGTCATACGAGACAGACTCGTAAATCACTTAGAGGAAAATAATATACTTAACCCTTAATTAGCGGCGAGCAACATAAGTCGAGTTAAATAAAGCTGGACTATGTGGCGGCGCTCGACATAACTCGAGTGGCAATTTCAGCACGTAATGTGGCTGAGAGAGAGAGACAAGTGGTGGCAGGAGACTAGCGAGCGTATGACTGCTCCAGACCACCGCGGCGAACCTACTGACACAAATCTCAGCTCCCTCCTCCCTCTCTCACTCGCTACATACTCAATTATGTACCGAAAGTACCGAATTACCTGCTTTTTGCACTCGCGTTGCACGGTTATTGCAAGAAAACTATCCATCATACAAGGATCGTTATGGTGTCATTCGAAAGCTCTGTTTATGCCCTTTCAGGGATAGGTACTTGTTTTACGTTCTGGGTCTTATTTAGGCATGAAAATGATCACGTAAACAGCCCTATTTTGGCTAAAAACACCCCGCTGGGCGGTACACATAAATAAACCGCATAGGCCGCTCGTAAGGTGTTAAAGATACTCAACAATGGCTTTCGTAAAAAACGTTCCTGTTTAACAAACCTCTTAGACTTCTTCCACGATATCCTCAACCTCTACGATGAGAGAAAAGCTGTAGATATTATATACCTTGATTTTCAAAAGGCCTTTGACAAAGTTCCCCACAAATGTTTACTGGTAAAACTAAAAGCGCATGGAATACAAGACGGTGTGTTGAAATGTATAGAAAATTGGCTCAGCGACAGAAAGCAAAGAGTAGTCATAAACGGTAAGGCATCTAAATGGACCAATGTAAGTAGCGGGGTACCCCAGGGATCGGTATTAGGACCAATTATCTTTCTAATTTACATTAACGACATAGATGAGGGTCTCACCTGTACAATCTCAAAATTTGCTGACGATACAAAAATTGCAAATAGCGTACTCTCAAAAGAACAAGTTGACGATATGCAACACAATCTAGATAAATTGTCATGTTGGGCCCAAATTTGGCAAATGAGTTTCAATGCGGATAAATGTAAAGTACTACATATCGGATACCTAAATGAGAAAGCAAACTATTCGATGAATGGCACTCAGCTTAAGAATGTAAACAGAGAAACCGATCTGGGAGTAACAATATCGAGTAACCTAAAACCGAGTCAACAATGTTCAGAAGTTGTTAAGAAGGCAAACAAAATAATTGGCTTTATAGGCAGGTCATTTGAGCATAAATCCAAAGAAGTTATCTTAACCCTTTACAATTCCTTAGTCCGCCCTCTTCTGGAATACTGCGTTCAATCCTGGTGCCCTTATTACCAAAAAGATATAAACAGGCTAGAACGAGTTCAACGTAGAGTTACCAAAATGATACCTAGCCTAAAGAACAAACCATACGAAGAGCGTCTTAGAGAATTAAATCTATTTCCTTTAACCCAGCGCAGATTAAGAGGTGACTTAATTCAAGTGTTCAAAATCATCAAAGGCATCGACAATATGAACTGTAGTAAGTACTTCACTATCGACCAATCTAATTACACGCGGGGAAACGGTTGCAAAATTATTGGTAAATCTTTTAACTCACACGAATCTAAGAATTTCTTTTCAATCGAGTTGTCAACTTGTGGAATGGGCTTCCCCGAAACGTTATAGACTGCATCACCGTTGATTCATTTAAACTCCGCCTAGACAAATATCTCGCATCAAACCCGCGACTGACTGCGTTTGTAAATAAAGGAAATCAAAGGAAATCAAGCAACAACAGATCTAGTGACCCTTCTAGGTTGCTTGTCCTCCAAAACACTGAGGATCAAGTGTCCAAACAGTGGTTTAGAGTGGGTAAGGGAACATTGGAAAGGGAACTACTGCCCTTGAACTAATGTCCGTGGCAGGATTTGGAAGTTAGTAGGGGACAGATGGGTTAGTAACTGAGGGGGGGATAAAATAAAGTTATTCATTTACAAACGCAGTCAGTCGCGGGTTTGATAAGAGATATTTGTCTAGGCGGAGTTTAAATGAATCAACGGTGATGCAGTCTATAACGTGTCGGGGAAGCCCATTCCACAAGTTGACAACTCGATTGAAGAAGAAATTCTTAGATTCGTGCGAGTTAAAAGATTTACCAATAATTTTGCAACCGTTTCCCCGCGTGTAATTAGATTGGTCGATAGTGAAGTACTTACTACAGTTCATATTGTCGATGCCTTTGATGATTTTGAACACTTGAATTAAGTCACCTCTTAATCTGCGCTGGGTTAAGGAAATAGATTTAATTATCTAAGACGCTCTTCGTATGGTTTGTTCTTTAGGCTAGGTATCATTTTGGTAACTCTACGTTGAACTCGTTCTAGCTTGTTTATATCTTTTTGGTAATAAGGGCACCAGGATTGAACGCAGTATTGTAGAAGAGGGCGGACTAAGGAATTGTAAAGGGTTAGGATAACTTCTTTGGATTTATGCTCAAATGACCTGCCTATAAAGCCAATTATTTTGTTTGCCTTCTTAACAACTTCTGAACATTGTTGACTCGGTTTTAGGTTACTCGATATTGTTACTCCCAGATCGGTTTCTCTGTTTACATTCTTTAGCTGAGTGCCATTCATCGAATAGTTTGCTTTCTCATTTAGGTATCCGATATGTAGTACTTTACATTTATCAGCATTGAAACTCATTTGCCAAATTTGGGCCCAACATGACAATTTATCTAGATTGTGTTGCATATCGTCAACTTGTTCTTTTGAGAGTACGCTATTTGCAATTTTTGTATCGTCAGCAAATTTTGAGATTGTACAGGTGAGACCCTCATCTATGTTGTTGATGTAAATTAGAAAGATAATTGGTCCTAGTACCGATCCCGGGGGTACCCCGCTACTTACATTGGTCCATTTAGATGCCTTACCGTTTATGACTACTCTTTGCTTTCTGTCGCTGAGCCAATTTTCTATCCATTTCAACACACCGTCTTGTATTCCATGCGCTTTTAGTTTTAGCAGTAAACGTTTGTGGGGAACTTTGTCAAAGGCCTTTTGAAAATCAAGGTATATAATATCTACAGCTTTACTCTCATCGTAGAGGTTGAGGATATCGTGGAAGAAGTCTAAGAGGTTTGTTAAACAGGAACGTTTTTTACGAAAGCCGTGTTGAGTATCTTTAAGTATGTTATTTTCCTCTAAGTGATTTACGAGTCTGTCTCGCATGACCGTTTCTAGCATTTTACATACAACTGAGGTTAAGCTAATTGGACGATAGTTACTGGGTAGGGATTTGCTGCCTTGTTTGAATATCGGTGTTACGTTGGCTAGCTTCCACTGATCGGGCATAGTTCCAGACTGCAAGGATTAATTGAATAGTAATGTCAGTGGTTTGGAGAGCTCATCCTTAGCTTCCTTTAGAACTCTAGGCGAGATTGTATCAGGTCCAGGCGTTTTATTTACCTTGAGTTTATCTAAACAATTCAATACTTCTCTCTCTGTAACGGTGATATTTCTTAGAACATCTGAATTATCAATCTGAATCGGCGATGGTGTAGGGATATCACTGAGGTCTTCTGTTGTAAAAACTGATGCAAAGAAGGTATTGAGGGCATTACTCATTTGTACTTCGTCTTTGGTGTATTCTCCATTTTCATCGACTAACGGTCCAACAGTTGAAGTAACTACTTTTTTCTTTCTGATATAACTATAGAATTCTTTCGGGTTTGTTTTACTTTGATTCGCAATATGTAACTCTAAGGTCTTTTTACTTTGCTTAATTAACTTTTTTGTCTTTGCGTCGTAGCTCTACAAATTTCAGCCGTTCTTCGTCATTTTGTGAGGATTTTAATCTATCATTTGCAAATTTTTTAGCAAGCAGGCAGTTTGAAATATCTTTATTCCACCATTTGGGCTTATTATTATGGCCTGGACGCCGTATTTTCGATGGTATGCAGTGTTGCACTGCTTTTAGGTAAGTGGCTTCGAATAACTTCCAAGATGTATTTATGTCGTTATTGTGAATTAAAAAGCTCCAGTCAGTTTCTTTAAACATAGCTCTAAGTTTATGGAAGATTGCTTTCTTGAAATTAGGGACTTTTTCGATGCTACTATTTGGTTCGTTACTAGTAAACTTTAAAGTGAAAGTTATCGTACGATGGTCGCTGTTACTGAATTCATCACCAACATTCAAATTCGCTATTAATTCTTCTTTTATTGCAAGTACAATGTCAAGAACGTTATTACCACGGGTCGGCGTTCGAACAAATTGATAAAGCGAACTCTCTTGCAAGTTCGTATACAAGTCATGTCCGGAGTGTGAAGTAAGAGTATCGCCCCACTTGGTCACAGGTAAATTAAAGTCGCCAAAAATTACGGTATCTTGTGAGTTACTTACATCTGCAATTTGTTCATAAATTTCTCGGTCAGTTTGCACTGATTGAGCTGGAGGTCTGTATATTAATGCAAGTATTATTTTTGTACCTTTATTATTCTTTATTAGCACAAAAGATGCTTCGATGTTCACAATTTGAGGTTTTGACAAGAGGGTAGGGTTAAGACTTTCTTTGATATAAAGTAAAACGCCACCTCCATTTCGATTTATTCGGCTTTTCTCAAACATTACATAACCGGGAAGTGAATACTCTGCTAAAAAGTCTCTATCTTCTGTATTGAGCCAAGATTCTGTTATGCCAATCACATCATAATTTTCTATAAACTCTAGCTCCTCTAAATCTGAAAATTTATTGCGTATGCTATGAGCGTTTGCATAGAAAACCTTTAAATTTGTTATTTTAGAACTCACGGAACGCTCTTTAAAAATATTTTTGGTTCTTGTCGGATCTACATTTATGTTCATGGCTGTCCTCGGTCCTCGCTGTCTTCGGTCCTTATTGCTGGTGGTCCTCGGTTGCCTCTGTTTTTTTCTTGGAGTGGATGATTTATGTCACTGCTGCTTCTTCTCGGATGGCGTTTTTGATCCATGGCTGCGGACTGCTTCGTGTAGGAGACGACCCATGCGTGCTGAACCCACAGGGTTTAGATGAGTGCCATCCTTGCGGAACAGAGTAGACTGGTCGTAGAAGTTGTCCCAGAGGTTGATGAATTCAACTTCTTCCCTCAGACACAAATATTTTAGTCGGCTATTTGTGCTGAAGGCCTTGTCGTAGAATTTGTCAGGTGCGTCGATCTTGGGGAGAATGCCTGCGATGATGATATTCCTTGACTTGTTTTTGTAGTGCTGGATCATCTTGCGATATTTCTCCATCAACTCTTCGGATCTGGTGCGCATGACGTCATTTGAACCAGCATGGATGACAAAAAGGGTATTTTCATTTGCATCCTTTGTGGTATCTTCGAAGGCTTCCACAATGTCGTCCAGTCCAGCTCCTGGGATGCAAAATCTTTTTCGTTGATTTGGGACTCTGTCGCAGAACTCTTCGACCTGTCCTCGTAGGGTGGAATCCCCAACGAATAACTTTATTTTATCCCCCCCTCAGTTACTAACCCATCTGTCCCCTACTAACTTCCTAATCCTGCCACGAATATTAATTCCAGGGCAGTAATTCCCTTTCCAATGTTCCCTTACCCACTCTAAACCACTGTTTGGACACTTGATCGTCAGTGTTTTGGAGGACAAGCAACCTAGAAGGGTCACTAGATCTGTTGTTGCTTGATTTCCTTTGTACTCCTTTGTACCATGTCCATCAGGAGGCAGAGAGCGGCAGCTGTGCTCATACTGCAGATGCAGATGCATCTCCTAGACCTAGAGGAGCTGGAGGAGAAGGAGGCTGAAGAAAGACGTCAAGGGGAAAGGCCACGAAGGAGAGTTTGGGCTAGGAGCTGGCTACTGAGACGGCCACAGTTTGGTGTGTACGAACAACTTATGGAGGAGCTTGAGAGAGAGGACCCCAAAGGATTCCGGAACTTCCTACATGTGGACGTCCACATGTTTAGGGAGTTGGTGGCACGTGTCGGGCCTAGGGTAGAGAAGCAAGACACCTTTTGGAGGGAGGCTTTGTCACCTGGGCTGAGGATTGCAATCACACTCCGCTACCTGGCTACTGGTGACTCATATCCTAGCCTACAGTACGCGTTCCGTGTGGCCCGGAACACCATCTCCCTCATTGTGCCTGCAACATGCGAAGCCATCATTTCAGAATACCAGGAGGAGGCATATATATGGCAATTTAGCAAACTTTAACATAATAGTATTGATGTATTTCACGTATAAAACACATGGAATCAAACCAAGAACACAACAGCAAGGTATTCAATCACTTATTACAATTAATATATCATGGAGCATGTTTGGTTGTGGGTACTTACCTGTGACATTAACACCCAGGGTAGCAGCCTTCTAGTCGTAGGCGCAGACTTTCCTGCGCGTATCTTTGTAGGCCTTGCTACGCTTCATATATAACATGGGGGTGTCCTTCACCCACTCGGCCAGCATGTCCTCAGTCTCGTCGCTCAAGATCACCCTTGTCAACTTATTTTTCTTAATGGCGCCATAACGAACAGGGCCCGCACTGCCAGGGGGGTCAGGGGTATCATCATCACTGTCACTGAGGCTACCTTGGGTGTCCTGACTGGTCTGAGTATCCTGGCTGGGCCGAGTATCCTGGCTGTCGTCATCTTCACTATTTCCATCAAACACGTCCATGTCCTCATGTCCACTGGGCTGGCTTTCCGGCACAATTTCATCAGAGTCGTCCAACTCTTGCGACGCAACAGGCCTCCTGGCAGGGGGTGCGATGCGGGGTTGTTCGGGAGGTGTAGCATTGCCTTTCTTCACAACACCATCTCCACCCTTCCGAGATTTGATGGCCGCCACCTTCTCCTTGGGCAAAGGCATGGTGCAGGGCAGGCAGGTAGGGCAGCGTGGTAGGGCAGGCAGGTAGGGCAGCGTGGTAAGGCAGCGTGGTAGGGCAGTGTGGGTCGATGTGTGGCACGGGTCAATGGGTCCTTGCTGGGGTCACGGTGGAGAGTGGAGGAGGCACCGCGGGCGGTCCCTTTTTATAGGGGATGTTTGACGCGGTGGTGCCACCTACTCGCGCGGTGTTGCCAGCAGTCGCACACCACTCGAGTAGACTCACGTTGGTTTCACTGTTACTCGCGTAGACTCACGTTGGTTTCGCATAGACTCGCGTTAATATCGCGTAAACTCGTGTTTGTTTCGCATAGACTCGCCACATATATTGTGAAATCCAGACCACCACGTGGGTACTCTCGTTTACGCATGTTACACTCGCGTTACCCCGTGTTAACTCGCGTTAGGGTCGTGTTGACTCCTGTTTGACTCCTGTTAAACTCGCCTTTGGCAATATTGGTTGTTTGCATATAGTGTTGACTCCTGTTGTACTCGTGTAGACTCACGTAGACCCGCGTGGACTCGTGTAGACTCGCGATCATTAAATTTCTAAATAGTACAACGCGAGTGTCACGCGAGTCTACAGGAGTTTACGCGAGTCTACGCGAGTCTATGCGAGTTGGCGTCCTACTCCCACTTGACTCTCCAAATTTCATGTCTGCATGAAATATTTGGCCGCGTTCGCGAGTGTACGCGGTGCAGCGCGAGTCCACGCGAGTCCACGCGAGTCTGTGCGAGTGTCGGTGAGTGTCGGCGAATTTTGGATAATCATTGGCGAGTGCAAAAATGTCATCACTCGCGTTGGAGTTGCGCTCCGACTCGCCAATGTGTGAACCTTGCTTTAAACACACACACACACACACGTAGCATCCATCACTACCATTAATAAATTTCCATCATCACCATCATTATCACCGACAATAATATGTATTATCACCACCAACACCTCCATTATCATCGCCATCATCATAATTATATACTAAATCGTCATTATCACCATTATCATCACTACCATCATCATCAACAATACTACATCATTACTACCACCATCATCATCATCACCACCACTATCTCCATGGTCATCATCATTATCATCAACAGCAATACTAGATCACTACCACCTTCATCACTACCATCATCATCATCACCACCACCATCACCATCGTTATCATCACTACCATCACCACCATCATCATCGCTACCACTATCTCCACACCATCACCACTACCAACACCACCACCACCACCACCATTTCCATCATCACCATCATCACTACTAACATCACCATAATCACCACCACCACCATCACCAATACCATTACATTTGCCATTAGCCACGAATTAGTCCACTCTGTTAAATCTTTTTCCATGTTTTTGCGTTTTCACAGAATTAATTTGCAGTAAAATGGTCATTGAGAGAGAGAGAGAGAGAGAGAGAGAGAGAGAGAGAGAGAGAGAGAGATTCTATGTAGACTCAACACGGTGTGTTGAAATGGATAGAAAATTGGCTCAGCGACAGAAAGCAAAGAGTAGTCATAAACGGTAAGGCATCTAAATGGACCAATGTAAGTAGCGGGGTACCCCAGGGATCGGTACTAGGACCAATTCTCTTTCTAATTTACATCAACGACATAGATGAGGGTCTCACCTGTACAATCTCAAAATTTGCTGACGATACAAAAATTGCAAATAGCGTACTCTCAAAAGAACAAGTTGACGATATGCAACACAATCTAGATAAATTGTCATGTTGGGCCCAAATTTGGCAAATGAGTTTCAATGCGGATAAATGTAAAGTACTACATATCGGATACCTAAATGAGAAAGCAAACTATTCGATGAATGGCACTCAGCTTAAGAATGTAAACAGAGAAACCGATCTGGGAGTAACAATATCGAGTAACCTAAAACCGAGTCAACAATGTTCAGAAGTTGTTAAGAAGGCAAACAAAATAATTGGCTTTATAGGCAGGTCATTTGAGCATAAATCCAAAGAAGTTATCCTAACCCTTTACAATTCATTAGTCCGCCCTCTTCTGGAATACTGCGTTCAATCCTGGTGCCCTTATTTCCAAAAAGATATAAACAAGCTAGAACGAGTTCAACGTAGAGTTACCAAAATGATACCTAGCCTAAAGAACAAACCATACGAAGAGCGTCTTAGAGAATTAAATCTATTTCCTTTAACCCAGCGCAGATTAAGAGGTGACTTAATTCAAGTGTTCAAAATCATCAAAGGCATCGACAATATGAACTGTAGTAAGTACTTCACTATCGACCAATCTAATTACACGCGGGGAAACGGTTGCAAAATTATTGGTAAATCTTTTAACTCACACGAATCTAAGAATTTCTTCTTCAATCGAGTTGTCAACTTGTGGAATGGGCTTCCCCGAAACGTTATAGACTGCATCACCGTTGATTCATTTAAACTCCGCCTAGACAAATATCTCGCATCAAACCCGCGACTGACTGCATTTGTAAATGAATAACTTTATTTTATCCCCCCCTCAGTTACTAACCCATCTGTCCCCTACTAACTTCCTAATCCTGCCACGGACATTAGTTCCAGGGCAGTATTTCCCTTTCCAATGTTCCCTTACCCACTCTAAACCACTGTTTGGACACTTGATCCTCAGTGTTTTGGAGGACAAGCAACCTAGAAGGGTCACTAGATCTGTTGTTGCTTGATTTCCTTTGTACTCCTTTGTACTCAAGTATTTGTATGTGTTGTTTTTTTTGTTTTTTTTAAGCCTTTGACAGATTATGACGCATTTTGATAGTTTAGTATTGCTATCATTAATCGATGTTATACAATTTAGGAAGGATCTGTGGGCATTATATGGGTAAAGACTATCTCAATTTATCCTCTAATTTCCATAATTATACCCTTCTTAATCTGAATAAAACGTCTAATAATAACCAGAAAACAAAAACAAATACGTAATCGGATTTTGAAAGGGATAAATTATTACAATGATTATCTAATTAAACATATGTGTGTGTGTGTGTGTGTGTGTAGTTGCATAAGAGCTGGTATTTTTTGGTTTATGATCTCTGTCCTAGTGCATGCGATTGTGTATGTGTGTGTGTGTCTGTGTGCGTGTTTGTATGTGTTATGTGTGTGTGTTGTTTGCGCGGGTATGTGATGTGTGTGTGTGTGTGGCTGTGTATGTGTGTGTGAGTGTGTATGTACGTGGTGATCTAAAACCTTGTGTACACCTGTGTATAATCAACAACCCTCCATACCTGCCTGTGTGTATGTCTATACTCCTCCTCCTCTTCCACCACCTCCTCCTCTTTCTACTCCTACTTTTCTTCTTCTGCTTCCTCCTCCCCTTTATACTCCTAATCCTTCTCTTCCTACTGCTCATCTTCCTACTCATTCTAATCCTCCTCCTCCTCCTTCTAATCCTCCTCTTCCTCCTCCTCTACTAAGCAAGCGTCTCCAAATAATCCCCTTCCACCAACTCCTCTCCCTTTCTTCTTCTTCTTCACCTCCTCCATGCAGTTCGTCTTTTCTACTTTCTCCTTCAAACAATCCTCCTCCTCCTCCCCCCCCTACTGCTTTACTATATCCTTTACTTTACCTAGTAGTTAGTAGCTTAGCAGTGTAGATATCCAAACTGCCCCTAAAGATCCAATAAGTCTGCTGCAGTTTGTAAATCCTTTGTATTCCTTTATATCTCCTGCCTTTTTTTCCTCCCCCTACTCCTCCTCCTCCTCTTCTTCTTCTTCTTCTTCTTCTTCTTCTTTCTTCCTCCTCCTCCTCCTCCTCCTCCAAGACACCACCACCCTCTCTCTCTCTCTCCCTCCTTGCCTTTGATATGGAGATGAAAATTGAACTGTGGGTGTGTGTGATGCTATTTGTTCACTTAGCTCCCCTTTTTCTGCAACCCACTTTAACAACTTTGTACACCTTTGAATATTTACCCTATTTAGTCCCAGGGAGAGATTTTTTGGGGATCTCACCTGTTTCGCTCCATTAGTTAGATGTTAAGATGTTTCGCCCCATTAGTTTGGAGATATTATGATGTTTCACCCCATTAGTTTGGCGATAAGACGCTTCACCCAATTCAGGTGTCGATTTGTATGTTTTTTTGTTTTTTGTTCTTTTTCTGAGCGAGTGAAATCAAGCCTGTGATTTTGAACTAATCGGCCTTGGGCCAGGAAAACTTCTACCGATCAATGTACAAATTTAGCTTGATAGTTTGGGAGGGCATATTTGAGTGTGGAGAAAGTCTGGGAAGGCGTTTTAGTTAGCCGAGGGGGAAAAAACTAACTAAAATGCATGGCTCGAAAATGGCAAAACCAATTATCTTCAATAATAATTAAACAAAATATCGAAACGAGACGAGGGGGGGTGGGTCTCTTTTTCTAGATCCCTTCTCCCTCATGTTTAGCCCCATTAGTTTTCAGATTTTAAGATGTTTGCCCCATTAGTTTGTCGATTTTAAGACCTTCCGCCCCATTAACTTGTCAATATTAAGAACTCTCGTGCTATTTAGGCGTCGTTTTTTTTTCCTGGCGAACGATAGTGAACCTTGGAAGCAAGACATTTTTCTACCGAAAAATTTACACATTAATCTAGAAGGGAGATCTAATGGATTTTTTTTTTTTTTTAAGTTTGATGGAGGTCTAGGGAGAAAACTAGAATCATATTTAATTCATTAACAAATCGACCAAAAATTTAACCACCCCCTTTAAACCCTCGAAAGGTAATTCACTATGAATATACCCAATGATCTTATATACTTTTTGGTTACCGGACATCTCAACCAGTAGACCATTTCAACCAGTAGCTCTCAACCAGTGCCAAATAAACCAAGACCCACCAAACCAGTGCCAAAATTTAGTACTAAGCTAACCTAACTTAACCTAACCGTATTGGTTGATTTGGTACTGGTTGAAATGGTCTACTGGTTGAGTTATCCGGTCATCATATTGTTTGCATATTTGTTTATACCCTCGGTTTATTGCAGTGTCAGGTCACAAAGCAGAACCCGGTTACCAAAAACAAACCGGCTTGCGTGATCCGTTCGAACCGACTCTCGCGAACCGTGGTAAATTTAATATTGACTCGGCTTTTTCCGCCCGTTCCGCCCGAAGAAGAGGAAAATGAAGTTTGCGGGGCGCGTTCTATGGTTGCGGGGTCGGAAAGGGTTGTGGTGAGCGTAATCGTGCGCATAATTATGTATGTGTTTGTGTGTGTGTGTGTGTGTGTAGGTTTGTTTTTCTTTTTTGATAGGAAGGGGTGGGGGGTATTTGTGTATGTGTGTGTGTGTGTGTGTGTGTGTGTGGAGGGGGGGGGGGGGGCTTGTGAGGGCTGGACAGTGTTGCAGTGTGTGTGTTGACTGTTTATAATATTAGTTATCCACGAAAAAACATACACCCATGAAATTCATAAACTTCATATGCCCAGTAGCAAATTGATAATACCAAAAAAAAAAATATATAGGCTATTGATAATATTGAATATATTGATAATCCTCGCGCGCTGGTTAACTGTAGTATGTTAACTGTATGAATATAACATGGAAATTATACACTGAAGACTTCACCTTCATTAAGGGGATAGTGGTTATTGTTTGAGTTTATTTATGTATTTATTTATGTATTGACGTATTTATTTATTGCGTAGTAACCTCGTTAGACCTCCATCAAGCTTAAAAAACACCTTCTAGACCCCCTTCAAGATAAATTTGTACATTTTCCTCCTAGAATTACAGGCTCCCTATCTCTCGCCAGCAAAAAATCGATACCTAAATGACATGAACAGCCTTTATATTGACAAAGAAATGTGGCGGAATATATTAAAATCGTCAAACTAATGGAACGAACGTCTTATAATCTCAAAGCTAATCGGACTCAACACGAGGGAGAAAAAGCAACTACCTCTTCCTTAACTGTTTCTATAACGAGTATTATTTTTTATTTATTTGTTTATTTTTTTTTAAGGGGGGATGGGCCGGTTTTCTGGTCCCCTTTTTCCCTCGTGTTAAGCCCTATTTGTTTTGAGATTATAAGACGTTCATTCCATTAGTTTGGCGATTTTAACACCTTTCACCCAATTTCGTTGTCAATTTTAAGACCTTTCGTGCCAGTTAGGTGTTGATTTTTTGTTTGGCGAGCGAAAGTGAGTCTGAAATTTTAAGAGGAACCGGCCTTTGGCCGGGACACTTTTCTACTGAAAAATGTACACATTTATCTTGCAGGGGTGTCTAGGGGGGATTTTTCTTAGTCTGATGGAGGTGTAGCGAGGAAACTAAGGAATAAAAGAATATATTAATTAATGGACCAAAAAGACGGCCCATCTCCCCTTATGCGCTTGTTTCACTCCATTAGCTGGGTAATTGTAAAACGTTTCTATTCATTCAGATGCGGAAATATACATGCGCACATATTTAATTTGTCTATGTGTATGAGGGAGACAATAGGCAAAGCATCCCGTAACATGTGTCTCCCCCAAAGTTGAACGAGTGACAGCCAAATTAACCCCTTCTGTACCGGCGACGTCTTTTTAATTCTATTGTAGCTATATTCAGGCATTTTTGTGCAGTTTAAGAAGGAACTGCGGTAGTAATATGGGTTAAGTGAGACAGTTCGAAGCCTGTTAATTGCTGAAGTTCCTTTTTAAACTAAATATATATCGTCTAATAGCAACCAGAATATAATTTAAACGACGTTGCCGATACAGAGGGGGTTAAGGGCACATATTTCTGCGAATGAAAATAGACATTAATAATATAAAATGTTGTATATATTTCATCATTGTTTAAGGGAAGATGAGTCGTTCTTTTTTTCATCTCCTTTCTCCCTGGCATTAAGACCAATTTGTTTTGAGATTATAGGACGTTCGGCTCATTAGTTTGGCGATTTTTACACCTTTCACCCCATTTCGCTGTTAATTTTAAGACCTTTCGTGCCATTTAGGTGTCGATTTTTTTTGGCGAGCTATAGCGAGCCTGAAATTGTAAGAGGAACCGGCCTTCGGCCGGGACATTTATCTACCGAAAAATATACAAATTTATCTTAAAGGGGGGTCTAGGGGGTGTTTTTCTAAGCTTGATGGAGGTCTAGCGAGAAAAGTAAGAAATACAGGATTAAATGAATGAATAGACCAAACAAACGGCCCATCTCCCCTTAAGAGGGAATTGTTTTACTGTATGTAATTATTTGTTTTATTATATATATTTGTGTTCAATTATAATGCCTCTGATTCCCACAGATCCTTCCTAAGCTGCATAACATCATCTGAGGGTGGCCAGAATTAACTGTTAAGGGGAGATGGGTCAGTTTTCCGGTCCCCCTTCTTTCTCATGTTTAGCCTTATTATTTTTCAGATATTAAGACGTTCGTCCCATTAGTTTTGTTATTTTAAGACCTTTCAACCCATTTCTCTGTCAATATTAGGATTTGTTGTGTCATTTGCGTGTCGTTTTTTTCCTGGCGAGCGATAGTGAGACTAATTTATGAGGAATCGGCCTTCGGCCGGGACATTTTTCTATCGAAAAATGTACAAATTTATCATGGAGGAGGGTATTGGGTGGGTGTTTTTTAAGCTTGATGGAGATCTAGGGAGGAAACTAAAAACAACTATTGAATGATACAGAAATGAGCAAATATATACGCCCATTCTCCCTTAACCCCTTCTGTAAAGAGGAAGTCTTCTATATTTTATTCTAGCTATACTTAGACGACTTTATGCAGTTTAAGAAGGATCTGTGGTAGTAAAAAAAAGGGTTGAGAGATATTTCAAAGCCTGTTAATTGCTGGAGCCATTGTTAAACTGAATGAAATCGTCTCATAGTAGCCAGAATAAGACTAGGGAAGATGGGCCGGTTTTCTGGACCACTTTCTCCCTCATGTTTAACTCCAATTGAGACTTTAAAACATTTGCTCCATTAGTTTGTCGATTTTAAGACCTTTTGCCCCATTTCTTCGTCAATGTTTAGACCTTTCGTGCTATTTAGGTGACGATTTTTTCCCTGGCGAACGATAGTGAGCCTGTAATGTTGGAAGAATCGGCCTTCGGCCGGGACATTTTTCTACCGAAAAATTTACAAATTAATCTTGAAGGGGAATCTAATGGATGTTTTTTTTAAATTTGATGGACGTCTAGGGAGGAAACTAAAAAAATAATGAATACATGCAAACATTGGTCAAAAAGTAAACCATCCCACCTCAAAAAGTAAACCATCCCACCTCAAAAAGAAAACCATCCCACCTCAAAAAGTAAACCATCCCACCTCAAAAAGTAAACCATCCCACCTCAAAAAGTAAACCATCCCACCTCAAAAAGTAAACCATCCCACCTCAAAAAGACGTTGCCGGTAAAGAGGGAGTTAAAACGAGTCAAAACCCTTAATGGGGGCTAACCCTATTCTCCTCACTTCCTTCCAGCCTCTTGATTCCCACAGATCCCTCCTAAGCTTCATAAAATCATCTAAGGGTGGCCAGAATATGCTGCCAAAACGCGTCAAAATACTCCAGGTGACTAACCCTAGTCTCCTATTCCCACAGATCCCTCCTAAGCTTCATAGAATCATCTAAGGGTAATAAGAATAAACACCAGAATCCTCATGGGGCCTAACCCTATTGTCTTTACTTCTTTGCAGGTGCGTACGAATTGGGTCTATGACATTCCTGGTGAGGCCAAACGGAACGTCAGAAGGTATGTTTATTTTGTTATATATATACCTGTATATATATATATATATACAGTATATATATTTTTTTTTTTTTTTTTTTTTTTTTTCTATATTCCAACTTACTTCCTCTCGGGCATAGGCTGAGAGCCTTAACATGCACCGCTTTACAATGAACAGTGAAGCCTGTGAGGTCTTGTTCCAGTCTAGGGAGTGAGACATGTGAAGCACGTAGAGTACAACGAGCACCTGCCATCTTGCCTTCACATGAGGCACAGTGCTCACTCATGGCCCGAAACGACCCCATCTCTGAAGCCACCTCGTTCCCGTGCTTCACTGTCTCACCCCCTACACTCGGACTCTCACACTTACACACACACAATGCCACCTGTTGAGCAGATAACTCACCAGGCATTGCAACCTTATAGCATATTTTGAATATGGGAATATTCATACAGTGCTATTTAATCAGGGAACAATGAGGGTATTTTATTGACGTTTCGGTGGGCTTGTGGTAATGCACTGATACTAGATACAGCACAAATTCCATCCCAATAATATCTTCCCATTGATACATCGGGATTTGAACCCGGGACCTTTGGATTACCAGGCCAGTGGCAAGACCACTCCACCATATATATATAATATTATGTCCTATATTGATATGCAGTACTGGATATATTGCACATGTTAATGGTCTACTTAATTTGTGGTTACTATTACTATTTGCCTGTAACTATAATGACTAGTTTAAGTTGGATCAAACCTCTTCTTGTAGCCCCTTGAAACACGTTGGCCGTAACATTATGAACCGAATAATTTTGTATGACATAGTTTTACATTCTTTTTCTCATTTCAGTCCAAACGTTTTCAAATAGATTGATTTTAATTTATTTTTAATTTTATTTATTTTTGTTAGCGTAATGGTTAGTGCGATGGATTTCGGTGTGAGTATCCTAGGTTCGAATCCTGGGAGTACCACATGTATTCATTATTTTCATTGATTTAATTAATTAGGTGTATTTGTAAATTAGTTGGTGGGTTGGTGATATTACGAATTTGAAAAGCTTTTTATTACAATAAATAAATAAATAAATAAATAAATATTTAAGACATTAAATTAAAAAAATATATATTTAATGTTCTTCTGTTTGCTGATGCCACAGGACTAGAACACGTCCGTCTATGATCTATCTAGTCACTTGCCTAAACACACACATACACCTTTCATGAACAATGTATGTCGTGTAGTTAATTTATCTATTGTTATTATTAGAATTATTAGTATATTTATTTAGTTGTTGTTATTATTATTATGAGAGAGATAGATAGATAGATAGATAGAGAGAATGTGTGAGAGAAAGAGTGTGTGTGTATGTATGTGTGTGTGTGAGAGAGAGAGAGAGAGAGAGAGAGAGAGAGAGAGAGAGAGAGAGAGAGAGAGAGAGAGAGAGAGCATGTCAGGACTATTACATGATTACCGTAAATCGAAAAGGTCAGTCAAATAAATTAGCACCTAAACAGATCCAAAGTGTTTAAACGACGTGGTGTTAGAAAGTGCTATGTGTTATTACTGTCACATCCTGCCTTGATAAACTGTGTGTGTGAGAGAGAGTGTTTAAACGACGTGGTGTTAGAAAGTGCTATGTGTTATTACTGTCACATCCTGCCTTGATAAACTGTGTGTGTGTGAGAGAGAGTGTTTAAACGACGTGGTGTTAGAAAGTGCTATGTGTTATTACTGTCACATCCAGCCTTGATAAACTGTGTGTGTGTGAGAGAGAGTGTTTAAACGACGTGGTGTTAGAAAGTGCTATGTGTTATTACTGTCACATCCTGCCTTGATAAACTGTGTGTGTGAGAGAGAGTGTTTAAACGACGTGGTGTTAGAAAGTGCTAGGTGTGTGATTATTACGTCACATCCCTGCCTTGATAAAAACTGGGGGTGTGTGTGAGAGAGTAGGTTAAACGGACGATGGGTTAGAGGAAGTGATGATGTGTTATTACTGTCACATCCTGCCTATAAACTGTGTATGTGAGAGAGAGACATTTGCAAACGACGTGGTGTTCGAAAGTATATGTGTATTACGGCACATCCTGCGGATAAACTGTGTGTGTGAGAGGAGAGGGTTTAAAAAGGGACGTCGGTGTTAGAAAGTGCTATGTGGTATTACTGTTCACATACTGCCTTGATTTAAAACGTGTGTGTGTGAGAGAGTGTTTTAAATGACGGGGTGGTGTTAGAAAGTCTGCTATGTTATTACTGTCACATCCTGCCCTGATGAAACTGTGTGGTGTGATGAGAGAGAGTGTTTAAACCGACGTGGTGTTAGAAGTGCTATGTGTTATTTACTGTCACTTATATCCTGCCTCTGGAAATAAAAACGGCTCGTGTGTGTGAGAGAGGAGTGTTTAAACGACATGATTAGAAGTGCTATGTGTTAGTACTGTCACATCCTGCCTTGATAAACTGCGTGTATGGAGAGGAGCACGTGTTTAAATGTTCTAAATCCAGAGAGAGAGGAGAGTGAGAAGAGAGGAGAGAGAGTTGGAGAAAGAGAGGAGGAGAGAAGGAGAGAGGAGAGGAGAGGCGAGGAGGAGGAGAGAGAGAGATGCAGAGACATTTGAATATTAGAACCTACACAGATCCAAAGTGTTTAAACGACGTGGTGTTAGAAAGTGCTATGTGTTATTACTGTCACATCCTCGGCCTGATAAAACTGTCGTGTGGAGAGAGAGAGAGAGAGAGAGAGAGAGAGAGATGCAGAGAGAGAGGAGAGATGAGAGAGAGAGAGAGAGAGAGAGAGAGAGAGAGAGAGATGCAGAGACATTTGAATATTATATGGAGAGAGAGAGAAAGAGAGAGAGAAAGAGGTAGCAGCAAATATAGCGAGATTAGAACACACTAAATGATTGCTATGAATCTAAAAGGTCAGTCTACACGAATTAGTCACTAAACAAACCCTAAGTTAGTCAAAAAATCCCTAAACGAATTGGTATGTGAGTGGCTCTATGCATAATTTACCCTCACATTTTACCTCGATCTACCTAGTGTAAGAAATATCTATCGTGTTGTGTCTCGATACACTTTTCCAGCTTGTCGTCCTCGTACCATTAATGTGTCGAAGGTGCTAGTAACCTTCCGTCAACCTGTATGTATTGGCTGTACAGTTGGCCGCACATGTTACGAGAGTAGCTTCTTAAGCAGTGGCTAACTCATCTGTTTAGTCAACTGATAATTTCATATAATCACCAACCCGCCGATTAACTTACAAATAAACTTAATTAATGAAACCAATGAACCTAATGAATACATGTGGTACTCAAAGGATTCGAACCTAGGATACTCACACCTAAATTCCGCGAACTAACCATTACGGTAACAAGGCACACTCGCAATTCATACTATTTTACTTTTCATACAAGATCACGGCTAGGAACAGTACTTGTGTGGGCAACTTGTGTCTCGATAAACTTTTCTAGCTTGTCGTCAGCGTGCAATTAATGTATCGAAGGTGCTATTAACCTTCCATCTACCTGTAATTGTATCATCCCTTTCAGTTCACCATTATTATCTATTTATGCACACAAAATGTCAACAGTGTATTCGTTGGTGGAGATAAAAATTAGATCAATGGGTAGAGGATTGGGTTTAGTAGGAAAGAATGGTGGTGATTGGGAGTTGAATCAGTTGCTGTTCGCTTAGTTAGATTGGGTTAGTAAATAATGGTGGTGATTGGGGAGTGGAATATGCTGTTGCTGATGGGTAGAGGATGGGTTTAGTAGGAAAGATGTGAGGAGTTGAATCAGTTGCTGTTCGCTTATAGGTAGAGGATTGGGTTTAGTAGGAAATAATGGTGGTGATTGGGAGTTGAATCAGTTGCTGTTTGCTGATGGGTAGATGATTGGGTTTAGTAGGAAAGAATGGTGGTGATTGGGAGTTGAATCAGTTGCTGTTTGCTGATGACACAGCGCTGGTGGCGGATTCTGAGAAGCTGCAGCGAGTAGTAAAAGAGTTTGGTGTGGTATGTGGGAGGAGGAAGCTGAGGGTGAATGTCAACACAAATAAAGTAATGGTGTGTAATAGAGAAGCTTTTAGGGTGAATCTAAATGTACGGCTGGATGGGGAAACGCTGGAACAAGTGGAGTGTTTTAAATATCTAGGAGAAGCGATAAGCAGGGACGCAGGTGTGGGAATGGTGGTAAGACAGAGAGTGTGTGGGGGAAGGAAAGTTTTCGGAGCAATGGGAAGTACAGTATGCGGAATTTAAGCTAAAAGTGCAATGTATCAAGGGATAGTTGTACCAACTGTGATGTATGGGGCTGAGACATGTGGTCTGAATATACAAGAGAAAAGAAGGTTGGATGTGATGGAGATGAGCTGCTTGAGGTGTATGTGTGGAGTGACGCGTATAAACAGATTGAGGAATGAAGAGGTACGTAGGAGAGTGGGACAACAGGAACCCTTATCGTCCAGTGTGGAAAGAAGAGTGCTATGGTGGTATGGATATGTTGAACGAATGGGAGATGAAAGGCTTACAAAGAAAATATATAAGCTACCGTAACCAGAAGCTCGATCCAAGGGAACTAGCATTTAGGGATTAATGTCTTGAAATCGCCAAACTAATCAGGCAAAGGTCTTAAAAAAATACCATAACTAATGGGGCTACACACGAGGGAGAAGAGGGTCCACACAGAAAAGCCATTAATTGATGAGAGTGCAGGCATTGTAATGATGTTAGCATTAGGGGGTACACATTATAGGGTTCTGTATTATATACTGTATATTGTTCTCCTTCTCTCTCATGTTTAGCATCATTAGGTTCTAGATTTTAAGACGTTCGATCCATTAGTTTTGTGATTGTGAGACCTTTCGCGCCATTTCTGTAAATTTTAAGACCTTTCGTGCCATATATGTGTCGATTTTTCCTGGCGAGCAAAAGCGAGTCTGTAATTTAAGATAATTTTTTCTACCGAAAAATATAAAAAATCGTCTAGAAGGGGGATTCTCTGGAATGTTATTTTCTTAAGCTTGATAGAGGTCGAGGGAGGACACTAAAATAAATAAATGAAAATATATATATATATATATATATATATATATATATATATATATATATGTCATAACATTAAGTCATAACATTTTAGTGTCTACAGTAAACAAAAATGCAATAATGATGTAGGTTTCTGATGGATAGAAAGTATGGGGAAAGTCTTTCTATCTATTGCCAGACGCCGTGATCCACTAAGGGGTGGCCACGAACTAAGCGCCCCCATGCACCTCTGTTCCCAATTAGTCGACGCCCCTCCTCCCATCTAACACCGATTTCACGCATATACTTCTTAACTCCATCCTTCCACCTCTCCCTCTTTGTTCTTCCACCTCACTCTCGTACACCCTCTTAGTCATTATCTCTCTTCCCATTCGTTCCACATGGCCGAACCATCTCAAGGTGTTCCTTTTCACACTTTCCATCACATTTACATCCACAGAACACCTCTCTCTTACTTCCTCATTCATCTGTGTATCCCTCCATGTAACTCCGCACGCACTTCTCAAGTACTTGTGAGTGTTTGGTTATAAGGATGTTAGAGCCGTAAACGCCGCTATTAAACAGAAAGTGCAATGATAATGTAGTTTTCTGATGGATAGAAAGTATAAGGAAAGTACTTGCCAGTTAAATAAATGAAACACAAATATCTCCTTAACCCCTTCAGCACGATGATGCCCTTTTACTTGTGATTCTGGCTAAAATTAGACGATTTTATGCAGGTTAAGAAGGATCTATGTTATTCAGAGAGTGTTTATTATATTGCATGTACGGTGCCCTTTCATTCCTAGACGTAGATTCTAAGCTGAAGAAAATCGTCTAATGGTAACAAAAATACGATGACAAATACGTCATCGTGCTGAAGGGGTTAATATGTTGAAAGTCTGTAATAACTTTGACCTTTTTTTTAAGGAAGGTCGCCTGCTTTGTTTAGCTCCTTTTCTCTCTTTCCCTGGGTTGTATCCATTCGGCCCCATTCAGCCTACTGTTTTAAGAAGTTTATCCCCATCCAGGTGTTGAGTTTTTCTGGCGAGCGAGAGCGAGTCAGCATTATATGGAGAAATCTGGCTTCGCCGGAAACATTTTTTCTATCGAAACATGTACAAAATTAGCCTGCTGTCAAAAACATTATAACAAAATATGTTGGCTCGCTACCGCTCGCCAGGAAAACATCGTCACCTAGATGGGGATAAACGTCTTAAAACAGTAGGCTGAATGGGGCCGAATGGATACAAGCCAGAGAGAGACAGAGAAAAGGAGAGAAAAAAAAGCAGATCACCCACCTTAAGGGGAGGGAGACCGTTTTCCTGGACCCCCTCCTCCCTGATGTTTAGCCCCACTAGTTTTGAGATTATAAGACGTTCAGCCCATTAGTTTGGCGATTTTAACACCTTTCGCTCCATTACTTGTCAATTTTAAGACCTTTCGTGCCATTTAGGTGTCGATTATTTCCTGGCGAGCGATAGCGAGCCTGCAATTTCAAGAGGAACCGGCCTTCGGCCGGGAAATTTGTCTACCGAAAAATGCACAAATTTAGCTTGAAGGGGGGTCTAGGGGGTGTTTTCTAAGCTTGATGGAGGTCTAGCGAGGAAACTAAACACAAAAATATATGAATAAATTAATTAATAGGCCAGACAAACGGTCAGTCTCCCCTCAAGCAAATCGTCTGTATGTTAGCCAGAATATGATGACAACTATGTGTCACATCCTGGGATATATAAACACTGGGCTCTTTCTATTGGACTAGGTATACGGCAACAAGCAACAACGGAAAACGCTAGATCCAACCCTTATCTATAAACCCAGGCAACAAACCACCCTAAACCGTCAAGAGTCCTGCCTGGACAACAAGGTATCCTATGACTCGGTTACAGGGTGCACGCACTATAGACTGCTGATAGTCAAGCAGGCTATATAAAAGATCACACAATTAAGTTGACTTAAAGCTTCAAGGAAAAGATAGATAACGGAATTAAATTGCAGAAACAATTTAATAACAAACTAGAAGAAAGTACATTTAACGTTACGTTAATTAATACAACTAATCACCCCTGCGTGAAAGAAGGTGAAAGCAAACAGTCCTCAAAACATCGTACAGGTAGACAAGATGCAGGTTTCTAAACTGCATGCGGCTACTGTAGGATCTGATGCTTAGCAAAGAAAGTAAGTTACGGATTTAGAGAACTCTTAACTCATAAGCAGGAATAAATACTAGTGATAGGCCATACTGTGTATAATGGCATAGGTATAATTAAATAAAGGCAGCAACTCGCAACATAACCGCATACAGGTGTGCTTCTCACTCTTAGTCAGGCAAGCCTGCTCGGACAGAGTCTCTAAGCCACACCCTGACTCACAATGCTCACAAGAACGGTAAAACTGTGGCACAATAACAAGCATGCAGAAATAATAAACCCCTAGCTGTTAATCTGCCAGGTGGCAGAGGTCTAGCCGGAAGGATATAGGCTTCGGATACCCGGGCTGAGCCCCCTGCTCTAGCCTAGGGACGTTCCCAAGTCTGTGCGCCAAATTACTCTAATTGAAAGGGTGCTCTCTTGAGAGACTCAGATCCCAAGTATCTGACTCTCTCCTGGCGACCCTAAAACAAACGCAAGACGTGCTAGCGCAGTGCTGAGTGGACTAGGCAAGGGCCCTCACACAACACAACACTAGACACACAGGCACACAGACAAGAAAATGCCCCCAGACTCCCACAGGTATCCTAGTAAAGTCGTGCAGGTCCACAGGACTCGCACCAGCAGACTTTACTTAAAGGATCGCAAAAAGCCTCCCCTCCGGTCTAGCCCCTGCTCACCTGCCACAAGAACACGCTAGCAAGCATGAAACCACCAAATATGAGACAACAAAAAAGCTTCCTAGGTCTCATTAACAATTACATCTCTGCATAAGGCCCAACATCCTATCTAATTATCAGAGAGCTCGTCGTTAATACAATAATAGATATAAGGTCTATCAAGGGGATGGGATAATTAAATAGATTGGTGAAGTAGTGGAAGGAAGGTATACAAAGTAAGAGAGAAAGTTTCTAAGTGGGGTTGAGAGGGATAGATATCAAGGGGGTCCGAAGGGTACGACAGTGAGGTGAGCTCTGAGTCTTGAATCTGTCTGGACCCCACCCTAGGCATGCGAAATACATCCCATGCTTGGCAACACTCAACACCGTTGCCGGGTCAAAATCCTCTACCCCTTGCGTGAGTCGAAACTAAGCCTAACGTTGCGATCAAATTGGCAACATCAGGCTCGTCCCAAGCTAGACTCTCCGCGCGCGAAGCAACGTCCCCCAGCCGGTCTCTCTCCCCCGCTCGTCTCCTCCCACTCTCACTAGACTTACATCTTATATATTATAATGAAACAATCAACTATCGAGAATAAAATATACTAAGATGCGTTGGTTAAAAATAAGGGCAGCTTCAAGCTGTGAAACAACATAAGAATATCCCAGACATTAGTTACATTGTCGTAGGATATATACTAAGGAAAAGCCGGCCGGCCGGCTGCGGCCAGCCGGTTTCTAAACGGCTGGGCAGCCGACGTGCGCGCATGCCCGCACGTGGCTACTATGCAGGAGCGTCACATCTCCCCCAAGATATAAGACACTTGACTAAGTTCTTTATATCTAACAGAAAGCTTCGCATAGTACCACACACTGTTGCGACACAAGGCACTATATATAAAACAAAATAAAGACTGTTGCGCTCCACCGAGCAAGTTCAACTAACTTAGCGACAATAAGCGAAACATTCAACTTAGATACTGCTACAACATCTTATACAAAATTCTACACGTTATAAAAATAAAGAGTTTTTATAAGGTTTTTGCTTTTTTAATTTGTTTATGGCGGCTGCACTTACAGGGGCAAGCCTATTTTACTCCACTCTCAACACACACTGACTGAACGTAGAGGGTTCTCCTGCAAACAAACCCTCCCATGACAAACAATCAGCCAAAACATTATCAGTGCCCTTAGCATGCCACACATCCAACTTGTGTCCCGGCAGCAAAACAACACCTGGCACTGATAAACTGCCCAGTTCATCACAAGACTGGCATTTCTCTTCGCTCTTTCCGGCAACGGGGCCTGCCAATAACCTTTCACTAGTTCTACCTTCGTGATAGGCGATGCAGCCCCGAGGCGGTCGGTCTATGGTGTCGTCAACTCTCGATAAGGTATAGGCGTCTGTCAGGGATAATGCACACACACTCTCGCAATCAACACACTCACTGATCTTGCCACTTAACACCGGTTGCAAAGTTACAGGCAACGACCACTCACGACACTCCTTATCCCTCAGACCCATCGTCAACACGTAATCCAGCTCTGCTTGCACCACAGGCTGTCGAGCAGGATTTATACGGTAGGGAGCCAATTTGAACCTTGCACTGTCTCCAGCCTCCATGCCGGATTCTACTTCGTACATCAGGCCTGGAGAATGAACAAACATGCGACAGTACTGCCATAGCCTAGTAAACAACTGCCTTGCACTGTCTCCACGAACAACATGCCTAGTGCCCTCCCACAACCCAGCCGAGACTGCAGCTTCTAACCTGTAGTCTCCCTCCTTCTCCACCTTCGTCCCTAGAACAGCCAGGTCATGAGAGGGACAATCAGTACCACCTGTGCAGTCACTCCCATAGTTCATTATTGCTAAGGCATCCCCACCGATACCGTACATGCACACCCCCCGCATTTCTTACGACTACATCTGCCTGCGCAGCATCACCGCTTTAAGCGACATGGCCAGATACAGTCGGTCTATGGTAGGGCTGTTGCAATTGACTAGAGCAGCATTGGGAGGCTATGCGACGACTGGGCACTTCTATGCCACAGCCAACCTCACCAATCTGCTCAAAGTACTCCTTTTGACCACCACCCTTGCCAGCCATGGGTCGACCCTGACCTGGCAACCATGCCAAAGCCTCGTCGCCCACCTTGAACCACCGAAACAACGAGGCTAACGGTCTTTCAACTTTCACGTGATCTGCCCGCGGAACATCTTGCACCGCCCGAGTTGTGAGGCTCAGGGGCTCGGCACGACCAGTGGGGTATGAACCGAGCTGGTGCTGGAGCGCTGCACACTGCTGCTCAGGCAGGTGCTCTAGCGCTTCCACAGCCACCAGACTCGTGTCCCCCGCCCACTGCTCCGCCGAGACATGACAATCCCTACTCTCCTCCACCTGTGCCCTACTTCCCCCCTCTCCTTCTCCACCTTGGCCGCTGCAGACCAACGCAGGGACAGTAGGCTGCTCAGGTGGTTGCCTCACAAACTCCTCCAACAGGTTCACATGACATGTTTCCCCGTCCTCGTGTTTGATCTCGACAGCACCATTACCACACTTCTGAACTTCCGGATCCTCCAACTGCAGTTTACAAATATCTGAGGGAACCAACCTGTCTAGATGCTGCCGAAGCAACCCAAGTCCTCCCCCAATATCAAACTGAGCAACCCTTTTTTCTCTCTGTGTGTAACGTTGCTGCCTCGGAGTCTCTTCCTGCCCTACCTCCTCACTAGTTGTGACAGGTCCTGGGGCCTCTCCAGACTCTAACATAGGTGCCAATATTGAGTCACCAAGAAACACTGCCGGCTCAAAACTCTCCAATTGACCAAAACTTCCCGTTTTCTTGTGACCTTTCCTCCGCGGTTTGATAGACTGAGGTGGTGGCTGCAAGGCTCCGGATGTCTGAGAACGCGTCACAACACACGCCATGGTTTGTACGCTACACTTCTCAACCCACTCCTGTTCCTCCCTACTAACGTCGGCCGCCTTCTCGGCAACGACCAAGGGTGAAACCTTAGAAGCAGGCACCGCAAAGTCGTTGCCGAGGAGGAGGTCGACGCCCCCAACAGGCAAGTTCTCTACAAGTCCGACATCCAGCTCCTTCGCCACACCACCCACCTCCAGCTCCATCCGCACCAGCGGGTAGGACTTCGTAGCATTGATCCCCTGAACTACCACCACCCGAGCAGCGTTAATCGGCCTACCAGTAAAGTTCTTTAACAAGGTCTGAGAAGCCCCAGTATCACGCAATAGCTTAACTCCTCGCCTTTCGCCAGCCCACCTCACAAAACCATGCCCTCTATGACCCCCAAAGACGTCGCGGACAGGGTTCGAGCCTTCCGGACTCTTGAACACAGGCTGTGTCCCAACCTCTGACGAACTACCCTTGGCAAACTCAGAAGATATAGGCGACACCCCTATGCTGCGGACCAATGACACAACCTTGTTTGGTGGCTTGTTCGGACAAGCATTTGCAAAGTGACCCTCCTTGTGACATGCAAAGCACTCTTTACTCTTTGGTTTCCCTTGGGAGTGGGAGGTACCATTAGACTTCTTACACGGGACGGTATTTGGTTTATGTTCAGTTTTTTTGTCAGTGCTAGATGGTTTTGTGTATTTATGTGTATCAAAATTCTTGGGAGGGGGAGGGGTACGATCCTTTGCACCCGATTCACTCCTAGCTGCTGCTTCGCACCCTCGAATTAATGACAGTCGGAGGTCAGCCATTTCTGCTGCCTCCTGGAGAGTTCTAGGATTTGTTCCTTTATATTTAATGTTAAGTCCCCGCCTGTGCACTTAAAGAACTGGTCCAAGAGAACGAACTCACTCAACTCCTCAAAAGTAGATGCCCTCTCAGAACGCAGCCAATGTCGTAGTGCATCAGACAAGTCCCGGGCGTGTTCTAGGAAGGTACTATCCTTGCCCTTAGTAACACCCCGAAACTTCAAGCGGTAAGTTTCTGGTTGTAACTCATAGGCCCGTAGCACAGCCTTCTTTAGCTCATCATAAACTAAACAGGACTCTAAAGGTAGTGCATCATACGCTTTTAGCCCCTTTCCTAGGAGTCTTGATGAAACTAATGCTGCCCACTTTTCCTGAGGCCACTGGTGTTCCTGACACTTCTTCTCAAATCGCATAAAAACTCAGTCACACATGATTCATCGAACACAGGAACTAGTTTAAGCAGGTACGACAATGATTGGTCCCGATGTCTGTTACCTCCCCCAATATTTCGCCCTGTTACCTCCACTCGAGATCTCTCCAGCTCCCTGTCAGCCCGATACCTAGTAGACTCTGCCTGCAGTTCAGCCTTTCGTAAAGCTGTTCTCTCTGCAGCCTCAGCCTGCACACTAGCGTGTCTCTCGGCAGCCTCAGCCTGAGCTCTAGCCTGTCTTTCGGCGACCTCAACCTTGGCCATCTCAAGCCGAAACAACAAATCTGGAGTCAACTCTTGAGGAGGGGAAGGTGCATTTAGTGGAGAGGGTCCCTGTGATTGAATTCCACGCTGCCATTGACCATCATCTTGGGGGTATGTACTAAATTCAGGCACCCTGACGTTTGATATGGGGGTAGAGTGGAGGGGGGGCTGGGGACCGGGGCTTCCAGTCGCCTCTCCACCCAGGTCTCTCCCTTCTAAACCCAATATCAAAGTCCTCAGCTGATCTTTCCTCATGCCACTTAAACCCTGGTGACCCTGAAGACCTGCCACACACTTTAAGCCATACTTATTCAGCTTCAACACCCTGGCAGCGGTAAGGGGCACCTCTAAAAATCTTCTAGCACCCTCCTCGCTATCGACTAGCCGCTCCACAGGTCTTTCTCCCTCCGAGCCCGTATCGTGACCTGACCCACCACTGTGTTCTGATGTATTAGACATGTTTGTGCACTGCAGTAATTATCACGGTTATAGAATGTGCCTTATCTCCTATGCAAGTATGTATATACTAATGTTATTTAAAGTCTTTAATGTGTTATATTGGTTGCTCCAAAAAAAAAAAATCTATGTCCACTGTATTCCTCTAATCATAAGGAATCTCAAAACAAATGACCACTATATTCCTCTGTTCAGTAAATCCTATGCAAGGTCGCCATTTGTTACGTCCTGGGATATATTGTTACGGCTGGATCGGCAATACATATTCGGGATTCTTTTTCGTAGGACAGAAATGGCTTAAGTGACAACGACACGCTCGATTCCAGTCCCAAATACTATATGCTCCAGACAACAAAAGCACCAACGCCCTACAGAGTTATCGTCTACGGTAACGAGGTACCTTAACTCGGCGAAAGTGTACAACAGGGGTAGGCTATGAGGCTAAACTCCCTCAGACATTTATAGGTTACGTTATTACTAAAGAAATGCAATACTCAAGAAACTACATTAATATTAAGCCTCTAATAATGTAGAATAGAAGCAGGCTAAAGGTATGACAGTGAAATGCTAAATGACAAATGTACACGCCTACTTGAAAGCGCGTGCACTACAATAACTGTCCCCTACTAACATGCACTAGCATGTAGCATACAAGATGTTCATGATCCAGTAGATACCTAATAATACACATGGGAGGAACATAAATAGTAGTCACTTATTATAATAATGAATCTATACTTGGAATAACTAAAAGGTTGCAGGCAACAGTACTGCGCCGGTAGCCTACTACCGCATAGGCTACTTCGCTTCTCTCACTCTGTCTCCCCTCCGAGACCGTATGCGCCCTACGCAACAGAACTCCGGACACAGCAGCAAAACGACAGTGCAGTTAATTGATACATGAAAGTATTAATAGTGTTGTCTTGTGTGTGAGTAATGTGTATTGTAAAGGGTTACATATACTTAAAGAGAGCTGCAATGCATAGTAAAATAAAGATATATCCCACTCATCATCCCCATGTGTTCTAGCTAGCAGGCCAAGTCACAGGAACAACGAGTCCCAGCACCGAAAGCGAGAACCCAGGAGAAGACTGTAGAGAACACAAGGACAGATAAATTACGTTACTCTACTATACCGGCACTACGAGCGAGCTGTAGTCTCGGGTACTACACTCGCTCCTGGCTCGGTATGCAAATCAAGGCTAAGTCCTCGTCCCTCTACAGACAACTCCTGGGCATGGTCTGGCTCTTACACATGGCACCAGTCTAGTCACAAATGGGATGATGAGCGGGGCATATAACTCGTGAACATGTAGAACGTTCACCACCTATCCTCGTCAAGAAGATCGCTGTTCACATTAACCCCTTAAATCTAATACATGTAAATATATGCTTGTCCTAAGAGTAATACGAGAGGTGAGTGCTGAAACTCCTTTAGGACCTCAAGGGAAGGTTATGCATTTAAATAGAGAGAAGAATGAAATGAGAGTAATGTCGTCAGAGAGAAAGAGTGCAACAGTGAGAAGTTGGGGGAGAGGGCAAGGGATGTTAGAATCTCAAAGGTTCTAGGCAACCTGGTCATGGAACACGCAGCCAGCCTCCAGGCAGTGTGCTGTACGACAACATGGGCCCAGCCCAGGCAGCGTAGGCAGGCAACAATGGACTACCAACCCTGTCGCGCCTAGCTATAAGCGCAGGGCTGCCAACCAGTCCATACGTCTGGCAACCCACCCGGCCGGCAGCGTGGCGCGTTGCTACCATCTTGCTCTGAAGCCTAACTCACTCTCTCTCTCTGAACTCCCATTGTCTTATCTATCAACTTCTCTATTGATACTACATATTAAATGGAAGGTCTCGACATGGCTTAAAACAAAACCCACCACTGGTTAGCACATGACGAGACCTTTGCAGAGATACAAAGAACATAGTTATAAGTTGTCACACTCAATATACATTGCGGCTGACGGTAGCCAGATCACGGGCGGTACAGTCGAGTACCAAGGAGTACAATCAGGTTGCGTTGCAAAGCACTGGGATGCGTCACAGCCCCCCCAAGATTTTAGATAATCGACCTTAGAAGCATTATCAAAATCTGACAGGCAACCAACCGACCTGCTACCCTTAGCTGCCACTAATTGCAAAAGGTGCACAACAACTGAAGTGTGAATTATACATAAAACACAATATCGCATGCATCATGCTACAACAATAAAGACTTACAAAAAAATAAAAAAATAAAGAGTTTTCTCGTTTATTTTATTGTTTTATAATCTTTTTGGACGGCGTTATGATAGCCTAATTTTACTCCTGCTCAACCCACACACCGTGCACGACTATCTTGGATCATCAACCCTTGATAGACAATCTGCTATCACGTTCTCACTCCCGGCAATATGCTGAATGTTGAGATTATACTCTTGGAGCATTAGGGACCACCTGGTCAACCGCATATTCCGATTGTGAAACTGATTTAGGAATTTCAAGGGATGATGGTCCGTATAAATCGTCACTACTGGGCCGTAGGCTGGAACATAAACTTCGAAATGTTTGAGCGACAAAACGATAGCCAGAAGCTCGTTCTCTATAGTCGAGTAATTCCTTTGTGCCGAATTAAACTTGCGAGAAAAGAAGCTCACTGGGTGTTCCAAGCCCTCGGAATCAGTCTGCAGTAACACTGCCCCGGCACCCACACCGCTGGCATCAGTCGCCAGCTGAAAACTCCTGGAGAAGTCTGGGGCCCTCAAAATCGGATGTGTACACAGCAGGTGCTTGACTAGGTCGAAAGCCCTCTGACACTCCGCAGCCCAACAGAACTTCACTGACTTCGACAGTAGATCAGTTAACGGTGCTAAGACAGTAGAGTATCCCCGGATGAAGCGCCTATAATAGCCTATCATACCTAGGAACCGCATGACCTGGCGCTTAGTGGTGGGCCTGGGAAACATATTGATAGCCTGTATCTTGCTCAGGGGGGGGCACACCCGGCCTAACCCGGCCACAAAGCCAAGATACTGCACAGTAGCCTTTACAAACTCGCACTTCCTCAGGTTCACCACCAGCCCAGCATCGTGCAACTTCCCAAACAGGGTCTCTAAGTGCCTTAGGTGATTTTCAAAATCGTCATCATACACTATCACGTCATCAAGGTAGACCGTGCAGTTAGGGATTTCGTCACAAATATCGTTCATCAGGTTCTGAAACGTGGCAGGTGCGTTCTTAAGCCCATAAGGCATTACGTTGCATTGGTAGGTCTTGCCATCTACCACAAAACCACAAACTTGCTTAGCTCGGTCCGACTACTTGCCAGTAGCCTTTTACAAGATCAATTTTAGTAAGGTACTTTGCATTCCCTATCTTGTCCACGCTGTCGTCAACTCGAGGCAAAGGGTAGGGGTTGGTAGTGGTCAAGCAATTTAGCCTACGAAAATCTATGCAGAACCGCACCTTGCCGTCAGGTTTTGGCTGCAACGTGACGGGTGATGTCCACTTCACATAACCTTCAGTGATCATCCCTCTCTCAACCATGTACTTTAACTCCTCCCATAAAGCTGGCAACTTTACCGGGGGCACACGGTAGGGCACTGACTTGAAGGGCACATTATCACCGACGTCCACGTCGTGCATTACCTGAGTAGTGAGACCTGGGTGTTCGGCGAAAACAGAGGGGTATGACCTGAACAGGCCTAGGACAGCAGCACCCTGGTGCTCAGGCAGGTGACTTACAGCTTGCCTAGCCTCTTGTTCAGTATTCCCCGCCCACTGTTCCGCGGAAATGACACAGTCCCAGCTATCCTCTTCAGCAGCATGACTGTCCCCACCTCCTTCTCCACCCTGGCCGCTGCAGGCCAGCACAGGGACAGTGAGAGGCTCTGAGGGGCGTCTCACATACTCTTTCATGAGGTTAACATGACATAACTGATGTTTTTTCCTACGGTCAGGTGTTGCAACGAGATAATCAAGGTCGGACAGTTTCTTAGCCACCACATACGGCCCAATGAACTTGGCAGAAAGGGGGTGTCCAGGCAAAGGTAAAAGCAACATTACCTCCTGACCCACCGAAAACTCCCGAAGCTTCACCTTGGCGTCATACTGGTGCTTCATGACCGCCTGTGCATTAACCAAGTTATTACCTGCCGCTGCCATGCAACCTATAAGTCTCTCCCGGCTCTCAAGGACATATTTAACACCTTACGAGCGGCCTATGCGGTTTATTTATGTGTACCGCACAGCGGGGTGTTTTTAGCCAAAATAGGGCTGTTTACGTGATCATTTTCATGCCTAAATAAGACCCAGAACGTAAAACAAGTACCTATCCCTGAAAGGGCATAAACAGAGCTTTCGAATGACACCATAACGATCCTTGTATGATGGATAGTTTTCTTGCAATAACCGTGCAACGCGAGTGCAAAAAGCAGGTAATTCGGTACTTTCAGTACATAATTGAGTATGTAGCGAGTGAGAGAGGGAGGAGGGAGCTGAGATTTGTGTCAGTAGGTTCGCCGCGGTGGTCTGGAGCAGTCATACGCTCGCTAGTCTCCTGCCACCACTTGTCTCTCTCTCTCAGCCACATTACGTGCTGAAATTGCCACTCGAGTTATGTCGAGCGCCGCCACATAGTCCAGCTTTATTTAACTCGACTTATGTTGCTCGCCGCTAAATAAGGGTTAAGTACAGACCCCGGCTTCTCTTCGCCCTCCCAGATCTCTTTCACCATACTTAAAGGTCCTCTCACATTATGGCCAAAGACTAGTTGATTTGGACTGAACCCCAGGCTCTCTCCTGGGACTTCACGTGCAGCGAACAGAACATACGGCAGACCCAAATCCCAATCAGTGTTATGTTCTGCACAGTAACAGCGTAGCATACTCTTCAGGGTCGAGTGCCACCGCTCCAAGACTCCCTGACTCTCGGGATGGTAGGCTGACGACACTACAGAACATATACCGTGCAACTGAAGGGTTTGCTTGAACAATTTGGATGTAAAATTGCTCCCCGGGTCTGACTGCACCTCACGTGGAAATCCATAACGGGAACAGAACAATAATAAGTTTTTAACAACTGCCTTTGCCGAGCCGTTTCTCATGGGGTATGCGTCCGGGTATCTCGTAGCCACATCCATGATTGTCAACAGGAATTTATTGCCACTACTAGTAGGCGGGAAAGGGCCAACCAAATCTACTACAACTTTGCTGAACGGAGGCCCGGTGACAGGTATGGGAAACAAAGGTGCCTTCGGGATTGTCTGGTTAGGCTTCCCCGTTGTCTGGCAGGTCGCACACCGAGCCACCCATGCACAGACATCAGCCTTGACCCCAGGCCACCAGAAAAACCTGCCCAATGCCGCCAATGTTTTTGTTACCCCCAAATGACCCGCCACCGGCACATCATGCGCCAGACACAATAAGGACTCTCTATACTTATTTGGAACAACCACCTGGTCTACTACCCTCGCACCGCCCTCCCACTTCGATTTGGGGTCTAGAAATCTGCGGTACAATATCCTGTTGAGCCTAAAGAAATCTCCCGGCTTCGCATCCCCATCTTCCTCCAACTCTATGGCACCATTGCTATAACGAGCTAGGCTAGCGTCTTGCAGCTGCTGCTCACTAATGTCCCCGGGCGTCAATGCATCAAGATGGTTTTGTAATAAGACATTACCCCGGCTAGTAGGCTCTACTGCCTTAGTGGCTCTCGCTACAGCTCTTGCCTCACGCGAAGTCTTACCCAACTCTGCCTTGTTACACACCATATCTGGGCCAGAGTCAACTCCCGTGTTTATTATAGGTCCAAGTACCGAATCACCGAGAAGTGCAGCAGAATCAATGTCCCTTTTCCTGCCCTTAGCAACCTTCTCCTGATCCTTCCTCCACTGTCCCCGAGGTTGAGTGCTAGGCTGTGCAGGAGCCGCAGAGCGAGATCGGGTTACCACACAGGCCATCTCATCCTGTTGGCACCTCCCAACCCATTCCCGATTCTCACCATCCACGTCGGCCGCCCTCTCGGCAACGACTAAGGGTGGAGTCCCGGAAGTGGGCACCGCAAAGTCGTTGCCGAGAAGAAGGTCGACGCCCTCAACTGGCAAACACTCAACGATCCCTACATCCAGCTCCCTGCACACCTCTCCCACTCTCAACTCCAACCTCACAAGTGGGTATGACCTCGTAGCATTTATACCCTGCACCACAACAACTCTGGCCGCATTTATCGGTTTCCCTGTGAAGTTCCTCAACAAAGTTTGCGAAGCCCCCGTATCCCTCAGCAAGTCAACCCTCCGTAGTTCACTCCCCCAGCTCACAAACCCGTGTCCCCGATGGCTACAGAAAGCGTCCCGGACAGGTGTCGAGCCTTCCGTACGCTTCTTTACCGCGTGTGCCTCAGCTGCTGACAACCTACCCCGGGCAGTTGCTGCAGCCTTCAGAGACACACCGATACTGTGAACCAATGACACCGGCTTAGCGGGAGTGTTACTAGGGCACTCACGTGAATAATGGCCTAGCTTCTGACATTTGTAACATTTCACATCCCCAATGGGCTTCTTCCCTTGTGCGGGCGAAGAAGGGGCCTGACCTTTAGTAAACGGGAGAGGCTTGTGTTTGTAGGTGTTATTAGGTGCAATGCTTTTAGTGTGGTTATGTGTGTCATAGGATTTGTTATTATCGAAAACTCTGGTGGGTGGGGTATAGCGCCCCTTCTGCCCTGACTCAGCCCTCTGAGCGGCGCCGCAACCACGAATCAATGATAATCTGAGGTCTGCCATCTTGGCAGCCTCCTCTACTGTCTTGGGACATTTTTCCTTAATGTTCAGCGTTAGATCGGTTCCAGTACATTTGTAAAACTGTTCCAGATAGAAAAGTTGCTTAATTTCCTCAGCCGACTCTGCGTGCTCGGACCGAAACCAGTTATTACATGCATCTGTTAAGTCCCGTGCGTGCTCCATAAAACTGACGTCGCTCTTCTTATTCACGCCACGGAACTTCAATCTATAAGTTTCGGGTTGCAGTTCGTAGGCACGGAGCACAGCCTCCTTCACCAGTCCATACACGACACTCTCGTCCAGTGACAGTGCATCGTAGGCTTTCAACCCCTTACCCACTAGACGTGATGAAACTAATGCTGCCCATTTAACCTCCGGCCAGTCATACTCACGACACTTCTTTTCGAAACGAGCAAAAAACTCAGTCACTGCTGTCTCATCAAATGCGGGTACTAACTTAATTAAATGCGAAAGTGAGTCTGTAACCCGGTGCCCACCACCGAGATGACGCCCCGTGGTCTCTACTCTAGACTTCTCGACATCCATTTCAGCCTGGTACCTGGTTGCATCCTGATTGGCTTGGATTCTAGCAACCTCTATGCGTTCTATACTAGCCTGTTGTATCTGAGTCTCCTGCAGCTTAATGCTTAGCTAGTTCTAGCTGAAATAACATCTCAGGAGACAGGCCTGGGGGGGGAGAGCACAAAATGGGGGATCCACACCGAGACGTGTTTACGGGTAAGCCAGCTTGCCATTGAGAACCCTCCTGCTGCATCGTGCTAAGACTCGCTGGCTGAGGGCCCAGCTCAGGGGTAGAGTGGAATGGAGGCTTGGAGGGAACCCCCCAAGACCCCACTCCACCCACCGCCCCATCGCCATCACCCAACAAACATGCCACCAAATTCTTCTTGGGCCAACTGTCAGGACAGTCCCGCCCCAAAACCGTGGCTAAACAGCGAAGACCGTAACAATCAATAGCCTGCAGGCGCTGTTCGTTCAAAGGTGTCTGCAACAATGCCCGGGCATCCCTCTCTCCACTTATAACACTCCCCTCCCTAAATATCTGCTGTACTTGCTGGTCACTAGGCTGTACCGTGTTATCCTCCCCCGTAAATGATGAGTCATTAGACATAGTGCTGGTTATACAATTGCTGTTCATAAAAAAAAAAAAGTGCTTATTACTAATTGCAGTCTCGACTCACAAAATGTTAAAGATGCTTGAATGACTCTACTCTAGACACCTAACGAAACAATCTGCAAGTCCACCAATACAATAATGACACAATAAAAATTCCTCCAATATGCAAGAAAATTCTAGCCAGCTCTACTAGGTAGCATAGAATAGTTCTCCAAAAAACATGTGATAGGATACTACTGAATCTTGTGCAAGGTCGCCATTTTGTTACGGCTGGATCGGCAATACATATTCGGGATTCTTGATCGTTGGACAGAAATGGCTTAAGTGACAACGACACGCTCGATTCCAGTCCCAAATACTATATGCTCCAGACAACAAAAGCACCAACGCCCTACAGAGTTATCGTCTACGGTAACGAGGTACCTTAACTCGGCGAAAGTGTACAACAGGGGTAGGCTATGAGGCTAACTAAACTCCCTCAGACATTTATAGGTTACGTTATTACTAAAGAAATGCAATACTCAAGAAACTACGTTAATATTAAGCCTCTAATAATGTAGAATAGAAGCAGGCTAAAGGTATGACAGTGAAATGCTAAATGACAAATGTACACGCCTACTTGAAAGCGCGTGCACTACACTAACTGTCCCCTACTAACATGCACTAGCATGTAGCATACAAGATGTTCATGATCCAGTAGATACCTAATAATACACATGGGAGGAACATAAACAGTAGTCACTTATTATAATAATGAATCTATACTTGGAATAACTAAAAGGTTGCAGGCAACAGTACTGCGCCGGTAGCCTACTACCGCATAGGCTACTTCGCTTCTCTCACTCTGTCTCCCCTCCGAGTCCGTATGCGCCCTACGCAACAGAACTCCGGACACAGCAGCAAAACGACAGTGCAGTTAATTGATACATGAAAGTATTAATAGTGTTGTCTTGTGTGTGAGTAATGTGTATTGTAAAGTGTTATAGATATATACTTAAAGAGAGCTGCAATGCATAGTAAAATAAAGATATATCCCA
>CM064572.1:36434203-36449203 GCA_032716605.1 Paralithodes platypus
TTGTCTTGTGTGAGTAATGTGTATTGTAAAGGGTTACATACATATACTTAAAGAGAGCTGCAATGCATAGTAAAATAAAGATATATCCCACTCATCATCCCCATGTGTTCTAGCTAGCAGGCCAAGTCACCGGAACAACGAGTCCCAGCACCGAAAGCGAGAACCCAGGAGAAGACTGTAGAGAACACAAGGACAGATAATTTAAATTACGTTACTCTACTATACCGGCACTACGAGCGAGCTGTAGTCTCGGGTACTACACTCGCTCCTGGCTCGGTATGCAAATCAAGGCTAAGTCCTCGTCCCTCTACAGACAACTCCTGGGCATGGTCTGGCTCTTACACATGGCACCAGTCTAGTCACAAATGGGATGATGAGCGGGGCATATAACTCGTGAACATGTAGAACGTTCACCACCTATCCTCGTCAAGAAGATCGCTGTTCACATTAACCCCTTAAATCTAATACATGTAAATATATGCTTGTCCTAAGAGTAATACGAGAGGTGAGTGCTGAAACTCCTTTAGGACCTCAAGGGAAGGTTATGCATTTAAATAGAGAGAAGAATGAAATGAGAGTAATGTCGTCAGAGAGAAAGAGTGCAACAGTGAGAAGTTGGGAGAGAGGGCAAGGGATGTTAGAATCTCAAAGGTTCTAGGCAACCTGGTCATGGAACACGCAGCCAGCCTCCAGGCAGTGTGCTGTACGACAACATGGGCCCAGCCCGCAGCGTAGGCAGGCAACAATGGACTACCAACCCTGTCGCGCCTAGCTATAAGCGCAGGGCTGCCAACCAGTCCATACGTCTGGCAACCCACCCGGCCGGCAGCGTGGCGCGTTGCTACCATCTTGCTCTGAAGCCTAACTCACTCTCTCTCTCTGAACTCCCATTGTCTTATCTATCAACTTCTCTATTGATACTACATATTAAATGGAAGGTCTCGACATGGCTTAAAACAAAACCCACCACTGGTTAGCACATGACGAGACCTTTGCAGAGATACAAAGAACATAGTTATAAGTTGTCACACTCAATATACATTGCGGCTGACGGTAGCCAGATCACGGGCGGTACAGTCGAGTACCAAGGAGTACAATCAGGTTGCGTTGCAAAGCACTGGGATGCGTCACAGCCCCCCTAAGATTTTAGATAATCGACCTTAGAAGCATTATCAAAATCTGACAGGCAACCAACCGACCTGCTACCCTTAGCTGCCACTAATTGCAAAAGGTGCACAACAACTGAAGTGTGAATTATACATAAAACACAATATCGCATGCATCATGCTACAACAATAAAGACTTACAAAAAATAAAAAAATAAAGAGTTTTCTCGTTTATTTTATTGTTTTATAATCTTTTTGGACGGCGTTATGATAGCCTAATTTTACTCCTGCTCAACCCACACACCGTGCACGACTATCTTGGATCATCAACCCTTGATAGACAATCTGCTATCACGTTCTCACTCCCGGCAATATGCTGAATGTTGAGATTATACTCTTGGAGCATTAGGGACCACCTGGTCAACCGCATATTCCGATTGTGAAACTGATTTAGGAATTTCAAGGGATGATGGTCCGTATAAATCGTCACTACTGGGCCGTAGGCTGGAACATAAACTTCGAAATGTTTGAGCGACAAAACGATAGCCAGAAGCTCGTTCTCTATAGTCGAGTAATTCCTTTGTGCCGAATTAAACTTGCGAGAAAAGAAGCTCACTGGGTGTTCCAAGCCCTCGGAATCAGTCTGCAGTAACACTGCCCCGGCACCCACACCGCTGGCATCAGTCGCCAGCTGAAAACTCCTGGAGAAGTCTGGGGCCCTCAAAATCGGATGTGTACACAGCAGGTGTTTGACTAGGTCGAAAGCCCTCTGACACTCCGCAGCCCAACAGAACTTCACTGACTTCGACAGTAGATCAGTTAACGGTGCTAAGACAGTAGAGTATCCCCGGATGAAGCGCCTATAATAGCCTATCATACCTAGGAACCGCATGACCTGGCGCTTAGTGGTGGGCCTGGGAAACATATTGATAGCCTGTATCTTGCTCAGGGGGGGCACACCCGGCCTAACCCGGCCACAAAGCCAAGATACTGCACAGTAGCCTTTACAAACTCGCACTTCCTCAGGTTCACCACCAGCCCAGCATCGTGCAACTTCCCAAACAGGGTCTCTAAGTGCCTTAGGTGATTTTCAAAATCGTCATCATACACTATCACGTCATCAAGGTAGACCGTGCAGTTAGGGATTTCGTCACAAATATCGTTCATCAGGTTCTGAAACGTGGCAGGTGCGTTCTTAAGCCCATAAGGCATTACGTTGCATTGGTAGGTCTTGCCATCTACCACAAAACCACAAACTTGCTTAGCTCGGTCCGACTACTTGCCAGTAGCCTTTTACAAGATCAATTTTAGTAAGGTACTTTGCATTCCCTATCTTGTCCACGCTGTCGTCAACTCGAGGCAAAGGGTAGGGGTTGGTAGTGGTCAAGCAATTTAGCCTACGAAAATCTATGCAGAACCGCACCTTGCCGTCAGGTTTTGGCTGCAACGTGACGGGTGATGTCCACTTCACATAACCTTCAGTGATCATCCCTCTCTCAACCATATACTTTAACTCCTCCCATAAAGCTGGCAACTTTACCGGGGGCACACGGTAGGGCACTGACTTGAAGGGCACATTATCACCGACGTCCACGTCGTGCATTACCTGAGTAGTGAGACCTGGGTGTTCGGCGAAAACAGAGGGGTATGACCTGAACAGGCCTAGGACAGCAGCATCCTGGTGCTCAGGCAGGTGACTTACAGCTTGCCTAGCCTCTTGTTCAGTATTCCCCGCCCACTGTTCCGCGGAAATGACACAGTCCCAGCTATCCTCTTCAGCAGCATGACTGTCCCCACCTCCTTCTCCACCCTGGCCGCTGCAGGCCAGCACAGGGACAGTGAGAGGCTCTGAGGGGCGTCTCACATACTCTTTCATGAGGTTAACATGACATAACTGATGTTTTTTCCTACGGTCAGGTGTTGCAACGAGATAATCAAGGTCGGACAGTTTCTTAGCCACCACATACGGCCCAATGAACTTGGCAGAAAGGGGGTGTCCAGGCAAAGGTAAAAGCAACATTACCTCCTGACCCACCGAAAACTCCCGAAGCTTCACCTTGGCGTCATACTGGTGCTTCATGACCGCCTGTGCATTAACCAAGTTATTACCTGCCGCTGCCATGCAACCTATAAGTCTCTCCCGGCTCTCAAGGACATATTTAAGTACAGACCCCGGCTTCTCTTCGCCCTCCCAGATCTCTTTCACCATACTTAAAGGTCCTCTCACATTATGGCCAAAGACTAGTTGATTTGGACTGAACCCCAGGCTCTCTCCTGGGACTTCACGTGCAGCGAACAGAACATACGGCAGACCCAAATCCCAATCAGTGTTATGTTCTGCACAGTAACAGCGTAGCATACTCTTCAGGGTCGAGTGCCACCGCTCCAAGACTCCCTGACTCTCGGGATGGTAGGCTGACGACACTACAGAACATATACCGTGCAACTGAAGGGTTTGCTTGAACAATTTGGATGTAAAATTGCTCCCCGGGTCTGACTGCACCTCACGTGGAAATCCATAACGGGAACAGAACAATAATAAGTTTTTAACAACTGCCTTTGCCGAGCCGTTTTCTCATGGGGTATGCGTCCGGGTATCTCGTAGCCACATCCATGATTGTCAACAGGAATTTATTGCCACTACTAGTAGGCGGGAAAGGGCCAACCAAATCTACTACAACTTTGCTGAACGGAGGCCCGGTGACAGGTATGGGAAACAAAGGTGCCTTCGGGATTGTCTGGTTAGGCTTCCCCGTTGTCTGGCAGGTCGCACACCGAGCCACCCATGCACAGACATCAGCCTTGACCCCAGGCCACCAGAAAAACCTGCCCAATGCCGCCAATGTTTTTGTTACCCCCAAATGACCCGCCACCGGCACATCATGCGCCAGACACAATAAGGACTCTCTATACTTATTTGGAACAACCACCTGGTCTACTACCCTCGCACCGCCCTCCCACTTCGATTTGGGGTCTAGAAATCTGCGGTACAATATCCTGTTGAGCCTAAAGAAATCTCCCGGCTTCGCATCCCCATCTTCCTCCAACTCTATGGCACCATTGCTATAACGAGCTAGGCTAGCGTCTTGCAGCTGCTGCTCACTAATTTCCCCGGGCGTCAATGCATCAAGATGGTTTTGTAATAAGACATTACCCCGGCTAGTAGGCTCTACTGCCTTAGTGGCTCTCGCTACAGCTCTTGCCTCACGCGAAGTCTTACCCAACTCTGCCTTGTTACACACCATATCTGGGCCAGAGTCAACTCCCGTGTTTATTATAGGTCCAAGTACCGAATCACCGAGAAGTGCAGCAGAATCAATGTCCCTTTTCCTGCCCTTAGCAACCTTCTCCTGATCCTTCCTCCACTGTCCCCGAGGTTGAGTGCTAGGCTGTGCAGGAGCCGCAGAGCGAGATCGGGTTACCACACAGGCCATCTCATCCTGTTGGCACCTCCCAACCCATTCCCGATTCTCACCATCCACGTCGGCCGCCCTCTCGGCAACGACTAAGGGTGGAGTCCCGGAAGTGGGCACCGCAAAGTCGTTGCCGAGAAGAAGGTCGACGCCCTCAACTGGCAAACACTCAACGATCCCTACATCCAGCTCCCTGCACACCTCTCCCACTCTCAACTCCAACCTCACAAGTGGGTATGACCTCGTAGCATTTATACCCTGCACCACAACAACTCTGGCCGCATTTATCGGTTTCCCTGTGAAGTTCCTCAACAAAGTTTGCGAAGCCCCCGTATCCCTCAGCAAGTCAACCCTCCGTAGTTCACTCCCCCAGCTCACAAACCCGTGTCCCCGATGGCTACAGAAAGCGTCCCGGACAGGTGTCGAGCCTTCCGTACGCTTCTTTACCGCGTGTGCCTCAGCTGCTGACAACCTACCCCGGGCAGTTGCTGCAGCCTTCAGAGACACACCGATACTGTGAACCAATGACACCGGCTTAGCGGGAGTGTTACTAGGGCACTCACGTGAATAATGGCCTAGCTTCTGACATTTGTAACATTTCACATCCCCAATGGGCTTCTTCCCTTGTGCGGGCGAAGAAGGGGCCTGACCTTTAGTAAACGGGAGAGGCTTGTGTTTGTAGGTGTTATTAGGTGCAATGCTTTTAGTGTGGTTATGTGTGTCATAGGATTTGTTATTATCGAAATCTCTGGTGGGTGGGGTATAGCGCCCCTTCTGCCCTAACTCAGCCCTCTGAGCGGCGCCGCAACCACGAATCAATGATAATCTGAGGTCTGCCATCTTGGCAGTCTCCTCTACTGTCTTGGGACATTTTTCCTTAATGTTCAGCGTTTGATCGGTTCCAGTACATTTGTAAAACTGTTCCAGATAGAAAAGTTCCTTAATTTCCTCAGCCGACTCTGCGTGCTCGGACCGAAACCAGTTATTACATGCACCTGTTAAGTCCCGTGCGTGCTCCATAAAACTGACGTCGCTCTTCTTATTCACGCCACGGAACTTCAATCTATAAGTTTCGGGTTGCAGTTCGTAGGCACGGAGCACAGCCTCCTTCACCAGTCCATACACGACACTCTCGTCCAGTGACAGTGCATCGTAGGCTTTCAACCCCTTACCCACTAGATGTGATGAAACTAATGCTGCCCATTTAACCTCCGGCCAGTCATACTCACGACACTTCTTTTCGAAACGAGCAAAAAACTCAGTCACTGCTGTCTCATCAAATGCGGGTACTAACTTAATTAAATGCGAAAGTGAGTCTGTATCCCGGTGCCCACCACCGAGATGACGCCCCGTGGTCTCTACTCTAGACTTCTCGACATCCATTTCAGCCTGTTACCTGGTTGCATCCTGATTGGCTTGGATTCTAGCAACCTCTATGCGTTCTATACTAGCCTGTTGTATCTGCGTCTCCTGCAGCTTAATCCGTTCTATACTAGCCTGTTGACTCTCTTGCAACTTAAGCTTAGCTAGTTCTAGCTGAAATAACATCTCAGGAGACAGGCCTGGGGGGGGGGGGGAGAGCACAAAATGGGGGATCCACACCGAGACGTGTTTACGGGTAAGCCAGCTTGCCATTGAGAACCCTCCTGCTGCATCGTGCTAAGACTCGCTGGCTGAGGGCCCAGCTCAGGGGTAGAGTGGAATGGAGGCTTGGAGGGAACCCCCCAAGACCCCAATCCACCCACCGCCCCATCGCTATCACCCAACAAACGTGCCACCAAATTCTTCTTGGGCCAACTGTCAGGACAGTCCCGCCCCAAAACCGTGGCTAAACAGCGAAGACCGTAACAATCAATAGCCTGCAGGCGCTGTTCGGTCAAAGGTGTCTGCAAAAATGCCCGGGCATCCCTCTCTCCACTTATAACACTCCCATCCCTAAATATCTGCTGAACTTGCTGGTCACTAGGCTGTACCGTGTTATCCTCCCCCGTAAATGATGAGTCATTAGACATAGTGCTGGTTATACAATTGCTGTTCATAAAAAAAAAAATGCTTATTACTAATTGCAGTCTCGACTCACAAAATGTTAAAGATGCTTGAATGACTCTACTCTAGACACCTAACGAAACAATCTGCAAGTCCACCAATACAATAATGACACAATAAAAATTCCTCCAATATGCAAGAAAATTCTAGCCAGCTCTACTAGGTAGCATAGAATAGTTCTCCAAAAAACATGTGATAGGATACTACTGAATCCTGGCGAGGTCGCCATTTTGTTACGGCTGGATCGGCAATACATATTCGGGATTCTTGATCGTAGGACAGAAATGGCTTAAGTGACAATGACACGCTCGATTCCAGTCCCAAATACTATATGCTCCAGACAACAAAAGCACCAACGCCCTACAGAGTTATCGTCTACGGTAACGAGGTACCTTAACTCGGCGAAAGTGTACAACAGGGGTAGGCTATGAGGCTAAACTCCCTCAGACATTTATAGGTTACGTTATTACTAAAGAAATGCAATACTCAAGAAACTACGTTAATATTAAGCCTCTAATAATGTAGAATAGAAGCAGGCTAAAGGTATGACAGTGAAATGCTAAATGACAAATGTACACGCCTACTTGAAAGCGCGTGCACTACAATAACTGTCCCCTACTAACATGCACTAGCATGTAGCATACAAGATGTTCATGATCCAGTAGATACCTAATAATACACATGGGAGGAACATAAATAGTAGTCACTTATTATAATAATGAATCTATACTTGGAATAACTAAAAGGTTGCAGGCAACAGTACTGCGCCGGTAGCCTACTACCGCATAGGCTACTTCGCTTCTCTCACTCTGTCTCCCCTCCGAGTCCATATGCGCCCTACGCAACAGAACTCCGGACACAGCAGCAAAACGACAGTGCAGTTAATTGATACATGAAAGTATTAATAGTGTTGTCTTGTGTGTGAGTAATGTGTATTGTAAAGGGTACATACATATACTTAAAGAGAGCTGCAATGCATAGTAAAATAAAGATATATCCCACTCATCATCCCCATGTGTTCTAGCTAGCAGGCCAAGTCACAGGAACAACGAGTCCCAGCACCGAAAGCGAGAACCCAGGAGAAGACTGTAGAGAACACAAGGACAGATAAATTACGTTACTCTACTATACCGGCACTACGAGCGAGCTGTAGTCTCGGGTACTACACTCGCTCCTGGCTCGGTATGCAAATCAAGGCTAAGTCCTCGTCCCTCTACAGACAACTCCTGGGCATGGTCGGGCTCTTACACATGGCACCAGTCTAGTCACAAATGGGATGATGAGCGGGGCATATAACTTGTGAACATGTAGAACGTTCACCACCTATCCTCGTCAAGAAGATCGCTGTTCACATTAACCCTTTAAATCTAATACATGTAAATATATGCTTGTCCTAAGAGTAATACGAGAGGTGAGTGCTGAAACTCCTTTAGGACCTCAAGGGAAGGTTATGCATTTAAATAGAGAGAAGAATGAAATGAGAGTAATGTCGTCAGAGAGAAAGAGTGCAACAGTGAGAAGTTGGGAGAGAGGGCAAGGGATGTTAGAATCTCAAAGGTTCTAGGCAACCTGGTCATGGAACACGCAGCCAGCCTCCAGGCAGTGTGCTGTACGACAACATGGGCCCAGCCCAGGCAGCGTAGGCAGGCAACAATGGACTACCAACCCTGTCGCGCCTAGCTATAAGCGCAGGGCTGCCAACCAGTCCATACGTCTGGCAACCCACCCGGCCGGCAGCGTGGCGCGTTGCTACCCTCTTGCTCTGAAGCCTAACTCACTCTCTCTCTCTGAACTCCCATTGTCTTATCTATCAACTTCTCTATTGATACTACATATTAAATGGAAGGTCTCGACATGGCTTAAAACAAAACCCACCACTGGTTAGCACATGACGAGACCTTTGCAGAGATACAAAGAACATAGTTATAAGTTGTCACACTCAATATACATTGCGGCTGACGGTAGCCAGATCAAGGGCGGTGCAGTCGAGTACCAAGGAGTACAATCAGGTTGCGTTGCAAAGCACTGGGGTGCGTCACAATATAAACACTGGGCTCTTTCTATTGGACTAGGTATGCGGCAACAAACAACAACGGAAAATGCTAGATCCAACCCTTATCTATAAACCCTGGCAACAAACCACCCTAAACCGTCAAGAGTCTTGCCTGGACAACAAGGTATCCTATGACTCGGTTACAGGGTGCACGCACTATAGACTGCTGATAGTCAAGCAGGCTATATAAAAGATCACACAATTAAGTTGACTTAAAGCTTCAAGGAAAAGATAGATAACGGAATTAAATTGCAGAAACAATTTAATAACAAACTAGAAGAAAGTACATTTAGCATTACGTTAATTAATACAACTAATCACCCCTGCGTGAAAGAAGGTGAAAGCAAACAGTCCTCAAAACATCGTACAGGTAGACAAGATGCAGGTTTCTAAACTGCATGTGGCTTCTGTAGGATCTGATGCTTAGCAAAGAAAGTAAGTTACAGATTTAGAGAACTCTTAACTCATAAGCAGGAATAAATACTAGTGATAGGCCATACAGTGTATAATGGCATAGGTATAATTAAAAAAAGGCAGCAAATCGCAACATAACCGCATACAGGTGTGCTTCTCACTCTTAGTCAGGCAAGCCTGCTCGGACAGAGTCTCTAAGCCACACCCTGACTCACAATGTTCACAAGAACGGTAAAACTGTGGCACAATAACAAGCATGCAGAAATAATAAACCCCTAGCTGTTAATCTGCCAGGTGGCAGAGGTCTAGCCGGAAGGATATAGGCTTCGGATACCCGGGCTGAGCCACCTGCTCTAGCCTAGGGACGTTCCCAAGTCTGTGCACCAAATTACTCTAATTGAAAGGGTGCTCTCTTGAGAGACTCAGATACCAAGAGTCTGACTCTCTCCTGGCGACCCTAAAACAAACGCAAGACGTGCTAGCGCAGTGCTGAGTGGACTAGGCAAGGGCCCTCACACAACACAACACTAGACACACAGGCACACAGACAAGAAAATGCCCCCAGACTCCCATAGGTATCCTAGTAAAGTCGTGCAGGTCCACAGGACACGCACCAGCAGACTTTACTTAAAGGATCGCAAAAAGCCTCCCCTCCGGTCTAGCCCCTGCTCACCTGCCACAAGAACACACTAGCAAGCATGAAACCACCAAATATGAGACAACAAAAAAGCTTCCTAGGTCTCATTAACAATTACATCTCTGCATAAGGCCCAAAATCCTATCTAATTATCTGAGAGCTCGTCGTTAATACAATAATAGATATAAGGTCTATCAAGGGGATGGGATAATTAAATAGATTGGTGAAGTAGTGGAAGGAAGGTATACAAAGTAAGAGAGAAAGTTTCTAAGTGGGGTTGAGAGGGATAGATATCAAGGGGGTCCGAAGGGTACGACAGTGAGGTGAGCTCTGAGTCTTGAATCTGTCTGGACCCCACCCTAGGCATGCGAAATACATCCCATGCTTGGCAACACTCAACACCGTTGCCAGGTCAAAATCCTTTACCCCTTGCGTGAGTCGAAACTAAGCCTAACGTTGCGATCAAATTGGCAACATCAGGCTCGTCCCAAGCTAGACTCTCCGCGCCCGCGCGAAGCAACGTCCCCCAGCCGGTCTCTCTCTCCCGCTCGTCTCCTCCCACTCTCACTAGACTTACATCTTATATATTATAATGAAACAATCAACTATCGAGAATAAAATATACTAAGATGCGTTGGTTAAGAATAAGGGCAGCTTCAAGCTGTGAAACAACATAAGAATATCCCAGACATTAGTTACATTGTCGTAGGATATATACTAAGGAAAAGCCGGCCGGCCGGCTGCCGCCAGCCGGTTTCTAAACGGCTGGGCAGCCGACGCGCGTTCATGCTCGCACGTGGCTACTATGCAGGAGCGTCACATATGTCACTGTGCTGAAGGGGATAAAGCTTGATGGAGGTCTAGTTAACAAATATAAGAATAACAATATGTAAATGAATAAATAAATAAATTATTTAATTAATATACCAAAAAAAATCCATTAATGGTGTTGAAATTCAATATACATTTTGGAAAGATTTTTTTTTTGTTACGTATCACATTCCGTCTCTATAAACTTTTCTAGCCTGTCACCACCATGCTATTAATGTGGAAAAAGTGCTCCTGGTCACTTGTGTATTTTGGGGTATAAGGAAGTTGGACCGAAAACGTCGTTATTAAACAAGAAATGCAATAACACGTGTAGGTTTGTGATGGATTTTTATTTTATGTGTTAATTAATGCACGCCAACCGTATTTTAACTGGTCATCCTGCTAAATATCGATGGCTACGGCTCCAACTTTCCTATAGCCCAAAATACACAAGTGGCCAGTGGCCAGTAGCACTCCTGACACATTAATTGCACGGTGGTGACAGGCTAGAAAAGTTTATAGAGACGGAATGTAATACCTTAAAAAAAAAATGTGACAGAGAAGACAATTGCATAGAGACGGAATGTCATACGCCAGGTCAGGTCAGGTGAAGGTATTGAGGGATAAGCCTTTACAACGGCACCTCGTATATACATTCTACTTTTCCTATTTTTCTGAAGAGTGTAGAGATGGGAGAAGGGGTGTTGGAGAGAGAGGAAGCTGTTGGAGTGGCTTTGTTATGTGTGTTATTAGTCTGTATACATCGTTGAGGTGTCCCCCGACTGGGTGTGACCATGTGAAACATGCTAGGATGTACTACAACACCCACTAAATGTCCGCCAGGGCTGGGATCGAACCCAGGTCAAGGAGATTCACATGTGAGCGTGCTCACCACTCGACCGCCGGGTAAAATATAGAACAATTTTGTTTTATCTTTCCAAAGACTAATGTTTAACATCGTTAACCAGATATGTGTTAGTAAAAAGGGTTAAGTGAGATAGTTCGAAGCCTGTTAATTGCTGGAGGCCCTTTTTAAACTGAATAAAATAGTCTAATAGTAGGCAGAATATAGGTAAAATAATGGTACCGGTACGGAAAGGGTAAAAGGGGGGTCTTTTGTACTGTACTGAGACTTTTGAGGCCGTACATTTCCATTTCAGTTACCTATTCCCTGGCTGACCCTTCCCAAATGGTACAAATATTAGCTCGAGTACAATAGTCGTTTGTGAGTTATAGAGGTTAATATTCAAGTGGTGGCGTACTTATTTGGAACAAGGTATAGGATTCGCTTCTGACGCAATGTTGGAAAAATTAGGCTAATCAGGATAAACCACATTGTTTAGGTGACATTCAATCTCTGCTCTACCGAATCTGATTGCTCAACTGATAAATATAAGAAGCCACACTCGCAAGGTCATTTCACAATCATTTTACTTTGATACATAAGATCACGATACGGAACAGAACTTATGTGGGCAACTGTATCTCTGAATCATTAAGGGGGGGGGGGGGTATTTATTTCCTCACGTACATAATTTCTTATATTTTTTTTAGTTTCCTCCCTAGACCTCCATCAAGCTTAAAAATATACCCCCAAAACCCTCATTCAAGATAACTTTGTACATTTTTCGATAGCAAAATGTACCGTTTCCCCTTAATTAAATTACTGGCTCGCTATCGCTCACCAGGAATAAAAACGACCCCTAAATGGAACGACAATGTTTTACATTTGGCATTAATAGGGCGAAAGGTCTTAAAATCGCCACACTAATGAGCCTAACGTCTTAAAGTCTCCTAACTAATGGTGCTAAACATGTGGGAGAAGGGGGTCCACAAAAATCACCCACAACCCTCCCCCCATTAATGACAGTGTGTGTTGGGGGGGGGGGGGGTGACAAGCTGGCTAAAGGTTATTATGGAAGCTTTGAATGTGAGAGGTAAAAATGGGGACAAGTTTATAATATAACTTGGTAATGTCATGTTAGTCTCTCTCTCGCTCGCTCTCTCTCTCTCTCTCTCTCTCTCTCTCTCTCTCTCTCTCTCTCTCTCTCTCTCTCTCTCTCTCTCTCTCTCTCTCTCTCTCAAGTGGCTGTGAGTGTAACAAGTGAAAATAAATAATGTCCGTAAGCGATGGGTTCATTTAGACCCCTTCTGTACCGGCGACGTATTTTGTATTTGATTTTAGCTACATTTAGGCAATTTTGGGTAGCTTAGGATGGATATATGATAGCTAAAAGGATTAAATTGAGATAGTTGGTAGCCTTTTAATAGGTAGGCAAACTTCCTAAGCTGAACAAAATATCAAAGGATTAATTGAGATAGTTGGTAGCCTTTTAATAGGTAGGCGTCCCTCCTAAGCTGAACAAAATCCTCTAAAAGTTGCCAGAATATAACGAAAAGAACGTCACCGGTACAGAAGGGGTTAAAGGGAGGTTTGGGTTTTTCATGGACGGGGTGCCCCCTTTCTCCCTCATGCTTAGTCCTATGTTGTTTAGAGGGTTCATTGAGATCGTATTCCCCCCATGGAATACTGATAATATATGTTGCAGAGGAATTGAGGGTGAAACAGGTAGAGAGAGAGAGAGAGAGAGTACAAAGGAGTACAAAGGAAATCATTCAACAACAGGTCTAGTGACACTTCTAGGCTGCTTGTCCTCCAAAACACTGAGGATCAATTGTCCAAACAGTGGTTTAGAGTGGGTAAGGGAACATTGGAAAGTGAACTATTGCCCTGGAACTAATGTCCGTGGCAGGATTAGGAAGTTAGCAGGGGGCAGATGGGTTAGTAACTGAGGGGGGGATAAAATAAAGTTATTCATTTACAAACGCAGTCAGTCACGGGTTTGATGCAAGATATTTGTCTAGGCGAATTTTTAATGAATCAATGGTGCTGCAATCTATAACGTCTCGGGGAAGCCCATTCCACAAGTTGACAACTCGATTGAAGAGAAAATTCTTAGATTCATTTGAGTTAAAAGATTTACCGATAATTTTGCAACCGTTTCCCCGTGCGTAATTAGATTGCTTGATAGTGAAGTACTTACTACAGTTCGTATTGTCGATGCCTTTGATGATTTTGAACACTTGAATTAAGTCGCCTCTTAATCTGTGCTAGGTTAAAGGAAATAGATTAAATTATCTAAGACGCTCCTCGTATGGTTTGTTCTTTAGGCTAGGTATCATTTTGGTAACTCCACGTTGAACTCGTTCTACGTTCTAGCTTGTCTATATCTTTTTGGTAATAAGGGCACCAGGATTAAACGCAGTATTCCAGAAGAGGGCGGACTAAGGAATTGTAAAGGGTTAGGATAACTTCTTTGGATTTATGCTCAATTGACCTGCCTATAAAGCCAATTGTTTTGTTTGCTTTCTAAACAACTTCTGAACATTGTTGACTCGGTTTTAGGTTACTCGATATTGTTACTCCCAGATCGGTTTCTTTGTTTACATTCTTAAGCTGAGTGCCATTCATCGAATAGTTTGCTTTCTCATTTGGTATCCGATATGTAGTACTTTACATTTATCCGCATTGAAACTCATTTGCCAAATTTGGGCCCAACATTACAACTTATCTAGATTGTGTTGCATATCATCAACTTGTTCTTTTGAGAGTAGCCTATTTGCAATTTTTGTATCGTCAGCAAATTTTGAGATTGTACAGGTGAGACCCTCATCTATGTCGTTGATGTAAATTAGAAAGAGTATTGGACCTAGTACCGATCCCTGGGGTACCCCGCTATATACATTGGTCCATTTAGATGCCTTACCGTTTATTACTACACTTTGCTTTCTGTCGCTGAGCCAATTTTCTATCCATTTCAACACACTGTCTTGTATTCCATGAGCTTTTAGTTTTAGCAGTAAACGTTTGTGGGGAACTTTGTCAAAAGCCTTTTGAAAATTAAGGTATATAATATCTACAGCTTTACTCTCATCATAGAGGTAGAGGATATCGTGGAAGAAGTCTAAGAGATTTGATAAACAGGAACGTTTGCTACGAAAGCCATGTTGAGTATCTTTAAGTATGTTATTTTCCTCAAAGTGGTTTACGAGTCTGTCTCTTATGAGCGTTTCTAGCATTTTACATACAACTGAGGTTAAAGGTGAATTCCAGGGATGAAACCTATTCAAACTACAATGTTCACTGGGATCTGCTTGGTTTTAGATACATGATACTGAAGAATTTTCATCAATTTATTTTAACAACATAGAAATATAGCTTATCTAAGTTATTTTATGTGGCGCGAACTGGCGTGTTTACCATGACGTCACTTTGTGCAATGGCGGGAACTCTTGACATGGGAAATGGGTGAATCTGTGTGTTTTTTTATGTGAGAAACTCTAATAATTTGTATGCATGTTTACAGCTCAACATTTGGGTTCACCACTGTCTGGTCAAGGGACCGCGATATATAAATTGAACAGAAAACGATATTATCATTACGAAATAGGCCTTAGAACCGACCTGCCTCAACTCTGGACCAGGCTAAAACACTCACAAACACTGCCTGTATGTTTATT
>CM064572.1:36454203-36506212 GCA_032716605.1 Paralithodes platypus
TAAAATTCAAGCAAGGGCAACTAGCATGCTGTTGCCTTTCAGAAGGCCAAAATGGTAAATGTCTCAGATAATCACAAATTAATGAAGAAGGATGATATTAAACACTTCTAATTTTCGTATTAATTATAATTACTAATAACTAGGGAAACGAACAGGTTGATAAGCATGATGATTCAGTTAATAACGGCAAAGAATGGTAATGGGCTAAGCGCCGAGTGAAGGCCTCGAGTAAATACACTCGTTACAAGGAATGAACACTACACAAAAGAACATTTGAAGAACAGTTAATCAACACCTAGCACACTGAACAGCAAACTGAATCACACTCAATCACAGACCAATATATGATACCATGTAGTATCACCAGTTAACACGCTAGATGAACGTGTGCACTCTAGAACACTAATCAGTGTTCGTTACACACCACACAACACCATATGAAACTCAGAGCTCCTCACAACACTAGGGCTCGTTACACATACACAATAATACACCAATGCTGTCTCATCTCCCCTTCAAAGGACAAAACAGTGCACTACCTACTTGTCTTAACGCACAAACCAGCAGACAACACGTCACGCATGTCCAGGGGTGTACCCAGACCAGCGTGAACAGGAGCACTTCTCCCACCTCTGCCTCGTCGGGCTCTCCGCGCTTCTCCCACCTCTGCCTCGTCGGGCTCTCCAACAGCTACTAACTCTCAACTCTTCCCTCCCTATACACATCTCTTCCCAAGCTCTATTTTCGGCAAGAACCTGGTGTCACACTAGTCTATACAGCAGAGTCACACGGAATGTCAGATAAAGGCCTCCTGTCGTGGGAAATGTAGATCTTCCCACGCCTACATGCCCCACGTGTGTAGGTGGGTGAAGGGGTCCCAGGCCTACACACCACGTGCATAGACTCCCACGGGTGGTGCTTGCGACACTGGCCACCAGCCGCTATCAGTGTAGATTAAGGGGGGTCGCCTGTCTCTCTCCTCCCTCCGTCTCTGCTACCACGCTGCTCCCTTACACCCTCCCCCTTAAAAATAAATTTGTGGCGACAAATTTAAGCATTCATAAAAAAATGTTTATATGCGGGACAGGTGGTCAGCAATGACATTACATTTCCCTGGAATATGGATGATATTGAGGTGGTACTCCTGCAAGAAGAAACTCCACCTTGCAAGCATTATAAACAAAGTTGATATTCTGGCTGTCACCAGACACAGGATGCTTTACCTTACGATCATCACCTAGCAACAAGACTGCCCCCGTCCCCAAATCACTTACATCCCCAACCAGTTTGAACTTGGCACGCCCCACATGCTCAATACATTCCTTAAGTCTAGGCAAATGGTAAGTGTCACTCTTGGTGATGTCATTGACTTTCTTAACATCAATGCAAAACCCTGCTGACCCACCTGGCTTATCTATGAGAGTGACAGTGGAGGAGCATTCACTCTGGCGTGGCTCTCTGATGTCTCGTAGCAACTCGTCGTCGACCTCCTGGCGCGTCACCTTGGCTCTCTCGGGGTTTACTCGGCACGGCCGCTGCTTGACAGGCTCCACATCCGCCACGCCCACGTCACATTCCATCCCCATTGTCCGGCTTGAAGCATTCCGGGGGACACTCTCCAACATCTTATCATCCTCTGCTACATCATCAAGAGGATAATTTTTGTGCATAAGCAATTCATTGATTATACCGTGCATCGAATAATTTCCTGCAGCCTCCTTCACTTTTGGCTGCTCTATCTCCTTGTGATTAGTACATGGGCCCACACCGGGCAGATACTTTTCACCTGAGACACCATCATTTAGCGAGAATAATTCATCTACCCCTACCTCGTCAGGGCCCTCAAACACACTTTGCACCCTTGCAACATCACTCTTTGCTAGCGAGAACAATTTCCCTAGTCCCCATTCATTAGGGCCATCTAGCGCACCTGGTACACTTGCAACACCACTCTTTTTCTCCATTTCCACATTCATCCCATTATTTCTATGAGACATGGGCCGGGTTACAGCACAATCAGTAGGCCTGAAAACAATGATAGGAGAAACACTCACCTTCTTCCCCGCTAAATCATTTCCCAACAGGAGGTCAATTCCTGGCACTGGCAATTCATCCACTAGTCCAACAGTCACCCTCCCATTTACGAGCTCACTCTTAAGCTCAACAGTCACGAGTGGCAAAGACAGCTGACCGCCCACACCATGAATGAGGATGCTTTTTCCCTCATGCACAAACTTCTCCTGCACCTTCGTCCTCATGAGCGTTTGTGCAGCACCTGTATCTCTCAAGATTTTCACATGCTTAACTTCATCATTCTTACGAACAGATCCACACGACACAAAGAAAGCAAGTGCATCAGCTCTCTTTCTCCTCTCCTTCTCCTCCTCTTCCTCACTCACACCGACTTTTCCCAGAATGGAGAACGTAGATACAGATTTAAAGTCCCTCATTTACTCAGCTTTACTGACATCTGCCGTAGGCCTCTCCCACGCGCCCTTACGCTTCAGTTTAAGCAAACAATCACGTTCCACGTGACCAGCTTTATCACAGTAGGAGCACGCTACCTCCCTCTTACTTCCGCCACCGGTAAGAGAAGCAGGGGGCTGCCATGGCTTTTCATTCCACTTTTGAGGTGAAATTTTCGGCGCCTGGGTGGCAGCATTGACAGGGGTCGGTGACCTTGGTGACTCGGGGTGGTGGTGGTAGCTGCTCCCTCTACTTCCGCCCGCTCTACTGTCCGGATCTACTTTGCGAGTTAAGACATATTCATCAGCGAGTGTGGCAGCTTTCTCGGGATTCAGGGTACCTTTCTCTAGGATATGTGAAGCTACGTCTCTGTGTATTGTTCTACAGAAATCCTCCAAAAGAAAGAGCTCAAAAATGTTCTCATAGTTACCCTGAATGTCCCGAGAACGCAGCCACCTGTTTAGTTCCTTTTTCTTCTCATACATGAACTCCACATGCGTCAAATGACCAGGTTTATAGTGATTCCTAAACAGCAAACGGTAAGCTTCAGGCACTAATTCGTAGGCACGTAGAATGGTCCCTTTTACAGTCTCATAATCGCCACTTTGAGACACGGTAAGAGCCGTGTAGGCGGCAAGAGCCTTTCCCTTTAACCCACTTTGCAATAAAAGAGCCCATTTATCCCCAGGCCAGTCCATGTTACTCGCGACTTTCTCAAAAGCCAAAAAATACCCAGTTGGATCTGCCTCGTTAAACGTCGGCACCATGCGAACGTGTTTAGTGACATCAAACACCTTGCCGCCCCCTGGCACGTGCCGTGTCTCGCCAGTCCTGTTATCACACTCGAGTTTCCTCTCCTCCAGTTTCAGCCTCGCCTGTTCTACTTGAAGTCTCGCCCGTTCTGTCTGTTGTGTTTCCTGTTCTATTTGAAGTCTCGCCCATTCTGTCTGTTGTTTTTCCTGTTCTGTTTGTTGTTTTGCTTGTTCTGTTTGTTGTTTGGCTAACTCTAGTTGCATTCTGAGCAACTCTACCGGGTTGTCTGTGTTCTGTACCGATTGTGATTGTTGTGTGTCTGTCACAGTCTGCACCCCATCTGCAACTAACCCATCCCTGGTGGCGGAAACTAGCCCCAATCTCTCTAACACCCATTCCAATAACTCCGCCTTAGTGTCAGAGATTGCGTTATCAATATCCAACTTGTCCGCCACTAGTTTAAGCTCCTGCTTAGACAGACTAGAGACATTTTCATAAGTGGGATCTGAGCGAAGAAACCCTTCTACGTCCTCATCGCTCATAAGAAACATTTTGGCCTGGTTTAATTGATCCGATTAAAGCAAAAACAAAATCGAGGTCATGTACCAGAAACGAGAGATGAGTAGCAATACAGTACACCAATAAATCGTCTGAGTGTGATTCCAGTGAAAAACAAAAATACACAGATTTAAAAAATGCTTAAGCTCGATTCCCGGTGAACAAAAAGACAGGTCCCTAGTGTGGGTACAAGTTCGTTAAATCCTAAGCAAGGTCGCCAAATTCTTGTTACGATCCTACAATGCTGAACCCAAGAGATTAAAATTCAAACAAGGGCAACTAGCATGCTGTTGCGTTTCAGAAGGCCAAAAAGGGTAAATGTCTCAGATAATTACAAATTAATGAAGAAGGATGATATTAAACACTTCTAATTTTCGTATTAATTATAATTACTAATAACTAGGGAAATGAACAGGTTGATAAGCATGGTGATTCAGTTTATCACGGCAAAGAATGGTAATGGGCTAAGCGCCGAGTGAAGGCCTCGAGTAAATACACTCGTTACAAGGAATGAACACTACACGAAAAGAACATTTGAAGAACAGTTAACACCTAGCACACTGAACAGCAAACTGAATCACACTCAATCACAGACCAATATATGATACCATGTAGTATCACCAGTTAACACGCTAGGAGAACGTGTGCACTCTAGAACACTAATCAGTGTTCGTTACACACCACACAACACCATATGAAACTCAGAGCTCCTCACAACACTAGGGCTCGTTACACATACACAATAATACACCAATGCTGTCTCATCTCCCCTTCAAAGGACAAAACAGTGCACTACCTACTTGTCTTAACGCACAAACCAGCAGACAACACGTCACGCATGTCCAGGGGTGTACCCAGACCAGCGTGAACAGGAGCACTTCTCCCACCTCTGCCTCGTCGGGCTCTCCGCGCTTCTCCCACCTCTGCCTCGTCGGGCTCTCCAACAGCTACTAACTCTCAACTCTTCCCTCCCTATACACATCTCTTCCCAAGCTCTATTTTTGGCATGAACCTGGTATCACACTAGTCTATACAGCAGAGTCACACGGAATGTCAGATAAAGGCCTCCTGTCATGGGAAATGTAGATCTTCCCACGCCTACATGCCCCACGTGTGTAGGTGGGTGAAGGGGTCCCAGGCCTACACACCACGTGCATAGACTCCCACGGGTTGTGCTTGCGACACTGGACACCAGCCGCTATCGGTGTAGATTAAGGTGGGTCGCCTGTCTCTCTCCTCCCTCCGTCTCTGCTACCACACTGCTCCCTTACAATATATATATGTATAACGTATATATACATACAGAATACTGTATATATATATATATATATATATATATATATATATATATATATATATATATATATATAGTACATATTATTTTATTTTTTATTTGTTTAAAGTTTCCTCCCTAGACCTCCATCAAGCTTAAACAAAACAAAAAATACCCCAAGACCCCCATTCAAGATAAATTAGTAGCCTACGTTTTTCGATATAAAAATTTCCCGGCTTAAGGCCGGTTACGACTATATTACAGACTCGCTATCGCTCGCCAGGAAAACAATCGACACCTAAATTGCACGATAATTCTTAATATTGATTAGGAAATTGGGCGAAAGTTATTTAACTCGCCAAATTAATGTTGCGAACGTCTTAAGACCTGAAAACTAATGGTTCTAAACATTAGGGAGAAGGGGGTCCATGAAAAACAATATCCCCCTCGCCTTCTTTAGCTCTCTCAGTCCGACACTGTCAGTTCAATTCCATTCTGGTCTGCATTGGATTATAATACAGTATATACCATAGACTGGTATATACAGTATATACCATAGACTGGTATATACAGTATATACCATAGACTGGTATATACAGTATATACCATAGACTGGTATATACAGTATTTACTTTTTCAGGTAGCCTAATCGAAAGAAAATATGCAAATTTCACGTATTCCATAAAAGAAAACTCGAGTTTCAATACTGTAGAAGTTGGTTGCTATCCTAATAATTTGTGTCCATCATTCTCTTAATTATAGTCTGTTCACTGTATCCTGACGAAAATTCCTGACCCTTTTATGCTTTGTGAATGGTATATGATGGGAAGAAGGGAGTACTATGGTTCTTCTTAATTTCAATACTTTTTTATAATAATTAACAATATTATTCATTTAAATGTAGGCATAATTTCAAAGATGGGACTAAGTAAGTTTTTTGCCAAATTAGAGTGGACAGGCTATAGAGTTTATACGCTGCAAACTACGGATATACTCGTACGATAAACAATGCAAATCACTTAACTGTAGATATTTAATTTGATTCAGAGCTGGGCTTCCAAGAGTATGATCTCTACGGGTGTCAAGAGTAAGAAAGGAATAAGTTTACCAATAGTGTAATAGAAAATGCTCAGCTACCAAATACTACAGTATATGTCTACCGGTATTCTTAAAACTGAACGTATGTAAGAATGAACACTAACAGACCATAACCAATGGCCAATCCTTACAACTTACAGTCTCTGGTCTACGGTCTTTGTAACATTCACTCCTGGTAGGCCTACTGCGTTGCTTGCCTGCCTGCCTAGGACTGAACAGGAGAGGCGAGTAGAGCAGACGGTAGACGAGTCGACGACGACGCACCAACATGAGAACAGCACCCTCACCAGAATAGAACGTATGCAGAGAATCGCGGAGTGACCCATTAGTAATTACGGTTTTTCACTTTAAAGAGTAAAAAATTATGATGGTTAGCCTATAATACCTGGCTAAAAATAATAGAAAGCAAAAGGTATCCATTTTAATCGAAAACGTATAAAAAAGTATCCATTTTTGGGCTGTTCAATCAATTTTGTATCCTTTTCTCCAGCGTCGTAAACACGTACTAGTAACGCCAAAACGTATCCGATGGATACTTTCGTATCCATACTGGGAACCCTGATTGGATACTATTTCTCAGATTAGGAAGGACCTCTAGAAAAAAAAAAAAATCGTTTACACCTGCGAGTTATACTCAGGCACATACCGTTTTTTGTTTATTATTATTATTATTATTATTATTATTATTATTTTTATTTTATTTGTTTAGCAGGGGATGGCCGGCTCGAGACAGAGCCCGAACAGGGAAAAAAACAAAAATAAAAAACGAACACATCTAGTATATAAAGTTTATAGATAGATAGACACCTGCAAGTAAATTTGATGATGAGTTAAATCTTCTAAGACGACCAAAATAGGATAAAATAGCGACATTATACGGCAAGCTTTATATTTCGCTATTTAATATATTCTGCCTACTACTAATCGACCTTATTATGCAGTTGAGGAAGGAGCTCTAGTTATTATAAGGCTTCGAACTATCTCAATGACTCTTTTCAATACCACAGATCATTCCTAAGGTACATGAAAGCGTCTAAATATAGCTAGAATATGTTATAACAGGTACTATTGTGGACATAAGTCCTGCTACACCTGCCTGGCAGAGAATCGAGAAGTGTGCTGGTAACATTGCCGCTCCCACCCAACCCCCACACCATCCCCACCCGCCCACTCTCTCTCAGCCAAGCGCCTCCTTCCTCCTATGCTACGTTCTTTCTTGTTTCATGTCTATAAGCCCCTCCCCCTGGTTTGGTTTCCAGCAATAACCTCTCTCTCCCTTCTGTCTCTCTATTTTTCCCTCTCATCGAATTATTGCATTTGTATGCATGTTTTGCAAAGTTGCTTCCTATCATGAAATATCATATCGTTAAATTATCATTACGTTACATAGTTCACGCTCATATTAGCCATTATATAAAAAAACTAGCACAATATATAGATTTATTATCCAATCGAAGGTGGAAGTTTATTCACCATATGTGTATTTAAGTCAGATTCAATTTGTATTTGAATTTACTTTTGCATTCTCATATCTCAATTCAGTTAATATTATATAAGCCCATATAACCCACTAGCTTGAGTAAGGATGGATTTCATAGTTGAAATATCTTTAAAAAGTTGACAGAATTAATATATACACCATATGAGGAGGAGCACTTTATTGAGAACGTTTCCCAGTGACCTGAAGAAGCTATCTGCGGAACGTTGTCAATAAAGTGGTCCTCCTCATATGGTGTTTATATTCACGGAGTTCATCGTTCATGTCTATATATTATCAAGAGATATCCTTGACACACACGTATAATAGGTGCCTCGATTAAATTAATTGAATATCAAAATTTAAAACATTTGGTTATGTGTGCATTTGCCTGCTAGCCCACCTCCACTTAACTACAGTACGCGCATACTTATCTAATCATGTTTTGTAACTAGTGGACTTAAACACACTGCCACAGACATTAAATGTGATTCACATAACACATTCCTCCATGTTATTTTCTTACTTGAGGAGATGTGGCGTATTTCAACCGCCTTAGCGAGTGCTGCTCTCTCTGAGATTAACCCCTTCCATACCAGGGTTGTGCTTAGTTTTATATTAATTATATTTAGACAGTTTTTTTGCAGATAAGGAAGTATCTGTGGTATTTAGAAGTTAATTGAGCTAGTATGAAACCCTTATAATTGCAACACTTCCTTCCTTAACTGAATGAAAACGTATACTTATAGCGACATTCCAGTCACTCGAACCATATGCATCTGGCCCCTAACAGGTGCATGTATCGACGCTCATGATTCACCGTCTTATCAATACCCTAGCTCACAGGTCCGGAAGAGTCGCAGAGCTGATAATATCTTCATTATTATATTTATTCTTTCTTATTTATTCATTAAATTTAATATGTTTTAGTAATGTTAATGATTAATTAATAATCTACAGTGCTATCTGAATCTTAAGAGCCATAGAATATCACATAAAACACATTAATACCATATATACTACAAAGTAAACCCAAGCGAGATTAAAAAATGATAAACCTAAGAAGTAAGCCAGAGGTGAAGACTGACTGACTCGACCACGCGACTTAACCAGTCACAGGCGTTGCTTTACTTATTACATATTTAAAATAGACAGTGACGAGATTTCATCCCTTGGTTGTGTTTACTTTATTATATCTGCGTTTTTATGTGCTCCATGTAATACTTTATAGCACATGAGGTTCGGATAGCACTGTAGATTATCACATTATCATTTGAATAACTTAAACATATCTTTATTGTTCCTTATATAATAAATAAACAGTTAAACTATATTTTTGTTATGTGAATGAGGAAGACAAAAGGCAGAACTGCCTGTGACGAATGCCTTCCCCAGAGTTGAAAGAGAGACAGGGCCAAAATCAAGGAATGTCCGAGCCAAAATGCCTGGACACAGGGAGTTTGAAGCAATTCATGTCATAGGATGAGTGGAAGATGGATTCAGGGAGAGTTCCAGAGCTCAGCTGTTGAATAAAAGAAAGTTTGGGAATATCGTTTCACTCTTGGGTTGGAGAGTTGCACAGAGTAGGTGTGGGATTATGTTGCAAGATGGGTGCCACATACTTTACGTAAGGAGGTGGTATATATTGAGAGAGCTCTGAGGAACACTGTTTATTGTAATAGCGATAGCATAGGGAGAGATATGCAACATTGCGGGCAAAGAGATAGAGATTGCAGATATTTGGTGAGTGCACGTGAGTTAATGAGACGAAAGGCTTTCTTTTCTACTTTGTCAAGAAGTGCTCTGTGAGAGAATCCTCCACAGACATGTGAACAATACTCAATACTTGGATGCACTGTGCCTTTGTACAGAGCAAGAAGCTATGTAGGGCTAAAGAACCCCCAGAGGCGGTTGAGCACACCCAGCTTCTGGGAAGCTGTTTTAGCAAAAGTGGTAATATGGTCCTTACAAGTGAAATCAGACGAAAAGGAGACACCGAGAATATTGAGAGAAAATAAGGGATTGATTTGTGTATTGTTGAAGTATAAGGGAAAGTCCTAGTTTTAGTGATTTTAATGATAATGATATAAGTGATATCTGAACCTTAAGAGCTATAAAATATCACGTGAAACACATAAATAACTTGGATATACAGGAAACACAAGCAAGGAAAGAAATGCCGGCACTGCCATTTTTAAATGTGTGGTCGAGGTATTAAGTGTTGAACACGGACCTAAACAAAATTGAGTGAGATAATTACCTTGTCCGAAAGGAAGAAGATATTCTTTCGCTTTCCTTGCAACATGATTAACTACTTGAGGTTCATGACGTATTTTGACAGTTTATTGTGGCTCCCTTCAGACAATTTTATACAGCGTAAGAAGGATCCACCTGTATGAATTAAAAGGGAAAAGAATATCAGAATATCCCAATTAACCTTCTGACTTCTATATACTCTTCCTATGCAGAATAAAATTGCCTAATAATAGCCAGAAAAATGTATCAACGATCCTGATGGGATGTAGCCGAGTAACGCACCAAACTTAAATTCCATTGAGTCTGCGTGTGGCAACATGGTCAACAACTGGAAAACGAGATGGAGCGGACGCGGCAGCATCTGCTGCAGCACACTGCACGGGTTTGGGAGGGGCTCCAAGGTAAACCATGCCTCATCTATGACCTGGTCTCTTCCATGCCCAGCCGACTACAGGAGTTCATCGATCGTGAAGGCTGCTGGACTCTCTACTAGGACGATTTAGCTATAAAAACTTTATTTTAAGAACATGATGCATGCGAGTAGATTATTTTGTTAATTATTCCTATGTAAACTATAATTCTTAAATTATGATAACATTATAGAAATAATATGTCTATATCTATATTAACCACGAGTGAAGTAGCTTAAGTGATGCAGGACAAGCTCTCAAATGTATGAATATAATAATTATAGACAGCAAAACAATGGAAATAAATTAACACGCATAATGCGTAATTTCATCTTTATATGCCTTCATTTACTACCATTTCATACACATATTTGTTTTCACCCACGCCATCACCTTAGATATTATGGTGACACGAGGGCACATTGTTTCTTTTGTAATTGTCGATACATTACTTCCAATTTTGTGTTATATTGAAGTGCACGTCTGAAATTTGTAAACAACAAATAACGTATAGCTCAAAATAGTAATAGCTGCACTGTATCATATTATTATGATAATCATATGTGAAAGAGTTAAGAAGTATATGCGTGAAAGCGGTGCTAGATGGGGGGAGGGGCGTCGATTGACTGGGAACAAAGGTGCATGAGGGCGATTAATTCGTGGTTACCTCTTCGGGAATCACCGAGTCCAGCAATAGATAGATAGATATGTGAAACAAACTGCCTGGGGAATTTAGTATATGGTGAAACCACAACAAACACTGACTGAAGACTCTCTGTAACTAAATGTGACGGTGGATTCTTATTTAGCAGGTAGTTGGTTATTAAGTAGCGTAAATAAAACCCAAAGCGAAGACGTATTATTTTCCTGGTATACAACAGGTTCGGCCCTACATGGACACTCTTTGCGTACAAACTATTGTGACGCTCCTGCATAGTAGCCACGTGCGGGCATGCGCGCGCGTCGGCTGCCCAGCCGTTTAGAAACCGGCTGGCGGCAGCCGGCCGGCCGGCTTTTCCTTAGTATATATCCTACGACAATGTAACTAATGTCTGGGATATTCTTATGTTGTTTCACAGCTTGAAGCTGCCCTTATTCTTAACCAACGCATCTTAGTATATTTTATTCTCGATAGTTGATTGTTTCATTATAATATATAAGATGTAAGTCTAGTGAGAGTGGGAGGAGACGAGCGGGAGAGAGAGACCGGCTGGGGGACGTTGCTTCGCGCGGAGAGTCCAGCTTGGGACGAGCCTGATGTTGCCACGTGCTTTTGATAGCAACGTTAGGCTTAGTTTCGACTCACGCAAGGGGTAGAGGATTTTGACCCGGCAACTGTGTTGAGTGTTGCCAAGCATGGGATGTATTTCGCATGCCTAGGGTGGGGTCCAGACAGATTCAAGACTCAGAGCTCACCTCACTGTCGTACCCTTCGGACCCCCTTGATATCTATCCCTCTCAACCCCAATTAGAAACTTTCTCTCTTACTTTGTATACCTTCCTTCCACTACTTCACCACTCTATTTAATTATCCCATCCCCTTGATAGACCTTATATCTATTATTGTATTAACGACGAGCTCTCAGATAACTAGATAGGATTTTGGGCCTTATGCAGAGATTTAATTGTTAATGAGACCTAGGAAGCTTTTTTGTTGTCTCATATTTGGTGGTTTCATGTTTGCTAGTGTGTTCTAGTGTCAGGGTAGCAGGGGCTAGACCGGAGGGGAGGCTTTTTGCGATCCTTTAAGTAAAGCCTGCTGGTGCGAGTCCTGTGGACCCGCACGACTTTACTAGGATACCCGTGGGAGTCTGGGGGCATTTTCTTGTCTGTGTCCCTGTGTGTCTAGCGTTGTGTTGTGTGAGGGCCCTTGCCTAGTCCACTCAGTACTGCACTAGCACGTCTTGCTTTTGTTTTAGAGTCGCCAGGAGAGAGTCAAATACTTGCGATCTGAGTCTCTCAAGAGAGCACCCTTTCAATTAGAGTAATTTGGTGCACAGACTTGGGAACGTCCCTAGGCTAGAGCAGGTGGCTCACCCCGGGCATCCGAAGCCTATATCCTTCCGGCTAGACCTCTGCCACCTGGCAGATTAACAGCTAGGGGTTTATTATCTCTGTATGCTTGTTATTGTGCCACAGTTTACCGTTTTTGTGAGCATTGTGAGTCAGGGTGTGGCTTAGAGACTCTGTCCGAGCAGGCTTGCCTGAGAGTGAGAAGCACACCTGTATGTTGTTATGTTTCGAGTTGCTGCCTTTATTTAATTATACCTATGCCATTATACACTGTATGGCCTATCACTAGTATTTATTCCTGCTTATGAGTTAAGAGTTCTCTAAATCCGTAACGTACTTTCTTTGCTAAGCATCAGATCCTACAGTAGCCGCATGCAGTTTAGAAACCCGCATCTTGTCTACCGGTACGATGTTTTGAGGACTGTTTGCTTTCACCTTCTTTCACGCAGGGGTGATTAGTTGTATTAATTAACGTAACGTTAAATGTACTTTCTTCTAGTTTGTTATTAAATTGTTTCTGCAATTTAATTCCGTTATCTATCTTTTCCTTGAAGGTTTAAGTCAACTTAATTGTGTGATCTTTTATATAGCCTGCTTGACTATCAGCAGTCTATAGTGCGTGCACCCTGTAACCGAGTCATAGGATACCTTGTTGTCCAGGCAGGACTCTTGACGGTTTAGGGTGGTTTGTTGCCTGGGTTTATAGATAAGGGTTGGATCTAGCGTTTTCCGTTGTTGCTTGTTGCCGCATACCTAGTCCAATAGAAAGAGCCCAGTGTTTATATATCCCAGGACGTAACAAATGGCGACCTTGCATAGGATTTACTGAACAGAGGAATATAGTGGTCATTTGTTTTGAGATTCCTTATGATTAGAGGAATACAGTGGACATAGAGTTTTTTTTTTGGAGCAACCAATATAACACATTAAAGTCTTTAAATAACATTAGTATATACATACTTGCATAGGAGATAAGGCACATTCTATAACCATGATAATTACTGCAGTACACGAACATGTCTAATACATCAGAACACAGTGATGGGTCAGGTCACGATACGGGCTCGGAGGGAGAAAGACTTGTGGAGTGGCTAGTCGATAGCGAGCAGGGTGCTAGAAGATTTTTAGAGGTGCCCCTTACCGCTGCCAAGGTGTTGAAGCTGAATAAGTATGGCTTAAAGTGTGTGGCAGGTCTTCAGGGTCACCAGGGTTTAAGTGGCATGAGGAAAGATCAGCTGAGGACTTTGATATTGGGTTTAGAAGGGAGAGACCTGGGTGGAGAGGCTACTGGGGGCCCCGGTCCCCAGCCCCCCCTCCACTCTACCCCCGTATCAAACGTCAGGGTGCCTGAATTTAGTACATACCCCCAAGTTGATGGTCAATGGCAGCGTGGAATTCAATCACAGGGACCCTCCCCATTAAATGCATCTTCCCCTCCTCAAGGGTTGACTCCAGATTTGTTGTTTCGGCTTGAGATGGCCAAGGTTGAGGTTGCTAGAGCTCAGGTTGAGGCTACCGAAAGACAGGCCAGAGCTCAGGTTGAGGCTACCGAAAGACAGGCTAGAGCTCAGGTTGAGGCTGCTAGAGCTCAGGTTGAGGCTGCCGAGAGACAGGCTAGTGTGCAGGCTGAGGTTGCTAGAGCTCAGGCTGAGGCCGCAGAGAGAACAGCTATACGAGAGGCTGAACTGCAGGCAGAGTCTACTAGGTATCGGGCTGACAGGGAGCTGGAGAGATCTCGAGTGGAGGTAACAGGGCGAAATATTGGGGGAGGTAACAGACATCGGGACCAATCATTGTTGCACCTGCTTAAACTAGTTCCTGTGTTCGATGAATTATGTGTGGCTGAGTTTTGTATGCGATTTGAGAAGAAGTGTCAGGAACACCAGTGGCCTCAGGAAAAGTGGGCAGCATTAGTTTCATTAGTTTTCACTAATGAAAATTTGGCACAGTTTCCAGAAGTCCGTAAGGTATACAGCGATAGTATAGAAAATAGGTTAAGTACGGTTACTATAAGTAGAAATGATGTGGTTAAGGAAATTGACAGACTGAAACCTCATAAATCGCCTGGTCCTGATGAGGTATATGCTAGAGTATTAAAAGAATGCAGAGATGAGTTAAGTTATTCATTAACATTTCTATTTAACAAGTCATTAGAAACAGGTATAGTTCCAGAAGCTTGGAAGGTTGCAAATGTAGTTCCGATCTTCAAAAAAGGTGATAAATCAATAGCATCCAATTATCGTCCCATTAGTCTCACTTCAATCATAGGAAAACTACTAGAGTCAATTATTGCTAGGAAAATGAGAAACCACTTAGAAACATTTAACTTAATCAATTCTTCTCAGCATGGATTCACTCAGGGACGGTCTTGCCTTACTAATTTGCTTAGTTTTTTCTCAGAGGTATATGAAGCAGTAGATAATGACAAGTCATATGATATTATATATTTAGATTTCAGTAAAGCTTTCGACAGAATCCCTCATGAGACATTGATGAGAAAGGTTGAGGCACATGGAATAGGTGGGGCGTTGTTAGGATGGATTAGGTCATGGCTAATTGGTAGGAAGCAGAGAGTCAGCATAAATGGTACCAAGTCAGAATGGGGAGCAGTCAAAAGTGGTGTCCCCCAGGGATCGGTATTAGGTCCCCTGTTGTTTCTTATATACATAAATGACCTAGATTTAGGTATAACTAGTAGGATAAGTAAATTCGCAGACGATACTAAAATAGGGAGATCAATTGATTCAGATAGCGATATAGAGTGCCTCCAAAGGGATCAAGATACATTACATGAATGGTCAGTAAATTGGCAGATGAAGTTTAACATTGACAAATGCAAGGTATTAAAGATAGGGAAGATGCAAACAAATGTTAATATAAACTAGCTAATTTAGAATTAGAAAATTCAGACTGCGAGAAAGATCTAGGTGTGTTTGTTAGCAATGATTTGAAGCCTAGAAAACAGTGTATAAGCGTTCGTAATAAGGCAAACAGGATTCTCGGGTTCATCTCTAGGAGTGTGAGTAACAGAACTGCTGATGTTATCTTAAAACTTTACTTGTCATTAGTGAGACCCCATATGGATTATGCTGTCCAATTTTGGTGTCCTTATTACAGAATGGACATAGATTCATTGGAGAGAGTACAGCGTAGAATGACAAAAATGATCCATAATATTAGAAATCTTTCGTATGAAGAAAGGTTGAAGAAATTAGGTTTACATTCGTTAGAGAGACGCAGAGTTAGAGGGGATATGATAGAGGTGTTCAAGTGGGTTAGTGGGATTAACAAAGGGGACATGGCAAATGTACTAAAGCTCAGTGATAGCGAAAGAACTCGTACCAATGGTTTCAAATTAGATAAATTTCGTTTCAGAAAAGATATAGGCAAGTATTGGTTTGGTAACAGAGTTGTAGATGGGTGGAATGGACTACCAAGTGCTATAGTGGGATCTAAATCTGTAGGGAGCTTTAAGATAAAATTGGATAAGCATATGGACGAGAAGGGTTGGGTGTGAAGGGGGATCAGCCGGGTTGGGCCAATCAGCGCTCTGCAGACCTCCATAATCCTGCGTTAATCTCTAACCGTTTTGGTAAGATGATCCTCAGGGTATTAGAGTGTGAAGCCTATAATTGGGCTTTGTAATTTAATTGGGGTTGTGTGGGACAGGGATCTGCCTTGCTTAGGCCAATCGGCTTTCTGCAGACTCCCATTTTCTTATGTTCTTATGTTCTTAAGACTCCTAGGAAAGGGGCTAAAAGCGTACGATGCACTACCTTTAGAGTCCAGTGTAGTTTATGATGAGCTAAAGAAGGCTGTGCTACGGGCCTATGAGTTACAGCCAAAAACTTACCGCTTTGAAGTTTCGGGGTGTTACTAAGGGCAAGGATAGTACCTTCCTAGAACACGCCCGGGACTTGTCTGATGCACTACAACATTGGCTGCGTTCTGAGAGGGCAGCTACTTTTGAGGAGTTGAGTGAGCTGGTTCTCTTGGAGCAGTTCTTTAAGTGCACAGGCGGGGACTTAACATTATATATAAAGGAAACAAATCCTAGAACTCTCCAGGAGGCAGCAGAAATGGCTGACCGCCGACTGTCATTAATTCGAGGGTGCGAAGCAGCAGCTAGGAGTGAGTCGGGTGCAAAGGATCGTACCCCTCCCCCTCCCAAGAATTTTGATACACATAAATACACAAAACCATCTAGCACTGACAATAAAACTGAACATAAACCAAATACCGTCCCGTATAAGAAGTCTAATGGTACCTCCCACTCCCCAGGGAAACCAAAGAGTAAAGAGTGCTTTGCATGTCACAAGGAGGGTCACTTTGCAAATGCTTGTCCGAACAAGCCACCAAACAAGGTTGTGTCATTGGCCCGCAGCATAGGGGTGTCGCCTATATCTTCTGAGTTTGCCAAGGGTAGTTCGTCAGAGGTTGGGACACAGCCTGTGTTCAAGAGTCCGGAAGGCTCGAACCCTGTCCGCGACGTCTTTGGGGGTCATAGAGGGCATGGTTTTGTGAGGTGGGCTGGCGAAAGGCGAGGAGTTAAGCTATTGCGTGATACGGGGGCTTCTCAGACCTTGTTAAAGAACTTTACTGGTAGACCGATTAACGCTGCTCGGGTGGTGGTAGTTCAGGGGATCAATGCTACGAAGCCCTACCCGCTGGTGCGGATGGAGCTGGAGGTGGGTGGTGTGGCGAAGGAGCTGGATGTCGGAATTGTAGAGAACTTGTCTGTTGGGGGCGTCGACCTCCTCCTCGGCAACGACTTTGCGGTGCCTGCTTCTAAGGTTTCACCCTTGGTCGTTGCCGAGAAGGCGGCCGACGTTAGTAGGGAGGAACAGGAGTGGGTTGAGAAGTGTAGCGTACAAACCATGGCGTGTGTTGTGACGCGTTCTCAGACATCCGGAGCCTTGCAGCCACCACCTCAGTCTATCAAACCGCGGAGGAAAGGTCACAAGAAAACGGGAAGTGTTGATCAATTGGAGAGTTTTGAGCCGGCAGTGTTTCTTGGTGACTCATTATTGGCACCTATATTAGAGTCTGGAGAGGCCCCGGGGCCTGTCACCGCTAGTGCAGGTGCAGGGCAGGAAGAGACTCTGCGACAGCATCGTTATGCGCAGCGTGAGGAAAGGATGGCTCAGCGGGACATTGGAGGTGGAAATAAATTATTTAAGATGAACTTGGATAATCTCGCACCTGCTGATATATGTTCCTTGCAGCTGGAAGATCCTGAAGTCAGGGCGTGTGATAATGGTGCTGTCGAACTGGAGAGCGATGGGGATGCGCAGCCTGGTGATTTTTTCTTGTCCGAGGGGATCTTGTATCGGAGACATCAGGATCCCAAGAAAAAGTGGGATGGCGGGTCAGGATTAGTGGACCAGTTAGTAGTACCGAGGGTGTGCCGTGAGAGCTTATTGAGATTAGCTCATGATATGCCTTTGGCAGGGCACCTGGGGGCACGTAAGACGGAGGCAGCTCTGAGCAAGCTTTTCTGGTGGCCTGGGTTAAAGGCGAGTGTCGCGTCATGGGTGTCACAGTGTCACACTTGTCAAGTTGTTGGGAAACCCAATCAGGTCATCCCGAGAGCCCCGTTACAACCCATCCCTGTCATTGGGCCGCCCTTCAGCAAAGTAGTTATCGATATGGTTGGCCCAGTGCCCCCCACTAGTGCCGGCAATAAATGTTTACTAACTGTAATGGATGTAGCAACACGGTATCCAGATGCTTACCCCATGCGCAACGGGATGGCTAAGACTGTTGTCAAAAACCTACTTGTCTATTTCTCTCGTTATGGCTACCCTCAGGAGATCCAGTCTGATCAGGGATCCAATTTTACTTCTGCTCTGTTTAAGCAGACCATGCAGCAACATGGAATAGTGTCTGTGGTGTCATCTGCCTACCATCCCGAGAGTCAGGGAGTTTTTGGAAAGGTGGCACTCGACTCTCAAGAGTATGTTGCGGTGTTATTGCATGGAAAATGGGAAGGACTGGGATCTAGGTCTCCCATACGTTTTATTTGCTGCGAGAGAAGTACCTGGGGAGAGCTTGGGATTTAGCCCGAACGAGTTGGATTTTGGACACAGGGTCAGGGGGCCCCTCCACATCGTCAAGGAGATCTGGGAGGGAGTCACAAAGCCATGCTCGCTTCTAAAGTATGTAGTTGAAAGCCGTGAGAGAATGCTAAAGAGCTTGGAGGTAGCAGGTCGGAACCTTAAGAGTTCACAAGCTCAGATGAAGGACAGATACGACCAGAAGGTGAAGCTGAGGGAGTTTGAAGTAGATCAGGAGGTACTGATACTACTGCCTCTGGTGGGACACCCCTTGTCTGCCAAGTATTCTGGTCCGTATCGGGTTGTAAGGAAGGTTTCTGATCTCGACTATTTAGTAGCTACTCCTGATCGTAAGAAAAAGAACCAACTTTGCCATGTAAATCTGATGAAAGAGTATGTGAGGCGCCCCTCCGAGCCTCTCACTGTCCCGGTGTTGATCTGCAGCGATCGTGGTGGAGTACAAAGTACAAAGGAGTACAAAGGAAATCAAGCAACAACAGGTCTAGTGACCCTTCTAGGTTGCTTGTCCTCCAAAACACTGAGGATCAAGTGTCCAAACAGTGGTTTAGAGTGGGTAAGGGAACATTGGAAAGGGAACTACTGCCCTACCACTAACGTGGCAGGACTAGGAAGTTAGTAGGGGACATATGGGTTAGTAACTGAGGGGAGGATAAAGTTATTCATTTACAAACGCAGTCAGTCGCGGGTTTGATGCGAGATATTTGTCTAGGCGGAATTTAAATGAATCAACGGTGCTGCAGTCTATAACGTCTCGGGGAAGCCCATTCCACAAGTTGACAACGTGATTGAAGAAGAAATTCTTAGATTCGTGCGAGTTAAAAGATTTACCAATAATTTTGCAACCGTTTCCCCGCGTGTAATTAGATTGGTCGATAGTGAAGTACTTACTACAGTTCATATTGTCGATGCCTTTGATGATTTTGAACACTTGAATTATGTCGCCTCTTAATCTGCGCTGGGTTAAAGGAAATAGATTTAATTCTCTAAGACGCTCTTCGTATGGTTTGTTCTTTAGGCTAGGTATAATTTTGGTAACTCTACGTTGAACTCGTTCTAGCTTGTTTATATCTTTTTGGTAATAAGGGCACCAGGATTGAACGCAGTATTCCAGAAGAGGGCGGACTAAGGAATTGTAAAGGGTTAGGATAACTTCTTTGGATTTATGCTCAAATGACCTGCCTATAAAGCCAATTATTTTGTTTGCCTTCTTAACAACTTCTGAACATTGTTGACTCGGTTTTAGGTTACTCGATATTGTTACTCCCAGATCAGTTTCTCTGTTTACATTCTTAAGCTGAGTGCCATTTGGAGAAGGAGGAAGGGACAGTCAAGCTGCGTGGGAGGATAATTGGGATTGTCATGTTTCCGCGGATCAGTGGGTGGGGAATTCTAGACAAGTGGCTCACAAGGTTGATATTGCACCTGCCTGAGCAACAGCGTGTAGCTGTGCAGCACTTGTTTGATTCAAACCCAGCTGTTTTCGCGGAGCATCCTGGCCTCACTACTCAAGCGGTGCACGATGTCGATGTTGGGGACCACCCGCCCTTTAAATCAGTGCCATACCGTGTTCCCCCTATTAAATTACCAGCACTTAGGGAAGAGCTGGATTATATGCTGAAACGTGGGCTGATTTCTGAGGGTGCAGTAAGGTGGACTTCCCCCGTCACACTGCAGCCCAAACAAGATGGCAAGGTGCGGTTTTGTATAGATTTCCGCAGGTTGAATGGTTTAACCCCACAAATGCCTACCCTCTCCCTCGCGTGGACGACAGTGTGGATAAGATAGGAAAAGCCAAGTTCCTCACTAAGATAGACCTTGTTAAGGGTTATTGGCAAGTGCCCTTGTCTGAGCGAGCGCGAGAGGTGTCTGGGTTTGTGGTGGACGGTGCCACATATCGTTGCCATGTTATGCCATACGGGCTGAAAAATGCCCCGGCAACGTTTCAGAAATTAATGAACGACATTGTAGCCGACATTCCCAACTGTACGGTGTACCTAGATGATGTCATAATATACGACGATGATTTTAACAGTCACTGTGCTCACATCGGACAGCTTTTTAATAAACTGAATGAAGCAGGTTTGGTGGTAAACCTGGGTATGTGCGATTTTGTCAAAGCCACAGTTTTGTACCTGGGGTTCGAGGTGGGGATGGGTCAGGTGTGCCCTCCACAGACAAAGATCAAAGCCATCGATCAGTTTCCCCAGCCTACGACTAAGAAACAAATCATGCGGTTTCTAGGTATGATAGGCTATTATCGTCGCTTCATCAAAGGCTATTCGACTGTACTTGCACCTTTAACTGACTTATTAGCTAAGGACAAGAAGTTCCGGTGGTCTCCTGAGTGTGCAGAGGCGTTTTCCTTGGTGAAACACCTGTTATGTACCCACCCCATACTCAGGGCCCCGGACTTCAGCCGACCTTTTCAGCTGGCGACTGATGCCAGTGGCGTAGGGGCTGGGGCTGTCTTGTTACAGACAGATGAAGAAGGTATCGAACATCCAGTGAGTTTTTACAGTAAAAAATTCAATAGTGCACAAAGGAATTACTCTGTAATTGAAAAAGAACTCCTGGCAATAGTGCTGGCGCTCAGGCACTTCGATGTATATGTTCCTGCTTTCGGACCAGTCGTAGTGGTTTATACTGATCATCACCCTCTGAAATTCTTGAATCAGTTTCATAACCGGAATATGAGGCTGACCAGGTGGTCACTCATGCTTCAGGAGTATAATCTGGACATACGCCATATTGCCGGTTCTGATAACGTGATAGCGGATTGTCTATCAAGGGTGGATGATGTTGGTTAGACTGCCACAGGATTGAGGGTTGAGTGTGGAGGAAAATAGGCTGTCACTGTAGTTCAGCCGAAAAAAAAAATTAAAAAAGCAAAAACCTTATAAAAACTCTTTATTTTTATAAGTGTAGAATTTTGTATAAGATGTTGTAGCTGTATCTAAGTTGAATTTTGTCGCTTATTGTCGCTAAGTTAGTTGAACTTGCTCGGTGCAGCGCAACAGTCTTTATTTTTTTTATATATAGTGCCTTGTGTCGCAACAGTGTCTGGTACTATGAGAAGCTTTCTGTTAGATATGAAGAACTTAGTCAAGGGTCTTATATCTTGGGGGAGGTGTGACGCTCCTGCATAGTAGCCACGTGCGGGCATGCGCGCGCGTCGGCTGGCGGCAGCCGGCCGGCCGGCTTTTCCTTAGTATATATCCTACGACAATGTAACTAATGTCTGGGATATTCTTATGTTGTTTTACAGCTTGAAGCTGCCCTTATTCTTAACCAACACATCTTAGTATATTTTATTCTCGATAGTTGATTGTTTCATTATAATATATAAGATGTAAGTCTAGTGAGAGTGGGAGGAGACGAGCGGGAGAGAGAGACCGGCTGGGGGACGTTGCTTCGCGCGGAGAGTCCAGCTTGGGACGAGCCTGATGTTGCCACGTGCTATTGATAGCAACGTTAGGCTTAGTTTCGACTCACACAAGGGGTAGAGGATTTTGACCCGGCAACTGTGTTGACTGTTGCCAAGCATGGGATGTATTTCGCATGCCTAGGGTGGGGTCCAGACAGATTCAAGACTCAGAGCTCACCTCACTGTCGTACCCTTCGGACCCCCTTGATATCTATCCCTCTCAACCCCACTTAGAAACTTTCTCTCTTACTTTGTATACCTTCCTTCCACTACTTCCCCACTCTATTTAATTATCCCATCCCCTTGATAGACCTTATATCTATTATTGTATTAACGACGAGCTCTCAGATAACTAGATAGGATTTTGGGCCTTATGCAGAGATTTAATTGTTAATGAGACCTAGGAAGCTTTTTTGTTGTCTCATCATATTTGGTGGTTTCATGCTTGCTAGTGTGTTCTTGTGTCAGGTTAGCAGGGGCTAGACCGGAGGGGAGCCTTTTTGCGATCCTTTAAGTAAAGTCTGCTGGTGCGAGTCCTGTGGACCCGCACAACTTTACTAGGATACCCATGGGAGTCTGGGGGCATTTTCTTGTCTGTGTCCCTGTGTGTCTAGCGTTGTGTTGTGTGAGGGCCCTTGCCTAGTCCACTCAGCACTGCGCTAGCACGTCTTGCTTTTGTTTTAGGGTCGCCAGGAGAGAGTCAGATACTTGCGATCTGAGTCTCTCAAGAGAGCACCCTTTCAATTAGAGTAATTTGGCGCACAGACTTGGGAACGTCCCTAGGCTAGAGCAGGTGGCTCAGCCCGGGCATCCGAAGCCTATATCCTTCTGGCTAGACCTCTGCCACCTGGCAGATTAACAGCTAGGGGTTTATTATCTCTGTATGCTTGTTATTGTGCCACAGTTTACCGTTTTTGTGAGCATTGTGAGTCAGGGTGTGGCTTAGAGACTCTGTCCGAGCAGGCTTGCCTGACTAAGAGTAAGAAGCACACCTGTATGTGGTTATGTTGCGAGTTGCTGCCTTTATTTAATTATACCTATGCCATTATACACTGTATGGCCTATCACTAGTATTTATTCCTGCTTATGAGTTAAGAGTTCTCTAAATCCGTAACGTACTTTCTTTGCTAAGCATCAGATCCTACAGTAGCTGCATGCAGTTTAGAAACCCGCATCTTGTCTACCGGTACGATGTTTTGAGGACTGTTTGCTTTCACCTTCTTTCACGCAGGGGTGATTAGTTGTATTAATTAACGTAACGTTAAATGTACTTTCTTCTAGTTTGTTATTAAATTGTTTCTGCAATTTAATTCCGTTATCTATCTTTTCCTTGAAGCTTTAACCCTTAATTAGCGGCTCACCACATAAGTCGAGTTAAATAAAGCTGGACTATGTGGCGGCGCTCGACATAACTCGAGTGGCAATTTCAGCACGTAATGTTGCTGAGAGAGAGAGACAAGTGGTGGCAGGAGACTAGCGAGCGTATGACTGCTCCAGACCACCGCAGCGAACCTACTGACACGAATCTCAGCTCCCTCCTCCCTCTCTCACTCGCTACATACTGAATTATATGGGGAAAGTACCGAATTACATGCTTTTTGCACTCGCGTTGCACGGTTATTGCAAGAAAACTAGCCATCATAAAAGGATCGTTATGGTGTCATTCGAAAGCTCTGTTTATGCCCTTTCAGGGATAGGTACTTGTTTTACGTTCTGGGTCTTATTTAGGCATGAAAATGATCACGTAAACAGCCCTATTTTGGCTAAAAACACCCCGCTGTGCGGTACATATAAATAAACCGCATAGGCCACTCGTAAGGTGTTAAGTCAACTTAATTGTGTGATCTTTTATATAGCCTGCTTGACTATCAGCAGTCTATAGTGCGTGCACCCTGTAACCGAGTCATAGGATACCTTGTTGTCCAGGCAGGACTCTTGACGGTTTAGGGTGGTTTGTTGCCTGGGTTTATAGATAAGGGTTGGATCTAGCGTTTTCCGTTGTTGCTTGTTGCCGCATACCTAGTCCAATAGAAAGAGCCCAGTGTTTATATATCCCAGGACGTAACACTATATACCAACACGTGAACATTGGGTGTATATTTATCTAAATCCATTAATTTCACGTGGGAGAAAGAACGTTTGTTTTTAAAATATGTAACCAACTCTAGCATTTAGTATTCACAGCATGAATTGAGAAATGTTGGCTTGAAAATTATGTTCACCAAATTAATAGTGTAAACAGCTAGTAGTTACAAAGAATAAAATGATAATTAGAAACAAAATATATTTTCACAAATATATGCAACCGTGTATTAATAAGTTTATATCAATAGTGCTCTTAGTTTCATGACGTCTTGACTGGAAAACCAAAAATTATAGGCCTATACCGGTACTCCCATTGTTGGCCAAGACGATAATCAAACCCGAAATATTTCTGCTGCGTGCTTAACCCCTTCTGTTCTGGAGACGTATTTATAATTGTATTCTTACTATATGAAGACGATGTTGTGCAGTTTAAGAAGGATCTGTGAACGTATACAGCGTTAAGTGAGATTGTTCGAAGCCTGTTACCTGCTGGAGGCCCTTTTTAACTTAATATAATCGCCTGACAGTAGCAAAAATAATGTTAATAGGCCGGCACCGGTACTGGAAGGGTTAACAATACCTATATCTTTACAATGTAAATCTAATCTATTTGGAGGACAGCTTAAATATTTATATTATTATTCCTACTATATATAATAATGATTTTGTTTATATCATATGGTCTGTTTGACCCATTATCAATTATTTTGATACACCCATATACTAACTAGACATTAATTATTTAATGTCATACAGGGATGACAATCATGTTCTTTACATTAGGTGAATTCATATTTTAACATTTTACAAGATTCCTTAACCATTACATCTATATCCTATTTCATGATCCACGAGGTTGTTGGTTTCTTGAATATTTTGGCTACTTGGTTTGTGTTTATGTAAATGGTGTGAGCATGAATATCTCCATCCTATTAACGCTACGATTATGACATTTTAACTCGATTAATACCGGTGGTATCCTTTTCAAAATATTCTGGCAAATATTAGTCAATTTTATTTAGATAAAGAAGGGTTACTATTTAGAATGCTACAATATATTGCAAATATAACCTTACCTACCACAAACCCTTTCCAATCTACATAAAATAGTCTGAATATAGCTATAATGAAATATAATATATGATCCCGGTACCAACAGGGTTAGTAAAAAGTCTCCATTCATGGCCTAGCTAAGGTTTACCAAGGTCCTTTGTTCTATGATTTAGAAATTTACCTACTTCGCAACGACATCTCTTAAGCTACTTCACATGTGGTTATAGATATAGACATATTGATATTATGCATTTATCATAGTTAACAAATTATAGTTTGTTTTGTCTTACATATTCTCACCGCCTTATGTTCGACTTATCAATTCGTGCATTCTTAAAAATACAATGATTCGATGAGAGATGGAGAAATAGAGAGAAAGAAGAAAGATAATCGTAATTCCGTGGTTCTAGTGGTGGAAACTGATCGAAGAGAAGGGACTTGCAGACGTGAAACAAGAAAGAAGTATAGAGAGGGAAGAAGGGGCTTAGCTGAGAGAGGGTAGAAGAGCGGGGATGGTATGGGGGAGTGGGGGGAGACAACGTTACCAACACAATTCGCGGTTCTCTGCCAGGCAGGTGTAGCAGGACTTATGTCCACAATAGTACATTCCATATATAGACATTCGTATTATTCTTGCAACCATATATTCTTAACCCGTTGAGTACCAGCGACGTGAGTTATATTGTATTCTAGCTATATTTAGACGATATTATGCAGCTTAGGAAGGATCTGTGGTAATTAAAAGGGTTGGTTGAGATAGTTTGAAGACTTATTATTGCTAAAGGTCCTTCCTAAGCTGAATAAAATCGTCTAATAGTTGCCAGCATATAATGAAAAGGACGTCCCTGGTACTGAATAGGTTAATATCGGTATATATACTGTATATGCTTATTATAAAGTACATTCATGCATACTCCTATATACACAGAACCAATAATACGCATTCATTTTGTTCTCTACAATATATATATATATATATATATATATGTATATATTATTTGTGTATCCGGTATTCTTATTCATTTAACCCCTTGTGTTCCGGCGACGTTTCTGTATTATTTTCTAGCTAAATTTAGTCGTTTAGCAGTTTAAGGAGGATGTGTGGTAATAAAAAGGGTTAAGTGAGATAGTTGGATGCCTGTTTGCTGTAGGAGGCCCTTTTAAAACTGAATAACATCGCCTAATAGTAGCTAGAGAAAGTTAAAAGAACGGTACCGGAAATGAAGGGGTTGTCAACGTATGATTATCACCCAATATTAATCTCCGGTGTTTGTTTGCCACGTTTGATTATCTCAAGCTAAATGGAATTAAGGGGGGTGACCTGCTTTTTTCTCTTTCTTAGTTGTATCCATTCGGCCCTATTCAGCCTACTGTTTAAAGATATTTATCCCCATCCCAGTGTCGATTTTTTCCTGGCTAGCGATAGCGAGCCTACAATCCTACATTTTATGGAGAAACCCTGCTTCGCCTAAGACATTCTTCTATCGAAAAATGTAAAAAATTAGCCAGCTGTCTAACTCATTATCGAAAATATGGTGGCTCACTATCGCTCGCCGGGTATAAATCAACATCTGGATGGGGATAAAAGTCTTAACACAGTTGGCTGAATGAGGTCGAATGGATACAATCTAGAGAGAGAGAAAAAGCAGGTCACCCCCCTTAACTCTCCCAGACATATATGACGCGATCGAGTCATATGGCAGAGTGAACCAAAAACTCATATGACGCGATCGCGTCATATGGACTTATTATATTGCTAGAAAATAAGTTTATGACGCAATTGAGCCGGTTTTTTGGCTGGTAAGTCCGATAAGTTAGATGTACATGTGGAAAAATCTAGCAACCCCCTAGCGTCCCTGTGAGGGCCCCGCGGTGGTAGAGAGAGTCAGTTTCTTCCCATCAGCCAGCCTAGTAGGTGGGTGTGTGCAGCCCTTTAAACCAAGGGGCCTCCATTTTGCCCAGCCTGGCTGGTATTACCGCCCTAATATAACCCAAACGAAGTGCTATATCGTTGGGTTATCGATGGATTATTGTGTTATTCTTATTTAGGGTATAAAAACCATGTTAGTGAAGTGTTTTGCTAGTCTGGTGTACGTGACCAAGGTGGGCTCCATGAGGGCGCTTGTTTGTGGATCACTTTCATACCATATTGAGTCAATTATATTGCTATTTATCACTTGAAGTAGTGTATTTTACTTGTATAAGTGTTTATAGTGAAAACACTTTTATTACTGATCGAGCATTCTCTGGTGTAGGCTACGTGACCAAGGTGGTGGAGGGAGGGGCCATGCTTTTTGCCAAACGTTTTGCTTGTTTGTGGAACACTTTCATATAAATATCAGTCAATTATATAGCTATTTATCCGTTCAAGTAGTGTATCTTACCTTGTATTAGTGTTTCTTAGTGAAAGAACTTTCATTACTGGTCGAGCATATGTCGCCATGCTCCCTCAGCCCTGTGCATTTTTGTTCGATACTTTAGTGGTGGAAAGTGCTTGCATTTTTGCTCGATAATTTATTGGTGGAAAGTGCTTGGGAGGTAAGTTTTTTATGGGCAAAAGCACTCTACATATACGGCTTGGTGGCCACGAGGGAATCTCAGCAGTGTGAGTAAGTACAGTCAACATTTTTGGTGGTGGTGGTGGTGGTAGTGGTGGTGGTGGTGGTGATGGTGGATTTTGGTGATGGTGGTGGTGATGGTGGTGGATTTTGATGGTGGTGATGGTGATAGAGGTGGTGGTGGTGGTGGTGGAGATGGTGGTGGTGGGAGATGGTGGTGGTGTTGGTGGAGATGGTGGTGGTGTTGACACCAATAGGGTAGGGTCCCTTTTCTGACCGTGGGCCAGGTCAGAAAATGAACCCAACCCAATTTGTGTCAACACCACCACCATCTCCACCAACACCACCACCATCTCCACCACCACCACCACCATTTTATTATTTTATTATTTTTGTTTAGGCCTATTTTATTATTTGTATTTATTATTTATTATTATACCTGTTATTCCTGTGTATGGGATCACCCATAAAAAAGTATTTATATTTGTATTTCATATATATAATCTATAATCTATATATATAATATTTTATTAATACCTCCCTCCCCCCTCCCCTCCCCCCATGTATTTATCTAAGTTATGCCCCCTCCCTCCCCCATTATACACCCTCCCCCCACATATAATTCATTCATTCATTCAATCATCACTTCCGAGGTTCGGGGCCCACCTTCATTCACCCATCATCATCACCATCATCATCATCATCATCATCATCATCATAAAAAAAAAAAAAAAAAAAAAAAAAATCAATTTCTACTACATTTTGCACTACAGTGGATATAGGCCTCCTGGGGAAACCACTCTAAAAAAATAACGAGTCCAGTGCAGTACCTTATCCACACACATACATTACCATTACCATTTACCATTCTTTATATTTTGTTTGTTGCGCATAGCTCACGAACCAATTACTCTATATCGAGCACAATTTTCCGATTCCGGTGATATATACAGTTATATACGTATCCGACCAAATAACGCAACCACGAGGTGGGGAACAGCTCGGAACCCGGCTAGCATCGCCGGAACAGAGACGGGTGAAGCGTAAATATTCGCATTTTGGCTCTTCATTTCAAATATTCATAGCGCAAAAAGTATTTGGTTTATTTGCCGTATTCATTCAGCCTAAATTTAAAACCATACACTTCGTAGCAACGAAATAAATCGAAAATGTTATAAACCATATCAATCAAAATCAGATTTTTTTTTTTAAACAGCATTCTGGTGGATGGAAATCGCGAAAAATGTAAGGCTTCGACAACACTCATGAGCCAAATTCAAGACCCAAAATACTTGTCAAGCGCCAACTTGGACTTATTGGAACATAATATGTCGGAGGGAGTTAAGGTGGAGTCACACAGGCAGCCGTATCCGATAATCTGTATCCGAGTCACTATCAGTAATAAGAAACACCCCGTTCTTAACATTAATCATCCATTACAAACCCCAATGCACTTGAATAAACTAATGAAAGCATAATGGTCCTCCCGGGATTCCAACTCGGGACACCGCACCCAGAACACAAGCATCTAAAGTCAGGGGTTCTTAACCTGGGGTCCATGGACAGGCTTCAAGGGGTCCGTGAAGGGCCGCTAAAAATCTGTATTGGGCGTGATGCGATCAGGTGTTAATACCGACTTGAGACGGTAACTGTGAGTGAGTTAATCAATCAGACTCAGTCCTACTGAAGCTCACAACTAGTGAATGTGTGTTTGTGTAAACTACTGTAAAGTGACTCATAGAATTGTTTACTTGCTTTTTCAACATAGAATCCACCAGCAAATAAATTACACAACCGTCATATGGCAAGAGTGATCATTTAGTGATAATATAATTTTCTTCAGTCTTGCTCGGGCGTTGATAGGGAGAACACGCCATTGTGGGTCTATAAGAGGCCTTCCTGGTCCCTTATAAATATGATAATAGCATATATAAGCGGTATACACGGTATACACGTGCATATCTATTGGATTTATGCATCACATATATCTTTTTATTTGATACTTACCGCTAACCGTTTCACCCCAATGTCGCCGAAATGCCTACCCAGCTATAGCTGTTCATCACAATCTCTTTCTACATGCCGCAATGTTGCATGTCTTTCACTCTACTATCGCTATTACAACAATAAATGTTCTTCAGAGCTCTATCAGTGCATACCCCCTTCCTTGCAGAGAGTAGAATTAGGCACCCGCCTTTCAACACAGTCCCACTCCTATTCTGTCCAGCTCTTCAATCCCAGAATTGGCAAATTTGCTCAGTCTTCTACTCAACAAGTGAACTCTGGAAATCTCTCCCTCAATCAAAATGTCCTTCATCCTATGACTTGAACTGCTTTAAACTTCGTGTGTACAGGTATTTTGACCCCAACGTCCCTTGAATTCGGCCCTGTCACTCCTTCGGTTTTGGGAGAGACACTCGTTACAGGCAATCTGCCATTGTCTCATTTCATACACATAACAAAAAACTATGTGGAAAACATATTTTCCTTTTTGACTGCCTTCAGGAAGCAGGAACTGCTATCTAAGGCACTCTAAATTTTCTAATTTCTCCGGGGGCGCATGCCCCCGGACCCACCTAGAGATCACAGCTTCGGCGCTCAGTCGCGCTATAATGATAACGGATTGGGGAAATATAATGATAACACAAAACATGCGGGGGGTTTTTTTGGGGGGGGGGGGGGGGGGGAATTGACACCCTGTGTATGAGGCAACCAATTTTCAATACAATAAGTGTGTTCATTGCATGCAACATTTCGTATCTGTGTTTTTTCCTGGGAGGGGGTCCATAGGTTTCAACAGATTTTTAAAGGGGTCCGTGATTAAAAAAGGTTAAGAACCCCTGATCTAAACCATTACACCACCAACACAGTTAAATAACATAAGGGAGTTAATATTTTGTCTGGACCACCTTCTCCCTCATGTTGAGCCCAATCATGTTTAGACATTTTTGAAGACGTTCTTCCCATTTGGTTAGCGATTTTAAGACCTGTTACCCCCCGTTTTTTGTCAATTTTAAGACCTTTCGTGCCATTGAGGTGGAGGCATGGTATTGCAAAAATTTTAAGACGTTCTTCCCATTTGGTTGGCGATTTTAAGACCTGTCACCTTCTGTTTTCTGTCAATTTTAAGACCTTTCGTGCTATTGAGGTGGAGTCATGGTATTGCAAGAGATAGAGAGAGAGAAACAGAGAGACAGACAGACAGACAGACACAGCAAAAGAGAGAGAGAGAGAGACAGGTGAACGCAGTAGTACCATTATTTATCTCTTTCCAAAATGTCTTCCTGTGCCAATGGATGGATGAAAAATGCTTCGGTGACACTTTTTGGGAGAGAGAGAGTAAGTGAGTGTGTGTGCGTGTGTGTTGTACACACACATACACAACACAACACAATACACAAACACAAACACAACACACACACACAAAAACAAAGTTGTATACAGTACACTTACACACACACACAACACAACACAAAACAAAACACACACACCCACACAAACACACCCACACGTAAAGAAGTTGGTAGTTTCGCCGTAGCTGTCATATATCCCGCCGGGCCCTGGCCGAAGTGGTGTTACCGCACACTTTCCTTCCAGCCAGAGCGGGCTATTTCCAGCCCAGTCTTCAAAATACATATTTATTCTGGCTTTATGTCTGTTTATGTCAGTGTTCATGTCTGTTGGTGGGTCTGTCTGTTTATCCATTTTTAAGTGGGGATGGGCGTATATAAATTATGTTTATTTGCTCCAGTATGTATTGTTATATTATGTGTTTTAGTTTCCTCCCTAGACCTCTATCAAGCTTACCCCCCCCCCCATCCCCCAAGACCCCCTTCAAGATAAATTTGTACATTTTTCGATAGACAAATTTCCCAGCTACTTGACAAATTACAGGCTAGCTATCGCTCGCCAGGCAAGAATCGACACCTAAATGGCAGAAAAGGTCTCAAAATTGACAACGAAATGGGGCGAAAGATATTAAAATCGCCAAACTAATGGGTCGAACATCTTAAAATCTCAAAACTAATGGGGCTAAACATGAGGGAGAATGCGGTCCAAAAAAAACGACCTACCTCCCCTTAACTATGATCAGCAAAACACATTATTTATACCACAACGCACCATGTTAACCATAAATACACATGCACACACACACGCGCACCTACTCGTAAGAACTCTTCGGCATAAGATAATATACACCACAATGCACTGCATCATAAATGAACACAATTTACCCCATAACCCACAAATACACAAAAACAAATACATATAATATAATCCTACTCGTATGAAATGTTGGGCATAAGATAACTCCCCCTGTGGCATCCGTATGCAATGTAAGACAGATGGAAGATCCTTAGGTTACAAATTGGATGAGCGAAGAAGTGTGTGAGAGGGGGGGGGGGGGAAGGAGGGGGGGGTTAGTTGGGTGGAGGGGGGAGGGTAGGGGAGTGAAGGGGGGAGAGAGAGGGGGGATAGGTGGGTGGAAGGGAGGAAAGAGAGGGGGATAGGAAAGAGAATAGAAGGGGAGGAGGGAGAGAGGTGACGAAATGGAAGGAAGGGTTTGGGGTGGAAGGGAAAGGGAAGATAGGAAGGAGAGGGGGATGAGAGAGGGATGAAGGTAGGTGGAAGGGGGGGGGGTGCGGAGGGGGGGAGGTAGGTTAGGAGGGAGGATATAGGGGGTGAGGGAGGGAGGAATGGAAAGGGAAGGGGTGGAGGGAGAGGGAGATAGGAAGTGGAAGTAGGGGGAGGGGGTGGAGGTAGAGGGGGAGGGGGATAGGAAGTGGAAGGAGGGGGAAGGATAGGAAAGTGAGAGGTGGAGGTTGGGGAGGGAAGAGAGGATACGACAGAGAATGAGAGGGGTGGAGGGAGAAGGGGATAGGAAATGGAAGGAGGGGGTGGAGGGGGAGGGGGACGATAGGAAAGTGAGGGGTGGAGGTGGGGGAGGGAGGAGAGGAAAGAGAAGGGGTAGGAGGAGGAGGGAGGATAGGAAAGGGAGGGGTGGTAACCCCAGTTTTCACATATATATAAATCCCTGTAAGGTATCCTGGAATAAGACTTGAGCATGAATTGAACTACATTCTCGGAGTTGGATTTCCCTTCTCCTTAAAGGGAATAGCGCATGGGGTCAGCCATGGTCAGCTATCCTCATTAACATAAATGTTAGTGTACAATATACCTCCTATGTGCAATAATAGTCGTCCGAGTTTCTTGTAAATGTAAATATAAATAAATTCGTGTTTTGGACGGTGGTGGCGAGAGGCATTTCCGAGCCCCTCGTGACGTGTATTTGGGCATTCGGGTATCCATAGAATACCACAATCGGTCAAAGAGTTTCAGGAGTCAAGTCACTGACCACCATTTTTATTCTCAGTCTCTCTGTTAAGTACAGTAAGTACTTCATGCTGTGAAAGCAGTTACAAAGATGGACAGATATCTAAAAGAGGGGTATGAGAAATTGTACGAGCAGCAGAAGTTTAATAATGAAATGTAGAAATTATGGCAAGCTATCGAATAATGCACTGTGAAAGTAAAAATATAGCGGGAATATTTTGACATGTTGGCCGTACGCTGTTGTAGTACGAAGGTATCTGTCTACCGTTAGAATAAACAATAGGGTTGCCTTATGGATAGAGCTGCCAATACGTATTTATTTATGATTAACGAAACCAAAATATGAATAATTGTATTGATAGATACTTTAAGATAGACACATTTTTCACTCATGTGATATATGCATCAAATGCTGCCTTCCCATTACTTCATCATGTATGAAATACATCAGGGTAAGTTAAATATAGGCAATATCATAGCAGATTTAATTCCCACGGGCAAGTTTCTCTCTCACAAACAAAAGAGAGAGGAGACAGGGTTTGCCATCAAGCTCCTAAAGCTTGAAATATCTTACTCGGCTTTGTTTACTATTTTAGATCAAATTTAAGGCAAACCAAGGCAACTGTGCAGTATCATTCATGTTCTACCATGCCTTAGACAGTGATAAAATGGAATGGGATTTTGTATGAGCTATGCTCTTTAATATAATAGGAAAATGTTAAGTATCTTTGATCACGCCTTGGTGTAGTGGATAAAGCATGGACACCCGTCCCGACTGTCAGTGGTTCGAGTCCGGCTGGGAGTATAAAACAAAAAACACACATACACACACAAACACACACATACATATATACAGTATATATACAGTATATACTGTATAAGTGTATATATATAATCCTCGAACGAATATCTCCCCTGCACCCTATATATTCGTTCTATTAAACTCCCTCTCCAACATATGAATAGTGTATATTATCTTCATCAGTTTCCAATTAAGGGGAGATGGGTCGTTCTTCTGGACACCTTTCTCTCTTATGTTTAGCCCCATTAGTTTTCGGATTTTAAGACGTTCGGCCCATTAGTTTGGCGATTTTAAGACCTTTCGCCTCTTTTCTTTGTCATTCGTGTCATTTAGGTGTCGATTTTTTCCTGGCGAGCTATAGCGAGCCTGTAATTTTGGAGAAACCGGACGATTTTTCTACCAAAAAATTTACAAATATATCTTGAAGGGGGATCCTGGGTTTTTTTTTTAAAGTTTGATGAAGGTCTAAGGAGCAAAACAATAAATATTAAATAATAAATAATAAATAGTAACAAACAATAAATACGTGACCAAATCGACCAAAAAATGAACCATCCCACCTTAAGCCCTTCTACGTATTATTTCATATGGACGTACGTGTTCTACCATTCAATATTCATACCCAAATTATTTCTTTTAGATCCTTCATTCAACTTCCTATCAATTCGTCCCTATGATTAATAGTCACTCTCTGAAAGATAATTATATTTCCTTTCATCCATTTTTAATTATACCCTTCCAAGCGTTTATTTAATGGTTTCCTAAGTTGTACATGGGGGGTGCGATCTGGGGCGTCCTCTAGGTGTCAGCTTGGCACTGTACATTTTGGAGCAGGTTCAATTTGGCCTTGTTGTCGAGGCCAATTATAATGGCGTGTGTCGTCGTGGCATTTTTTTTTTACCGTTTTCACACTTTCGTTACTGTCGTAATACCGTCTTGGCACTGTCGTTACCGTCGTGATATCGTCTTGGTACCGTCATTACCGCCATGGCACCGTTGTAGCACCGTCGGCGTCGTCGACCGACACTGACCCTGCCATAATTTTACACGACCATACAACGACGCCAAAACGACGGTTGTAAACGGCTCTCGTGCTTCTGTCGTGCCGCTGTTGTGGCATAGTTTTGCCCACGTTGTCTGTCGCTGTAGCTCAGTTTTACCAGGTCTTACCTAGTCATGCCCTGGTGTCGCGTCTGTCTGTCATTGATTAGGACAGGCAGTAGAGGAAGAAATGGAAGCCAGGGATATTAGAACTTGTTTTATGTATTAGTTGAGATTTAACAAGTTAGGTGTAGGGCCCATCAGTCAGCCCTTATCTTCACGTCCTGTGGAAAGTAGATGGAAGAGAGAGTGTAAGAAAAACTGGAAGATAAGAATTTGATTAAAAGGCAATTTATATGTTAAGGCAGAACAGATTTCCGAGAGTCGGGGGATAGAGGAGGGGGCAGGAGGGGGGGGGGGGCGGGGTGGGGGGGGGCAAGGATATAAATGGAACCATCCGAAAGAGATTAAGAATAGATTTATATATCAATCTATGGGCTGGTAGACAAATGGTTTGGGGTGTGGCTGAGCATACTCCAGTCACTAAAGTCCATTTATTTTAGGTTGGCAGAAATCGTAACCTATAACCTCTCATAATTCAAAAAGGACTAGAGGAATCGAGCTAATATTTCTACCACATAAGAAGGCTTTGCTAGGAAATAGAGGTGGACATTGACAGCTCATTTGCTCTTGCCCTTTTTGAGTTACAGAGGTTAAAAGGTTACGATTTCCGCCCAACCTAGAATGAACAGACTATATAGCTACACTATACCCTGTTTCAAATAGGTAGGCCAGCAATCGTGAACCTTAACCTCTGTAACTCAAATGGGCTCCAGCAAATGAGCTGGTAATATCCGCGCCGATTCCCTGGCCGACCCTTCCCAAATGGTAGAAATTTAGGCTCGATTGCTATACAGTAGTCGTTTGTGAGTTATAGAGGTTAATGTTCAAGAGTTTTGGCCTACTTATTTGGAACAGGGTACAGTTGACCCTTTCAGTACCGGTGACGTCCTTTCCCTTATATTCTGGCAAATTTGAGATGATTATATTTGGCTTAGGAAGGACCTCTAACAATTAAAAGGTTACTGACTACCGGTATCTCATTTAATTCTGTTAGCTACCACAGATCCTTCCTAAGCTGAATACAATCGTCCAAATATATGCCATAATATGATGGAAAAGTACGTCAAGAGTACTATCTATCTATCTATCTATATGCTCAGGCCCAATCCCCATTTTGGGGGTAGCCGAAGGGGTTAAAGGGAGAACAGATTGGGGAACTGGGTGATAAATATATAAAAGATTGGGGAGCTGGGTGATAAATATATAAAAGAAAAGTGTAAGAATAAAACAAAAGTAGATTTTAGATAAGGGTGGGTAATAGGGTTTGTATGTGTGTGTGTGTGTGTGTGTGTGTGTGGAGGGGTGGTGGAGGTGTAATTACTAACAATGTATAGAAATAAGTAACACACCGTTCTTAACATTAATCAACAATTACAAACCCCAGTGTACTTGAATAAACTAATGAAAGCATAATTATGGTCCTCCCGGGATTCGAATTAAAATTAAAAGAAGGTTGAGTCCGAGGAAATAGGTGGTGTGTAGGTAGGGAAATAAGCAGAACAGACCTTTTTGTGCCATCTCGGAGTCGATTTTTTCCAAGCGAACGACAGCGAGTCTGTAATTTATGAAGAACCGGCCTTCGGCCAAGATAATGTATTCTACCGAAAAATGTACAAATTTGTCTCGAAGGGGGGTCTTGTTTTTTTGTTTTTTTTGTATTTATTATTATTATTATTATTATTATTATTATTATTATTATTATTATTATTATTATTATTATTGTTTAAAGATTGATAGAGGTCTAGGGAACAAACTACCCTTTCCACCTCTCCCCTTAATATTACGAGCTTAAAAGTATCTCTATAGCATATATCTATAAGGTAGTGGAGTGCGGAGGGGGGGGGGGGTGGGGGGGGGGGGGGGGGGGGGGGGCGGTAGACAAGTGGTAGAGGGCCAGAGGAGGAAATGGATTGAGAAGGGGGGGGGGGAAATAAATGGGTGATCAGAAAGAGATTAAAAGTAGATTTAGATATCTATATAGTGGTAGAAAAGTGGTGGTGGTGTTGGTGGTGATAAATGGCAAAACATTAAGGGGGGATGGTTGTATTTTCTTAACCCCCACCCCCCTCCCTCTCCCTCATGTTTAATCCCAATAGTTTTCAGTCACATACACTATCGCCCCCCCCCCTCCCCCACACTGCCTTAGGATGGGGGAAGGGGGGAGGAAAGGGAAGAGGGGGACGGGAAGGGGGAAGGAGCAGGAGGGGGAGGGGAAGGGGGAAGAGGGGGAGGGGGAGGGGAAGGCGGAAGAGGAGGAGGGGGAAGAGGAAAGAGGGGAAGAAGAAAGAGGGGGAGGGGAAGGGGGAAGAGGGGGAGGGGAAGCGGGAAGAAGGGGAGGGGAAGAGGGGGACGGGAAGGGGGAAGGGGGAAGAGGGGGACGGGAAGGGGGAAGATGGGGAGGCGAAGAAGGAAGAGGGGGAGGGGGAAGATGGAGGAGGGGAAGGGGGAAGAGGGGGAGGGGGAAGGGAAGAGGGGAGGGGAGGGGGAAGAGGGAAAAGGGGGAGGGGGAGGGGGAAGATGGGGGAGGGGAAGGGGGAAGAGGGGGAGGGGGAAGGGGGAGGGGAAGAGGGGGAGGGGGAAGATGGGGGAGGGGAAGAGGGGGAGGGGGAGGGGAAGAAGGAAGAGGGGGAGGGGGAGGGGGAGGGGAAGAAGGGGAGGGGAAGAAAGAAGGGAGGGAGGGGAGGGGAAGAAGGGGTAAGAGGGGGAGGGGGAAGAAGGGGGAAGAGGGGGAGGGGGAAGAAGGGGGAAGAGGGGGAGGGGGAGGGGAAGGGGGACGGGACCTGGTAACAAAAGTATCATCCGTTGGACCCCTGCCAGTGACAGAAGAACCCAACAACATTTGTCCACCTCACCACACAGATATTGGAGAGAGAGAGATTGAGTCAGTGAGTGAGAGAGTGAGAAAGAGAGAGAGAGAGAGAGAGAGAGAGAGAGAGAGAGAGAGAGAGAGAGAGAGAGAGAGAGAGAGAGAGAGATCAGACCTAATTATGTCTGAGGACTACTCAACTAAAAAAATTAAACATGACTCGGGAGGGGGGGGGGGGGGGGGGGGGGGGGGGGGGGGGAGAGAGAGAGAGAGGGAGACCGAAAGATAAATAGTGCCACCAAAATATTACAGAGTGAAGAATTGAAATGTTTATTAAGGGAACCCACCTCGCTTTTTTCTCTTTCTCTCCCTCTCTCTTTGGCTTTTATCCATTCGGCCCCATTCAGCCTACTGTTTTAAAACGTTTTCCCCCATCCAGGTGTCATTATTTTCCTGGCGAGCGGGAGCGAGCCAGCATATATTTTTATTTTGACAGCAAGCTAAATATGTACATTTGTCGATAGAAAAATGGCTCGGCGAAGCCGGATTTCTCCATACAATGCTGGCCTGCATCGCTCGCCAAGAAGAAATCGACACCTGGGTGGGGATAAATGTCTTAAAACAGTTAGCTGAATGGGGCCAAATGGATAAAAGCCAGGGAAAGAGAGAAAAGGAGAGAAAGATAAAAAAAAGTCAGTGACCCCCCTGTTAAGGTTACAAGAAGAAGAGGAGGAATGAAGAGTTAAATATATACATACATACATTAGCTTTATTTATGCATGCAATGTTAACGATGAGAAATTATATATACTGTATATATATTCAGTATATATTTATTAGAAAAGGTATATTAAAAGTCCGGTATGCAGGCGAAAGATAGTTAACGAGTAGACAAATAGATAAATACTATAGGTAGATAAATGAGAGAGAAAGAGAGGGAGAGGAAGAGAGAGAGAGAGATAGCGCGGAGTAAGTGCAGGAAACGAAATTGATGGGTATTTCGGTTCTTCCAATGAGGCAAATTCATTTTCGGGGTTATTCATGAGCGAAAGACGAGCTGGAATTTGCTGTGTGAGACTTCCAGGGTATACAAGGGTGACTAGTATACAGGGGGGGTGGGGGGCAGGGTAAACAGGGGGCTAACGGGGTATACAGGGTACTGATGGGGTATACAGGGGGTGGGATAGAGGGTATACAGGGTAGACTGCGGCATACAGGGGGTTGATAGGGTATACAGGTGAGTCTTCAGTATACAGGGCTGACTGATAATGTAGACTCTAGAACATACACTATACTCGGTTTCTTTTCAACTGACGGTCAATTGCAAAGTTCCCATCAATATTTGTTCAGTTATTTTGAAGTTTTTGTTGTTGTTGTGGTTAGCCTATGTGTTTTCCTGTGTCCAAGCTATATACTTGGTGCGAACTGGGTGACAGGACATCTACATTGATGACATGATTCATTAGTTTAAACCAGGTGTATTAATTAGTTAAGCGGGGTCACCAGCTTTTTTATCTTTATTTTATTTCCTCTCTTTCCCTGGCTTGTATCCATTCGGCCCCATTCAGCCAACTGTTTTAAGACGTTTATCCCCCTATTTTTACCCCCCTAAGACATTTTTCAATCGAAAAATGTACAAATTTAGCTTGCTGTCAAAACAAAAATATTTATATGCTGGCTCGCTACCGCTCGCCAGGAAAATATTGACACCTTGATGGGGGTAAAGTCTTAAAACAGTAGACTGAATGGGGCCGAATGGATACAACCCAGAGAGAGTCTGAGAAAGAGAGACAACAAAACGAGGTGGGCCCCCTTAATTACAATACTGCAAGGCTTCATATTATAGTATTTGACAAACCCATACACTAGCAGTTTAGCATGATTCTAGTTTTCCAAGGTATTATGGAACTTGTATAGCGAGGCCGGTCTTTAGTGAACTTGGTCCCATTCATTGTTCTTTTCACTCACTGAAACAATACGCTTTCCATAATGCAGTTGGGCCTGAGTACATGATTAGATTAATATCCAAAATTCGAAAATGGATATTAATCGTGATCGTGTACTCAACCTTTAACTGTGTTGGTGGTGTAATGGTTTAGGTGCTTATGTTCTCGGTGTGGTGTCCCGAGTTCGAATCCCGGGAGGACCATAATTATGCTTTTATCAGTTTATTCAAGTACATTGGGGTTTGTAATTGATGATTAATGTTAAGAACGGGGTGTTACTTATAACAATATTAAGAAGTAAAATTCCTCCGAGTGGCATTAGCACACTGATCATCCTCCCTCCTCCTCCCCTCCCCCTCCACACTCATTAACCATCAATTTTAAATGGTTGATTATCAAACACTGCCGCCCAAAAACACATATGGTTATAAAACATTTTCTACTAAGAATTGACCACTTGCGAGTTTCAGGCTATAAGGAAGTTGGAGCCGTGAACATCGATATTAAACAGAAACGCAATAATAATATAAGTTTTTGATGGATAAATGGTATGTTGAATTGGGTTTTATGTATTTATTAATGTACTACGACCGTATTTTACCGGTAAATTCTGTTAAATATCGATGTCTACAGATCCAACTTCTTTATAGAACGAAACACGCAAGTTGGCAATTACATAATCTTTTCATTACTGGAAGTATTTGACAAAACTCGCGAGACACCATATATATATACTGTATATATATATATATATATATATATATATATATATATATATATATATATATATATATATATATATATATATTATACAGATCACTCAACCTTTTTATTTGTACTCTTTCACTCTTACGCTCTCTCTCTCTCTCTCCCCACAGAATAAGGAAGGTACCGGAGTATTATGTAGCTTATCAAACGCTATTGACCACTATTTTCCACATAAGCGCCCGACTTTGAGAGTATTTTAGGCTTGATTTACTTCAGTCCACCCGGTAGCTTATCACGTTTCCTTTTCTTCTTTTCCCTTTTCTTCGTGTATTTTCCTCTCGTTTTAAATTTTATTCGAGTTTAGTTTCTTCTTTTCTTCTATTCAATTTTCTTCAGGGTTTTTGTTTTCTCTCGTTTTACATTTAATTTCAAGTATTATTTTGTTTTATTCTGTTATTTTTTTCTCACTTATGAATAAAAAAAATATTCTTCGAAATATATAGCTTAACTCCCTTGAAGATTTTGACGCACCTTAGCAATTTATTTTGACTATCATTAGATTTTTTGTTGTCAATATTAACCCACAGAACCCCAGCGACGCATTGTTTGCGTCGGCAATGTATGTAACGCTGAACCCCAGCGCCGCAAACATTGCGTCCGCCACTTTAACCTCTATTATTCGGCTCGTAGGGTAGGAAATGGCTTGAGAATGGTATGGGATATTTCTTACGGTGTTGCCGAACAGTGGCGGTATGCGGCAACCGCCCAGGCAGGCCGCGCGGGTGGTGGCGGGCGGATTAGTGGCGCCAATTTACCCACTTACTTCACCACAACTTTCGACCTTATTTACTCCTGTCGTATGGGAGCTACAGGCTTGAAATTTGTGTGAGATACACTTTAGGATGTAGGCATTACTTGACAATAATCAGCTACCCCCCAAGTCCTGCCAGGCGGGTGGTGATGCGGGGGAGGAGGGGAAAAACACTGTACCCGCTTATCTCCCCACTATTTTCGACCTTATTTACTCTTGTCCTATGGTAGCTATAGGATTGATATTTGTATGGGATATTCCTTATGATGTAGGCAATGTATGACAACACCCAAATCTAGGTTTGTTGGGATAAGGGACACGCGTGATAAAGGAGAGTCAGTTTACCCATACATCTCGCGAGTGCAACACCATGTCGGATTTACCATGTCGTTACCCACGCAGGGGAATATCCCTTGATGATGCCATGGCCATACTTGATGAGAGTGATGTGCCTGATAGTAACTCTGGATCGTCAGATAACGATTCAGAGGAAGAATATAGTCCCACTTTGGCCGAGATAGAGGACATGCATGAGGAGGAACCCTTTGTCCCCATCTCTCGTCGCCTCGCAATGTTAGAAGAAAGGGAGGACAGTAGGTATCGCTCCCCCATTGCTCCCCGTGACATAGTGGACTCCCCAGCAAGTGGGGAAGAGGATAATGAGGATGAGGAAGATGACCCAGACCCCATGGCCTTCCTCAACATTCCACTTTCTCATCGTAGGGCTGAGAAGAGAAGAGCTGAGGATGAGAAGGGTCAAGGTCCGACACCACACGTGCCTCGCCGTGGTCCTCCCCTGTGTTTGCCTTCACCACCACCCTGCATTGCCTCTCCACTAAAAGCGCCAACCCCTAACACTTTCTAGGGGTTGCGCAGGGGTGCAGCCATCTTACCAGCGCAGCCATTGACTTCTTCTTCAGAAGAAACAGATGAGGATATGCCTACCCTAGAATCATCTCCACCACACCACCCACGCCACCTCGCACGCCGCCTGCTTCCCTTATCAGCCCGGGATGACTCAGCGCATTCTTCGCCCCCACCATCACCTCCCGGACCACTACCATACTCACCTGTACCTTCTCCTCAGCCTGGGACCTCCCACAGACACGACACTGAGACACCATGACCGCCTGCGTCGCCACAACGCCCTGATCGTGCACAACGCCCTACCAGCATACGTGGGCGTGCCCGTGGGCATGGCCGAAGGGGTTCTAAAGTGACCCTAATACGACGCCCCACCCCTGGCGGTGCGAGAGCAAGGTCTGGGTCGGATCGACCAAGGCCGAGGTTGAGGGCAGGGGCAAGAGGCAGGGCAAGGCCCTCCCGCCGCCCTGATGGTGACTCCCCTCCTGACGACTCTGGCGACGAAAGTGCCGCTCAACCCGACCTGTGGGATTGGGTTGATGGAGAAAACTTTGTGCCCACCGACAACAACTTTGTGGGTGCTGGGATGGCCGGCCCTACGCTCCCAAATGAAGGGCGCCAGACCACGAGACTTGACATCTTCCTGCAGTTTTTTACTGCAAATCTCGTGGCTCTAATTGTTGACCAGACCAACTGGTACAATTATTATTTCATGGCTGGGAAGGCGCAGCTAAAATACTCTGCAAGGCTGTCATGGTCCACCCTATATGTCCCAGAGTTTTACACATTCTTGGGCATTGTCATCCTGATGGGGGTCACAAAGAAATCCTCCATAAAATAATACTGGTCCTGGGATCCCCTCATCCGAACCCCTATTTTTGGACAAATAATGGGCAGAAATAGGTTCACGGCCATAATGGGGAACCTACATTTCATTGACAGCCTGGCAGCCCACACCAGATCTCAAACTCAACCAAGAGCAATGAAGGACCCCATGGAGAGGATAAGACCCATCTTTGAATACCTGAAGGTGAAGTTTGCTGCCGCCTTCAACCCCCATCAGAAGCTCATTATTGATGAGAGTTTGCTGCTGTGGAGGGGGAACATTAGCATCCGGCAGTACATGCCCAGCAAACGACATCGATATGGCCTGAAGACTTTCGTGCTGTGTGACTGTCAAACCGGTTACATCCAGGACATAATTCTGTATATGGGCAAGAAAACAGAATTGGTGGATACGACGACATACGGCATTTCTGGGGCCGTCGTCATCACCATGTTGGAGGGCTACTTGGACAGGGGCCACATACTGTACCTGGACAACTGGTACACCAGCCCCTCCCTTGTCAAGTTTCTGCATAGCCGCACTACAGGAGTCTGTGGCACCATCAGGAGGAATCGTACCTTCATGCCCCAACTACCACCCAGACGGGAAAAGGGCTCGATCATATACAAGCAGGCTAACAATGTCCTCATGTTGTCCTGGATGGATAAGCGGGATGTGAACGTCCTCACAACAGTCCACCGTCCCATCTTCCAAAACAGCAGACGTCGTGACAGAGCAACTGGCGAAATTATCAAGAAACCTTTGGCCATCTGTGATTATAACATCAACATGCGGCTGGTGGACAAATCAGATGCTGTCATCTCGTCAGTTGAGTGTGCGAGGAAGACGATGAGGTGGTATAAGAAGGTATTCTTCCACATCCTCGATATCACCCTCTACAACAGCCACATTCTCCACGCAACAGTGAACGGCAAGCAGGAAACGATGGAGAACTTCTGCATCGAGTTGTCCAGGGAGATGTTGAGGGAAAACATGACTTCCCCCCGCGCCCTACAACCCCCCGCACATCGACAGCCAGCAGCAGAAGGGGTTGCCAGGCTGACAGAACGCCACTTCCCTGAATATGTGCCGCCCACAGAACACAATGAAAAACCCCGAAGAAGGTGTCATGTGTGCCAGAACACGACACAGAGGGACCCTGTGAGATCAGATACCAGGTATATGTGCCGAGAATATGGTGTTGCACTGTGTTTCCCGGACTGATCATTTCTAAAAGAGTGTACTCAAAGACTGCGATAAAAGACGCTATGAAATGTGAAGTGTGTGTATAAAAACCAAGTGTAAATAATAAATGTATACAAAGGTCCGAACACAATATGCAAGTGATAGTGACACTCAAATATACGTAAAACAGTGACGGACACCAATAAGTGTAAATATAGCATATTTCTAAGTCAAAAGTGCATAAAACAATGTGTGAAACCCATATTATAACTATAAAACATACGATAAAGTATAAACAGAATAAACAGGGCGAGTGAGAGAGACAGACAATGAAAGTGAAAGTGGTGGGGGCGCGTGTCGGTCAGCTGGGTGTGTGTACGTACGTGCGTTCTGTTATTGTCTGAGACCATGATGGCCGCCAGTCTCCATGGCAACGGGGACGCGCGCTGGTCTTGCCACTCGTGAGCACTTATATAACTTATATCTAAGCACTTATCATACTATTACTTCACTTATAATGACATTATGTGATACATGTTGGTAGTATATGAACTGTGAAGGCACACATGATGCTCGGGTGGTGTAAATAACCGTCACTCGAAAACTGGATGCATCGTACATCTGCCATGCTGCCGCGCTCAGCTGTGGCTAGCCGGGCGGGAACTTTGAAGGCCGCCCGGCATCAGCTGATGTCTGAGGGTGCCCCCCCCCTCCCCCCCATACGACCCCCAAATGACCGAAGTGAGTGTTTTTTTTTGTGTTATTCTTAATTTCTCACCTATTTAAGCCATTTAAGAAGAAAAAAAAAGGCCAAATCTGCCGGTCTCTCGATGTACAGTAGCCCAACTAAATTTTGCGACAAAATATTAGGTACGTAGCACCTGTCTAGTTTGCGCTCCCGTCCCAAGCCCGTGTCTAGCAAAGACCCGTGGTGTCTAGGCAGGTGCAGCCACCACCTGAGCTACCACAGCCAGGGCACACGTAGAGACACAGTACTCGTACACGCTGGGCGTTACATATGACAATATTGCTATCATTATTTGTTTGTATCATAATAGAAGGCTATCTCTCTCTCTCTCTCTCTCTCTCTCTCTTTCTTCGTTAAATACAAATATATTTACGCGCGACAAACTACTTTATAGATCCATTTCTATACATAACTTAAGATGAATACAAGGAGTTGCAGAGATTGTATTATATAATCTATTATACACTTGTTAGTGATTGTTCTAATCAGAGCCCCTATTAAACACTATACTTGGTGTTGGTGTAGAAAGTATTCGAGAAACGGGTAGTCAATCTCTATATATATCTCCTGATCTACTCATATTTATGTATTTATTTTATATATATATATATATATATATATATATATATATATATATATATATATATATTTTTTTCTTTTTTTTTTTTTTTTTTTTTTTAGTTATAAGATGTTATGCGGTCAGGATTAGCGCCAAGTTCACTGGCACCGGGTATATATTGTATGAATTATCCTAAACGTTTATATGTATTCGATGTTACTTTACAAAAAAAAAAAATATACAGCTAAATGACTGAGAAACTTAATGTGTCTGCTCGTCAATAGCATCTGAGGTGAAGCCAATGATCTTAGGGCTAATAAGTAATTGAGGTTTCCGAATGTTTGTGTGCGAACTGCTGTATGGATTCTTCCCCTGCCACCTCTTTTTTTTCCTCCTTTCATGTGCTTCTTGTTGATAGTCCCTACCCCTTGTGGGAATAAGGGCTGGCTACTGACTAAATTACTAACTATATTACTAACAATATTTAAAAATAAGTAACACCCCGTTCTTAACATTAATCATCAATTACAAATCCCAATGCACTTGAATAAACTAAGAAAGCATATGGTCCTCCCTGGATTCGAACTCGGGACACCACACCCAGAACATAAGCACCAAAACCATTACACCACCAACACAGTTAAAGGTCGAGTACACGATCACGATTATTATCCATTTTCGAATTTTGGATATCAATCGAATCATGTATTTGACCCAACTGCATTATGGAAAGCGTTATGTTTTAGTGAGTTGAAAGAACAATGAATGGGGCCAAGATCACTAAGGATTGGCCTCGCTATACATTAGTTCCTGAACCTATAGAATTAAATAACACACCGTTCTTAACATTAATCAACAATTACAAACCCCAGTGTACTTGAATAAACTAATGAAAGCATAATTATGGTCCTCCCGGGATTCGAATTAAAATTAAAAGAAGGTTGAGTCCGAGGAAATAGGTGGTGTGTAGGTAGGGGTATAAGCAGAACAGACTTTTTTGTGCCATCTCGGAGTCGATTTTTTCCAAGCGAACGACAGCGAGTCTGTAATTTATGAGGAACCGGCCTTCGGCCAAGATAATGTATTCTACCGAAAAATGTACAAATTTGTCTCGAGGGGGGGGGTCTTGTTTTTTTTAATTTTTTTGTATTTATTATTATTATTATTATTATTATTATTATTATTATTATTATTATTATTGTTTTAAGATTGATAGAGGTCTAGGGAACAAACTACCCTTTCCACCTCTCCCCTTAATATTACGAGCTTAAAAGTAGCTCTATAGCATATATCTATAAGGTAGTGGAGTGCGGGGGGGGGGAGGGGGAGGGAGGGGGGGGGGGGGCGGTAGACAAGTGGTAGAGGACCAGAGGAGGAAATGGATTGAGAAGGGGGGGGGGGGGGGGAATAAATGGGTGATCAGAAAGAGATTAAAAGTAGATTTAGATATCTATATAGTGGTAGAAAAGTGGTGGTGGTGTTGGTGGTGATAAATGGCAAAACATTAAGGGGGGATGGTTGTATTTTCTTAACCCCCACCCCCCTCCCTCTCCCTCATGTTTAATCCCAATAGTTTTCAGTCACATACACTATCTCCCCAACCCCTCTCCCCCACTGCCTTAGGAGGGGGGAAGGGGGGAGGAAAGGGAAGAGGGGGACGGGAAGGGGGAAGGTGCAAGAGGGGGAGGGGAAGGGGGAAGAGGGGGGGGGGGAGGGGAAGGCGGAAGAGGAGGAGGGGGAAGAGGAAAGAGGGGGAAGAAGAAAGAGGGGGAGGGGAAGGGGGAAGAGGGGAGGGGAAGCGGGAAGAGGGGGAGGGGAAGCGGGAAGAAGGGGAGGGGAAGAGGGGGACGGGAAGGGGGAAGGGGGAAAGAGGGGGACGGGGAAGGGGGAAGAGGGGGAGGCGAAGAAGGAAGAGGGGGAGGGGGAAGATGGAGGAGGGGAAGGGGGAAGAGGGGAGGGGGGGGGGAAGAGGGGAGGGGAGGGGGAAGAGACAAGGGAGAGAAGGAAAGGGGAGGGGGAGGGGGAAGAGGGGGGAGGGGAAGGGGGAAGAGGGGGAGGGGGAAGGGGGAAGAGGGGGAGGGGGAAGAGTAAGAGGGGAGGGGGGAGGGGAGGAAGGAAGAGGGGGAGGGGGAGGAGGAGGGGAAGAAGGGGAGGGGAAGAAGGAAGAGAGGGAGGGGAGGGGAAGAAGGGGTAAGAGGGGGTAAGAGGGGGAGGGGGAAGAAGGGGGAAGCGGGGGAGGGGGAGGGGGGAAGAGGGGGACGGGACCTGGTAACAAAAGTATCATCCGTTGGACCACTGCCAGTGATACAGAAGAACCCAACAACATTTGTCCACTTCACCACACAGATATTGGAGAGAGAGAGATTGAGTCAGTGAGTGAGAGAGAGTGAGAAAGAGAGAGAGAGAGAGAGAGAGAGAGAGAGAGAGAGAGAGAGAGAGAGAGAGAGAGAGAGAGAGAGAGAGAGATCAGACCTAATTATGTCTGAGCACTACCCCACTAAGAAAATTAAACATGACTCGGGAGGGGGGGGGGGGGGGTAGAGAGAGAGAGGGAGACCGAAAGATAAATAGTGCCACCAAAATATTACAGAGTGAAGAATTGAAATGTTTATTAAGGGAACCCACCTCGCTTTTTTCTCTTTCTCTCCCTCTCTCTTTGGCTTTTATCCATTCGGCCCCATTCAGCCTACTGTTTTAAGACGTTTTCCCCCCATCCAGGTGTCATTATTTTCCTGGCGAGCGGGAGCGAGCCAGCATATATTTTTATTTTGACAGCAAGCTAAATATGTACATTTTTCGATAGAAAAATGGCTCGGCGAAGCCGGATTTCTCCATACAATGCTGGCCTGCATCGCTCGCCAAGAAGAAATCGACACCTGGGTGGGGATAAATGTCTTAAAACAGTTAGCTGAATGGGGCCAAATGGATAAAAGCCAGGGAAAGAGAGAAAAGGAGAGAAAGATAAAAAAAAGTCAGTGACCCCCCTGTTAAGGTTACAAGAAGAAGAGGAGGAATGAAGAGTTAAATATATACATACATACATTAGCTTTATTTATGCATGCAATGTTAACGATGAGAAATTATATACTGTATATATATTCAGTATATATTTATTAGAAAAGGTATATTAAAAGTCCGGTATGCAGGCGAAAGATAGTTAACGAGTAGACAAATAGATAAATACTATAGATAGAAAAATGAGAGAGAAAGAGAGGGAGAGGAAGAGAGAGAGAGAGATAGCGCGGAGTAAGTGCAGGAAACGAAATTGATGGGTATTTCGGTTCTTCCAATGAGGCAAATTCATTTTCGGGGTTATTCATGAGCGAAAGACGAGCTGGAATTTGCTGTGTGAGACTTCCAGGGTATACAAGGGTGACTAGTATACAGGGGGGGTGGGGGGCAGGGTAAACAGGGGGCTAACGGGGTATACAGGGTACTGATGGGGTATACAGGGGGTGGGATAGAGGGTATACAGGGTAGACTGCGGCATACAGGGGGTGACAGGGTATACAGGTGAGTCTTCAGTATACAGGGCTGACTGATAATGTAGACTCTAGAACATACACTATACTCGGTTTCTTTTCAACTGACGGTCAATTGCAAAGTTCCCATCAATATTTGTTCAGTTATTTTGAAGGTTTTGTTGTTGTTGTGGTTAGCCTATGTGTTTTCCTGTGTCCAAGCTATATACTTGGTGCGAACTGGGTGACAGGACATCTACATTGATGACATGATTCATTAGTTTAAACCAGGTGTATTAATTAGTTAAGCGGGGTCACCAGCTTTTTTATCTTTATTTTATTTCCTCTCTTTCCCTGGCTTGTATCCATTCGGCCCCATTCAGCCAACTGTTTTAAGACGTTTATCCCCCTATTTTTACCCCCTAAGAAATTTTTCAATCGAAAAATGTACAAATTTAGCTTGCTGTCAAAACAAAAATATTTATATGCTGGCTCGCTACCGCTCGCCAGGAAAATATTGACACCTTGATGGGGGTAAAGTCTTAAAACAGTAGACTGAATGGGGCCGAATGGATACAACCCAGAGAGAGTCTGAGAAAGAGAGACAACAAAACGAGGTGGGCCCCCTTAATTACAATACTGCAAGGCTTCATATTATAGTATTTGACAAACCCATACACTAGCAGTTTAGCATGATTCTAGTTTTCCAAGGTATTATGGAACTTGTATAGCGAGGCCGGTCTTTAGTGAACTTGGTCCCATTCATTGTTCTTTTCACTCACTGAAACAATACGCTTTCCATAATGCAGTTGGGCCTGAGTACATGATTAGATTAATATCCAAAATTCGAAAATGGATATTAATCGTGATCGTGTACTCAACCTTTAACTGTGTTGGTGGTGTAATGGTTTAGGTGCTTATGTTCTCGGTGTGGTGTCCCGAGTTCGAATCCCGGGAGGACCATATGCTTTCATCAGTTTATTCAAGTACATTGGGGTTTGTAATTGATGATTAATGTTAAGAACGGGGTGTTACTTATAACAATATTAAAGTTATCTATCAGGAGTTTCTTGTTATGTTTCAGTTGTTATAGGCTATATGTTTTTGTAATTTCAGTCGTTCACAGGCCCATGTTTTCAGTCGTTTTCATTTCTATAATTTCAGGTCGTTGCATTGGCAGGCTATGTTTCCATTCAGCGTTCAGGCCATATTTTCAGGTCGTTTTCAGGCCCACATTTCAGTCGTTTTCTAACAAGCACATATTTCGTCAGATCGTTTCAGTGGCATATTTTCCAGTCGTTTCCAGGCCATATTTCAGTCGTCTTGGTTTTCAAGCCATATTTCAGTAGTTTCAGGCCATTATTTTTCAGTCGTTTTCAAAGCCATATTTCAGGTCGTTTCAGAGCAGCATCAGGCAACACGCCGAGGCCATATTTCAGTCGTTTCAGGCCATATTTCAGTAGTTTCAGGCCATATTTCAGTAGTTTCAGTAGTTTCCTCCCAGTTGTCGATTCAGCAAGCTAGTTAATCTTTTAAGGGGACAGTGGCTGTATTTTTGGTCTATTGATTAATGTATTTATATAATATTTAGTTTCCTCGCTAGACCTCAATTAAGCTTAGATAAACACCCCCTAGACCCCCCTTCAAGATAAATATGTACATTTTTCGGTAGAAAAATATCCCGGCCAGAGGCCGGTTCCTTTTTAAATTACAGGCTCGCTTTCGCTCGCCAGGAAATAATCGAAACCTAAGTAGCATGGAGGTCTAAAAGTTGACAACGAAATGGGGCGAAGGGTCTTAAAATCGACAAACTAATGGGGCAAACATCTTAAAATCTAAAAACTAATTGTGCTAAACATGAGGGAGAGAGGGGACCAGAAAAACGGCCCATTTCCCTTTGGTCTGTTGATCCTATTACTGCGCTGATCCCTAGTTTTTCCAACAGCATTTTTTGCTTACTTTCAAGGATTATTTCAGATTAGGGGATAAGCTGTGTATGTGTAAGAGGAAAATTAGGGTTACGTGATGTGTATACACGTCTGCGTGAATGTGAGAGAGAGAGAGAGAGAGAGATTACGCGTTGTTACTCTGAACAAACAAATCTTACTGCTTTCGTTAATAAATGTCTGCGTATACATGTGTGTGTGTGTGTGTGTGTGTGTGTGTGTGTGTGTGTGTGTGTGTGTGTAGCCTATAATAAACATGAAAACAGTATTAGAGGAAGGGAGGAAAGAGGGGAATAATTGTTTGAAGTGAGAAGGAATAACATGTCTGAGGGTGGGTTGGTGTGTGTGTATGTGTGTGTGGGTGGGTGGGAGAGTGTGCGGGTGGGTTTATGATTGTGGATGTGGGTGGGTTGCTGTGTGTTTATGTATGTATGTGTGTGTGTGTGTGTGTGTATACAGTATACATATGCAGGACACGGGGTAGAGAGGAGTCTGTTACAGTAAGCCTGTCAAACAGAATTAGAGGTTGGGGGGGGGCAGCTTTTGTGCAGTGCGACGAAAAACAAGAGAGGGGTGATCGGAGAGAGAGAGAGTGTGTGTGTGTGTGTGTGTGTGTGTGTTCCTGTATCAATGAGTATGAATGTGTGCGTAATTGTGCATTTGTCTGCATATTTATTAATGAAAAATGTGTGTATGTGTCTGTATAAGAGCTACATAGATACACAGACCACACAGACCTCAAGGTCCTTACTAGGCAGTCTGGCCTTACAAACTATATATATATATATATATATATATATATTTATATATACATATACACACATATACACATTCATACATACATACATATTTATACAGTATATATATACATATATATATATACATACTGTACAGTGCACACCCATACACATACACGTACATACATTTTTTTTTTTTTTTATTTTTTTTTTTTATAGATATTTACCCTAGGTTCCTCTGCAAGATCGATGGTCAAGCCTTCCCCTTGAAAGCGTTTATTGGTGTCGCTCTCCACCCCTCTCGCTGGTAGTTTATTCCCACTCTGTCGCCCACACTGTATGGTGAAGAAACTCTTTGTGACATCTAGGTTTGGACCGTTTTGTGGTTTTTAATTTCATTCCATTTCCGGCTTTCCGCGAGTTTGATTAGTATTGTCTAATGAGAATAGTTGCATTTACATCGACTTTGTGGAAACCTTTAGTACGGTACGTATCTTACTGCACTCAATAAGCTGACCCCCTCAACCCTCCTCCTTTTTTTAATGAGAACAGTTTCAAAATCGTTTAAGTCTTTCTTCATATGGATTTATTTCTTAATGAGGGTATCATCT
>CM064572.1:36506312-36543812 GCA_032716605.1 Paralithodes platypus
TTCTTTCGGGTTTGTTTTACTTTGATTCGCAATATGTAACTCTAAGGTCTTTTTACTTTGCTTAATTAACTTTTTGGCTTTGCGTCTTAGCTCTACAAATTTCACCCGTTCTTCGTCATTTTGTGAGGATTTTAATCTATCATTAGCAAATTTTTTAGCAAGCAGGCAGTTTGAAATATCTTTATTCCACCATTTGGGCTTATTATTGTGGCCTGGACGCCATATTTTCGATGGTATGCAGTCTTGCACTGCTTTTAGGTAAGTGGTTTCGAATAACTTCCAAGATGTATTTATGTCGTTATTGTTAATTAAATAGCTCCAGTCAGTTTCTTTAAACAAAGCTCTAAGTTTATGGAAGTTTGCTTTCTTGAAATTAGGGACTTTTTCGATGCTACTATTTGGTTCATTACTAGTAAACTTTAAAGTGAAAGTTATCGTACGATGGTCGCTGTTACTGAATTCATCACCAACATTCAAATTCTCTATTAATTCTTCTTTTGTTGCAAGTACAATGTCAAGAACATTATTACCACGGGTCGGCGTTCGAACAAATTGATAAAGCGAACTCTCTTGCAAGTTCGTATACAAGTCATGTCCGGAGTGTGAAGTAAGAGTAATGCCCCACTTGGTCACATGTAAATTAAAGTCGCCAAGAATTACGGTATCTTGTGAGTTACTTACATCTGCAATTTGTTCGTAAATTTCTCGGTCAGTTTGCACTGATTGAGCTGGAGGTCTGGATATTAATGCAAGTATTATTTTTGTACCTTTATTATTCTTTATTAGCACAAAAGATGTGTCGACGTTCACAATTTGAGGTTTTGACAAGAGGGTAGGGTTAAGAGTTTCTTTGATATAAAGTAAAACGCCGCCTCCATTTCGATTTATTCGTCTTTTCTCAAACATTACATAACCGGGAAGTGAATTCTCTGCTAAAAAGTCTTGAGCCAAGATTCTGTTATGCCAATCACATCATAATTTTCTGTAAACACTAGCTCCTTTAAATCTGAAAATTGATTGCGTATGCTACGAGCGTTTGCATAGAAAACCTTTAAATTTGTTATTTTAGAACTCACGGAACGCTCTTTAATAATATTTTTGGTTCTTGTCGGATCTACGTTTATGTTCATGGCTGTCCTCGGTCCTCGCTGTCTTCGGTCCTTATCGCTGATGGTCCTCGGTTGCCTCTGTTTTTTGCTTGGCGTTGGATGATTTGTCGCTGCTGCTTCTTCTCGGATGGCGTTTTTTGATCCATGGCTGCGGACTGCTTCGTGTAGGAGACGACCCATGCGTGCTGAACCCACAGGGTTTAGATGAGTGTCATCCTTGCGGAACAGAGTAGGCTGGTTGTAGAAGTTGTCCCAGAGGTTGATGAATTCAACTTCTTCCTTCAGACACAAATATTTTAGTCGGCTATTTGTGCTGAAGCCTTGTCGTAGAATTTGTCAGGTGCGTCGATCTTGGGGAGAATGCCTGAGATTATGATATTCCTTGACTTGTTTTTGTAGTGCTGGATCATCTTGCGATATTTCTCCATCAACTCTTCGGATCTGGTGCGCATGACGTCATTTGAACCAGCATGGATGACAAAAAGGGTATTTTCATTTGCATCCCTTGTGGTATCTTCGAAGGCTTCCACAATGTCGTCCAGTCCAGCTCCTGGGATGCAAAATCTTTTTCGTCGATTTGGGACTCTGTCGCAGAACTCTTCAACCTGTCCTCGTAGGATGGAATCCCCAACGAGCCTGGTCTCTTCTGGTTCGTCTTCCATCTCTACCAAGATCTCAAATCTGTTTGACATTGTGACTGGTAGATGAGACCTTTTCTGCGTTGGCCATGCACCGTTCCTCACTGGTGTAAATCCGGAAACCTGTGGTGGCGGAACTCTGTGTACAGGTCGGGGAGAGGAGTGGTTAGAACGGGGGCGAGGGGTTGGTACTGTTCGTGCTAGCAGGCTTCTTGCACGAGGAGTAAGGGAGAGACTAAGGTGAACAGGGCGGCTGTCCTGGTTTGATGTCGTCTCAGGTTCATCAGAAGCATCTGCTGCAGTGGCTACTGCAGGTGTTGGATTGCTGGCAGATGACGTTGGGGCGGTGGTGGATGCTGGAGTTGAAACAATTGGAGTTAGTGATACTCCAACGTTGAGTGTTACAAACTCTTGGAGTGATTCCAGCTTCCTGGTGAGGGCGTTGATCTTGTTGTGGGCTTCATCCAATTTTGCTGTCAAATCCTCTCGTTGCTGGCAGAGTCGGCAGACTTGTGGATCGGCAGGAGCAAACATGGAAGCACCAAACCTACCGGCGCAGTTCGTACAGGCACGAGGCATGGTGACGATCAATTTCTTCAGATCACTTCACTCACTTAAAACACTTAACTCACTTTAAAAACACTAAACTCACTTTAAAAACACTTATCTCACTTTAAAAACACTTCACTCACTTCAGGTCGCTTCACTTACTTAAATGGCCTAACCGAAAACAAAAATATTGAAATACGCACAAATAGGTTATCAGCGGTGATAGCTTAACCGAAAATTAAAACAAAACAAAATTAAATTTGAATACGCAGTGATAGCCGAACCGAAAACAATTTAATTTTTATTTAAACAGAAATAGGCCACCAGGGGTTATAGCCTATCCTAACCGAAAACAAAAATTATGAAATACCGGTACGCAGAAATAGGCCACCAGCGGTGATAGCCTAACTGAAAATTTAAAAATTGAAGTATGCAGAAATAGGCCACCAGGGATGATAGCCTAGACTAACAGAAAACAAAAAGTATGAAATATGCAGAAGTAGGCTACCAAGGGGTGATAACCTACCTAAAAAAGCAAAACAAATATATATATATATATAATAAGAATATGTAACTAAATATACAATTCACCAAATAGAGATTATATAAGAATAAAGTGTAACTGCACACAAGGGGTTAATATACTGTATCAACAGATGGCGCTGGTGTCACTGTAGGCTAGTCAAGCAGGATTATATTTAGATAAACAAAGTTATCAGTCAAAGGTTACTACAAGATCATGGAAGCAACAACTAAATTTACAGATATATATAGCTACAGTAGGATAGAGAGAGAGAGAGGGGGGGGGGGAAGTGAGAGAGATGCATAGATTTACATAGATACACTGACCATACAGACCTTACCATCCCAATCGATGTGACCAGGACATATTTAGAAGAAAAAATAGCACAACAGAGGAGAGAGAGAGAGAGTTGCATAGATTAACATAGATACACTGAACACACAGACCTTACGATCCAAGGTAGGTGATCAGGACTTAATATTAGTAGAGATAACGCAACCCCAAATACAGAAAAGTAGAAAAAGAGGACAGTACAGCAAAAGAGAGAGAGAGAGAGAGAGAGACTGACTTAGTTAATAATTAGGGCTTGAGTTCTATCCTCCTGAAACTTAATATCTTGAAAGTTATCTCTCTCTCTCAGTTAACAGTTAAGTGGATGTGATCATAATAGCATCAGGTTCCAGATCAACATGACTCACACCACCACTATTAGTGAAACATTCATACCTGACTACAACAAAGCTGATATTAGCGGACTAAAAACGGATATAAACGATATCCATACACGCATAAATAGTCTCTCTAGTACCGAAGAAGCTTGGATAACATTCAAAGATCTTTTCTTTACTGCCCAAAATAAATATATCCCTATGCGTAAACGACACAATAAAAGTATAAATAAACCCCTATGGTACAATAACAATATTAGTAGAGCAATTAGTGAAAGAAATCGTCTATACAAATAAAAAATGGATACAGATAATATTACCATCTAAAATCAATACTCGGTTGCGAGAAGAAAAGTTAAATCGCTAATTAAGTCTGCAAAGAGGGATTACGAAATTAAAATTGCACATGCAAGCAAATCTAATCCAAAACAATTTTATAGATATATACATAGCAACAAACAAATTAAAAGTTGCATCGGTCCGATACTAAATAATCAAGGTGAATTAGAATCAGATAGCAGGGACATAGCTGCTACTCTTAATCAACACTTTTCTTCTGTATTTAATACTGCCAGTAACCAAAACGTGCCACAAGAAAATAATCAAACATGTAACTATGTTCTTCAAGATTTTATTATTACCCAGTCAGAAGTAATTACAAAAATCGACTCACTTCATGTCAATAAATCACCTGGGCCGGACATGTTTATCCCTAAAATTCTTAAATTAGTCAAAGAAGAAGTTGCAGGGGCACTAACCATAATACTAAATATGTCACTTAAACAAGGACATGTACCCACCGACTGGAAGACCGCTAATATAACACCGATATTTAAAAATGGTGACAAAACACTACCAAATAACTATAGGCCGATTAGCTTAACTTCCGTAATTGGAAAAATGTGTGAATCAATCATAAGGGATACAATCGTATTATTCCTTGAGAACAATAACCTCATTAACAATAGTCAACACGGATTCAGAGCAAAGAGATCATGCCTAACTAATTTAATAGAATTTTATGACAGCCTATACAAACTAAATGACTTCACCAAAGCCTCGACATAGTGTATCTAGACTTTCAAAAAGCCTTCGACAAGGTCCCGCACGATAAATTATTACAGAAAATAAGAGACATAGGAATACAGGGCAAAACGTATGATTGGATTAAAAACTGGCTAAGTGAAAGAAAGCAAAGAGTAGTTATCAACGGTGTGGAATCAACATGGAGCCAAGTAACTAGTGGAGTCCCCCAAGGCTCAGTATTGGGACCAATGTTGTTCATAATATATATCAATGATCTAGATAATGGCATAACTAATTTAATTACCAAATTCGCGGATGACACTAAGATAGGTAATGCAATAATTTCCGAAGGTGATAGAATAAACCTTCAAGCTGATTTAAATAAAGTCACAGAATGGTCGGAGAAGTGGAAAATGCCGTTTAATGTAAATAAATGTCAGATATTGCAAATAGGTTCTAAAAACAATAAATATGAATACTACATGAATGAAGAAAAGATAAAAATGTAACACAAATAAAAGACTTGGGAGTGCTGATAAACGAAAACTTATAATCTTCCAATCAATGCACAGCGGCTGCAAACAAAGCAAACAGGGCACTAGGTTTCATCAGAAGAAACTTCCACTATCACAGCAAAGACATAGTTTTGCCCTTATACAAAAGTATGGTGAGACCGCACCTCGAATATGCTGTGCAGTTTTGGTCACCTCACCTCATAAAGGATGTTAAAAAATTGGAATCTGTGCAAAGGCGAGCCACTAATCTAATCCCTTCATTGAGAAATAAATCATATGATGAAAGACTGAGAGAACTTGATCTATTTTCACTTAAGAAACGAAGGATGAGAGGCCAATTGATAGAGTGTTTTAAAATTCTAAAAGGATTCAGTAACATTAATCTAGATAAGTTATTCAAAAAAGCCGAAGACACATCTACAAGAGGAAACAATTTAAAATTATTAGGTCGGAGAGCGAATCTAGATACAACAAAATATTTCTTCACTCACAGTGTAATTGATGAGTGGAACAAACTTCCAAATAAAGTAATAGACAGCTCCTCTATAGATACATTTAAGAAAAATCTAGACTCATACCACAGAAAAATTGGTATGGAGTAGGCAGTAATTATCACCGTTATTATATGTTCAGCTGAAGAGAGCGTTAGAAAAGAGAAAAACAAAATAATAATAATAATACACCAATAAAAAATAAGAATAATAAACATCACTAAATATGTAAATACTACTAAGGGTGATGGGTTGGATGATTCCAATTAACCCCAAAAGTTACATGCTGCTAAGGCGAAGGGTTGCATGATTTTTTTAATTTCTTTTTTGTTTTCCCTTTCTTTTTTTCCAATCTTTCCTGTAAATTCCTTCTGGGGATTTCGAAGCCCAGCAAGGTTAATCACTTCCAACTTTTTCATGTACGGCAATTGCCGGAGGGGACGGAGGGTGGGGAGAGAGCCTTCTTCTGTTCTATCCTTTCCTTCAACTTTCCTTTTCTATCGGATATGCCATCTCTACTAGAATTAAGTCCTGACCACCTCGTTTGGATCGTAAGGTCTGTGTGGCCAGTGTATCTATGTAAGTCTATGTAAGTCTCTCTCTCTCTCTCTCTCTCTCTCTCTCTCTCTCTCTCTCTCTCTCTCTCTCTCTCTCTCTCTCTCTCTCTCTCTCTCTCTCTCTCTCTCTCTGTATTTGGTTTAGATGTTTATGTTCTGGGTATGGTGTCCCGAGTTGGAATCCCGGGAGGACCATACGCGTTCATTAGTTTATTCAAGTACATTGTATATATATATACACTGTATATATTCCTATAGCTGGAGAGATATATAATGTAAAGAGATATGTTATATAGTAATGTCCCTATAATATAATAGGTGTTGATGTCAGAGTAGGAATAGAATTATGATTTATTACCTGAGAAAAGTTTTGTTACAGTAGTGGCTATATCTTATCTACTCACTCTATCTATCTATCTATCTTTCTATCTATATATATATATATATATATATATATATATATATATATATATATATATATATATATATATATATATATATATAGACATCCCTATAGCTGGAGAGAGATATAATGTAAATAGAGATGTTATATAATACGATCACTATAGCTAGAGAGATATAATATATAGACAGATGTTATATAGCAGACTCGCTATAATATATAATGTGTTGATGTCAGAGTAGGGATACCATATGATTTATATAGCGAGGAAAGTTTCTATTACAACAGTGGCTATTTCTTATCTACTCTCTCTCTCTCTCTCTCTCTCTCTCTCTCTCTCTCTCTCTCTCTCTCTCTCTCTCTCTCTCTCTCTCTCTCTCTCTCTCTCTATCTACCTATCTTTTAAACACACACACACACTCACAATAACACACACACAAACACATTCTGCCTCCCTAAAGCACTCGCCCACCTTAAGCACACACACACACATCACATCACATCACACCACACAACACACACACACACACACACACACACACACACACACACACACACACACACACACACACAAGCACTCTCCCACCATCTCTTTGAACATAATGAAGAATGGGAAAAAATTATAATGGTCTTTCCTTCCTCATTGTTCCTACTGGGGGGCTGAAAAAGAACATGACCCCCTTCCATATATGTGTGAGAGAGAGAGAGCGCGCAACAAAAGAACACGGCCCTCTCCCGTATGGGTGTGTGTGTCAGAGAGAGAGAGAGAGAGAGAGAGAGAGAGAGAGGGAGAGGAGAGAGAGAAACAAAAGAACACGGCCCTCTCCCGTATGGGTGTGTGTTTCAGAGAGAGAGAGAGAGAGAGAGAGAGAAACAAAAGAACACGGCCCTCTCCCGTATGGGTGTGTGTTTCAGAGAGAGAGAGAGAGAGAGAGAAGAGAGAGAAACAAAAGAACACGGCCCTCTCCCGTATGGGTGTGTGTTTCAGAGAGAGAGAGAGAACACGGCCCTCTCCCGTATGAGTGTGTGTGTGTGTGTGAGAGAGAGAGAGAGAGAGAGAGAGAGAGAGACAGAGACAAAAGAACACAGCCCTCTCCAGTATGAGTGTGTGTGTGTGTGTGTGAGAGAGAGAGAGAGAGAGAGAGTGAGACTGAAAGAAAGAGAGAAACAAAAGAACATGGCGCCTTCCGTATGAGAGAGAGAGAGAGAGAGAGTGAGAGAGACTGAAAGAGAGAGCGAGAAACAAAAGAACAGGGCCCTCCCGTATGAGTGTGTGTGTGTCAGAGAGAGAGAGAGAGTGAGTGAGACTGAAAAAGAGAGAGAGAGAGAGAGAGAGAGAGAGAGAGAGAGAGAGAGAGAGAGAGAAAAAAAAGAACACGGCCCTCTCCCGTATTTCCGGAGAGAGGCTGAAAAGACTATGGTGTATGGGGAGAGAGTGAGTGAGTGAGTGAGAGAGTGAGAGTGAGGGAGTGAGTGTGTTGATTTGTGATAAAAGACAACACAAATTCAGTTTCGGAAAGATCACTGGTTATTTCGTGGATGATGGTTTACGGAAGCCTTAACCCCTTCTGTACCGGTGATGTACTTTTCATTGTATTCTGGCAACTATTAGACGATTTTGTACAGCATAGGAAGGACGTCTATTCATTAAAAGGCTACAGACTATATCCATTAATACTTTTAGCTACCATATATCCTTCATAAACTTCATAAAATCTTCTAAATGTAGCTGAAATATGATTAAAAAGACGTGGCCGGTACAGAAGGGGTTAAGGGGAGATGTGTCGTTCTTTTGGTCCCTCTTCTTCCTCATGTTTATCCCCATTAGTTTTTTAAATTTTAAGACGTTTGGCTCATTAGTTTGGCGATTTTAAGACCTTTCGCCCCATCAATGTAAGTAGCAGGGTACCCCAGGGATCGGTACTGGGGCCAGTTCTCTTCCTAATTTACACTAACGACATAGATGAGGGTCTCACCTGTACAATCTCAAAGTTTGCTGACGATACAAAAATTGCAAATAACGTATCACATTGGGCTCAAATTTGGCAAATGTGTTTCAATGCGGATAAATGTAAAGTACTCCATATCGGAAACAGAAATGAGAAAGTAAACTATTCAATGAATGGCACTCAGCTTAAGATTGTAGACAGTGAAACTGATTTGGGAGTAACAATATCGAGTAACCTAAAACCGATTCAACAATGTTCAGAAGTTGTTAAGAAGGCAAACAAAATAATTGGCTTTATAGGCAGGTCATTTGAGCATAAATCCAAAGAAGTTATTTTAACTCTTTACAATTCCTTAGTCCGCCCTCTTCTGGAATACTGCGTTCAATCCTGGTGCCCTCATTACCGAAAGGATATAGACAAGCTAGAACGAGTTCAACGTAGAGTTACCAAAATGATACCTAGCCTAAAGAACAAACCATACGAAGAGCGTCTTAGAGAATTAAATCTATTTCCGTTAACCCAGCGCAGATTAAGAGGCGACTTAATTCAAGTGTTCAAAGGCATCGACAATATGAACTGTAGTAAGTACTTCACTATCGACCAATCTAATTACACGCGGGGAAACGGGTGCAAAATTATTGGTAAGTCTTTTAACTCACACGAAGCTAAGAATTTCTTGTTCAATCGAGTTGTCAACTTGTGGAATGGGCTTCCCTGAGATGTCATAGACTGCAGCACCGTTGATTCTTTTGAACTTCGCTTAGACAAACACCTTGCCTTAAATCCACGACTGACTGCATTTTTAATGAATAAAGTATTTTTCCCCCAAATAACAACTGTCCCCTACTAACATATCCTAATCTTGCCACGGACATTTGTCCCAGGGCAGTCTTCCCTTTCCATTTTTCCTTTACCCACTCTAAACTACTGTTTGGAAAATTGACCATCAGTGTTTTGGAGGGCAAGCAGCCTTGAGGGGTCGCTGGACCTGTTGTTGGTTGATTTCCTTTGTAGTCTCTCTCTCTCATACACACACACACACACACACACACACACACACACACACACACACACACACACACACACACACACACACACACACACACACACACACACAGACAGACAGACACATTACCATCAAGATATTACCTGGCCAAATAAACACACCTCCGTTCCGCGCAAACAGTCGCTAAGTTATGCAAATTATGTACCAAATTATTCATGTGTATTTCTTTCATTAATCTTTGTTTGGTGGGAGTACGAATTATGTGCCAAATTATTCATGTATTCCTTTCGTTAAGGGGAGACGACTGTTTTTCTGGACCCCCTTCTCCCTAATGTTTAGCCCCACTAGTTTTGAGATTTTAAGACGTTGGTTCCGTTAGTTTGGGGATTTCATGATCTTTCACCCCATTTCTTTGTCAATATTAGGACCCTTCGTGCCATTTAGGTGTCGATTTTTTCCTGGCGAGCGATAGCGAGCCTGTAATTTTAGGAGGAATCGGCCTTTGGCCGGGAAATTTTTCTACCGAAAAATTTACAAAATTATATCGAATATATGTCTTGTGGGTGTTTTTTTAAGCTTGATAGAGGTTTAGAGAGCAAACTAAACCCCTTCCTTAAACCATTGAGCTGAACCAGTAAATTATGCTGCACAATTTACCGTCTGAGCTCCCTTAAGTTTAAAAAGGGCCTCCAGCAAGTAACAGGCATCGAACTATCTCACTTAACCCTCTTGTCTACCACAGGTCCTTCATAAGCTGCACAACATCGTCTAAATATAGCTAATATAGAAGGAAAAACACGTCGCCGCTACAGAAAGGGTTATGTATTATTTATTATCATTATTTATTATTATTATTATTATTATTATTATTATTATTATTATTATTATTATTATAATTATTATTATATTTACGTATGATTTATTATCATTATTTATTATTATTATTATTATTATTATTACTATTATTATTATTTATTATGTATGTATATTTCTTTCAATAATCTTTGGTTGCCAGAGTACGAACTGCTTTTGTATTTTATAACTTGTTTTATATATTATTGTTATATTTGAGTTTACAACGTTTATACACTTAAATAATTACACTATTACGTCTATACACACACACACACACACACACACACACACACACTGTCACTACTACTGCACACGCACTCATTATCTCTCTCTCTCTCTCTCTCTCTCTCTCTCTCTCTCTCTCTCTCTCTCTCTCTCTCTCTCTCTCTTACTCCCAATCTTCAATAAGGGTCACTAGAGCTGTTGTTGCTTGATTTCCTTTGTACTCCTTTGTACTCTCTCTCCTCTCTCTTACTCCCAATCTTCAATAAGGTAATTTTCCTTTTATCTCACTTCTTGCCCGTCTTTTACCAAAACATAAGAGGAAAGATCAAAGTTGGACTAATAATAAGAAAGGCTACCGGTTTTATTATTATTATTATTATTATTATTATCTAGTTTTTTTTTGTAATGCTTGATGGACTTCTAGGGAGGAAACTTAGAAAGCAATAGATATAAAAAAGCATACCCTTCCCCCTTAATGACACCAGTGGCACCAAGATTTTGTTTATTTTGTGCAAGGGTTAGGGGGGGGTTAGGTGGGTATCTTTGAAGGGATATTTTAACTTACGGTGTTGTTTTCTGGATCCCCTTCTCCTTCATGCTTAGCCCCATTAGTTCTGTTTAGTTTACTTTAGTTTGCCACATTAGTTTGGCGGTTTTAAGACCTTTCGTTCCATTTTTGTCAGTTTTAAGACCTTTCGTGCCATTTAGGTGCCGATCCTTTCCTGGCAAGCGATAGCGATCCTGTAATTTAGGAGGAACCAGCCTTTGGCCGGGAAATGTTTCTACCAAAAAATTTACACATCTATCTCGAACGTGGGTCTTGGGGGTATCATTTTAAGCTTGACTAAGGTCTAGGGGGCAAACTAAAAACCTCCCCTTAACCCGATCAGGACTGGTGACGTCCTTTTCATTATCTTCTGGCAACTATTAGATGCAATAATTAAGCTTAGGAAGGACTTCTAACAAGTATAAGGCTAGAGACTATCTCATATAATCCTTTGAGCTACCACATATCCTTCTTAAACTGTACAACATCATCTAAATATAGGTAAAATAAAGTTAAAAAGACGTCACCGCTACAGATGAGGTCAAGGGAAGGTTTTCAGTTTCCTCCCTAGACCTCCATCACACTTGAAAGACCCCCCCCCCCTCCCTTCGATATAAATGTGTACATTTATCGATTGCAAAATGCTATTCCGAAGATTGTGTCGCGATTTTTTTTTGTTAATTATAAAAAAAAAAAAAAAAAAAAATATATAATGTAGAGAAAAAGTACTTTACTATTGACGCATTTTGACAGTTGATTATGGCTATCATTACACGATTATATACAGCTAAGGAAGGATATGTGGGAATGATGTCTATCATTAGACGATTATATACAGCTAAGGAAGGATATGTGGGAATGATGGCTATCATTAGACGATTATATACAGCTAAGGAAGGATATGTGGGAATTATGGCTACCATTAGACGATTATATATAGCTAAGGAAGGATATGTGGGAATTATGGCTATCATTACACGATTATATACAGCTAAGGAAGGATATGTGGGAATTATGGCTATCATTAGACGATTATATACAGCTAAGGAAGGATATGTGGGAATTATGGCTATCATTAGACGATTATATACAGCTAAGGAAGGATATGTGGGAATTATGGCTATCATTAGACGATTATATACAGCTAAGGAAGGATATGTGGGAATTATAGCTATCATTAGACGATTATATACAGCTAAGGAAGGATATGTGGGAATTATAGCTATCATTAGACGATTATACAGCTAAGGAAGGATATGTGGGAATTATGGCTATCATTAGACGATTATATACAGCTAAGGAAGGATATGTGGGAATTATGGCTATCATTAGACGATTATATACAGCTAAGGAAGGATATGTGGGAATTATGGCTATCATTAGACGATTATATACAGCTAAGGAAGGATATGTGGGAATTATGGCTATCATTAGACGATTATATACAGCTAAGGAAGGATATGTGGGAATTATGGCTATCATTAGACGATTATATACAGCTAAGGAAGGATATGTGGGAATTATAGCTATCATTAGACGATTATATACAGCTAAGGAAGGATATGTGGGAATTATAGCTATCATTAGACGATTATATACAGCTAAGGAAGGATATGTGGGAATTATGGCTATCATTAGACGATTATATACAGCTAAGGAAGGATATGTGGGAATTAAAGGGTGCAGACTATCACAGTTAACCTTATGACTTCCATACACCCTTCCTCATCTTAAGGGGGGTCACTGTTTTTTTTTGTTTTTATCTTTCTCTCCTTTTCTTTCCCTGGCTTGTATCCATTCGGCCCCATTCAGCCAACTGTTTTAAGACGTTTATCCCCATCCAGGTGTCGATTTCTTCCTGGCAAGTGATAGCGAGCCAGCATTGTATTGAGAAATCCGGCTTCGCCGGAGACACTTTTCTATCGAAAAATGTACAAATTTAGCTTGCTGTTAAAACAAAAACAAATATATATGCTGGCTCGCTACCGCTAGCCAGGAAAATATTGACACCTGGATGGGGTAAACATCTTAAAACAGTAGGCTGAATGGGGCCGAATGGATACAAGCCAGAGAAAGAGAGAAAAGGCGATCAAAAAAGCAGGTGACCCCCCTTAATAAAATCGTCTAATAATAACCAGAATACAATGTAAAAAACGCGTCATGATCCTCAAAGGGTTACTATCAAGGTTTCATATGCTCAACAACACCATCCTGAAGCAACGGGTAGAATATGAGGATATTGAAATACATTGGTTGAACGTGGCAAGTTTTTTATTTATTTTTATTTTTTTTATCCACAAGGGCCAATATCTATCCATGAATCAAACGAATTGGAAAACTAAAAAAGTCTGAGAGAGAGAGAGAGAGAGAGAGAGAGAGAGAGAGAGAGAGAGAGAGAGAGAGAGAGAGAGAAGGGGGGGAGGTAACAAGAGTAGAGTAGACAATAGGAGAGAAGAGAAAGAGAATACCAGATTTAGTGTCAATTTAAACAACAATAAATCCCAATTAACCGTATTAAGAGGAGATGGGTAGCTTTTCTGGTCTCCTTTCTCCCTTGTGTTAAGCCACATTTGTTTTGCTATTATACGTCGTTCGGCTCATTAGTTTGGCGATTTTAACACCTTTCCCTCCATTTCGTTGTCAATTTTAGACGTTTCGTGTCATTTAGTTGACGATTTTTTCTTGCCGAGCGATAGCGAACCTGTAATTTAGGAGGAATCAGCCTTCGGCCGGGACATATTTCTACAGAATAATGTACAAATTTATCTTGACAGGGGGTCTAGGGTTTTTTTTTTAAGCTTGATGGAGGTCTAGGGAGGAAACAAATAAAATAATACATCAATGAAAATATCGGCCAAAAAGTGAACCATCCCCCCTTAACCCTATTAAGTGCCACCGCCCCCTAATTAAAGACAACCCCGCCCTATAAAGCCTCTCAAAGACCCCAATTCCACAATAGGGGACTGTTTATAAAGAACCTTCCCTTTCACTCCATTCAAATATCCTCAAGCTATAGTCCTTCTTAGTCTCTCTCTCTCTCTCTCTCTCTCTCTCTCTCTCTCTCTCTCTCTCTCACTCTCGCTCTCTCTCTCTCTCTCTCTCTCTCTATCTATCTATCTCTACCCTATCTATCTATCTATCTATCGATCTATCTATCTACTTCCTGGTATCCTGAGTGAAAACCTACTCGTTCATTTGCCTTTGATCCCGTTCCATCCTCCCTGTGGCTCTATCTATCTATCTATCTTTGTATGTATCTATATCTATCTATCTACAGTATACTCACTCACTCACTCACTCACTCTCACTATCTCTCTCTGTATATCTATCTGTCTTTATATGTATGTATGTATCTACGGTATATCTATCTATACTCACTCACACTCTCTAAATATCTATCTGTCTATCTATGTATGTATCTATAAATATATATCTATCTATCTATACTCACTCAGTCTCTCCCTCTCTCTCTCTCTGTGCTTTACCCGTTATAGGTTCGACTATGCATTAATGTTTTCTTCACTCTCACTCTCTCTCTGTGCTTTACCCGTTATAGGATCGACTAAGCATTAATGTTCTCTCTCTCTCTCTCTCTCTCTCTCTCTCTCTCTCTCTCTCTCTCTCTCTCTCTCTCTCTCTCTCTCTCTCTCTCTCTCTCTCTCTCTCTCTCTCTCTCTCTCTCATACTTGCATTAATATACAGACCTCCAGCTCAATCAGTGCAAACTGACCTAGAAATTTACGAACAAATTGCAGATGTAAGTAACTCACAAGATACCGTAATTTTTGGCGACTTAAATTTACCTGTGACCAAGTAGGGCGATATTCTTACTTCACACTCCGGACATGACTTGTATGCGAACTTGCAAGAGAGTTCACTCTATCAATTTGTTTGATCGCCGACCCGTGGTAATAACGTGCTTGACCTTGCACTTGCAACAAAAGAAGAATTAATAGAGAATTTGAATGTTGGTGATACATTCAGTAACAACGACCATCGACCATCGTACAATAACTTTTACTTTAAAGTTTACTAGTAACGAACCAAATAGCAGCATCATAAAAGTCCCTAATTTCAAGAAAGCAAACTTTCCTAAACTTAGAGCGTTTAAAGAAACTGACCGGAGCTTTTTAATGAACAATAACGACATAAATACATCTTGGGAATTATTCGAAACCACTTACCTAAAAGCAGTACAAGACTGCTTACCATCGAAAATAAGGCGTACAGACCATAATAATAAGACCAAATGGTGGAATAAAGATACTTCAACCTGTCTGCTTGCTAAAAATGACAAAGAACGGGTGAAATTTTTAGAGCTACGACGCAAAGCCAAAAAGTTAATTAAGCAAAGTTAAAAAAAAATGGAGTTACATGTTGCGAATCAAAGTAAAACAAACCAGAAATAATTGTATAGTTATATCAGAAAGAATAAAGTAGTTACTTCAACTGTTGGACCGTTAGTCGATGAAAATGGAGAATACACCAAAGACGAAGTACAAATGAGTAATGCCCTTAATACCTTCTTTGCATCAGTTTTTACAACAGAAGAACTCAGTGATATCCCTACACCATCGCCGATTCAGATTGATAATTCAGATGTTCTAAGCAATATCACCGTTACCGAGAGAGAAGTATTGAATTGTTTAGATAAACTCAAGGTAAATAAAACGCCTGGACCTGATACAATCTCACCTAGAGTTCTAAAGGAAGCTAAGGATGAGCTCTCCAAACCACTGACATTGCTATTCAATATAGCCTTGCAGTCTGGAACTATGCCTGATCAACGTAGCACTGATATTAAAAAAAGGCAGCAAATCCCTGCCCAGTAACTAGCATCCAATTAACTTTACCTCAGTTGTATGTAAAATGCTAGAAACACTCATAAGAGACAGACTCGTAAATCACTTAGAGGCAAATGACATACCTAAAAATACTCAACACGGCTTTTGTAAAAAAAAAATCCTGTTTAACAAACCTCTTAGACTTCTTCCACGATATCCTCGACCTCTACGATGAGAGTAAAGCTGTAGATATTATATACCATGATTTTCAAAAGGCCTTTGACAATGTTCCCCACAAACGTTTACTGCTAAAACTAAAAGCGCATGGAATACAAGACGGTGTGTTGAAATGGAGAGAAAACTGGCTCAGCGACAGAAAGTAAAGAGTAGTTATAAGCGGTAAGACATCTAAATGGACCAATGTAAGTAGCGGGGTACCCCAGGGATCGGTACTAGGACCAATTATCTTTCTAATTTACATCAACGACATAGATGAGGGTCTCACCTGTACAATCTCAAAATTTGCTGACAATACAAAAATTGCAAATAGCGTACTCTCAAAAGAACAAGTTGACGATATGCAACACAATCTAGATAAGTTGTAATGTTGGGCCCAAATTTGGCAAATTAGTTTCAATGCGGATAAATGTAAAGTACTACATATCGGATACCAAAGTGAGAAAGCAAACTATTCGATGAATGGCACTCAGCTTATGAATGTAGACAGAGAAACTGATCTGGGAGTAACAATATCGAGTAACCTAAAACCGAGTCAACAATGTTCAGAAGTAGTTAAGAAGGCAAACAAAATAATTGGCTTAATAGGCAGGTCATTTGAGCATAAATCCAAAGACGTTATCCTAACCCTTTACAATTCCTTAGTCCGCCCTCTTCTGGAATACTGCGTTCAATCCTGGTGCCCTTATTACCAAAAAGAGATATTCGAGGAGCGTCTTAGATAATTAAATATATTTCCTTTAACCCAGCGCAGATTAAGAGGCGACTTAATTCAAGTGCTCAAAATCAACAAAGGCATCAACAATATGAACTGTAGTAAGTACTTCACTATCGACCAATCTAATTACACGCGGGGAAACGGTTGCAAAATTATTGGTAAATCTTTTAACTCACACGAATCTAAGAATTTCTTCTTCAATCGAGTTGTCAACTTATGGAATGGGCTTCCCCGAGACGTTATAGACTGCAACACCGTTGATTCATTTAAAATTCGCCTAGACAAATATCTCACATCAAACCTGCGACTGACTGCGTTTGTAAATGAATAACTTTATTTTATCCCCCCCTCAGTTACTAACCCATCTGTCCCCTACTAACTTCCTAATCCTGCCACAGACATTAGTTCCAGGGCAGTAGTTCCCTTTCCAATGTTCCCTTACCCACTCTAAACCACTGTTTGGACACTTGATCCTCAGTGTTTCGGAGGACAAGCAGCCTAGAAGGGTCACTAGACCTGTTGTTGCTTGATTTCCTTTGTACTTTCTCACTCTCTCTTTCTCTGTGCTTTACCCGTTATAGGTCCGACTATCCATTAATGTTTTTATCAGGAAAGGTGGTGGGTGTTGGGAATTAAGGGGACATGGCCGGTTTTCTGGACCACTATCTCCCTATGTTTAGCCCCATTAGTTTTCAGATGTTAAGATGTTTGCCACATTAGTTAGTCGATTTTAAGACCTTTCGCCACATTTCTTCGTCAATATTTAGACCTTTCGGGCTATTTAGGTGTCGATTTTTTCCCTGGCGAACGATAGTGAGCCTGTAATGTTGGAAGAAGCGGCCTTCGGCCAGGAAATTTGTTTTCCAAAAAATGTACAAATTAATCTAGAAAGGGGATCTAATGTTTTTTTTTTTTTTTTAATTTGATGGAGGTCTAGGGAGGCAGCTAAAAAAATAATGAATACATGCAAAAATCGCCCAAAAAGTGAACCATCCCCCCTTAAAGCCTTTGTAACGGCTCCTTTTAATAGTCATGTATTGCTCTTGTCTATTAATTTGTTGTCTGTTATGCTCAATTTGATCTCTTGATATAATCTGTATTTTTAATGTAGCTGTTCATGAACAAAGCGCACAAGAATGTGACCGTATATTTGCTACCTTCATTAATGCAGATTTTAGCATAACATTCAATATACGGTAAATATATACACCGGTATATATATATAACACTACTATACAAGCAATTTCATATAGATTAAGAACAACATGGTATCATTATTATATAGTAGCATATAGCACTATAGCACTATGGATTATATTACCATCACCCTCCTCTCCTAATATTGCCTTTCTAATCTAATAAAGTCCTCCATTCTCTCCCTCATATCAACATACACACACACACACACACACACACACACACACACACACACACAAGTCTGCCGACTCTGCCAGCAACGAGAGGATTTGACAGCAAAATTGGATGAAGCCCACAACAAGATCAACGCCCTCACCAGGAAGCTGGAATCACTCCAAGAGTTTGTAACACTCAACGTTGGAGTATCACTAACTCCATTTGTTTCAACTCCAGCATCCACCACCGCCCCAACGTCATCTGCCAACAATCCAACACCTGCAGTAGACACTGCAGCAGATGCTTCTGACGAACCTGAGCCGACATCAAACCAGGACAGCCGCCCTGTTCACCTTAGTCTCTCCCCCACTCCTCGTGCAAGAAGCCTGCTAGCACGAACAGTACCAACCCCTCGCCCCCGTTCTAACCACTCCTCTCCCCGACCTGTACGTAGAGTCCCGCAACCACAGGTTTCCGGATTTACACCAGTGAGGAACGGTGCACGGCCAACGCAGAAAAGGTCTCATCTACCAGTCACAATGTCAAACAGATTTGAGATATTGATAGAGATGGAAGGCGAACCAGAGGAGACCAGGCTTGTTGGGGATTCCATCCTACGAGGACAGGTCGAAGAGTCCTGCGACAGAGTCCCAAATCAACGAAAAAGATTTTGCATCCCAGGAGCTGGACTGGACGACATTGTGGAAGCCTTCGAAGATACCACAAAGGATGCAAATGAAAATACCCTTTTTGTCATCCATGCTGGTTCAAATGACGTCATGCGCACCAGATCCGAAGAGTGATGGAGAAATATCGCAAGATGATCCAGCACTACAAAAACAAGTCAAGGAATATCATCATCTCAGGCATTCTCCCCAAGATCGACGCACCTGACAAATTCTACGACAAGGCCTTCAGCACAAATAGCCGACTAAAATATTTGTGTCTGAGGGAAGAAGTTGAATTCATCAACCTCTGGGACAACTTCTACAACCAGCCTACTCTGTTCCGCAAGGATGGCACTCATCTAAACCCTGTGGGTTCAGCACGCATGGGTCGTCTCCTACACGAAGCAGTCCGCAGCCATGGATCAAAAAACACCATCCGAGAAGAAGCAGCAGTGACATAAATCATCCAACGCCAAGAAAAAACAGAGGCAACCGAGGACCACCAGCGATAAGGACCGAAGACAGCGAGGACCGAGGACAGCCATGAACATAAATGTAGATCCGACAAGAACCAAAAATATTATTAAGAGCGTTCCGTGAGTTCTAAAATAACAAATTTAAAGGTGTTCTATGCAAACGCTCGTAGCATACGCAATAAATTTTCAGATTTAGAGGAGCTAGTGTTTACAGAAAATTATGATGTGATTGGTATAACAGAATCTTGGCTCAATACAGAAGATAGAGACATTTTAGCAGAGTATTCACTTCCCGGTTATGTAATGTTTGAGAAAAGCCGAATAAATCGAAATGGAGGTGGCGTTTTACTTTATATCAAAGAAAGTCTTAACCCTACCCTCTTGTCAAAACCTCAAATTGTGAACGTCGACGCATCTTTTGTGCTAATAAAGAATAATAAAGGTACAAAAATAATACTTGCATTAATATACAGACCTCCAGCTCAATCAGTGCAAACTGACCGAGAAATTTACGAACAAATTGCAGATGTAAGTAACTTGCAAGATACCGTAATTTTTGACGACTTTAATTTACCTGTGACCAAGTGGGGCGATACTCTTACTTCACACTCCGGACATGACTTGTATACGAACTTGCAAGAAAGTTCGCTTTATCAATTTGTTCGAACGCCAACCCGTGGTAATAACGTTCTTGACATTGTACTTGCAACAAAAGAAGAATTAATAGAGAATTTGAATGTTGGTGATGAATTCAGTAACAGCGACCATCGTACGATAACTTTCACTTTAAAGTTTACTAGTAACGAACCAAATAGTAGCATCGAAAAAGTCCCTAATTTCAAGAAAGCAAACTTCCATAAACTTAGAGCTATGTTTAACCCTTAATTAGCGGCTCACCACATAAGTCGTATTTAATAAAGCTGGACTATGTGGCGGCGCTCGACATAGGTTCGAGTGGCAATTTCAGCACGTAATGTTGCTGAGAGAGAGAGACAAGTGGTGGCAGGAGAGTAGCGAGCGTATGACTGCTCCAGACCACCGCGGCGAACATACTGACACGAATCCCAGCTCCCTCCTCCCTCTCTGACTCGCTATATAAGGAATTGTATCGGGAAAGTGGCTAATTACATGACTTTTGCACTCGCGTTGCACGGTTATTGCAAGAAAACTAGCCATCATAAAAGGATCGTTATGGTGTCATTCGAAAGCTCTGTTTATGCCCTTTCAGGGATAGGTACTTGTTTTACGTTCTGGGTCTTATTTAGGCATGAAAATGATCACGTAAACAGCCCTATTTTGGCTAAAAACACCCCGCTGGGCGGTACATATAAATAAACCGCATAGGCCGCTCGTAAGGTGTTAAAGAAACTGACTGGAGCTTTTTAATTCACAATAACGACATAAATACATCTTGGAAGTTATTCGAAGCCACTTACCTAAAAGCAGTGCAACACTGCATACCATCGAAAATACGGCGTCCAGGCCATAATAATAAGCCCAAATGGTGGAATAAAGATATTTCAAACTGCCTGCTTGCTAAAAAATTTGCTAATGATAGATTAAAATCCTCACAAAATGACGAAGAACGGCTGAAATTTGTAGAGCTACGACGCAAATCCAAAAAGTTAATTAAGCAAAGTAAAAAGACCTTAGAGTTACATATTGCGAATCAAAGTAAAACAAACCCGAAAAAATTCTATAGTTATATCAGAAAGAAAAAAGTAGTTACTTCAACTGTTGGACCGTTAGTCGATGAAAATGGAGAATACACCAAAGACGAAGTACAAATGAGTAATGCCCTCAATACCTTCTTTGCATCAGTTTTTACAACAGAAGACCTCAGTGATATCCCTACACCATCGCCGATTCAGATTGATAATTCAGATGTTCTAAGCAATATCACCGTTACAGAGAGAGAAGTATTGAATTGTTTAGATAAACTCAAGGTAAATAAAACGCCTGGACCTGATACAATCTCGCCTAGAGTTCTAAAGGAAGCTAAGGATGAGCTCTCCAAACCACTGACATTACTATTCAATAAATCCTTGCAGTCTGGAACTATGCCCGATCAGTGGAAACTAGCCAACGTAACACCGATATTAAAAAAAAGGCAGCAAATCCCTACCCAGTAACTATCGTCCAATTAGCTTAACCTCAGTTTTTATAAAATGCTAGAAACGGTCATACGAGACAGACTCGTAAATCACTTAGAGGAAAATAACATACTTAAAGATACTCAACACGGCTTTCGTAAAAAAACGTTCCTGTTTAACAAACCTCTTAGACTTCTTCCACGATATCCTCAACCTCTACGATGAGAGTAAAGCTGTAGATATTATATACCTTGATTTTCAAAAGGCCTTTGACAAAGTTCCCCACAAACGTTTACTGCTAAAACTAAAAGCGCATGGAATACAAGACGGTGTGTTGAAATGGATAGAAAATTGGCTCAGCGACAGAAAGCAAAGAGTAGTCATAAACGGTAAGGCATCTAAATGGACCAATGTAAGTAGCGGGGTACCCCAGGGATCGGTACTAGGACCAATTATCTTTCTAATTTACATCAACGACATAGATGAGGGTCTCACCTGTACAATCTCAAATTTGCTGACGATACAAAAATTGCAAATAGCGTACTCTCAAAAGAACAAGTTGACGATATGCAACACAATCTAGATAAATTGTCATGTTGGGCCCAAATTTGGCAAATGAGTTTCAATGCGGATAAATGTAAAGTACTACATATCGGATACCTAAATGAGAAAGCAAACTATTCGATGAATGGCACTCAGCTTAAGAATGTAAACAGAGAAACCGATCTGGGAGTAACAATATCGAGTAACCTAAAACCGAGTCAACAATGTTCAGAAGTTGTTAAGAAGGCAAACAAAATAATTGGCTTTATAGGCAGGTCATTTGAGCATAAATCCAAAGAAGTTATCCTAACCCTTTACAATTCCTTAGTCCGCCTTCTTCTGGAATACTGCGTTCAATCCTGGTGCCCTTATTACCAAAAAGATATAAACAAGCTAGAACGAGTTCAACGTAGAGTTACCAAAATGATACCTAGCCTAAAGAACAAACCATACGAAGAGCGTCTTAGAGAATTATATCTATTTCCTTTAACCCAGCGCAGAGTAAGAGGTGACTTAATTCAAGTGTTCAAAATCATCAAAGGCATCGACAATATGAACTGTAGTAAGTACTTCACTATCGACCAATCTAATTACACGCGGGGAAATGGTTGCAAAATTATTGGTAAATCTTTTAACTCACACGAATCTAAGAATTTCTTCTTCAATCGAGTTGTCAACTTGTGGAATGGGCTTCCCCGAAACGTTATAGAGTGCATCACCGTTGATTCATTTAAACTCCGCCTAGACAAATATCTCGCATCAAACCCGCGACTGACTGCGTTTGTAAATGAATAACTTTATTTTATCCCCCCCTCAGTTACTAACCCATCTGTCCCCTACTAACTTCCTAATCCTGCCACGGACATTAGTTCCAGGGCAGTAATTCCCTTTCCAATGTTCCCTTACCCACTCTAAACCACTGTTTGGACACTTGATCCTCAGTGTTTTGGAGGACAAGCAACCTAGAAGGGTCACTAGTTCTGTTGTTGCTTGATTTCCTTTGTACTCCTTTGTACTCCTTTGTACACCTATAATGTCTTTGCTACTCTTATATCTATCTACCAAACTCACCCTACTAATTTAACCCCTTCACCACCAGTATGTAATTTTCATCATATTCCGGTTACTCCTAGACGATTTTTTTTAGTTTGCAATCTACCTCTACGACTCAAAAGGGTAAATACTAGCTCAACACATCCTCTTAGTAACATAGGTCCTTCTTCAACTGCATATTTTCATCTAATTATAGTCAGATACAGATGTAAAATGAAGTCATGGTGCTGGAGGGGTTAATAAACTTCTCCCTACTGCTCTTTCCCCTTTATACCAACTACATATGTCAGTTTTGTTCTACCTACCTACACTACCTACCTATCTACTTACGTACTTACTAGCATACCTAATAATTGTTCCATCAACTTACCTTCCTGCCAACCTACCTACCAACCAACCAACCAAACAACCAACCTACAACTCCCTCCTTTATTACCTACCTACCTACCTACCTTACTTCCTACTTACCTACCTACCTACCTCTCCCTCTTTTCTCACCTATCTACCTGTTAATTTAATAAAGTCCCCCTACTTGCATGCCAATATATATTATATATATACATATACTGTATATCCCCTCTCTCAATACACACACACACACCTACTATTCAACGTACACCAAATCAATTTGTACTTAATTTAGCTGGACTAATTTGTTCAGGTTCATGTAGGATTTCGTTATTCATATTCCCCCTATCACCACGTCCTTTCGTTTCGCAGGTCATTCGTTCTTTCCCCTTAATTCAATTCGTCGATGTTTTAATTATACTAACTAATAATTCGTAGAAAAGCATTGTGGGGGGTTTCGCTTTCGGCGATATTCAGGGGGGATGCGCCGTGTGTCTGGTCCCCCTTCTCCCTCATGTTTAGCATATTAGTTTTGAGATCATGCTTCACATCAAGTCTATCACAATATTTTGTTTTTATGTGGAGTAGGTGAGAGAAAGCAGCCTCACAGGAATAGGTTGAGTAATACAAGAAAACAGTAGAGCGAGGCTTAACCCCTTCTTTACCGGTGGTGTCTCTTTTATTTGATTTCAGCTACATTTAGACGATTTTATGAAGCTTAGGAAGAATGATTAATTGAGATAGTTTGTAGCCTTTTAATGGGTAGACGTCCTTCTTAAGCTGAACAAAATCGTCTAATAGTTACCAGAATATAATGATAAGTACATCACCGGTACAGAAGGGGTTAAATACCCGTCCCAAATCACCTGTTAGTTGCTAACTAAAGGTACCGCCAGCGAACTTGACAATAATCTTGATCCCTGAATTATCTGTAACTCAAAAGGGCCTAGAGCAAACTGGCTGTAAATATCCACACCTATTTCCTGGTGGACACTTCCCAAATGATAGAAACGTCGGCCCAATTGCTGTCATTCATTTCGAGTTATAAGAAGTTAAGGGGTCAAGATTATTGTCAAGTTCGCTGGCGCTACCTATAGTGAGTTGCTAGTTAGCAAGATGATTTGGGACGGATATTTAAGCCTCGCCCTACCCCTGTTATCTTGTGTTACTCTGAAGATGTTTTGAGAGAATTGACGAAAGCTTGGCGTTACAAAGTTTTATTTTCCCTAGCGAATCTTACTATATATATATATATTTATTTATTTATTTATTTATTTATTTATTTGTTTATTTATTTATCTATCTATTTAGTTATATAGGGGTAACATACTTATATAGGGGTAACATAATTATTTATACAGTAGGTATTATTATTTTTTGGGCTATCTGTATTATCATTATATTATATAATTATTGTTTACGAGTACATAATGTTGTTTGGTCTCAGTCCATCCTCCTTTGGTCCCGGGAATCAAAGCTGGTCAGGGTAGATCAGTCATTGGGGGAGTCTCTTTTATCTGGATGTAACTCTCTGTGTATCTAGCTGTCTATCGCACTTACTCTCACTTTCTTCTCTCATTCTCTCTCTCTCTCTCACACACACACACACACATCCCTCCTGACAGTCTGCTCGATTAACTCAGATCTCCAGAGTGTCATTCTGTCTCTCTCTCTCACTCTCTTTACCTCTCGCTCTTTAACTTTCTCTTTAATGCTTGCCCTCGCTCACATTTGCCTCTTGTTTGCTCATAATGTTCTCTTTAATTAGCTTTAACTCCCACTCTTTCTTTTCACGTTTTGGGCGATTTTTTAATGTATTTATTATTGTTCTAGTTTCCTCCCTAGACCTCCATCAAACTTAAATAAACATCCATTAGATCCCTCTCCTAGATTAATTTGTACATTGTTAGGTAGTTTCTTTCAAAATTACAGGCTCACTATCGTTCGCTAGGACAAAAATCGACACCTAAATAGCACGAAAGGACTTAATATTAACAAAGAAATGGGGCAAAAGGTCTTTAAAGCCTTTTGGCAGTTTATTCTGGCTATTATGAGACGATTTTATTAGATTAGGAAGGGTATATGGAAGTCGAAGTGTTAAATGAGACCGTCTTTAACTCTGTCAATTCCCACAGATCCTTCCTCATCTTTATAAAATCGTCTAATGGTAGCCAGAATAAACTATCAGAGTCCTCTTTAACTTTCTCTTTTTCATTCTCTTTATTTTGCTCTCATCATTATCTCTCTTTCTCGTTCTTTTTCTTTATCTCTCTTCTTTTATCCCCTCTTTAGATAACACTTTTTATATATATTTCTTGCTGTCATTCTCGCTCGCTCTCTCTCTCTCTCTCTCTCTCTCTCTCTCTCATCCACTCGACGTGCATTTCATTCTGGCCGATTAAGTCAAATCTCCAGAATGACATTAACTGTCTCTCACTCTCACACACACAAACAAAAACACACACACTTTCACTATCTATTACTTTCGCTCACACACACACACACACACACACACACACACACACACGCACACACACACACACACACACAACCTAAGCTACTGGTCAACCTAAGCCTTCGGGTGAGACTGGTACCGTAGTGAGAATGGTACCGTACAGATTAACCCTAAGCCTTCGTTACCAGATGTCGCCAATTGGCTAAAACACAGACTACACACACATCCACAGCCATTCCAACCATACATAAACACTTAACATGCATTTCACGCAATACATTCCCAGTTAAGGAGGCGCGATAATAATGAGCTTAGCTCGCATTGCGTGGATTCCCCTTGACGAACAAGTAAGTGAGTGAGTAACACACACACATACATACACACTCACACTTACACACACACTTTCTCTCACGCCCACTCTCACACTCCCTCTCACTCTCACACACACACACACTCTCTCTCTCTCTCTCACCTCATTATCCTGTTTCCCGCCCCCCATTTGCCTCCCGTAAGTAGAAAAGCGAGTGGAAAATTTAGTCAAAATAGACCTTCGTGAGGCTGTGTGTGTATACGTGCATTATGGATCTCTATCTATCTATCTATCTATCTATCTGGTTATCTATATATCTGTCTATCTATCTATCTGGTTATCTATCTATCTATCTATCTATCTAATGAATTGGTTAAAAATTAGATTTGCTCACAAATGTCTCCTAAAACCTTGCAAGTTTTTACAGAAATGTTTATTAAACCTTGATGAATACCTATCGTTAGGAAAGGAAGTTAACCATATCCTATTACATAAATATGACGTATCAGATTTGAAAACTAATGATATAAATGCTATCAAGTCAAGAATTATGTTTGTACAAAACCATGAACCTAGAATGCGGTAATGTATGAGGTTACTGTTATCTCTATTGTATATATGTAAAAAGTTAATTGTGTTGCCTTTTATGAAATAAAGATTTGAGTCTGAGTCTATCTGTATATATGTAAAATGTTACCATGTAACCTTTTATGAAATAAAGAATTAACTAACTAACTATCTATCTATCTATCTATCTATCCATAACGAGGTGAGCCAGCAAGGTGGGAGGACGCTCGGAACCCCCCTAGAGCACCTCAAGTCCAACTCTACCAACATCTACCCCTCTTCAAAAGTGCGTGCAAATAGGACCCCTTACTGTCCTTGCAACACTTCTACTCGACCAGACCCGGTGACCCCTCTACTCTACGGTCAGGTTTGAAGCTTCAAGGATCAATACATGGACTACTGGTGAGTCGTTTCATACGGTTTATTACTCCAAAATGGCGAGCGACGTTGTGTACATTAAGAATTCTGTGTTGGCTTATGTGGCTTCAGTGAGACATTCCAAGACGAAACTTGACATAATAAGTACATGTACCATGTTCTATGATGAGTCATTGATTAAAAGTTAAAAATAAATTTTGTTTGAAGCTGCCAAAATGAAAATTATATGGAGAAGATCTGAAAATAAATTAAAAGAGAACTTTGCAGATATTGTAGATATGTTTCAGAAAATATGTGATGACGAATCAATTGAACTACCAAGGTTTGTGACAGCTAACCATGAAGCATTTCCTCCGTCATATGGTTATGAAATAATTGGTGGATATATTGCGAAGCTAACTGATCAAATTGATGAACTGAAAAGTGAAGTACAGGGAATAAAGGATACGAGACTGAACAGTGTTAGCATGTTGGATGATCAGTTCGTTATTAAGGAGGAATTATTAGAAATTAAAGGTATGCTGAAGCAAATGAAGCAAAAAGCCATGTGGGAATCAGTGAAGCGAGACAGTATCATAGTTGAAAATGTTGACAAACTTTTTAAGGATGCCAACAAGAAATCTGTGAATAATTGTACCCTTAGTGATGAGATACATGAACTTTTATCTACTGTAGGAAATCCATCTGCGCCTACCTTGTCACAATTATCGAATAATGACCATGTGAATTTTGAAAAGAGCGATGATTATGAACAAGACAATAGTGTTTCTCCTCTTGTATTACCGAGCTACAGTGACATTTTGTGTAAGGAGAGTGAAACAAGTAATGCAGTCTCATTTACCGGCTTCACTGCAAGACCCAGAGCCCTGACACAATTATCTGCTGAACCAATATTAGAGACGAGAGTAACCAAGCCAAAACATGGAGCAATGAATAAACAAAATCGAGATACCCCAAACAAGAAAATATCAAGACCTGGATATATTCTTTCGGAGGAGATGGTTAAGGAAGCTGGCACCACCAATACTGAGGAAGGAGGATCAAGAATTGGCATCACTGATGGAGATGATAAAGGTTCAAGAGCTGGCACCAGTGCTACCGGCAGTGGCGTGACAGGGTTTGGCACCACTGTCATGGAGGATGGAAGATCGGAAAATCACACCACCATTGTTGATAAAGAAGGATACACCTTGGTAGGAAGAAAACGACATTATCAGGGAGTAAAGGCCGCTTCGAAACCAAAACAACGTAAACCTATTGGTGTAAGAGGTACAAAGACATTCAGCAACACAAAATGTAAAGGCAATCGTAGAACTGTAGATATATACTTAGGAAATGTCGATCTAGAATCTGATAGTGATGACATTCTCGACTTCACAAAAAATGAACTAAAAGTTGAGGCCATTAAATGCATTGAGTTAGAATCTTTACAAGCTAAAAAGATTGGAAGTCTTTCAAACTGACAGTCACACTAGAAGATAGGGAACAATTACTTCAACCGGAATGCTGGCCAAAACATGTTAATGTGAGAAAGTTTTATATGGCTAAATCAAAGACTTCTGTATAAATTGTAGTTAATTTCAAAATATGGTTAGTATTGCTTCTTATAATTGTAACTCTGTAAGAAATATAGAAACAGTATGCAAGTTAACCTTAGAATATGATATGATTTATTGCAAGAATTAATGTTGCTCAAGGATGATATTCCCTTTATGACCACTATAATGGAATCTTTTGACTGCATAGCCAGCGTTGAAGACCGAACTAATGAGGGAATAATAGAGGGTAGGCCGTCGAAAGGGGTGGCGATAATGTGGAACAAAAAATTAAGTAATAAGATTGAGTCAGTGTTTTGTGATGACAGAATTGTAGGTGTAACATTGAAGACAAAAATACGAACATATTTAATTATTAATGTGTATCTGCCTTGCGATAAACAGAATGATGATAGCATAGATGAATATAGACAGTCACTTGCTGTTTTAGAAAATTTCATTGATGAACAAAATATTAACAATATTATTATTAGTGGTGATTTTAATGCAAATTACTGTAAAGGCAGATTCTGGGAAGAGCTATTGAACCTAATTGATAATGAAAGCCTATGTGTTATTGATGAAGTGTTACCGGACGAAACTTTTACTTATTTGTCTCCTGGTAATAACTCTACTAGTTGGTTAGATCATGTGATAGCTTCGGATAATATGAACACTTATATTACTGACATTAATGTACGATATGACCTGGCCTTATTTGATCATTTTCCATAGTTTTTAAAATTAATATTAATTTAGACAATATAAAAATTATTCCTGAATCTAAGTTTTCTACCTTCATAAACTGGAAGTTATTTACATCAAATGATGTTGTTACAAACTATAAAGACAAAATGAGTGAGACTATTGTACAGTCTGATTTAATGAACTTTAGTTGTTTAGATTGCTGTACATACAAATGTGAAAACAATAGTCATATTGCAGAATTGAATTACATTTATAACTCACTTGTAAGTATACTGAAAGAGTCGTCTGAGGAATATGCAATGAAAAGTACAAAAATTATCAGATAAAACCAGGATGGAATGACCATGTGGGGTTGTATAAAAATGCTAGAGAACATTTCTTAAAATGGAAAGAAAATGGGTGTCCTGTATATGGTGATTTACTTGACAATATGACATCGTCCAGGAAACTGTTTAAGAACGCATTAAAATATATTAAAAATAATAAAATCAATATTAGAAATGATAAATTAGCTGAGTCTTTAAGCAATAAAAGATATAATGCATTCTGGAAAGAAGTCAGGAAAACTAAAAATAATAAGTGTTATTTAAATGTTAAAATTGAAGGTGAATGTGACTCCAGTAAAATTGCTGAGAAATTTTCGCAGAATTTTAAAAACGTTTTTGATGACAGCAAATGCCAGAAAAAAGATAAATATGAACTTATAAGAGACAAGTTAAATGTACATGTGCAAAGAGGCAAATTATTGGGAGTTATCAACACCAAAGATGTTTGTTTGGCATTATCTGAGCTAAATTGGGTCATTGGCCATGATAACATTCATTCTAATCATGTGAAGTTTTGTTCTGAAAGCGCGGTAAGACTAATTGCTAAAATGTTTTCATCATTTATTGCACATGGACATTTGCCTGATGAGATGACGTCCAGACTTATTTTGCCCCTTATTAAAGATAAATATAAAGATCAAAGCTCCTTGGATAATTATAGACCTATTATATCATCGCCAGTTTTCTTAAAATTATTTGAATATTGCTTAAAATATAAAATTTTGCATTATGTGAACTTTAATGAGAGGCAGCATGGGTTTAGGGCTAATCACTCTACATCCTCAGCGTGCTTGATTTTTAAAGAAACAATTTTAAGATACAGATTAGAAGACTCAAATGTTTATACAGCTTTCATTGATTTTAAAAAAGCTTTTGATAAAGTTAATCATTTCACATTAATAAGTAAACTTAATGAAGCAGGTATTCCACACTTTTATGCGAACATAATATTATATCTTTATAGAAATCAACTGGTTGCTACTAAGCATAAAGACTCAATATCAAAACCCTGGAAAATAATGAATGGAGTAAGACAGGGAGGAGTCTTGTCTCCGATATTATTTAATCTTTATATAGATAAGCTGATTGAAAAAGTGTCTAAATGTAAAAAGGGGTGCACACTAGGAAATATATCCAGTAATATTAGTGCTTACGCTGACGATATTGTTTTATTAGCACCATCGTCATCGGGATTACAGTTTTTACTAAATATGCTTGGAAATGAAGCAAAATAAATTGATATTGACATTAATATTAATAAATCATCATGCATGTATTTCAAAGACAATAAAGATAAAAACTTAAAGCCAAAGTTGATGCTATGTGGAGAGATATTGAATGTTGTTAATGAACAAAAGTATCTAGGGTTTATAATAGATGATAATTTAAATAATGACAAAGACGTAATTAGGCGTCGTAACAAGTTTTATAATGAATTTAATTGTATTTTACGTAAATTTTCTAATGTTAATGTTAGGGTTTTTACTCAGTTGTTCCAAAGTTACTGCTCAAGTTTTTATGGTTCTGAATTATGGTTTATAACAAAAAGTGCAAACTTCCTCTTAAGCAATTTGCAATTGGTTACCACAAAGCAATAAAGAAAATGCTGAAATTAAAATATTGGGAAAGTAATCATCATGCATGTGAATTGGCTGGACTAATGACATTTAATCATTTAATGAATTGGTTAAAAATTAGATTTGCTCACAAATGTCTCCTAAAACCTTGCAAGTTTTTACAGAAATGTTTATTAAACCTTGATGAATACCTATCGTTAGGAAAGGAAGTTAACCATATCCTAGTACATGAATATGACGTATCAGATTTGAAAACTAATGATATAAATGCTATCAAGTCAAGAATTATGTTTGTACAAAACCATGAACCTAGAATGCGGTAATGTATGAGGTTACTGTTATCTCTATTGTATATATGTAAAAAGTTAATTGTGTTGCTTTTTATGAAATAAAGATTTGAGTCTGAGTCTATCTGTATATATGTAAAATGTTACCATGTAACCTTTTATAAAATAAAGAATTAACTAACTATCCTCAAACTGTTTGAGTATTGTTTAAAATACCATATTGAACGGTATGTGACTTTTAATGACAGACAGCATGGATTTAGAGTGAATCACTCTACGTCTACAGCATGCTTAGTTTTAAAGGAAACCATTTTAAGATATAATTCTTTAAGCTCAAATGTATATGCCTCTTTTATAGATCTGAAGAAAGCTTTTGATAAAGTTAATCATTTTAAGCTTATTCATAAACTTTTAAAATTAAATATTCCAATTTTTTATGTAAATATTGTATATTTCTTATATAGGAATCAAAGTGTAGCTACTAAGCATAAAGATGCAGTATCAGATCCTTGGATAATTAAAAATGGAGTGAGACAAGGTGGTATTCTGTCAACAGTTCTATTTAATATTTACATTAATGACATGATAGAAAAAGTATCTGAGAGTAGTACAGGCTGCAAGTTGGGTAACAGATCTAGCAACATAATTGCTTATGCCGATGACTTGGTTCTGCTTTCTCCTTCTTCATCAGGTTTACAAGAATTATTGAACATAATTGAAAATGAAGCAAAGGCAATTGATATTGAAATTAATCCAAGTAAGTCCGTTTGTATGTATTTTAAGCACAAACACGATAATGTCAAAGATCCGAATTTATATTTATATGAAAGTAAGTTAGAAGTTGTACACGAATGTAGATATCTTGGCTTTGTAATAGATTGCAATTTGCACAATGACAAAGACACAATAAGATGCAGGAATAAGTTTTATAACGAATTCAATTGCCTTTTGCGGAAATTTTCTAGCGTTAGCTGTAATGTATTTAGTAAATTATTCCAGAGTTATTGTATGAGTTTTTATGGATCAGAATTGTGGTTCTGTAATAAGAAATGTTATGTCCCATTGAAACAATTTGTAATAGGCTTCCATAAAGCAATAAAGAAAATGATGAAGCTAAGATACTGGGAGAGCAACCATAAAGCATGTCACCTTGCAGGACTAATGACGTTTAATCATTTTATAAATTGGCAGAGAATCAGGTTTAGTTATAAAATAATTAGTAATCCCTGCAAATATTTAAGAAAATGCCTGTTAAATGTGTCCGAGGATCTGTTCCTGGCTCACGAAGCCAAGTCTGTACTACTTTCAGAGTATAACATTGAAAGCATGATGGAAAATGACATAGATGCCATTAAGTCACGGATACTGTATGTTCAAAATAATGAACCCACCTTGCGGTAGGATGAAATTTTATACACTGTATATATGTAAAATGTTACCATGTAACCTTTTATGAAATAAATAATTAACTAACTAACTAACTATCTATCTAGTTATCTATTGTATCTATTTTATTATCTATTCAATCACCTGTCAATATATCACTGTATTGGCATGTCGGTCTGTGTGTGTTTGTGTTTATCCACGAGCCCCCCCCCCCCCACTCTCCCCCCTTGTTTGGTAAGCATATCTCTCTACCTCCCCTCCCTCCTTTTCTTCCTTTCCTCCATCCACTCCTCCAAACTCCACCCCTCCATCAAACCTTCTTTCCTTCCTTCCTTCCTTCCTTCCTTCCTTCCTTATTCCTTCCTTCCTTCCTTATTTCCTTCTTTCTTTCCTTACTTGCTTCCTTTTGTTTTCTTTCTTTCTGTCTTTCTTTCCACCAAACGACCAACCACCCCTGTTTGGTAAGTATATCTCTACCTCCCTCCCTCCTCCCCCTAACCTCATCTCCCCTCCTCCACCCCAAACAACCCCCCCTTCTCCTCCTCTCCCTCTTCCTCCACCACCCTTCTCTCTTTCTTTCTTTCTTACTTTCTTTCATTCTCCCTCTCTACCTCCATCCCTCCTTTTCCTTCCTCCTCCTCACCCCCCACCCTTCAAACAACCTCCCTCCCCCCCCCCCCACTTATTTGGTAAGCACATGACTAGAATCCCCCCCCCAAAAAAAAAAAAAAAATCCCCCCCCCCCCACCTCCAATTGGCCTCGTGGGTTGTTAGGGTATATTTGGACCATTGAACTTCCAATTGGCCTTCCAAAGTGTACCTATTTCAAAACATTACCGGGGGAAGTTGGTTTGTTTATTGGTTTTGTTTACTTGCTGTGTTGCGAGAGCTCTCTCTCTCTCTCTCTCTCTCTCTCTCTCTCTCTCTCTCTATTTTACCGACCAGTGGGTCAGGTTCTTCATCAAGCCCGATTAAAATCAAATCTCCCCCCGTGTTCGTTCTCTCATTCTCGTTCCTGTATTTCTCTCTCGCTCTCTTTCTTTCTTGCTCGTAAATGTTGTTCTCTTTTTCTATCTTTGAACATCTCTCTCCCTCTCTCTCTCTCTCTATATATATATATATATATATACTGTATGTGTGTGTGTGTGTGTAGAGAGCGAGAGAGAGAGTCAGATAGACAGACAGACAGACAAACAACATACACAAAATCACCACTCCTTCTTGCTCTGTGCTACCCCAAATGTCAGCTTCCTCGCTAAGTAATTTAAGGGGGGTCACTGGCTTTTTTGTTATCTCCTTTTCTCTCTTTCCCTGGCTTGTATCCATTCGGCCCCATTCAGCCAACTGTTTTAAGACGTTTAGCCTATCTCCATACAGGTGTCCATTTCTTCCTGGACAGCAATAGCGAGCCAGCATTGTATATATAAATCATGCTTCGCCGGAGAATTTTTTCTATCGAAACATTTTCAAATTTAGCTTGCTGTCAAAACAAAAACATATACATGCTGGCTGGTTACCTCTCGCCAAGAAAATATTGACACCTGGATGGGGGTAAACGTCTTAAAACAGTAGGCTGAATGGGGCCGAATGGATACAAGCCAAAGAGAGAGGGAGAGAAAGAGAAAAAAAGCGAGGTGGGCCCACTTAAGGCCGCTGAAAAGCTCAGTTCTCTTTATAATATTTATCAGTGTGGTTGGAGGGTTGGGTGGCGTGGGGGAGAGTTGGTTAATTTTGGTGGCTTTGTGGTGGACTTATGCGGCCTTTGTGGTGGCCTTTTGGTGGATTTATGGTGGCTTTTTTGGCGGCTTTATGGTGGCTTTATGCTGGCTTCTTGGTGGATTTATGCTGGCTTTTTGGCGGCTTTATGCTGGCTTTTTAGTTCTCCAAGACATTCCCAGACTTTTTGTACACGTTCCCTGTCATTATCTGTCACTCATTCACGCGTACACACACACACACATTCACTCACTCTCTCACACACACACACACACACATTCACTCACTCTCTCACACACACACACACACACATTCACTCAGTCCCTCTCTCTCACACACACACACACACACACACACACACACACACACACAGACACACTTTTTAAATAAGCATTACTAAAACCATAGAAAGAAAGCCATCACTCAAAACATTGTAGCTATTCCGTACTGTTTTACGATCAAGACAATCTCTCTCTCTCTCTATCTATCTACCCATCTATCTACCCATCTCCATGCATCTATCTCTATACTGTGTTAAGATTAAGAATTCCCCACCCCCCACCCACTACCATCCCACCCCACCTTAAGCCCCATCTTCCGGAAATTCGTGAGTCTGCACCCGGAATATGCAAATTAAGAAATGCATGGCTGATGAGACTCCGAGGGTGATGGGCAGTGAGAGAATGAGAGAGAGTGTGAGTGAGTTAATGAGTGAGTGAGTGTGTGTGCGTGTGTGTGTGAGAGAGAGAGAGAGAGAGAAAGAGAGTGTGTGTGTGTGTACAAAGGATATCAAGTAACAACAGATCTAGTGACCCTTCTAGGCTGCTTGTCCTCCGAAACACTGAGGATCAAGTGTCCAAACAGTGGTTTAGAGTGGGTAAGGGAACATTGAAAAGGAAAATACTGCCCTGGAACTGATGTCCATGGCAGGATTAAGAAGTTAGTAGGGGACAGATGGGTTAGTAACTGAGGGGGGGATAAAATAAAGATATTCATTTACAAACGCAGTCAGTCGCAGGTTTGATGCAAGATATTTGTCTAGGCGAAGTTTAAAAGAATCAACGGTGCTGCAGTCTATAACGTCTCGGAAAAGCCCATTCCACAAGTTGACAACTCGATTGAAGAAGAATTTTTTAGATTCGTGAGAGTTAAAGGTTTTACCAATAAATTTGAAACCGTTTCCCCGCGTATAATTAGATTGGTCGATAGTGAAGTACTTAGTACAGTTCATATTGTCAATGCCTTTGATGATTTTGAACACTTGAATTAAGTCGCCTCTTAATCTGCGTAAGTTTAAAGGAAATTTATTTAATTTTATACGACGCTCCTCATATGGTTTGTTCTTTAGGCTAGGTATCATTTTGGTAACTCTACGTTGAACTCGTTCTAGCTTGTCTATGTCTTTTTGGTAATGAGGGCACCAGGATTGAACGCAGTATTCCAGAAGAGGGCGCACTAAGGAATTGTAAAGAGTTAGGATAACTTTTTGGATTTATGCTCAAATGACCTGCCTATAAAGCCAATTATTTTGTTTGCCTTCTTAACAACTTCTGAACATTGTTGACTCGGTTTTAGGTTACTTGATATTGTTACTCCCAGATCAGTTTCTCTGTCTACATTCTTAAGCTGAGTGCCATTCATCGAATAGTTTGCTTTCTCACTTTGGTATCCGATATGTAGTACTTTACATTTATCCGCATTGAAACTAATTTGCCAAATTTGGGCCCAACATGACAACTTATCTAGATTGTGCTGCATATCGTCAACCTGTTCTTTTGAGAGTACGCTATTTGCAATTTTTGTATCGTCAGCAAACTTTGAGATTATACAAGTGGGACCCTCATCTATGTCGTTGATGTAAATTAGAAAGAGTATTGGACCTGGTACCGATCCCTGGGGTGCCCCGCTACATACAGTGGTCCATTTAGATGCCTTACCGTTTATTACTACTCTTTGTTTTCTGTCGCTGAGCCAATTTTCTAACTATTTCAACACACTGTCTTGTATTCCATGCGCTTTTAGTTTTAGCAGTAAACGTTTGTGGGGAACTTTGTCAAAGGCCTTTTGAAAATCAAGGTATATAATATCTACAGCTTTACTCTAATCATAGAGGTTGAGGATATTGTGAAAGAAGTCTAAGATATTTTTTAAGCAGGAGCGTTTGTTATGAAAGCCGTGTTGAGTATCTTTAAGTATGTTATTTTCCTCTAAGTGATTTACGAGTCTGTCTCTTAGGAGTGTTTCTAGCATTTTACATACAAGTGAGGTTAAGCTAATTGGACGATAGTTACTGGGGAGGGATTTGCTGCCTTTTTTAATATCGGTGTTACATTGGCTATCTTCCACTGATCAGGCATAGTTCCAGACTGCAAGGATTTATTGAATAGCAATGTCAGTGGTTTAGAGAGCTCATCTTTAGCTTCCATTAGAACTCTAGGTGAGATTGTATCAGGTCCAGGCGTTTTATTTACCTTGAGTTTATCTAAACAATTCAATACTTCTCTCTCTGTAACGGTGATATTGCTTAGAACATCTGAATTATCAATCTGAAATGGCGATGGTGTAGGGATATTACTGAGGTCTTCTGTTGTAAAAACTGATGCAAAGAAGGTATTGAGGGCATTACTCATTTGTACTTCGTCTTTGGTGTATTTTCCATTATTATCGACTTTTGGTCCAACAGTTGAAGTAACTACTTTTTTCTTTCTGATATAACTATAGAATTCTTTCGGGTTCGTTTTACTTTGATTCGCAACATGTAACTCCATTTTGTTTTTACTTTGCTTAATTAACTTGTTGGCTTTGCGTCGTAGTTTTACAAATTTCACCCGTTCTTCGTCATATTGTGAGGATTTTAATCTATCATTAGCAAACTTTTTAGCAAGCAGACAGTCAGAAATATCTTTATTACACCATTTGGG
>CM064572.1:36548812-36788812 GCA_032716605.1 Paralithodes platypus
GAACACACACGCACACACATCTACATCACTGAACATACACACACCCATCTACATCACTGAACACACACACACACACACACACACATCTACATCACTGAACACACACACACACACACACATCTACATCACTGAACACACACACACCTCTTCATCACTGAACACACACACACACACATATACATCATTGAACAAACACACACACACAAACACATCTACATCATTGAACACACACACACATCTACATCACTGGGGTACCCCAGGGATCGGTACTAGGACCAATTCTCTTTCTAATTTACATCAACGACATAGATGAGGGTCTCACTTGTACAATCTCAAAATTTGCTGACGATACAAAAATTGCAAATAGCGTACTCTCAAAAGATCAAGTTGACGATATGCAACACAATCTAGATTAATTATCACATTGGGCCCAAATTTGGCAAATGAGTTTCAATGCGGATAAATGTAAAGTACTACATATCGGATACCTAAATGAGAAAGCAAACTATTCGATGAATGGTACTCAGCTTAAGAATGTAAACAGAGAAACCGATCTGGGAGTAACAATATCGAGTAACCTAAAACCGAGTCAACAATGTTCAGAAGTTGTTAAGAAGGCAAACAAAATAATTGGCTTTATAGGCAGGTCATTTGAGCATAAATCCAAAGACGTTATCCTAACCTTTTACAATTCCTTAGTCCACCCTCTTCTGGAATACTGCTTCAATGCTGGTGCCCTTATTACCAAAAAGACATAAACAAGCTAGAACGAGTTCAACGTAGAGTTACCAAAATGATACCTATCCTAAAGAACAAACCATACGAAGAGCAGAGCGTCTTAGAGAATTAAATCTATTTCCTTTAACCCAGCGCAGATTAAGAGGTGACTTAATTAAAGTGTTCAAAATCATCAAAGGCATCGACAATATGAACTGTAGTAAGTACTTCACTATCGACCAATCTAATTACACGCGGGGAAACGGTTGCAAAATTATTGGTAAATCTTTTAACTCACACGAATCTAAGAATTTCTTCTTCAATCGAGGTGTCAACTTGTGGAATGGGCTTCCCCGAGACGTTATAGACTGCAGCACCGTTGATTCATTTAAACTCCGCCTAGACAAATATCTCGCATCAAACCCGCGACTGACTGCGTTTGTAAATGAATAACTTTATTTTATCCTCCCCTCGGTTACTAACCCATATGTCCCCTACTAACTTCCTAGTCCTGCCACGGACATTAGTTCCAGGGCAGTAGTTCCCTTTCCAATGTTCCCTTACCCACTCTAAACCACTGTTTGGACACTTGATCCTCAGTGTTTTGGAGGACAAGCAGCCTAGAAGGGTCACTAGACCTGTTGTTGCTTGATTTCCTTTGTACTCCTTTGTACTCCTTTGTACTTTGTACACACACACACACATCTACATCATTGAACACACACACACACACACACACACACACACACACACACACACATCTACATCACTGAACACACACACACCCAAGCCCACCCATACACACACATACACATAAACACACCTGGATTCCTGGATTACTGGATTGTAATTTAGGACCGAAGTCCTGGGCCACGCTGGTGCGCCGCCCTCAGTAGTTCCTCGCTCTGGTTTGATGTAGCAGGCTGTTTCCGTCGGACGGTAGGTAATAGTGTGGCAGCGATGGTTTGTCGGGTATTGTTCGTAGGAATGTGTCCAATTCAGTCTTGAAACTTAAGAGAGAGCCTGTGTGTTCTCTTAGTTGCTTGGGGAGACAGTTATATATCCTTGGACCGTGTACAGCCATTGAATTCTCTTTCAAGGTGTGTAAGCTCATCCTTGTGTTACGACCGGCACTACGAAATAAACAAGGGCACTTAATGATGGACTAGATGATAGGCTATACCTGCAACAACGGTACGCTAATTCCAAACCCTCGAACTATTACGCCGGTGAACAAAAACACTTAAACCCTCCAGAGTTAATCTCCTGGATAACGGATTATCAATTAACTGGGTGTTAGTGCACTTCTACAAAGGCTTGCCGATGACGGCAAAGCCTACTCACAAAAGGAGTACTTTACGTTAATAAAATGCTCTTAAGTAATAACAATGCTTGAATAAACTATAATATGATTTAATAAAGGAGTATATGCTTACGTTAACTTTAGAATGAGTCTGTACTCAACACTAACTACTACAATGCTCTATGAAAGCAGTGGAAGTCTAGTCCTACAGCAATCAGGTATAGAATCTTCTGAAAACGTCTGATGCTTTCAGATGCTCGTTAATAGAGAACAAAAATAAATGCAGGGGCAGGACACCAAAGCGTGTATCTTAAATACACCAATAAGTAGGATACATATATATAACAAGGGAGTGCAACAACTCTGTGACAGCACTAATAATAACCACTCAGAAACAGTACTTTCTTAGCCAACGTAACAGCCAAACTGGGTTGTGCACTATGCATCAACCTTGGCTAAAATAAAGCGTGAATAATTCCTAAAGCATACACAATGAAAGTTAATAAACACAATGCTGTCTTTCTCACTAATAAAGTCTAGCAGTGGCAAAAAAGGTACTAGGAAACTAGGCAGAGTGCAAGCATGCTCGTAGCCTACTGTCTCCCCTTGAACAGATTTCCCTTATGTTACGTTAAGAGACTTGGAGGCTCTCTTGGTAAGCGCAGATCTCAAGTATCTGGTCTTACCCTGGCGCTCCACAAAGGTCAACACAATGAGGTAGCAAGTATGCAGGTGAGAGTAGGCAAAAGCCATTCACTTGTATACTGCTACACTCGCAAAGGAAAATATGCACAAGGGTTACAGGCTAGCTAGGTTCGTCGATGTTGTACAGGCTCTGACTTGCCACATATATAACTCAGACAAAGACCAAAGATACCTTCCACTGTCTAGCATTAATACCTAATCAGTGGGGGTGGCAGCCCCCACCCATATTACTTGGATATGTTAGGTAAAGTTGTTAGGTTAGGCTAATGTCTTTTAAAAGTTGACTAAATCGAGTAAACTCCTAGATTGTTGGAATATCTGAATTACAATTAACAATGAAAATGCTAATAAATAGTGTTTTCCTCACTTTCTAACAATACAATACACACTTACAAACCATTAAAATACAAAAATAAAATAAATAAAACCTAAAATAACAGTTGTAGTTATGCAAAACTACCGGCTGGGCTGTGCAACTGCATCCCTTGTACTTACAACAAAATAAGCACACATTAGGAGGGTACTACCAAACCGGCAAACCCTAATATCGAACGAAAATCAAATAATTGATGTCTAGTTTGTGATAAAGTATTAAATCCCATTCAATTTCAGAAAGATCACTGTATGTTTCTGCTTATTTCGTTTATGCAGGAATAGGCTACAGTGAGGTCTCACGTAAGTGAGGCTTAATAATCTAGACGCAAAGACCTTGACAATGAGTTTTGAAATCCTCTAGAACTAACAGTAAACTATTAGTATCTGAAACATATGAGACAAAATATATATATGTATTGTACACACACCTCTTAAATAATAAGAGAGAACAGCTCAATAATTAGAAGCACCCCAACACTAGGCTACCATTTGACTATGACTCTACTAATCCCTAATGCTAGTGCAAACATAAATGTGAGAGCTGGTGCTGGTAATATGACTGGCCGACTATGGAAGGCGTATGCAGAACCAGAAGGGATAAGTAATTGAATAAAGATGGAAGTATGAAAAAAAAAAAAAGTTCAGAGAGAGAGAAAGTAGTATAGGGGGTTATATGGGGAACAGATTGCAAAGATGTAGGACCAAGCACACTACGCCAAGCTCTGCAGGAGAAACGCGGCAGGAGCCCCCACAGGACTAACAAAGGCAGCGGCACCCAATCACAGACGACTACGTCACGAGGAGGAGATGTCACGTGACGCGTCAGGCTAGCCGACCACTCACAAGCGTGGGAAACTCCTCCGAGCGAGGGAGGCAAACGTACATACACACGCACATACTACCACCTCACTGCCTACCTCGCTCTTTCTCCTTTAACTTCACCCAATGCATCTTATATTCTATGAATGATATAAAATACTTCCAAGTGTCACAGACAAGAATAAAGATCACCACTGATCTGTCTGTGACAACATGAACTCTATGAAAGAAAGAACATCGTTCTACGATTATTGTAGCCCATTTCACTGCCCTGGCGAGCGCTAGTGAGTTACGAGCGCATTCTGGCAAGCTGGCCAGCGTAACACCCCGCCCAAGATGTGGGACGTTTCAGCTACAGGTGAACTTCACATCTGACCAGACAGAATGCCCATCAACCCCGCATCACCCAGCTACTCTCCCAAGTTGTGAAAACAAAGCACGATCACAAACATAAAACACTGCATTATAAAAAAAAAATCTGCACAACACTATCCCCAAAATAATAGCATCATGATAATTATATCACGCTCTACGAGCAAGCTTCACCGTGCCTAGCCTACTAAGACAACAACTCAGAGTGTCTTAGATGCTTGCTGTGATATACTGCACTTATATACTATCAAAAAGAAAGAGTTTTTATGTGAGGTTTTTATCATTTTAATAGTGTTTTTGGCGGCATTGCACTACAGGGGCAAGCCTAATTTGTCTCCACTCCACCAAACACACCTGTGGTGATCTACCCTGGGTCCTCGACCCTGGACAAACAGTCAGCTATCACATTGTCACAACCGGCAATATGGCGAATGTCCAGATTATACTACTGCAACATTAAAGACCATCTAGTTAGCCTCATATTCCGGTTGTGGAACTGATTCAAAAACTTCAAAGGGTGGTGGTAAGTATAAATCACCACGACTGGGCCAAAAGCGGGAACATACACCTCAAAGTGCCTGAGCGCCATCACAATAGCCAGAAGCTCCTTCTCTACTACTGAATAGTTCTTTTTGTGCTGAGTTGAACTTTTTCGAAAAGAAGCTTACTGGGTGTTCCACACCTTCCGTATCTGTCTGTAACAAGACGGCACCAGCCCCTACGCCGCTAGCATCTGTCGCTAGCTGAAAAGGTCTTGAAAAGTCGGGGGCCCTGAGTATGGGGTGAGTGCACAACAGATGCTTCACCAGTGAAAAAGCCTTCTCACACTCAGGTGCCCACCCAAACTTTTGTTGTCTTTGCCAATAAGTCCGTCAGGGGAGCCAACACCGAGGAGTATCCACGGATGAATCTGCGGTAATACCCGATCATGCCCAAGAACCTCATGATCTGTCTTTTGGTTGTCGGCCTGGGGAACTGGTTAATAGCCTGTATCTTGGTAAGGGGGGGGGCACACCTGGCCTAACCCTACCACAAACCCCAGATACTGCACAGTTGCCCGAACAAAGTCACATTTGCCCAGATTGACCACCAAATGAGCCTCACTTAGCTTCCTGAACAGTGCCCCGATGTGCTCGCAATGGCTCTCAAAGTCATCGTCGTAAATAATCACATCATCAAGATAAATGGTGCAGTTAGGGATCTCCGCCACTAACTCGTTCATCAGGCATTGGAAAGTTGCAGGTGCATTCTTCAGGCCATACGGCATAACGTTGGAACGGTAAGTATTCCCATCCACCACAAACCCGCACACCTCTTTCGCCCACTCAGACAACGGCACCTGCCAGTAACCCTTGACAAGATCCACCTTGGTGAGGTAACGTGCACACCCGATCTTATCAACACTGTCATCTACGCGGGGAAGAGGTTAGGCATTGGTGGGAGTTAAACCGTTCAACCGCCTGAAGTCAATGCAAAACCTGACCTTGCCATCTGGTTTGGGCTGCAGAGTGACGGGAGAGGTCCACCTAACCGCCCCTTTTTCTATCAGTCCTCTCTCCAACATGTAGCCTAACTCCGCTCTGTGACGCTTCTGCATAGTAGCCACATGCGGGCATGCGCGCGCGTTGGCTTCCCAGCCGTTTAGAAACCGGCTGGCGGAAGCCGGCCGGCCGGCTTTTCCTTAGTATATATCCTACGACAATGTAACTAATGTCTGGGATATTCTTAAGTTGTTTCACAGCTTGTAGCTGCCCTTATTCTTAACCAACGCATCTTAGTATATTTTATTCTCGATAGTTGATTGTTTCATTATAATATATAAGATGTAAGTTTGGTGAGAGTGGGAGGAGACGAGCGGGAGAGAGAGACCGGCTGGGGGACGTTGCTTCGCACGGAGAGTCTAGCTTGGGACGAGCCTGATGTGCCACATGCATTTGTTCGCAACGTTAGGCTTAGTTTCGACTCACGCACGGGGTAGACGATTTTGACCCGGCAACTGTGTTGAGTGTTGCCAAGCCTGGGATGTATTCTGCATGCCTAGGGCGGGGTCCAGACAGATTCAAGACTCAGAGCTCACCTCACTGTCGTACCCTTCGGACCCCCTTGATATCTATCCCTCTCAACCCCACTTAGAAACTTTCTCTCTTACTTTGTATTCCTTCCTTCCACTACTTCACCAATCTATTTAATTATCCCATCCCCTTAATTGACCTTATATCTATTATTGTATTAACGACGAGCTCTCAGATAACTAGATAGGATTTTGGGCCTTATGCAGAGATGTAATTGTTAATGAGACCGAGGAAGCTTTTTTGTTGTCTCATATTTGGTGGTTTCATGCTTGCTATTGTGTTCTTGTGTCAGGTTAGCAGGGGCTAGACCGGAGGGGGGGATTTTTGCGATCCTTTAAGTAAAGTCTGCTGGTGCGAGTCCTGTGGACCCGCACGACTTTACTAGGATACCCGTGGGAGTCTGGGGGCATTTTCTTGTCTGTGTCCCTGTGTGTCTAGTGTTGTGTTGTGTGAGGACCCTTGCCTAGTCCACTCAGCACTGCGCTAGCACGTCTTGCTTTTGTTTTAGGGTCGCCAGGAGAGAGTCAGATACTTGGGATCTGAGTCTCTCAAGAGAGCACCCTTTCAATTAGAGTAATTTGGCGCACAGACTTGGGAACGTCCCTAGGCTAGAGCAGGTGGCTCAGCCCGGGTATCCGAAGCCTATATCCTTCCGGCTAGACCTCTGCCACCTGGCAGATTAACAGCTAGGGGTTTATCATCTCTGTATGCTTGTTATTGTGCCACAGTTTACCGTTTTTGTGAGCATTGTGAGTCAGGGTGTGGCGTAGAGACTCTGTCAGAGCAGGCTTGCCTGACTAAGAGTGAGAAGCACACCTGTATGTGGTTATGTTGCGAGTTGCTGCCTTTATTTAATTATACCTATGCCATTATACACTGTAGGTCCTATCACTAGTATTTATTCCTGCTTATGAGTTGAGAGTTCTCTAAATCCGTAACGTACTTTCTTTGCTAAGCATCAGATCCTACAGTAGCCGCATGCAGTTTAGAAACCCGCATCTTGTCTACCTGTACGATGTTTTGAGGACTGTTTGCTTTCACCTTTTTTCACGCAGGGGTGATTAGTTGTATTAATTAACGTAACGTTAAATGTACTTTCTTCTAGTTTGTTATTAAATTGTTTCTGCAATTTAATTCCGTTATCTATCTTTTCCTTGAAGCTTTAAGTCAACTTAATTGTGTGATCTTTTATATAGCCTGCTTGACTATCAGCAGTCTATAGTGCGTGCACCCTGTAACCGGCAGGACTCTTGACGGTTTAGGGTGGTTTGTTGCCTGGGTTTATAGATAAGGGTTGGATCTAGCGTTTTCCGTTGTTGCTTGTTGCCGCATACCTAGTCCAATAGAAAGAGCCCAGTGTTTATATATCCCAGGACGTAACAGCTCGGAGAGCCGGAAGTTCAATGGGAGGTACACGATAAGGCACTGATTTAACCCGTGGAGCCCCGGCTAGTTTTGTAATGTTTGTTCACCAGAACCCGGCCGGTTTTCAAAAAATGGTTTTATTCCAGATACAATAGCGAATGGGTTAGGAATGAAGGAAAAACCACGAAAAACCGCTCAAAAAGCTTAAAGAATGGTCCTACAGAGTCCCCGAAAACGCATTTTACAAGAGTAAAAAATTGAAGGCAATTACCCCAAAAAAACAGGTTATTGCGCGCTCACGCGCACGCACGTGGACTTTGAGAGTTTTCAACCATCGGCACAGTTGCGTGGGATACGTACACAGTTCCCATACAAATCTGAGCCCTCTTGAGTGGCTACATCTGAGGTTACGGTCGGCGCAATTAGGGTGACGCGCCAGACGCGTCTCTGGGGCTGTGCGTTACATACATCGCCGACACGTCAGACGCGTCGCTGGGGCTGTACGGGTTAAAGGGGGGGTGGTGTCCAACGTCCACATCATGCACCGCATGAGTTGTGAGGCCTGGGTGCTCGGCAAACACAGTGGGGTATGAACAAAATAGGTGCTGGGTCACTGCACGCTGTTGCTCAGGCAGGTGCTCTAGCGCCTCAACAGCCACCTGGTTCGTGTTCCCCGCCCACTGATCCGCCGAGACATGACAATCCCAGCTCTCCTCCACCTGTGCCTCACTGTCCCCCTCTCCTTCTCCACCTTGGCCGCTTCAAGCCAACACAGGGACAGTAGGCTGCTCAGGTGGGTGCCTCACGAACTCTTTTAGCAGGTTCACATGACAGAGCTGATTTTTCTTCTGCCTATCCGGAGTAGCCACAAGGTAATCTAGGTCAGACAATGCACGACCTTGTAAGGACCGACAAACTTAGCCGACAGGGGATGGCCTACTAAGGGCAATAAGACCAAAACCTCCTGTCCAACTACAAACTCCCAGAGCTTTGCCTTAGTATCATATCGATCCTTTATCAAGGCCTGATTATCTACCAAATTTCTCCCTGCCAACTCCAGGCTCTTCAGCATCCTGTCTCTACTCTCAAGGACATACTTAATTAGAGAACATGGCTGCACAGTCCCTTCCCAGATTTCTTTAACCATACTCAGAGGACCTCTAACTTGATGGCCGAAAACTAGCTCGTTGAGACTAAACCCAAGACTCTCCCCAGGTACCTCTCTTGCCGCAAACAAAACGTACGGTAGCCCCAGGTCCCAATCCTTGCCGTTCTCCAAACAGTAGCACCGCAACATGCTTTTCAAAGTGGAATGCCATCTTTCCAACACCCCTTGACTCTCTGGGTGATAAGCTGAATAGACAACCGTACGAATCCCATGCTGCTGCATGGTCTGTTTGAAGAGTGTGGACGTGAAATTCGATCCTTGGTCTGACTGAATTTCCTGCGGGTACCCGTACCTCGAGCAATACAACAGCAAATTTTGCACAACAGTTTTAGACTTGCCATTTCTCATAGGGTATGCATCAGGGTAGCGAGTGGAGACATCCATGAGGGTTAGCAAAAACCTGTTACCAGCACTAGTGGGAGGCAGAGGGCCTACCATGTCGATGATAACCTTGCTGAAGGGCGGACCAATAGCAGGCACTGGGTGCAACGGAGCCTTAGGTATGCTCTGATTGGGCTTTCCCACCCTCTGGCAGGTACCACACATCGCCACCCATGCCGAAACTTGGGCTTTAATACCTGGCCACCAGAACAACCTAGATAACGAAGCCAACGTTTTTCTCACACCCAAGTGACCTGCCAATGGAACATCATGCGCCAACCGCAACAGGCTATCACGACACTTCTCAGGAACCACCAACTGGTCCACCGCTCTTGCCCCACCATCCCAACTACGTCTGGGATCTAAAACACGGCGGTACAGGATTCCCCCAACATGAAAAAAATCTCCCGACTTTGCATCCCCGTCCTCGTCGAGTTCAATCGCCTCGTTCCCACAACTCTCAAGCCCAGGATCTTCTGCTTGCAACCGACATATATCCGGGTCTGCCAACCTATCTAAGTGCTCCTGAAGCAACTTGTGGACACCCCCAATACTATGCTGCTCAAGCTTTGCCTGCTTCGCCTGGGAACGTTTCTGTCGCGGAGTGCTATCACGCCCAACCATGTCACTAGGGGGGACAGGTTCTGGGGCCACTCCGGACCTCATAATGGGTGCAAGTACCGAGTCGCCAAGGAGTGTCGCTGAATCCAAACTCTCAACCCGATCAGCCTTGACTTTCTCCTTCCGACCCTTCCTCCGCTGGCCTAGGACTTGGGTACTAGGCTGTGACACCTGAGCGGACTGAGATCTGGTGACAGCACAAGCCATCTGCGGCATCTGACTCCTCTCCAGTCACTCTTGCCCCTCCCTACTCGTGTCGGCCGCCCTCTCGGCAACGACTAAGGGTGGAACCTTGGAAGTGGGCACCGCAAAGTCGTTGCCGAGAAGGAGGTCAACCACCTCAACTGGCAATTTCTCCACCACACCCACATCCAACTCCCGTGTCACACCGTCTACCTCAAGCTCCATTCTAACCAGCGGGTAAGGCCGCGTAGCATTGATGCCTTGAACCACCACAACCCGAGCAATGTTAACAGGCTTGCCAGTGAAATTCTTAACAAGTGTCTGGGAAGCACCCGTATCACGCAACAACTCAAGCCTATGCCTCACACCAGCCCACCTCACAGTGCCGTGCCCCCTATGACCACAAAAAACATCACGGACGGGTGACGAACCCTCCTGCTGCTTCTGCACCGGCGATGACTTCGCAACCGACTGTTTACCCCGGGCAAACGCAGAAGACCTCAAAGACACGCCAATGTTGCTCACTAGTGACACCACTGCTGTAGGCGGTGCTCTCGGACATGAGCGCGCAATATGCCCCTTCTTATGACACTTGAAACATTCCACCTCACTCTTGGACTTCCCCTGAGATGGGTAAGGGCCCTGGCCTTTCTTTAACGGGAAGGGTTTCGACTTGGGATCATAATTGGCAACAGTACTCTTGAATGGATAATTGTTTGTGTCACTAATTCAGGGGGGTGGGGTGGTACGCCTCTTGTTACCTGCCTCAGCTTTCTGTGCAGACCCGCACCCGCGAATCAGTGACAACGTGAGGTCAGCCAGCTCAGCCGCCTCTTGTAGAGTTTTCGGTCGCTTTTCTTTAAGGTTAAGAGTCAAGTCACTGCCAGTACATTTAAACAAATTGTTCCAGCAACACTAGTTGTTTTACGGAATCAAAAGTAGTTGCCTTCTCTGACCTTAACCAATTTTCAAATGCATCTGACAGATCTCTAGCGTGTTCCTGGAAAGTACTCTCCTTTCTTTTTGGAACCGCCCTAAACTTCAGCCTATAGGTCTCTGGCTGTAGCTCATACGCCCTCAGGACAGCCTCTTTTAACAACTCGTAATTCACACAGGAATCTAGGGGCAAAGCATCGTACGCCTTGAGTGCTTTCCCCGTTAAACGTGAAGAAACAAGGGCTGCCCACTTCTCCTCGGGCCATTGGTGCTCCTGGCACTTTTTCTCGAACCGGAGGAAAAATTCTGTAACTCCTAACTCATCAAACACTGGAACCAACTTTAGTAGATGCGACAGGGACTGGTTCTGGGCTCGACCCCCCTGGACGACCCGGTTCCTCGTCACCTCTACATGAGTTTTCTCTAGGTCAATATCGGCACAATACCTTGCAGACTCTGCCTGATACCTATACTTGAGCTCAGACTCATGCTTCCGCTGCTCGAGCTCATGCTCAGCCTGTCGCTCCTGCTGCTTAAGTTTGGCGAGCTCGAGCCGAAACAACATCTCGGAAGACAAACCCTACTATTGGGGACCCACCCTGTGAATCACCTAGAGGCATACCCAACCGCCAGCGGGCATCGGCCTGCGGGAACGTACCCGGCTCCTGAGCCCGAGGGGGCGCCATGATAGGAGTCGAGTGGAATGGAGGCTGGGCCGAAGGTGCCCCAGCTCCCGTTCCACCCGAAGCCCCTTGCACCCCACCGAGCACACAGGTAACCAGCTCACCTCTCGACAAACCGCTAGTACCGGGAAACCCTAAGACAGTGGCCACACACTGCAGTCTGTACCGGTCTAGCCCCGACACACGATCCGCCGACACAGGCTCCTCCAAAAATCTCCGAGCATCCTCCTCATTGTTCACCACCCGAACGCCGCTTAACAACTCCACCTTCTCCAATTCTTCGGCTGCCTCTCACACTGTGCCCTCACTATGCTCAGACCCATCCAGTGCCATGATGGAGTAAAAAAAAAAAAAAATCTCAAGTCCAGACAAAAGTAGCCAAACTTTCGCGTAGCTTTATTCACCAAAAAGTATTTGAAGATGCTCTTGAGTGCAATACTAGGTCACCAATAACTCCAACAAGTTCTATGTATCCTCAAAACAATGTCTACTGCCAACAATGCGAGAACAAAATTCAACCCCAAATGGCAATAAGATTTCTCCCACAAAAAACTGCAATATTCAGTTCACTATATTCTGGTCTAAGGTCGCCATATGTTATGACGACTAAGATAAAATACTAGGCAAGGTAGCCATTTGTTACGACCGGCACTACGAAATAAACAAGTGCACTTAATGATGGACTAGATGATAGGCTATATCTGCAACAATGGTACGGTACGCTAATTCCAAACCCTCGAACTATTACGCTGGTGAACAACAACACTTAAACTCTCCAGAGTTCATCTCCTGGATAACGGGGTATCAATTAAATGGGTTTTAGTGCACTTCTACAAAGGCTTGCCGATGACGGCAAAGCCTACTCACAAAAGGAGTACTTTACGTTAATAAAATGCTCATAAGTAATAACAATGCTTGAATAAACTATAATAAGATTTAACCTCTCCGCGGCGCACAGGGGGTTTTCTACAGGGTAAGACTGTGCGCACCTATGATGATTTTGGGACCCATTGCCAATTTCGATAAAAAGTACATCATCGTGTAGGGAATGTTTGCGTGCATCGGCCCATATATATTTGACCCCCAAAAAAATTTCTGGGGGGGGGGAACGGTCCGTAGTTGAAAAATGTGGAGCGAATGGCACCGCGCGGCTAGATTGTCATCGAGCGGCAAGATTTCCCTGCCGAATTTTCACGCGCCCAGGGGATAGAAGGAGAGGGAGGAGGGGGTGGGTTACCGCGTATTATCACGTATATCTCCTTTTCTGAGCCCTTTTAGGCTATGTAGAGTATGTATACGTGTGTAGGCCACCCATATAACAATGAATATGCCTCATAGTGACCAAAAATTGCAATATATAAGGGAATTATAAGAGAATTTTTAGGCGGGAATGAAGATGTGTTGGAGGTTTGGCGGCAATTTATGAGCTGAGAGTGTGGTTTACGCCATACATATCACTTATATCTTGTACGTAGAGCACTGTCATGCTATAATACAGACTTGTACGTATGTATACGTGCCATATATCAAAATATATACCGCATATAGACCAATTCATGCGATATTTACGCACATTATCAATGACTTTCTATGCGTGAACCAAGGTGTGGGTAAGTTGTGCTGGGAATAAAAGGGGGAGAGGGTGTGTTATGCCATAAATATCACGTAAATCTTGTATTTAGAGCACTGTCATGCTATAATAAAGACGTGTACGTATGTAGGCGTCCCATATAACAAGGAATATACCGCATATAGCCCAATTGATGCGATATTTACGCAAATTGTGAATGTGTTTCTAGCAGACGGAAGCCTGAAAGGGTGGGTGGGGGTGGCTGGGTAGGAGGGAGGCTAGCAGGGAGGGAGTGAGTGAGTGAGTGAGTGAGTCGTGGAGAGAAGGAAGGCAGGCAGATCTCTAGATAGATAGCCAGCTGTGTGACAATTGTGGAGGCGCCCGAGGCATATTGATGTCTTGGGATTTTGAACCTTATGTCTACCAGGTGTCTGGTGTTTGTTGCCATCAAGAGTTTTACAATAACATGAGTCAGGAATGGAGAGAGAGAGAGAGAGAGAGAGAGAGAGAGAGAGAGAGAGAGAGAGAGAGAGAGAGAGAGAGAGAGAGAAACTGAGACATGCGTATGTCGTACGTATAAATGGACTTCAGAATTGCATTTTTATGCAAGCAGACATTGCATTTTAGACACATGTGAAGTACCACAGAAACATGTAGGCCATTGACTGTAAATAAAGTACTATATTATAGACCACCAGCGACGGTGGTCAGTAAACACAGGCAGATTGCCTTTTGTGATAGAGGGCTAAATATAGACTGGTGTCTCCTTACACTTGCGAAAGGGTAGATTGCCACCAGAGAAACTTATACTTATTTATTTCCAAGTAATATGCAACATAAATGTATATTCGAGACCTACTGCAATTATTTGTATGACAGTCATGACTATGTATAATCCAATATACGCGCGTAGGCGAGACATAAGAAAGCTGGTTGAGCAATTTGTGACACCCACACTGTTATTATTATGTTTTATTTACAATATTATACAATACAAATGTATTTGTGAAGAGTATTTTATCCATTATTGTATTTATACAAATTTTGTTCCCAGACAGAGCTGCTGTAGCTGGTGTAGCTGGGGCATAAAGGAGCGGCAAGGGTCACCGCTTGACCGTGTGAAAATGAGTGGAGTCACACTGAGAGGGACAATTTTGCTGAGTGTTTGGGCAATTTTTGACAGAATAAAGTTATATAATTACTAATTCTTAACAGAGACAAACTTTGATAAACCTTGGCATGATATAATTGATAATCCCATCAATTTACAAACATAAATTGGTGGGATAATTCATTTATTTTTGTATATTGTCATTTCGATTGTAGACACAAAGTTTTGAGTGATATTTGGTATGAGCTCCTGTGGCATGGTTGGTAAGGTCGCGGACTGGAAAACTCAAAGTGTGGTAGGGTAGTGGGATCGAATCCAGGAGGGGGTTATGGGGAAGGTTTCATATTGTTTAGAACATTTTTGATAAACAAATTTTTTACAAGATCATGCCATTGTATTCAAACAATATGAAATATTCATAGAATATATCATATTGTAAGAATACAATGACATGACCTTGTTTTTGTTTTTTTTCATTGTTTTTTTTTATTATCTTAGGTTTGACAGGATTTATTGAAACATATTTATTTTTGTACAATTCATTTGAGGTAAGAAAATAATTATATACACATTACTTTGGCTAATAACAAACATATATATTGATATACTAAAAAAATAAGGCATATTACATGTAAATCTTTGAAACTTATAAACTAAATAATGAAACATACAATTATATAATGTAATAGCTATATCACAGGGACATCTTTGGAACTTATACATTATATAATATATGTTACATTATGAGGTAGCGTGATCAATTAGGTCAGGTCAGGTAAGGTAGGGCGCGAGTGCAGGACAGGGCGGGGCAGGGGGCGAGTCCAGGGCAGGGCACGGGGCGAGTCCAGGGCAGGGCAGGGCAGGGCGACACTCAGTAATTCTTGAAGGTGTGGTAGTCCCTGAAGCAGTCACCCAGGCAGAGTGGAACTTTGCACTCGGCGCACATTGAGGTGACTCTTTTGGTGACATGGGGTTTCCTGACCCTGGTGCTGCAGACGGTGCACTGCGCCTGCCTGCGACGAGTGCCAAGCATCTCAGTGTTGATTGGGTAGTGTCTTTCGACACCCAGCTGGATGCGGTCAGGAACGTGATCCCCACGCCATGCCGTACGTCTGTGAGTGGTGGTGCCATACTTCTCCAGGAGTTGGTATGAGACGTTGTAGACGAACTCCTGGAATTTCAGCTTCTGGTTTGGGGCCATATCCTTTTTCGACAACCACAAGTTGTAGGCGTTCAGCATCGTGATATCAACTAGGTGGAGGAAGAGCTTGTGATACCACTTCACAGTCTTCCTCAGACACTCAACGCCTGACAGCTGACAGTCAGACTTGTCCACCAGGCGCATGTTCTTGGTATAGCACTACCATGTCGGGCTTGTAGATGGTCTTCCTGGTTCGGTAGTGGATTTTGCCAGAATCCACCTGGGCACCTGTGTGGACGGTGGAAAGCAGGTGGACGTCTCGCTTATCCTTCCATTTCAGGGCTGTCAGTTTCCCACACTTCTCGAGCTGCTTGAATTTCTGCCCCTTTCGTCGCCTTCTTCGCACATGCCTCTCGCGGTGTTCCTGGGCCAGGTCGTCTTCTGAAGGTGTGTCACTGGAGGAGGCATCTGTGAGAGGAATGACATTACCTGTGAACTTTGGCATAAACTTTCTTGTCTTTCTGACAGTCCCACATGACCCCGTTTGGTTGTCATGAAGAAACTGGCAGAGAGCAGGAGAAGTATACCAGTTGTCAGTATAGATGATGTGGCCTTTGCCCAGGTAAGGTGCCAACATTTTCCTGACGATGGCACCTGACATGCCCATGGGGTCATTGGCAGCGGCTTTCGGTATGTCAATGTCAGTGCCTGTGTACACGATCATGTCAAGCACTATTCCAGTTTCGCAGTCACACAAAACGAAGAGCTTGATTCCGAACCTATGCCTTTTCAAGGGGATATACTGCTTGAAAACAAGACGTCCTTTGAAGAGCACGAGCGGCTCATCAATCACCAAATTGAGGAAGGGGTAAAAGTATTTCCTATACCTCTCCAACAACATGGTGAACACATCCCGAACTTTCCATATCCTGTCAATCCTGTTAGGATTTTCGTTGTCTGCAAAGTGCATAAATCTTAGCAGCAACAAAAATCTGTCACGAGTCATGAACTTATTAAAAGTTGGGATGGCGATGAGAGGGTCGTGCTTCCAATAGTGTTGCAACACATGCTTCTTGATCAGAGGCATGAGGAACTCATGATACTGTTTGATGGTGATTCGTAGGACATTGGCAGCCCGGGTTTCGACGACGAAGCCCTAGCACGGGACCAAGGGTGGGGGGATTTGGGAGTGGACAGTGGGAGTGAGTCCGACGTCGGTGACGAGAATGAGGAAGGGCATCGTATGTCAAGTGAAGAGGAGGGTGATGATGATGAAGTGCTGTATCGCGACCATGGAAGCGATATTTCAGACGATGAAGGTGACGCAGACGACATTCCGATCCCTGGGCTGCCTTCGTTCGAGTGGTCTGACGGGGTCAATTTTGTACCTGACGTGCCCCAGTTCAATCCTGGGACGTCAGGAACAACTGACGACTGGCCCTGTGACGATCAAGCGAACGAAAGCGACTTCTTCCTCGCTTTTTTCGATATGGAGGTAATGACGTACATCGTTGCCCAAACAAACGCCTACTACAGGTGGGTGTTTGGCAGATTGGACGTCCTTTCTCCAAAAGCGAGAATACGAGGCTGGGTGGATACGACTGTGGACGAATTTATGACGTTCTTTGCCTTGTTGTTGTTGTTGTTGTTGTTGTTCCTCAAGCTGCCTGGCCGAACAGCCCCAAGGCCCCGAATAAGGCCAAGGCCATAATCGAGCGCCCCTAAAGAACCCTCCCTGCCGACCACAACAAAGCCTGGGTGACCGAAGCCACTCCATGGCGGGGAGCTAAGGAGGATGCGGAAACGCCCGGGAAACCAAAGTCCCACCCAGGGCCCTGTGCCCCTCAGCAATTATGAAGAGAAAGTTGAGGGGCAAAGGAAGAATGTGACGCTTTGGCTTCCAATCATGGTAGATTGGGAGGTCAATCCACGTTAGAGACGCCGTCACTTGAGATCTAGAAAATATATAAGTAAAAGGAACAGTCAGAGTAAGCTATGGGTATGGCAGAGATCGCTCAGTTCTCACTCTGATAGACCAGCCCATCACCACATGACTAGAACCCAATCCTCTCAGCATCAGCTAGGAAAGGCCCTAGAAAGCCGCCTTAGGCGAGGGGATAGCTCCCCTATTTCAACCCCTTTCGGGGTTGGGCACCCGCCTAGCGGGTGGTAGGGGCACTCTGGCTGGCGTACGGGTTCTCTTCCCTACGCCCGTGCCTTTAATTTTTCCTGCCCCCACAGGTTCTGCAGCCCTAGGGCGGCCTCTTGTGTCGCTGGTACCGGTGGCAGGGGTGGCAGTGGTGGCAGTGGTGGTGGTAGTGGTTGTTGCAGTGGCCTGGGTCGTGGTGGCAGTGTCCCGAAACACCAATGACCTCTGTACCTTTGTCGTGCTTGCACGTGTTTTTCGTGCTTTGGGTGCAGGTGTTTCGTCCTCCGAGCTGTAGGGCGTGTCGTACTGGTAGGTAGGGTCTTTAGCAGCCACCCTCTGCCTTCCACGGCGGCTAACACCACCAGAAGGAGGGCTGGTTGTGTCATCAGGGAGCGAGCGTGAGGGACGTGTGGGCTCCATGACTAGTGCGTGGTTACTGGCGCGGTGGTGCTTGCACGAGTGCGGGGCGAGCGTTTGGCGAGGTGGTGTCGAGAGTTGACATGTAGTACTACACCCACACCAATTTTCAGCCGCCTGGCTATAAACGCGCGGCTTTGGTACGCGTTCAAAAGCTCTGCTCTTAAGAGTCTCCCCGCAGTCCGCTGGGGGAACTCTTAAGAGTCTCCCCGCAGCTCCCGGGTTAATAAAGGAGTATATGCTTACGTTAACTTTAGTGTGAGTCTGTACTCAACACTAACCTCTACAATGCGCTATGAAAGCACTGGAAGTCTAGTCCTACAGCAATCAGGTATAGAATCTTCTGAAAACGTCTGATGCTCTAAGATGTTCGTTAATACAGAACAGAAATAAATGCAGGGGCAGGACACCAAAGCATGTATCTTAAATACACCAAAAAGTAGGATACATATATATAACAAGGGAGTGCAACAACTCTGTGACAGCACTAATAATAACCACTCAGAAACAGTATATACTTCCTTCGCCATTGTAACAGGCATCCTGGGTTGTGCACTATGCATCAACCTTGGCTAAAATAAAGCGTGAATAATTCCTAAAGCATACACAATGAAAGTTAATAAACACAATGCTGTATTTCTCACTAATAAAGTCTAGCAGTGGCATAAAAGGTACTAGGAAACTAGACAGAGTGCAAGCATGCTCGTAGCCTACTGTCTCCCCTTGAACAGATTTCTCTTATGTTACGTTAAGTGACTTGGAGGCTCTCTTGGTAAGTCCAGATCTCAAGTATCTGGTCTTACCCTGGCGCTCCACAAAGGTCAACACAATGAGGTAGCAAGTATGCAGGTGAGAGTAGGCAACAGCCCTTCACTTGTATACTGCTACACTCGCAAAGGAAAATATGCACAAGGGTTACAGGCTAGCTAGCTTCGTCGATGTTGTACAGGCTCTGACTTGCCACATATATAACTCAGACAACGACCAAAGATACCTTCCACTGTCTAGCATTAAATAATAAGAGAGAACAGCTCAATAATTAGAAGCGCCCCAACACTAGGGTACCATTTGACTATGACTCTACTAATCCCTAACGCTAGTGCAAACATAAATGTGAGAACTGGTGCTGGTAACACGACTGGCCGACTATGGAAGTCGTATGCAGAACCAGAAGGGATAAGTAATTGAATAAAGATGGAAGTATGAAAAAAAGAAGAAGTTCAGAGAGAGAGAAAGTAGTATAGGGGGTTATATGGGGGACAGATTGCAAAGGACATGTAGGACCAAGCACGCTACGCCAAGCTCTGCAGGAGAAACGCAGCAGGAGCCCCCACAGGACTAACAAGGCAGCGGCACCCAATCACAGACGACTACGTCACGAGGAGGAGATGTCACGTGACGCGTCAGGCCAGCCAACCACTCACAAGCATGGGAAGCTCCTCCGAGCTAGGGAGGCAAACATACATACACACGCGCATACTACCACCTCACTGCCTACCTCGCTCTTTCTCCTTTAACTTCACCCAATGCATCTTATATTCTATGAATGATATAAAATACTTCCAAGTGTCACAGACAAGAATAAAGACCACCACTGATCTGTCTGTGACAACATGAACTCTATGAAAGAAAGAACATCGTTCTACGATTATTGTAGCCCATTTCACTGCCCTGGCGAGCGCTAGCGAGTTATGAGCGCATTCTGGCAAGCTGGCCAGCGTATCACTTGTTCTCACTAAACGCGGAATAGTGCACAATTTTCCTCTTCTACTGTTGTATGTCGTCCTGATTTCATCTTCGTTTTCCAGATTTGGTATCATTTTGTTAATTATTTTCCACACGTACATTGCTACATATCTCTCCCTTCTTCTCTCCAATGAGTACATGTCTAAATGCTGTAGTCTCTGCCCGTAGTCCATGTTGTTCAGTCCTTCGATTCGGGCCGTGTACGTTCGTTGTACTGCCTCTAGTTTTCTGATTTGGCCGATGTTTGTGAGGTTCCATAACTGGCAGCAGTATTCAACCAATGGTAGTATCAGGGCCTTGAATAATATTATTAACGCATGTGGTTCTCTTGTTTTGAATGTTCTAAAAATCCATCCCATATTCTTTCTGGCCTTCGCTACAATATTATCAATATGACGGTCGAAGCTAGCATCATCGCTTATTGTTATTCCCAGATCTCGCAAGTGGTTGCTCTGGATTATAATTCCTCCTTCTGGTGTTGTATAGTCCTTGTCGGCCACTTCCTGCTTCGGGTGTCGATATCTCAATAACTCGAATTTTGTGCTTTTGAAAATCATATTGTATATTTCTGCCCAGTAATATATCGTCTTCAGGTAAACTTGTATCATTTTATAATCATCTTCCCTTCTCACAATGCCCAGGAGTCAAGTGTCGTCTGCGAATGAGGTTGTTTTACAGTACTGTATACTCTGGTCGATATCACTGATATATATGAGGAAAAGCAAGGGGCCAATCACCGACCCCTGTGCCACACCACTTCTCACTTCTCACTTCTTGGATTCACTTCCTTCGACCATTACCGATTGACTTCTATTAGTGATAAAGTTCCCGATCCACGTGTGTAGCTTACCTATAATTCCAATATGTTCCATTTTTTGCAATACGATCGAGTGGTCAATCTTGTCGAAAGCTTTAGAGAAGTCCAGGTAGATGACATCTTCCCCATCTCATTCCTCTAGAGCTCTCAAAACATCCATCCTGTGTTGAAGAAGCTGCGACACGCACTATCTTCCGCTTCTAAATCCGTGTTGACCCTTGTTATAAAGCGATTGTTCCTCCAGATATTTGGTTACTTTTTTTACAACTATCCTCTCGAATATTTTAATTACGTGTGAAGTAAGGGCCACCGGTCTATAATTTTTTGGTTCCGTTCTCGGCCCACTTTTATAGATGGGTGATATTTGTCAGTGTTTTAAGAGACTAGGTATTTCCCCTGTATCCAGCGACTTTCTCCATATCATTGTGCAGTTGTTTGGATATAAAGGAGGCATACTGCTTCATACACACACGCACACGCACGCGCACGCACGCACGCACGCACGCACGCACACACACACACACACCTTGCAAGACATCACAACTGGTCCGGATAATTAAAATTGGACGACCGTTTATCATCCGGCCCGCGCCTAATTCACTCCACAGTACCCGGAACGTATAAACACCCATCATCTGGAATTAAGGGGAGACTGGCCGTTTGTTTGGTCTATTAATTAATGTATTCATATATTTTTTTAGTTTCCTCCCTAGACCTCCATCAAGCTTAGAAAAACACCCCTAGACCCCCCTTCAAGATAAATGTGTACATTTTTTGGTAGATAAATGTGTACATTTTTTGGTAGAAAAATGCCCCGGCCGAAGGCCGGTTCCTCTTAAAATTGCAGGCTCGCTATCGCTCGCCAGGACATAATCGACACCTAAATGGCACAAAAATAAATTGACAACGAAATTGGGCGAAAGGTGTTAAAATCGCCAAACTAATGGGCCGAACGTCTTATAATCTCAAAACTAATGGGGCTAAACATTAGGGAGAAGGAGGTCCAGAAAAACGGTCTGCCTCCCCTTAATGCGCAGTTGTTTGCTTCTGCTTGGGGGGGGGGGGATCCTTGTATAGGGGGGGTTTCATTGTTTGCTTTTGTTTGAGGGGGCTTGTTTGCTTATGTAGGGGGTGGGTTTCCTTTGCTTGTTTTATTTTTGCATTTGTTTGAGGGGGTTGTTTGCTTGTACAGTAGTTTAGGTGGGTTTCCGTTGTTTGCTTTAGTGGTTTGCTTCTGTTTGGGGGGGGGGGGGGCTTGTTTGCTTGCATTGGGGGTTTGTTTGTCATTGTTTGTTTTTGTTGTTTGCTTCTGTTTGGGATTTGTTTGCTTGTATAGACTATAAGGGTTTGGTTTCCATTGTGTGCTTCTGTTTGGGGTTTGTTTAGGAGTTTGTTTTCCATTGTTTCCTTTAGTTTTGGATTTGTTATGTGGTGTATACTCCTCGGATTCCATTGTTTCCTTTTATTTGTTTGTGTTTGCCGTAATTTGGGCCTTCAGCGTTTGTTTGCTTGTTTATGGGATTTGGTTTGGTTGTTTGCCGTAATTTGGACATAGTTTGGTTGTTTACCTTTGCTTGGAAGTTCTTCTTTGGTTGTTTGCCGTTGGTTGCTAGTCCTTTTTGTTTTCCTTATGGCGGGGGAGGGGAGGGGGGGAGATAGTTGCTTTTTCTTGAGCCCCTTCTCCCTCATGTGCCCCATTTGCGTTGAGATTATAAGACGTTCGCCTCATTAGTTTGCCGATTTTCAGACCATTCGTCCTTTTTCTTTATCTTTTGTTTGCGGAGCTCTAGTTTACTTTGGATTATTTGTTTATTTTGCTTGTTCATTTGTTAGTATTCGGAAAATATGAGACAGCTTTCGGTATTATGGGGTGTTTACTTTTGTTTGCGGAACTCTGGTTTACTTTGGTTTGTTTAATTGGGAGTTCTGTTGTTTACTGGTCGTCACTTGTTAGGCCGATTCTTGTTTTTCTTTGATTGTTTTGTGAGCGACTGTTGATTGATCTGTTGTTGTTCGCGTGATTTAGTTTGCCATTGTTTACTTGTGTTGATGGTACATGTTGATGGATCTTTGGCATTGTTTACGTGTTTATAAAGGAGTTATATTTATCTTTCGCTTTGTGTTGACCTTTGTTCAAACATGTGTGTTCATGAATACATACCGGTATATATATATATATATCTATATCTATCTATATATATATATATATATAGATAGATATAGATATATATATACAGGATAAATATATATATATAGATATATATATATATATATATATATATATATATACCGGGTATGTATAATTATATATATATATATACATATATATATATATATATATATATACAGGGTGTTTTAAAACAACACTGCCAGACCTCCTCTGCTAATTAGTAAATACAATAACGAAGAAGATTATCTAAGGACAAAATGTAAAATAATATACCATTAATGATTTAAACTGCATAGAGTAAAATAATTAGTGACACCCAGGAATGAGCTATAATCCGAACACGGGCTAGTGTCCCACCTCCCCCCCAAATAGCCTACCTCTTGCCTCCCATCCCAGTTTGAGTTTTTCTTCGAAGCTTTGGAGTCATAACGAATCTTCTCATGTGTTTAATCATCTGCTCGGCCATGGTGCTATCTTCTTCTGTTATAGTGATTTTATTTACCTTATAATATCACATAAATATGGATTGTCGTTATTTAGGTGTGTCTCTGCCTCTGTTATTTTATACTCGTTAAGTCCAAGTGACGTAAATTGTTTGTTTTGGGTACCATTAGATGATTTTAAATATTCATTAGTAAACACCGTATACTTGTATGTCTACAGCTACGTAAAATCGTCAAACTTCAACCATAAAACTGATAGACATATTTCGTTAGTACTCTGTGATAATAGTAACGTAATGAGGTATTTGTATTGAAACAGTAAATTGCACAGGAACACTTTTTTTCCCATTCAAACAGTTTCACGAACGATTAAATTACCTATAGCAGTGTTCGGATACCTGACCCAGACTTGAGATTCATTATTTTACCTCCTGGTCATCGTTAAAAATGGTGCATATCTTATTACGCTACTTGGATTATAATACTTAGCAGTTTTCTTCTAATTGCAAAATATCATTTCCAATAATATGTTACTTTGATTTTGTAATTATTCATATGTGATTAGGTCATTAGATATCTCCTCTTTACCTTTTTTACTTGGTAATCATTCATATTATGTATCATATGTTTTGTGCTGAGCTCAGAACCCTGTTTTGCTACATTTCTAAATAACCATTTATCTCCGTTAGAATATATTTTTGGTAAAAATAGAATAGAAATATGTGTATTATATATTTTGATCAATGTGGTCGTCATACTCTGGCAGTGTTGTTTTAAAACACCCTGTATATATATATATATTTATACAGTATATATATATTTTATATTTATATATATATATATATATATATATATATATATATATATATATATATATATATATATCTGCATCCATATACTTCTAAAATAATGATGTACTGCCGCGACATACATCACACATAAATAATTATGTACTGCCACGGCCTGCGACATACATCACACATAAATATTGATGTACTGCCGCGACATACATCACACATAAATAATGATGTACTGCCGCGACATACATCACACATAAATAATGATGTACTGCCGCGACATACATCACAGCCATAGAACCATAGAACTCTTAAATTCTGATCTAAATACTATTTCCAATTGGGGCAGAGAAAACCTTGTTAACTTTAATGCTTCCAAAACCCAATTTCTCCATCTATCTACCCGTCAGGATCTCCCAGCGGACTATCCCTTATTCTTCAACAATACAAAAATCAACCCTTCATCTTCTCTCAATATTCTTGGTGTCTCTTTTTCTTCTGCTCTCATTTGGAAGGACCATATTACCAGTCTTGCTAAGACAGCCTCCCAGAAGCTGGGTGTGCTCAACCGCCTTAGGGGGTTCTTTTCCCCTGCACAGCTTCTTGCTCTGTACAGGGGCATAGTGCGCCCTTGTATTGAGTATTGTTCACATGTGTGGGGAGGTTCCTCTCACACTGCTCTCCTAGACAAAGTTGAAAGGAAGGCCTTTCGTATCATTAACTCCCGTCCACTCACCAACTCTCTGCAATCTCTCTCTCTCCGCCGCAATGTTGCATCTCTCTCGCTATTCTATCGCTACTATAATAATCAGTGTTCCTCAGAGCTATCCCAGTGCATACCACCTCCTTTACGTAGGGCACGTGGTACCCGTCTTGCAACTCAATCCCACCCCTACTCTGTGCAACTCTCCAACCCAAGAGTGAAACGTTACTCTCAAACTTTCTTCTACTCAACAGCTGAGCTCTGGAACTCTCTCCCAGAATCAGTCTTTCCCTCTTCCTATGACTTAAATTGCTTCAAACTCCGTGTGTCCAGGCATTTTGGCTCGAACGTCCCTTGATTTTGGCCCTGTCACTCTTTCAACTATGGGGGAGGCACTCGCTATAGGCAGTTATGCCTTTTGCCTCCCTCAATCACATAGAAAAAAAAACAAAAACAAAACATAAATAATTATGTACTGCCGCGACATACATCACACATAAATAATGATGTACTGCCGCGACATACATCACACATAAATAATGATGTACTGCCGCGACATACATCACACATAAATAATGATGTACTGCCGCGACATATATCACACATAAATAATAATGTACTGCCGTGACATACATCACCCATAAATAATGATGTACTGCCACGACATACATCACACATAAATAAAAATGTACTGCCGCGACATACATCACACATAAATAATGATGTACTGCCGTGACATACATCACACATAAATAATGATGTACTGCCGTGACATACATCACCCATAAATAATGATGTACTGCCACGACATACATCACACATAAATAATAATGTACTGCCGCGACATACATCACACATAAATAATGATGTACTGCCGCGACATACATCACACATAAATAATGATGTACTGCCGCGACATACATCACACATAAATAATAATGTACTGCCGCGACATACATCACACATAAATAATGATGTACTGCCACGACATACATCACACATAAATACTGATGTACTGCCGCGACATACATCACACATAAATAATAATGTACTGCCGCGACATACATCACACATAAATAATAATGTACTGCCGTGACATACATCACACATTAATAATGATGTACTGCCGCGACATACATCACACATAAATACTGAGGAACACCAGCATTATACCTTGCTTCAGTTCATTTATGTGTTTATGTGCTTGTTTGTGTGTGTATATGTGCCATTGTGCGTGTGTGTGTGTGTGTGTATGTGTTGATGTGGGTATATTCTTGTGCGTGTATGTGCGTATATATGTGCTATTGTGCTTGTGTGTGTATGTGTTTGTGTATAATTATGTGTTCGTGTGTGTCTGTGTGTATATGTTTGTGTGTGTATGTACTGTTGCGCTTGTTTGTGTATGTGTTTGCGTGTGTATATATTTGTTCAGGTGTGTCTGTATGTGTTTGTGTGTATATATGTGTTCGTGTTTCAAATGTGTGTAACTGTATGTGTGTGTGTTCGTGTGTCTATGTGTATCTGTGTATGTGTTTGTGTGTGTATATGTTTGTGTGTGTATGTGTTTGTGTGTGTATATGTTTGTGTGTGCATGTGTTTGTGGGTGGGTGTGTATATTATGTTTGTGTGTGTATATGTTTGTGGGTGGGTGGGTGGGTATATGTTTGTGTATATATATTTGTTTGTATATGTGTGTGTTTGAGAGTGTATGTGTTCGTGTGTGTCTGTGTATACTTAGAGATACATACTTACACTCCTGCAACATAAAATATATACATACATTCAGACGAACGGTGAATATAATTATTATTGTTTTTTGTGTGTGTGTGTGTGTGTTTGTGTGTGTGTTTTTTTCTTCTATATTCCAACTACTCCCTCTCGGGCATAGGCTGAGAGCCTGTACATTCAACCGCTAATCATTGAACGGTGAAGCCCGTGAGGTCTCGTTCCAGTCTAGGGGGTGAGACATGTGAAGCACTTTTAGCTGCAACCAGCCCCTGCCATCTTGCCTTCGCAGGATGCATGGGGCTTAGTTGCCCACTCACGGCTCGAAGCAGCCCCATCTCTGAAGCTGCCTCGCTCCAGTGCTTCACTGTCTCATCTCCTAGACTCGGACCCTCATTCTCAGAGCGCCACCTATTGAGCAATGACTTCATTACGCATTGCCCCCCTGTAGCATATTTTGAATATGGAAATATTCATACAGTGCTATTTAATCAGGGAACAATGAGGGTATTTATTTGGCATTTCGGTGAGCTTCGTGGTAATGCACTAATACTAGGTACAGCACAATTTCATTCCAATTATATCTTCCCATTGACATATCGGGATTCGAACCCGGGACCATTGGATTACCAGGCCAGTGGCAAGACCACTCCACCACACCTCCCCTATGTGTGGGTGTATGTGTGTGTGTGTACTACGTCAGCACATAATACGCACAGGGTCAACATTGCACCCCATGTGAATTATTCCGTGTGTCTCTGTGTGCTTGTGTGTGTATGTATGTGTGCGTATATACTATAGCAACACACACACACATACACACACACACACACACACACATACACATACACACAGACAGACAGACGGCTAACATTATACCGTGGCTGAATTAATAAGATAAATCCACTGGCCTTGTGTGTGTAATTAAAGCAGGGTATGTGTATGTGTGTGTGAATGAGTGTTTCTATGTTACTCAGTTACTTGTTCGTCAAGGGGAATCCACGCAATGCGAGCTAAGCTCATTATTATCGCGCCTCCTTAACTGGGAATGTATTGCGTGACATGCATGTTAAGTGATTTATGTACTGTTGGAATGGCTGTGGATGTGTGTGTAGTCTGTATTTTAGCCAATTGGCGACATCGGAAACGAAGGCTTAGGGTGGATCTGTATGGTACCATTCTCACTATAGACGGTACCGTCTCGCCCAAAGGCTTAGGTAGCCATCAGCTTAGGTGAACCATACGATACCCATCTCGCCTTGTACCATTTTTGCCAACCCCAGATGGGACGTCACAACGTCGTCCACTTATTCCAGGTACCTATTTACAGCTAGGTGAACTGAGGCTAACACATGAAAGGAGACAAGCCCAATTTGTCTCCGCCCGGCCGGGGATTGAACCCCCGACCCCTCGTGTGTGAGACGAGAGCTCTACCTAATAGGCTACGGGCTGTGTGTGTGTGTGTATGTGTATGTGTGTATGTGTATGTGTGTGTGTGTGTAGAGGTGTGAGGTTCTTTACTCCGATGACACCGTGTTGATGTGGATCTTCAGTAGGCCTCTCTGTGATGAATAATGTTTGTAGAAAACTGCCACCACTAATAGTTTATAGACATATTAGGAGTCTGGAATTAATCAACCCATGCGATCAGCCTTTCCTTTATTTGTTGTATAAGTATGCATTAACACAGGCAGGAATCAAATCAGGTGTGAAATGATGAAATGGTGAGAATGGTGAAAGGGGGTGTGTGAGAGCGTGGTGAGTGGACCTCCGCCCTCGACTCGTGTCTGTCCAGTTCTCTCGTGTGATCGCCGTCATGCCTAGGTTCAACCGCACCTCGCCTTCCGAGAATGCATAACCAATGATGAAAGCGTGAATAATCCTGAATGACGAGTGAATAATAATACATGACGAGTGCATAATCGTGCATAATTCCAGTCCAGGGGTCTCCTGGTGTTTAGGTTAGCAAGTCGTTAATATAGGAACGAAATGATTAATCAGCATGTTTACCTTAGCTATTGATAAGGACACCTGTGGTCTTGCCTCTGGACCACAGCTATCAGCTCCTTGTACAGGCATATACAAAAGTCGTGTCACAAGTATGAATTGAGTTATGAGTTGTCTAAATATGAGTGAAAAGATCGTATAACAGAGGACAGAGTAACACTGACAGCATGATTTAGCGTGAGGGAATATACTCGCCAGCCAAGACAGCTGACGTGGTTCTGGTGTACCCTACCCTGTGATATGTTGGTGTGAAATTCAGGTAGAATAATCAGGATGAGGTCCTTAACCAAACATAAAGCGAATAAGGGGAGGCAGTTGTTTTTTCGAGTCCTACTCCTCCCTGATGTTTAGCCCTATTTGTTATGAGATTTCAAGACATTCGCCTTATTAGTTTGGCGATTTTCAGACCTTTTGCCCCATTCCTTTGCCAATATTAAGACCTTTCGTGCCATTTAGGAGTAATTTTTTTCCTGACGAGCGATAGCGAACCTGTATTTGGAAAGGATTGACCTTCGGCCGGGACATTTTTCTACCGAAAAATGTACAAATTTATATCGAAGGGGATCTTGCGGGTGTTTTTTTAAATTTTGTTAGAGGCTTAGAGAGCAAACTAAACCCCCTACTTAAACCATTGAGCCGAACCAGTAAATTATGCTGCACAATACCGTCTGAGCTCCCTTAAGGTTGTGACGCCAAGTTAATATTGTGTGATAATACTGTAAATATTTTCAACCTATTATATTTGTAAGAGATAGTCATTACTTCCAAATAAGATACACCGTAGCAGTCCTTTGCTATATATTACCTCATTGCTTACTGTGTTAGCTTAATAATCCAATAGGGTTGATAGCCTCAGAACTTGGGCTCTCATTTTTAAGGTAATTACCTCAGATTAGCGTAATCTCACCTCATTTAAAGTAATTCTGAGGTAATGGAATTGTTTAGGTAATTCTGAAGTAATCCAAGTATCTACCAGGTAATTCTGACGAAATCCAAGGTAAAGCTTTATATTGTGGTCATTAATAGCCATTTGTAATACCAAATAAGTAGACATATATCAAATAATTATTAGAGTACTTTGATAACCTTGCCCGATCACTTCGCGTCTGTAGCCTACATTGTGTGACCGTTGTCATTCAGTACCTGTATGATAAGTGGCTGGGCTGGCCGTTGGTTTACAAGGAGTTTACATCAACTCCTGTCCTGGTGCCGCCAGTCAGAGTCTCAGTCTGACTGGCGACACACGGACATGAGATATACTTAGAGACAGTTAGGAGGACATGGAAAGCAGCAACTGAGCTGCCTTAATTTGTGCTTACTATTAATTTAAGAGGTGTGTACAATACATATATATATATTTTGTGTCATATGTTTCAGATACTAATAGTTTACTGTTAGTTCTAGAGGATTTCAAGAATCATTGTCAAGGTCTTTGCGTCTAGATTATTAAGCCTCACTTACGTGAGACCTCACTGTAGCCTATTCCTTCATAAACGAAATAAGCAGAAACATACAGTGATCTTTCTGAAATTGAATGGGATTTAATACTTTATCACAAACTAGACATCAATTATTTGATTTTCGTTCGATATTAGGGTTTGCCGGTTTGGTAGTACCCTCCTAATGTGTGCTTATTTTGTTGTAAGTACAAGGGATGCAGTTGCACAGCCCAGCCGGTAGTTTTGCATAACTACAACTGTTATTTTAGGTTTTATTTATTTTATTTTTGTATTTTAATGGTTTGTAAGTGTGTATTGTATTGTTAGAAAGTGAGGAAAACACTATTTATTAGCATTTGCATTGTTAATTGTAATTCAGATATTCCAACAATCTAGGAGTTTACTCAATTTAGTCAACTTTTAAAAGACATTAGCCTAACCTAACAACTTTACCTAACATATCCAAGTAATATGGGTGGGGCCTGCCACCCCCACTGATTAGGTATTAAAACTATAAAATAATGTCGATAAAGTCTATGGTGTTTACTCTGCAATCTTCAGCTTTGGCTGTCGATAACAGGAAAGTACCAATAACAATGTACTGACGTCTTGTAGGTGAAGCTCCACTCTAATTGGCTACTGATTCTGAACATCGGGGAGGAGCCTCCAATGAGGCTAGAATGTAAACAAAGTGTCCTGGATTGGCTGTACAAAAATAACTCTGAAAATGTTATAGGGGAGTGAAAATCAAATTGACAATTTTTTTTTGTTTTGCTCTTATCCACACATCAGTAAGGTTCCCTGAGTAAGGTAAGAGCGAAAAACAATAATTCCATGAGACAGGAATCCCTTAATCGAGGAGTTGTTGTTCTGCAGAATACCCGCCCAGCCAAACACTGATGCAAACAGCAGAAACTTGCTCAATTGTATATAATGTAAGTAATCTGTGTAGTAATATTACTAAGAACACAATTTAATATCTCATATATGTATATTATGTACCAATTCCTAAATTATTCACAATATTTCCATTACTATGTTTAATGAATCTCCCATATAGGCCTACTTAAATGGCATTCCCATTTTCAAAAGGTATTTTCCTTGAACTTTAATTATATTTTCCAAGTTTCGTTATTTTGAGGTTTTTCCCATGCATTTTAAACTGAAAATATACTAGTATAACTACTGAAAAATTGCATTGTAAAATTAAACAGAGTTATTAAACGTATTTGTCACCTTACTGGTAGTTTACTATAGGGTAAAACAGAGAGTAATCACACATAGATACTAATATATAGTTAGTTATAGGAAAAAATTACAAATAATGTACTATTTAGACAAGGTAATTCTGGAGTAATTTCAATTGAAAACTGAGGTAAAATCTTACGATTTAAGGTAATTTTCCACATATTCCAAGGTAATTTCAATATTCCGTTCTGAGAGCCCATTTTAACTAACTAACTGTATAGGCCTATAATAAAGCTGGCATCACACGAGAGCTTTTTCACTTAACATGTATCCTCGAAACTGGTCTGGCAGCTTATGGGTGGTCAACATATACATTATTTCGGTTGCCTAAATTCATCTATCATCAGTCTAGTTTCCGATACCAGAGCAAATTATTCCAGAAATGTTGCCTGAAAAATATTGATCATCGAATGTTGAGTATAAAAGCTCTCGTGTGATACCGACTTTAACCCATTCAGTACCGGTGCCGTCTTTTTCACTTTATTCTGGCTACTAGTAGACGATAATATTCAGTTTAAATAGGGCCTCTAGCAATTTACAAGCTTCGAATTATCTCACCTAACCCTATCTTTACTCCACAGACCCTTCTTCAGCTGCACATAAACGTCTACATAGAACAAAACTAAATAGACGTCGCCGGCAGGGTGTCAAGCGAGTTCCGAGTCCACTATTTTGAGCCTATATTATTGTATAATTTAACCCTTTGAGTACCAGCGACGTGTGGTATATTATATTCTAGCTATATTTGGACGATATTATGCAGCTTAGGAAGGATCTGTGGGATTTAAAGGCTTGGTTGAGATACTTTGAAGCTTTATGATGGCTAGAGGTCCTTCCTAAGCCGAATAAATTCGTCAAATCATGGCCAGAATATAATTAAAAGGATTTCACCGGTACTGTACGGGATAAAGATCAAATTATGGTTTGTAGGTGAAATGATGTCGTTGGCAGTGATGAAATTGCCAAGACAATGCTATTTCATGTTAATTTTCTTGTATTCCTTTTCATATTCATTCAAGTCTTCAAGCAATGTTGTTTGTATAATATAAAGATCAAATTATGGTTTATAGGTGAAATGATGTCTTTGGAAGTGATAAAATGGCCAAAACAATAGCATTTCATGTTAATTTTCTTGTATTCCTTCTCATATTCATTGAAGTCTTCAAACAAAATTGCTCTACTTTGTCACTCTGGTCGCCGGTACAGAAGGAGTTGAAATATACAATTTACAGTAGGCCTAATAAGTGATGTCTCGGCACCCATTCCGTTTTTATCAATAATTGGTATCAGCAATATTTACACATGATTTCTTCTTTTTGAGTGAGATATACAACCATGTTCCTACACTTACCCACCCTATTCAACATCTGACATACATTAATACAGCACAGAGCGAGCCAAACATAATAACAACTGAGACATGACTTATTAGCGCCACTGTACAATACAATGCATTATATTTTTTGTATTTATCTTTCAGGTGAGTCAATCTGGCTGAGTGAAGAAGATTTTGGGTGAGTAACAAAGTGATTCAGGTGTTTATGAAATGTTAACCCTTTCAAGATCCGTTTTCCGATGATTATATTCAGATTAGGATGGGTATATGGAAGTCAGAGGGTTAATTGAGAGTCTTTACCCGTATATTTCCCACAGATCCTTCTTAAACTTAAATGTATAAACAAATTACCAGAACATCCTGAATTTACCAAATTGACCAATTCCTTGAATATGATGAGAGCACGTTAATATATGTGCAACTATTTTGCATAGGAAACAAATTCACTTACTCATATAGTGATGTGGTGGTTTTGTGTTTTTTTATTTCAAAATTTTATTTTGCTAAATCATCATTTCCACATAGTGATTTGTATAAGTATGTTTGTCTTTATATTGTGTCGTCCCTGTTTTTGTTTGTTTATTTTGCAAGTTTTACATTATAACTATAATATTAAAAACTGTATAAAATCGGGTGGATGGGACTCGTTAGCCATGGTCGGCAACTCATCTAGGGGAGACAACCTTATACAAATTTAGGTGGATGGGACTCGTCAGCCTTGGTTGGCAACCTGTTTAGGGGAGTAAACCTGATACAAATCCGCACTGCTTACCTAAGGGTAAGGCAGGTTAGTGGATGGATTAGCCGAACACCACTGTAGAAAAATAGTGCTATCAAGATACACAGAGGGCCTCGGAGTCGGATGGATCCTAAATTGAGTGGTCAATCCTGTAAGTCCTTCACTAAACTGGCTCGAGTTGTCCCTCACAGGGAATAGGTGCGCTTGGGGGGCATTCTGCGTATGGCCACCCTCGTAAGGGGAGTAAGGCGTCCGGCAATAGATAGATAGATAGATAGATAAACTCGTCTAATGATAGCCAGAATGAGCTCTCAAAATGCGTCACAATCATCAAAGGGTTAATTTAACTGCATACATAATCATATCACATGTTAGATAGGAACGCACGAACAAGTGATTAAGATTATTATAATTATAATCATTATTATAATTATTATCATTCCTATGTCATTATTTTTTCTCCAATATCGTATCGTAATGATTTAGTTGCTTCCAAAAATGAACCCTTTGAGTACCAGCGACGTGTGTGCAAGTATATTTTAGCTATATTTAGACGATATTATGCAGCTTTGGAAGGATCTGTTGTAGTTAAGAAGGTTGGTTATAGTTTGAAGCCTTAGTATAGCTAGAGTTCCTTTCTAAGCTGAATAAAATCGTCTAATTGTCACCAGAACACAATAAAAAGTATATCCCCGGTACTGCATGAGTTAACTATATTCTGTTCCAAAAAAGTAGGCCAAAAATCTTGAGCATTATCCTATACAACTCACGAACGACTGGACCAATCGAGCTAACATGTCTACCACATGGGAAGGGTCGGCCAGGTAATAGGTGTGGAAAGTTACAGCCCATTTGCTCTAGCCCTTTTTGAGTCGCAGAGGTTAGGGTTACCAATTTCTGGCCTACATATTTGGAACAGGGTATAGCATGGCGAAAGGTTTTAAAATCGACAAATTAATGGGGCAAACGTCTTAAAATATCAAAAACTAGTGGGGCTAAACATGGGGGGGGGGTCCATAAATAGCATCACCACACACCCTCCACCACCACCACCATCATCATAATCATCATCACCACCACTACCACCATCACCACCACCACCAACATCAACACAACACACCCTCCACCATCACCACCACCACCACTTCCACCATTACCACTACCACCACCACCACCACCAGTTTCACCCCCCCCCCCCCCACCACCACCACCACCACCACCATAACACATTGATATATCCTTGGAGGCCACATTAATTACTTCTCGGGAAAATTAGCCCAGATGGAGACCACGATTCCCTGATTATCACGAGTCAGGGGCTACGTTTGCTGAGAGAGAGAGAGAGAGAGAGAGAGAGAGAGAGAGAGAGAGAGAGAGAGAGAGAGAGAGAGAGAGAGAGAGAGAGTTTATAGTCGAGCAAACCCATACACACATTTTACATTATATATTTTAGACCAGTACGTGGAGAGAGAGAGAGAGAGAGAGAGAGAGAGAGAGAGAGAGGGGGGGGGGAGCGGGGGTAGATATCTATACATATATTTACATGCATTAACTGAACACAGAACTTACGATCAAAAAGAGGTGGTCAGGTTAGTGGTAATTAATACTGGCCTACATAAATTATGATGAATAGAGTATAATATTACTGTTCAATACATATATATATATATATATATCCAGACCAGATGGCTGGAGTACAGTTGGAAAGAAGAGCAATTGGACAGAGGAAGAACAAGTGCAGAAGTGAGAAGTGCAGTAGAAGACTGAAAGTTCTTGGGCTCAACCAAGTTGCTTCATTATATATATATATATATATATATATATATATATATATATATATATATATATATATATATATATATGTTAGTATAGTCAGGTAATATATTCTCTTTTAAACAGACGAGGTTAAAAGCAATAGCAGTTTCAGCATTCAGGATTTTATTGTTACAGCTTTCAATAGTTCTAACAATTTTCCTCTGGGGTTCAGAGATGAGATACAAAAGGTTAGCAAAATTCATGGTGGATCCAACGCTTCACAAGTAAACATCTTGCATCTTCAGGGAATGGAGAGGTAATGATTAGAATAGGGACAAAGCATCATATTTATACAAAATTCGAGGATCAAGTAGAGGGAGGTGGGCGGAGCTACTGGGTGTGTGGTGGCTGTTCATTGGTGGAAGGCAGTCTATTCGCGAGACGGGCACTAAATCTTATCGGTGGTTGGTTGTTGGCTGTGGGTGGCTGTGATTGGTTGGTGTTGTCAGTTGTGTGCTGAGCGTGGAAGCGTAAGGGAGGGGGGCACGGGGCGAGAGGAAGGCAGGGGGCAGCATTCCTGTAGCGCTTGCCTGAAGGAAGAATTTGAAGGTCTTGTGTTTGGTTGTTGATGCTGGGGTTGAGTGTTTGGATGTATAGAGCTTCTAAAATAGCTAGTCTTCTGGGGTCTGATTCTTTGTCGAGTATGGTGGTTTGTTTGTCTAGGTCGGCGCGAGTTAGGGCAAGATGGTGGGGGGCTTGATAGTCATCTTTTATAGTACCAGATTGAAGGTGGAGGGTTAGTCGACGGGAAAGGCGAGTCTGTGTCATTCCAACATAGGATAGGGGTCCACAGTCCCCAGAGGTGCAAATATGCTGGTATATCACATGATCGTCTTTCGGTTGGTTGGTGGAAATGGGGCGGTTACGGAGGACAAGGTTGGAGGTCTTAGGAGATTTGTAGTAAATAATGAGCTTTATTTTATTGTCAGGGTTGGTGGGGAGGACGTTTTTGTGAATTATTTCTTTCATAATGGATTCGTCTGTTGTGTGGTCGGAAGACATGTAGTTTCTGTAGAAAAATGTAATGTCATTGGCCGGGTTGATGCTAGGGGGGTCTTGTTTGTACCATTTTTCTAGGTGGTGGATGATGGCATTGGTGACGTCAGTGTTGGAATACCCATTGTTGACTAGGACCGGGGTGAGCCTTTCCAGTTCATTGTGTGTCATTCTAGGTGGTGCAATGGGTGAGGGCTCTCCTGACATAGGCGGCGATGGTGGACTGTAGGTATCATTTAGGGCATTCACTCTCCCCATTAAGACATTGGCCATTGTTAGTAGGTTTGGTGTACACTGTAGTTTTGAAGCCGTGGTCGTGGAGGGAGACAAGGAGGTCGAGGAAGGGTAGATGTCCATCGGTGGTTTCTTCGTATGTGAAGTTGAGTCCGGACGCGGCCATGAAGCGCTGCTGGAGGTCCCTGAGTTCGCCCAGGTCCTTCACCCGCACGAAGATGACATCCTACGACTCCAGAAAGACGGCAAGATCACCACCACCCCAGCCCTACAACCCACCCTACTAGCAGAAGCCGCCAAAACCAGGGGATCCCACCAAAGCAAGCTCCTTAACAAACACCACTTCAAAGCCGCTAAACAACTAAAAGAGAACCCCAACATCATCATCCGACGAGCTGATAAGGCCTCCTGCCTTGTGATACACGGAAAAGAAGAATACCTACGGAAAATGGATGACATTCTTAGTGATAAGAACAAATTCAAAAGGATCACTCGCAACCCTACTGACGAAATAAAATGGAAAGCCAACACCACCATCACTGCTATCAACGCCAAAGCCGATGGCGTACACCTAAGAAACTCATCGGCGAATTCACCCCAGGTTATGCTTACGGTACTATAAAAACCCACAAACCCGGGAACCCCCTCCGCCCCATCATATCACAGATCCCTACTGCTACCTACCAGACCGCCAAGGCCCTGAACAAACTCCTCACCCCTTTTGTTCCACGGCAATACAACCTCAACTCTGCTTATGACTTCCTAGAAATTCTACGAGATGCCCCCCCAGCTAACGACCACATCATCGCCTCCCTCGACGTAGAGAGTTTGTTTACCAACGTGCCCGTTGACAAGACCATAGATTTTATCCTACGTCGAGTTCACCACTGCCCTAACACCACTGCCCCTGGACATCCCGGAGAAGGCCCTGAAGACGCTCTTGGAACTATGTACCAAGGAGTCCCCTTTCCTCTGCCCCCGCGGGAATATGTACCAGCAAATCGACGATGTAGCGATGGGAAGCCCCCTGGGGGTCCTGTTCGCCAATTTCTTCATGGGAACTATCGAAGAGGAACTCCTGGTTGCCCACCGGCCCACTGTCTACTGCAGGTACATCGATGATATCTTCGTGCGGGTGAAGGACCTGGGCGAACTCAGGGACCTCCAGCAGCGCTTCATGGCCGCCTCCGGACTCAACTTCACATACGAAGAAACCACCGATGGACATCTACCCTTCCTCGACCTCCTTGTCTCCCTCCACGACCATGGCTTCAAAACTACAGTGTACACCAAACCTACTAACAATGGCCAATGGCTTAATGGGGAATGTGAATGCCCTAAACGATACCTACAGTCCACCATCGCCGTCTATGTCAGGAGAGCCCTCACCCATTGCACCACCTGGAATGACACACACAACGAACTGGAAAGGCTCACCCAGGTCCTAGTCAACAATGGGTATTCCAACACTGACGTCACCAATGCCATCAACCACCACCTAGAAAAATGGTACAAACAAGACCCCCCTAGCACCAACCCGGCCAATGACATTACATTTTTCTACAGAAACTACATGTCTTCCGACCACACAACAGACGAATCCCATTATGAAAGAAATAATTCACAAAAACGTCCTCCCCACATACCCTGACAATAAAATAAAACTCATTATTTACTACAAATCTCCTAAGATTTATTACCTTGTCCTCCGTAACCGCCCCATTTCCACCAACCAACCGAAAGACGATCATGTGATATACCAGCATATTTGCACCTCTGGGGACTGTGGACCCCTATCCTATGTTGGAATGACAAAGACTCGCCTTTCTCGTCGACTAACCCTCCACCTTCAATCTGGCGCTATAAAAGATCACTATCAAGCCCCCCACCATCTTGCCCTAACTCGCGCCGACCTAGACAAACAAACCACCATACTCGACAAAGAATCAGACCCCAGAAGACTAGCTATTTTAGAAGCTCTATACATCCAAACACTCAACCCCAGCATCAACAACCAAACACAAGACCTTCAAATTCTTCCTTCAGGCAAGCGCTACAGGCATGCTGCACCCTGCCTTCCTCTCGCCCCGTGCCCCCCTCCCTTACGCTTCCACGCTCAGCACACAACTGACAACACCAACCAATCACAGCCACCCACAGCCAACAACCAACCACCGATAAGATTTAGTGCCCGTCTTGCGAATAGACTGCCTTCCACCAATGAACAGCCACCACACACCCAGTAGCTCCGCCCACCTCCCTCTACTTGATCCTCGAATTTTGTATAAATATGATGCTTTGTCCCAAAACTTCCCTTCTTTCACCCTCACCCATCTTTTCTATATTCATTTGATTTGATTGCTAGCATTGGCTCTCTTCATCGGCCAATCAGCTTGCAGCCCCACCACCTGCCTCTCCACACTACCATGGCCACCAACAATATTACTTGTGGTACTGTCAAATGGTACAATTATAGGCAGGCTATGGCTTCATAACTACGAAGAGTAACGAGGATGTCTTCTGCCACCACACCAACATTATCAACAACAACAACAGCAAGAAGAAAGCCTCACTAAGAAATGGTGAAACAGTGACTTTTACCATCAAAACAGGGAGACAGGGACGTGAAGCTACCAACATCACAGGCCCTGAAGGAGCTCCAGTCAAGGGCTCCTCTTTCTCCCCACGGAATGCTCCACCAGAGTCAACACCACCTACAACTACAGCAGATGGGGAAGCAGTACTGAGGGCCAAGATCTTTGCCTGTATTCAGTCAGCCATGGCCATTGCTGGCCCAGACAAACACCAACTCTGCCAGCTAATTCCCTGTCTGTTGTCACACAACAATCTACCCACCATCACCATACCTCAGAAGGCCTTCTCCGCGACCCCTGCAAACATCAAAAGGGCGTCAACAAAGAAGAAGCCCCCCAAGACACAAGATCGAGTTCCAGAACTACAGGAATCTCCAACTCTTCACTTCCATGAAGAACACCAAGAAGAGGATGAGACACAAATGGAACCCGAGGAAGCCAGAGCATCATCATCACCACCAACTTCCCCCAACACCAAGCCAAAATCGCCCAGAAAGAGATCCCCAGGACCACTCCTTCCCCTCCCGACAAACCCGGAGACACCAACAAAAATCACCAAGGAGACGGAACCGGGAGAAGACACCATCGAGCTTTCAGAACTAACACTGAGCAGTATTGGATTCATCTGTGACGTCTTTGAACAAGATCCCGACGTTATGAGGCAAGCATATTCTTATATTAATCAAGAAGACTTGGAACGAACTCTCACAGATGAAGGAAAAAACAAACTGGAAGCAAGACTCAAAAGATCAGGTATAGACATCCCTAAGTTAAAATCATTCTTATCATCACTTTAGTAACTTAAGTACAACAATAAAGCATGAATGAAAGTTTTAAAAAAATGACTAGACAAACAAAATAAAGTAATAAACATCCCTCAACAACAGCAAGGTGGACGGCCCACAAACTTTTCTATTCCACTGTATTTCATCTTTCCTACTTTCTCTTCCCTCCACCCACTCTGAGGTGCCTCTCCCCCCCCCCCCCCCCCCCCTACCTTTAACCCTTAAAAAGAGGCTCACCACATAAGTCGAGTTAAATAAAGCTGGACTATGTGGCGGTGCTCGACATAGGTCGAGTGGCAATTTCAGCACGTAATGTTGCTGAGAGAGAGAGACAAGTGGTGGCAGGAGAGTAGCGAGCGTATGACTGCTCCAGACCACCGCGGCGAACCTACTGACACGAATCTCACCTCCCTCCTACCTCTCTCACTCGCTATATAAGGAATTGTATGGGGAAAGTGCCTAATTACATGCTTTTTGCACTCGCGTTGCACGGTTATTGCAAGAAAACTAGCCATCATAAAAGGATCGTTATGGTGTCATTCGAAAGCTCTGTTTATGCCCTTTCAGGGATAGATACTTGTTTTACGTTCTGGGTCTTATTTAGGCATGAAAATGATCACGTAAACAGCCCTATTTTGGCTAAAAACACCCCGCTGGGCGGTACATATAAATAAACCGCATAGGCCGCTCTTAAGGTGTTAAAAAAAACAAAAAAAAAACAAAAAAAAAAAAAAAAAATCACTACCTCTCCATTCCCTGAAAATGAAAGATGTTTACTTGTGAAACGTTGGATCCACAATGAATTTTGCTAACCTTTTGTACCTCATCTCTGAACCCCAGAGGAAAATTGTTAGAACTTTTGAAAGCTGTAACAATAAAATCCTGAATGCTGAAACTGCTATTGCTTTTAACCTAATCTGTTTAAAAGAGAATATATATATATATATATATATATATATATATATAATATTATATATAATTATATATATATATATAATATATATATAGTGTGACGCCTCCCGGCGTTAGCAGAATGGTTGCGTGGGGCATTGCAGCTCGCTAGCGCTCGCCAGGATGGGGGGATAGGCTACAGTTGTCCTAGAATGATCTGCTTTATTTCATTAGTGTCGTGTTGCCACAGACAGTCTAGAAATGGTCTTTGTTTTGGTCTGTGACCGCGCCTTATATTTTATATTCGCTATAATATAAATGTTGCTTGTGTGGGAGGCGAGCGAGAGAGTGTGAGGGAGTACACCCGGCAGCGAGGTGAGCTATGACGCGGCTCGCTTGGGCGCTGACGGCGTTGGCAGCCGGGTGGTCAACTAGTCCCTTCCCGTCGCTGCCTCGTGTTTTTTACCAGCTCAGAGCTTGCCTGACACGCGTATCGCCTACATCCTTTGCAATTCTGTCCCCCATACTCGCTACTTTGCATACTATTTCTCTCTCTCGACTTCTCCTTTCTCATTCTCTAATCTTTATTAAACTCAACATCCCTTCTGGTTTCAGCATAGACGTTCACCGTCGACCAGTCGTATTGTACGCGAAGCTCTCAGATATTTCCATGTATTAGGTTAAGGAGGTATTATGCTTTATTGAGGTTTAGAGAGACGGACTTTTCCGTATGTGTCCTCTCTCGGGAAGGTTGTAGACCGGTATATGTCTCCCTTGCAAGGTGTTGAGTGATTCTGCTTGGTTATCTAAAGCTAGACTAGGGGTAAGGTTACTGTGTCGTTGTCTCCGATGTGTGCAGTGTTAGCTAAGCTCTGCATGACATCGACAGGTACTGTGGGAGCCTAAGTTGTCTTCGGGTTGGTTTACTTTGCGAGCACAGCGCTGTGTTGTGAGAGGGCCATAGCCTATCCCTCACAACATAGTGCTGCCTCTTTGTGTTGACTTCTGAGGGATCGCCAGGATAGAGCTTGGTACTAGAGACCTAGATTTATCAAGAGAGCATCCCCGTCATATAACGTAATCTTCATTATACCACCCTTGGACAACCTTAGGCTACGAGCTGCATGCTCGCCCATTGTTGCCCTGCCTTGATACCCCAGCTAGACTTTATTAACTGAGCAGACACTGGATAGAGATAAGCCCCATTATTATATGTATGCAGCATTATTATTCACTGCACTTTTGAGCCGAGGTTGTTGTTGAGTTGCACAACCCGAGTAGGCTGTTGCGTTGTGTCACAAAGCATTTCTTTAGTTGTCGAGCATTACTACCTTTGCGCAGTCTTCATTATTCGCCTGCCTATTATTACTATATGTCCTAGCATTTATTGTGACACGTATTCTGCATTATAATTGTTCAAGATTCTTTACGAACATCTTCTCAGCATCAGACTTATTTCAGAAGTTTCCAGTTGATGTTGCAGGACTAGCATTGCACTTTCTTTAATACAGGAGTGCCAGTTATTTGAGTATCTACCGTAACGTTAATTAATCACGTTAACTATCTTTTCTTTGTGCAACACAATCGAGTAATCTTTTACTGTTTGAGAATAGGCTGTTTCATTGAGCGTCAGCCTAGTGTGTGTGCACCAGTTACCGAGTCATAGGATACCTCGTTGTGCAGGCACGACTCAGGGCGGTAATGGTGTTTTGTTTTCCAGTGTTTAAGGCCGGGGTTGGATCTAGTGTTACCGTTGTTGCTTTTTGCCATTATCTAGTCCAATGTTGAAGAGCCCTGTGTCTTTGGGAACCTGGATCGTAACAAATGGCGACCTAGCTCAGGATCTTGTGAACTAAGAGATAATTGCAGGATTGTTGTGGTCATTTGTTTTATTGAGGAATATAGTGGGCAAGTTATTTTTTTTTTGGCAAAGTAGTATAGCACTTGAGAGTCTTCAGACATTTTTGGCAAGTGAATAGTGCTACATAGGAGCTTGGGTACTTCTTCTTTTTTTTTTTATAAACGTGAGAATTTTTGGTGGACACAATGGGAGACGAATCAGATCATACTGAGAGTTCAGGGAATGATGCAGGCTCTGATGGGCAGATGCCAGGGGGGTTAGTAACTAGTGAGGAGGCCGCAAAGAAGTTTTTGGAGGTGCCTAAAACAGCTGATCGACTAGAGGGAATTAGCAAGTATGGTCTACAGTGTTTGGCTCCCCTCATGGGGCTTAAGGTGGCTCATGGCATCAAGAAGAACGATTTGAGGGCTTGCGTACTGGGGGCGGCTAGTGAGGTCCAGGGTGGAGAGGGTGCTCGGGGACTTCTGCTCGAGCCCCCCCTCCACTCTACTCCCATCGGGACCTCTAGGATGCCGGAGTTTAGTACGTTCCCGCAGGCCGATAGCCGCTGGCAGCGTGGTTTAGGATCGCTGGGTGGGCCTCCAATAGTTGCACCTCCTCAAGGTTTCACTACAGAAATGCTCTTCCAGCTTGAGATGGCTAACCAGCAGCGACAGGCTGATCTCGAACTCGCTAAGGCTAAACAACAGACGGATCTCGAACTCGCTAAGGCTAAACAACAGACAGATCTCGAACTCGCTAAGGCTAAACAACAGACTGATCTCGAACTCGCGAGAATAAAATCCTAGTCGGAGGCTGAGTCTACCAGGTACCGTGCAGATATCGATCTTGAGAAGACTCGGGTGGAAACGACAGGGCAACGTCTCGGTGGTGGAAATCGTGGGCATGATCAGTCTTTGTCGCACCTGTTGAAGCTAGTCCCTGTATTTGATGAGTCGGGTGTCACCGAATTTTTCATGAGATTCGAGAAGTGCCAGGAACACCAGTGGCCTGGGGAGAAGTGGGCAGCCCTTGTTTCCTCTAGACTTGTGGGCAAGGGACTCAAGGCTTATGATGCATTGCCTATAGAGTCTTGTATTATCTATGAGGAACTCAAGGAGGCTGTCCTGAGAGCATACGAACTACAACCAGAGACGTACAGGTTGAAGTTCCGGGGTGTTACCAAGGGTCGGGAGAGCATCTTTTTGGAACATGCCCGGGAGCTGTCCGATGCTTTTGGGAATTGGCTGAGGTCGGAGAAAGCTACTACGTTTGACGACATTAAACAGTTGGTGCTTTTAGAGCAGGTTTCAAATGCACGGGCGGCAACCTGACGTTAAACCTGAAAGTAAAACAACCAAAAACTCTACAGGAGTCAGCTGAGATGGCTGACCTCCGGCTATCACTAATTCGTGGGTGCGGGTCTGCCCAGCGTAGTGAGGCAGGAAACAAGGGGCGTGATGCCCCACCCCCCCGAGTTAGTGGTATACCTTATGCAAACAAGTACAAGAGCCATGATACCAAGACTGACCACAAGACTAGCACCGTCCCGTTTAAGAAGGGGCCGGGCCCTTCCCAGTACCAAGGGAAGCCCAAATGGGAGTTGGAGCGTTATCATTGTAATAAAAAGGGGCACTTTGCAAGAGTCTGTCCTAGCAAACCACCTACAGCAGCTGTGTCTTTGGCCTGCAACATTGGTGTGTCTCCGTAGTCATCTGAGTTTGCCCGGGGCAGTTCGTCAGAGGCTGAGGCACAGCCAATGCAGAAGCACCTGGGAGGCTCGACCCCTGCTCAGGATGTTTTTTGCGACCATAGAGGGCGGGGTTGCGTGATGTGGGCGAGGCGCAAGCATGGAGTAGAGGTCTTGCGTGATACAGGTGCTTCCCAGACTCTGATGAAAAACTTGACTGGCTACCCTATAAACGCGGCTCGGGTGGTAGTGGTGCAGGGTATTAATGCAACTCGGTCATACCCGCTGGTGCGGTTGGAGTTGGAGGTGGATGGTGTGGCACGTGAATTGGATGTCGGGATTGTGGAGAAACTGCCAGTGGAGGGCGTCGACCTTCTTCTCGGCAACGACTTTGCAATGCCCACTTCTGAGGTTCTATCCTTAGTCGTTGCCGAGAGGCCGGCCGACGTGAGTAGGGAAGAGCAAGAGTGGGTCGAGCGGTGCCAAACACAACCCATGGCGTGTGTTGTCACCCGAGCTCGGGCAGCTAAAGTGTCACAGCCTAGTCCTCCGTCTTCAGACCAGCGGAGGAACGATCAACAGGAGGAGGCTAAAGCTGGAGTTGGTTTTAAGAGTTTTGACTCGGCGGCTCTCCTGGGTGATTCAGTATTAGCATCATTACTTAATTCTGGAGTAGCCCCAGGGCCTGTCATCGAGAGTGACGAGGCTGGGCATGACGAGACTCCACGACAGCAACGTTATGTACATCGAGAGAGACAGAGGGAGCAGCCCAGTATCGGGGAAGGTCATGCATTGCTCCGGGAGCAGTTAGATCGCTTGACACCCTCAGATATACGTCGGTTGAAACTAGAGGACCCTGAGCTCCAAACGTGTGCTAATGGAGCTGTAGAGCTCGACGAGGACGGCGATGCACAGCCAGGAGATTTTTTTATTTAGAAGGCATCCTCTATAGGCGTTTTCAAGACCCTAAACGTAGTTGGCAAGAGGGGTCCGGAGTAGTGGACCAGTTGGTGGTGCCACGGGAGTGCAGGGATAGCCTACTGAGGTTGGCGCATGACATACCACAAGCAGGACATCTAGGGGTGAGAAAAACGGTGGCGGCTTTAGAAAAATTGTTTTGGTGGCCGGGGTTGAAGGGGCAGGTGGTAACCTGGATAGCAAGGTGTCATATAAATGTACTAAAGCTCAGTGCTAGCGAAAGAACTCGTACCAATGGTTTCAAATTAGATAAATTGCGTTTCAGAAAAGATATAGGCAAATATTGGTTTGGTAACAGAGTTGTAGAGGGGTGGAATGGACTACCAAGTGCTATAGTGGGATCTAAAACTGTAGGGAGCTTTAAGATATAATTGGATAAGCATATGGAAGAGAAGGGTTGGGTGTGAAGGGGAATCAGCCGGGTTGGGCCAATCAGCGCTCTGCAGACCCCCATAATCCTGCGTTAATCTCTAACCGTTTTGGTAAGATGATCCTCAGGGTATTGGAGTGTTGAGCCTATAATTGTGCTTTGTAATTGATTTGGGGTTGTGTGGGACAGGGATCTTGGCCAATCGGCTTTCTGCAGACTCCCATTTTCTTATGTTCTTATGTTCTTATACGTGCCAGAGGGTTGGAAAACCTAACCAAACTATTCCGAGAGCCCCGTTGCACCCCATTCCTGTCAGTGGACCGCCCTTCAGTAAGGTCATCATTGATATGGTCGGACCCCTACCCCCTACTAGTGCCGGTAATAAATTTCTATTAACTATCATGGATGTGGCCACTCGTTATCCTGATGCATATCCAATGAAAATGGCACGGCGAAAACTGTTGTCCGGAACCTGCTCTTGTATTGCTTGCGGTATGGTTACCCGCAAGAGGTGCAATCGGACCAAGGTTCTAATTTTACATCTAATCTGTTCAAACAAACTATGATTCAGAATGGCATCAGCACTGTCGTCTCTTCTGCGTATCACCCGGAGAGTCAAGGGGTGTTGGAGAGGTGGCACGCCACGCTGAAAAGCATGCTTCGATGTTACTGAGCAGAGAACGGAAAGGATTGGGACCTTGGTCTTCCGTATGTTTTGTTCGCGGCAAGAGAAGTACCTGGAGAGAGTCTCGGTTTCAGTCCGAATGAGCTTGTTTTCGGGCATCAAGTGAGGGGCCCTCTCCATATGGTGAAGGAGATTTGGGAGGGTACCGCTAAGCCATGTTTTATTCTTGAGATACGTCCTCGAGAGCAGAGAGAGAATGCTTAGAAGTCTGGAGCTGGCCGGGCGTAATTTGGTGAGTTCGCAGGCCCGTATGAAGGACAGGTACGATACTAAGGCGAAACTCCGGGAGTTTCAGGTAGGTCAAGAGGTGTTGGTCCTGTTGCCTTTGTCAGGTCATCCTCTGGCTGCCAAGTACGCTGGGCCTTATCGGGTGGTGTCAAAGATCTCCGATCTAGATTACCTCGTTGCCACTCCAGACCGGAAGAAGCGTAACCAACTATGCCACATTAATTTGTGGAAGGAGTATGTGAGGCGCCCACCTGAGTCACTAGCTGTCCCTGTGTTGACCTGCTGCGGTCATGGTGGAGAAGGAGAGGGGGGCAGCAATGATCAGGTGGATGATAACTGGGATTGTCATGTCTCGGCTGATCAGTGGGTGGGGAATTCGAGCCAATGTGCGCATGATGCTCTGGCGCACCTACCGGAGGAACAGCAGGTGGCAGTGCAGCACCTGTTCGATTCATACCCCACTGTATTTGCCGAGCACCCAGGCCTCACTACTCAAGCGGTGCATGATGTCGATGTAGGAGAGCACCCCCCCTTCAAGTCGATACCTTATCGGGTGCCACCCATTAAACTCCCAGCGCTCAGGGATGAGCTGGAGTATATGCTGGCGAGAGGCTTGATCGAGAAGGGGGCAGTACGGTGGACTTCTCCTGTCACTCTGCAGCCCAAACCCGATGGAAAAGTTCGGTTCTGCATTGACTTTAGGCGGTTGAACGGGTTAACCCCCACCAATGCATATCCTCTTCCCCGGGTGGATGACAGTGTGGATAAGATCGGGAAAGCAAGGTACTTGACCAAGGTAGACCTCGTCAAAGGCTACTGGCAAGTACCACTGTCTGAGTGGGCTAAAGAGGTGTGCGGGTTTGTGGTGGATGGCAGTACTTACCGTTGCAACGTGATGCCATATGGTCTGAAAAATGCACCGGCCACTTTCCAGAGCTTAATGAACGACATCGTAGCAGACATCCCAAACTGTACTGTCTACCTTGATGATGTGATCATTTATGACAACGATTTCCAAAGTCACTGTGAGCACATAGAAGCCTTATTTAGTCAACTTAGTAAAGCAGGCTTGGTGGTTAATCTGGGCAAGTGTGACTTTGTGCAAGCCACGGTGCAGTATCTGGGGTTTGTGGTTGGGTTAGGGCAGGTGAGCCCGCCCCAACAGAAGATACAGGCTATCGACTTGTTCCCCAGGCCGACCACCAAGCGGCAGATCATGAGATTTTTGGGTATGATTGGGTATTACCGCCACTTTATAAGAGGCTATTCTACTGTGGTAGCTCCTTTGACAGATCTACTAGCCAAAGATAAAAAGTTCTGCTGGGCACCTGAATGTGAGCAGGCGTTTCGAGTAGTTAAACACCTTTTATGCACTCACCCTATCCTCAGGGCCCCGGACTTTGAATGACCATTTCAGTTGGCGACTGATGCCAGCGGAGTAGGGGCTGGTGCCGTACTTTTGCAGACAGACGAGGAAGGTCTTGAGCATCCAGTCAGTTTCTTTTCAAAGAAATTTAATTCAGCACAGAAAAACTATTCGGTTGTTGAAAAGGAACTGCTGGCAATCGTGTTAGCGCTCAGACACTTTGAGGTCTATGTTCCTGCATATGGGCCAGTCGTGGTAGTGTATACCGACCACCACCCGCTTAAATTCCTCAATCAATTCCACAACCGGAATATGAGGCTGACCAGATGGTCGCTCATATTGCAAGAGTACAACTTAGACATTCGCCATATTGCCGGTTGTGAGAATGTGATTGCGGACTGTTTGTCGCGGGTGGAGGATCCGGGGTAGGCTACCACAGTATGTTGGTATAGCCTCCTGTCTTGGCTCGCGGTGTATTTTTGCGCTGGTGCTTGTTGGCTCGCGTGTGTAGCATCAGCGTAGGGTCGCAGGGCAGGAGTTGTTGGCTTTGATTAGAAGAAAATTAGGCTACATCTATAGTAGCCGCCAAAAACAACATTAAAATAAAATATGAAAAATTAAATAAAAACTCTTTCTTTCTTATAATTAATTTTAAGATAATATTGTAGCTGAGTACTGAGTGCAGATGATTTTCCCTCAGTAGGCTGTGCTTCTCAAAGCTCGCTCTGGGAGCACAATGTTATGAATTAATGTATTATATTTGGGAAGGGTGATAAGATTTTTTTATATAAAAATGTTGTTGTATTTTTTTTTTTTGAGGAGACTGAGCTTGCATTCCATGAGTGGCAGAGTGGTTAGGAGTGGCAGATTCTAGCGACATTCTGCCTGTTCAGATATGGGCTCATGGTTGAGTGTCCCATATCTTGGGGGGGGGTGTGACGCCTCCCGGCGTTAGCAGAATGGTTGCGTGGGGCATTGCAGCTCGCTAGCGCTCGCCAGGATGGGGGGATAGGCTACAGTTGTCCTAGAATGATCTGCTTTATTTCATTAGTGTCGTGTTACCACAGACAGTCTAGAAATGGTCTTTGTTTTGGTCTGTGACCGCGCCTTATATTTTATATTCGCTATAATATAAATGTTGCTTGTGTGGGAGGCGAGCGAGAGAGTGTGAGGGAGTACACCCGGCAGCGAGGTGAGCTATGACGCGGCTCGCTTGGGCGCTGACGGCGTTGGCGGCCGGGTGGTCAACTAGTCCCTTCCCGTCGCTGCCTCGTGTTTTTTACCAGCTCAGAGCTTGCCTGACATGCGTATCGCCTACATCCTTTGCAATTCTGTCCCCCATACTCGCTACTTTGCATACTATATCTCTCTCTCGACTTCTCCTTTCTCATTCTCTAATCTTTATTAAACTCAACATCCCTTCTGGTTTCAGCATAGACGTTCACCGTCGACCAGTCGTATTGTACGCGAAGCTCTCAGATATTTCCATGTATTAGGTTAAGGAGGTATTATGCTTTATTGAGGTTTAGAGAGACGGACTTTTCCATATGTGTCCTCTCTCGGGAAGGTTGTAGACCGGTATATGTCTCCCTTGCAAGGTGTTGAGTGATTCTGCTTGGTTATCTAAAGCTAGACTAGGGGTAAGGTTACTGTGTCATTGTCTCCGATGTGTGCAGTGTTAGCTAAGCTCTGCACGACATCGACAGGTACTGTGGGAGCCTAAGTTGTCTTCGGGTTGGTTTACTTTGCGAGCACAGTGCTGTGGTGTGAGAGGGCCATAGCCTATCCCTCACAACATAGTGCTGCCTCTTTGTGTTGACTTCTGAGGGATCGCCAGGATAGAGCTAGGTACTAGAGACCTAGATTTATCAAGAGAGCATCCCCGTCATATAACGTAATCTTCATTATACCACCCTCGGACAACGTTAGGCTACGAGCCGCATGCTCGCCCATTGTTGCCCTGCCTTGATACCCCAGCTAGACTTTATTAACTGAGCAGACACTGGATAGAGATAAGCCCCATTATTATATGTATGCAGCATTATTATTCACTGCACTTTTGAGCCGAGGTTGTTGTTGAGTTGCACAACCCGAGTAGGCTGTTGCGTTGTGTCACAAAGCATTTCTTTAGTTGTCGAGCATTACTACCTTTGCGCAGTCTTCATTATTCGCCTGCCTATTATTACTATATGTCCTAGCATTTATTGTGACCCGTATTCTTAATTTTAATTGTTCAAGATTCTTTACGAACATCTTCCCAGCATCAGACTTATTTCAGAAGTTTCCAGTTTCTTTAATACAGGAGTGCCAGTTATTTGAGTATCTACCGTAACGTTAATTAATCACGTTAACTATCTTTTCTTTGTGTAACATAATCGAGTAATCTTTTACTGTTTGAGAATAGGCTGTTTCATTGAGCGTCAGCCTAGTGTGTGTGCACCAGTTACCGAGTCATAGGATACCTCGTTGTCCAGGCACGACTCAGGGCGGTAATGGTGTTTTGTTTTCCAGTGTTTAAGGCCGGGGTTGGATATAGTGTTACCGTTGTTGCTTTTTGCCATTATCTAGTCCAATGTTGAAGAGCCCTGTGTCTTTGAGAACCTGGATCGTAACAATATACACATATATACAGTATATATATATATAATGAAGCAACTTGGTTGAGCCCGAGAACTGTCAGTCTTCTATATATATAATCACTGAGTGGATGCAATTTTATGCGGGGGTACTACTCGCTTGTTTGGTCTATTATTTCATTTATTCATTTATTTTTTACTTTCCTCGCTAGACACCCATCAAACTTTAAAAAAAATCACCCCCTAGACCCCCCTTCAAGATAAATTTGTACTTTGTTCTATAGAAAAATGTCCGAAGGCCGGTTCCTCTAAAAATGACAGGCTTGCTATCGCTCGCCAGGAAAAAATCGACGCCTAAATGGCACGAAAGGTCTTGAAATTGACAACGAAATGGGTCGAAAAGTATTAAAATCGCCAAACTAATGGAAGGAACGTCTTAGAATCTCTAAACTAATATGCTAAACACGAGGGAGAAGGAACTCCATAACAAGCGAGTAGTACCCCCTTAATAAACAGGCATCCCTTTCGCCTCCACCCATTATCTTGTCAAACCTTCAATTACAAGCCATTAGTCCAATTATTTGTAATTTTCACCCCGTTTCGGCCATTTATTTTCTATTACATCCCGTTTGGCCGATTAGAATTAGGCTATATCATTGATCGAAGGTAATTTTGTTTGGACGTAATCTCGTTCTCTCTTTCTCTTTCTGTATTTTATCATATATATATATTTAATATTGTTGTGCCCCATACAATGTTTTTTCTTTCAATTAAATATATATTTAGATTCTCTCTCTCTCTCTCTTTCTCTCTCTCTCTCTCTCTCTCCACGCAAAAATTTCCCCTTCTTTCTCCATTTCCCCTCAAGTCACCATCACGCCAATATATATATAGAGAGAGAGAGGGAGGGAGGTGGGCGGGGCTGTGAAGAGGCGAAGGGGTTTTAAAATAAGGGGGTGTTGGTTGACGAGGTAGCAAAGAGGGAAAGGGGGGGGCGGAGGATGGGGGAGGAAAAATGGATGAGGTGGAGGGAAGAGGGTTACGACGGAGGGAGGGGGAAGATAGATGGATGAGGGGAGGGAGGAGGGAGGGGGAGAAGGGAAGAAGGAGATAGGAAAGGAGGGAGGAAGAGCAGAAAGGGGGGAGACAGGAAAGGAGAGAGGGAGGGAGGGAGAGAGGGAGAGGTAGAAAGGAGACAGGGGACGGGAGAAAGAGGAGAGAAGAAGAGCAAAACACAAACAAAGACAGACATACTAAAAATGATGTGTTAAGAAAAAGTAAGAGATGGAGTGGAAAAGGTGGAGAGAAAGAGGAGGAAGCGAAGGTAGACGTGGGGAGGATATTGAGGGGTGTTAGGGATTTCTATTTCATTAAAGTGTCACTGGTTGTAATTGAGGTATTGTGCTTGTTATGGTGGGTACGATCTTTAATTATTTATGATTGAACATCGTATGCAATGTTATGAGCCCGGTATAATTAATTTAACCTGTAGACAGCTTAGTTTCATATAGGAAGATATTTTTGTTCAAGTGTGTACAGGAACGAGTGAGGTGAGGCTTGGTGCAGACTACCCCCCTTTCGTTCACATTCCATTCTACCCCCTATCGTCTTACACTCGTAACCCTATTCATTCTCCCCCCTTTCTTCCAACCCCCTTGCTCTTCTTCGTTGCCTGACGTACGAATGATATTGATTATAACTAGGTAATAATGTATTTGGCTTTTCTAATCATAATTAATGTTTAAAAGATATATCATAGAGTTCTTGGTAAAAGTAATACTTTAATTCAGCAAGTATTTAATGAGTTGAGATTAATACAGTTAGAGAAGTTGGTATCAGAGCCAGGTGCGCTAAGGTTATATAAACCGCTAGTACCGTAACCACAGGTAGTGTATTATCCACCACCATCATAACCTGCTCTGCCCTGAGTTCGTTTGTAAAAGAATCACCATGAGTTGAATAAGTATCGCCTAGGATTTTTTCTATGTTTATTGATTGCTTTCACTTACTCTCTTGGAGGGTATTTATATAACTATTATTGATATAACTATGTATTATTTTTCTTAAGAGTTTCTTTATTATTTCTCATCAATGTTTCTCAAATTTGATATTTTAACTAGAAGTAACTTTTGTGTATAATTAATCATTTAAATAAATTATAATTATATTTTACATACTCTTTACATTTTACCTTTATATGCTAATATTCTATTCTTTTGATTGCTGGGATAAATCTAAGTCAAAGTAACTAAAGATAAGTAATTCTGAACGAGTGATAAGAAAGGAATAACATTGGGGTTTTTAGGCTAAAACAGCCATTTGATATCAACTGATATTTTATGAACTTGCCACATCTTTTCACCTACCAAGGTTTTAGTGACTACAAAGAGAGTTGCTAGTTTTGTGGAAGTTTAACATACCACTTATTCTTGACTGAAACTGATAGTCATATTTTCCGCATTTTGTGAGGCTAAATAATAAGTCCTCGTTTTGTGGTGTTTAGTGGAATGTTTCTTTATGTTATGGGTTCGAACCCCGCTCATAACGTAACATGGTGTCGTGACCAGGATTCCTTTCTTTCCCTCGTTTGGTAGTAATTGAGAACATTAGTGAAACATTAAGTCCCTCGATAGGACATCGCATACTCATTTCATCCATCTCGTTTTGTTCTGTTTATGAGTTGAGAGAGCCTCTACGTTCTTTAATGCCAATTATTCGCGTTTCACACTCTTCCTAATTAGTCATACATTTTCTCGTTCATCCATTGTTCTTAGCATTCAATCATGGAATTTAAAATTAGTGAATTTGTCACTGACCCCTCTTTGAGCACCTTGTCTGTGTCGAAGCTCAGAAAAGTAGACTGGATTGCCTTAGCCACATCGTATGATGTGTACCTTACAAAACTAGTAATACCAAAGGTGAGATTAGAAGGAGTGTGATTGAGAAATTGGTAACTACTGGTGTTTTGTCTGAGGCAGCCTATCAGTTGTGTGCAGAGGAAGGAGGTAGTGATGCATGGATGAAAGTGAAACTATTAGAGCTGGAGAATGCAAAATCTGACAGAGACCAGAGAAGGCTTGAAATTGAACATGAACGTGAACAACAGTATGAGCTTGAGGAGAAGCAACGTGAGAGAGAGCATGATGAGCGCATGTTAAAGTTAAAAGCTGAAGAAAACCGGAATCAAAGGGATTCGGTTGCAAGTAGACCATTTTCTGATAAGGGTCATAGTTTAAAGTTTGTCCCTAGTTTTGATGAGACTGACCCGGAGAATTTCTTCATCCTTTTTGAGAAGGCAGCCAACCAACTCAAATGGCCAAATGATCAGTGGGCATTTCTAGCCCAGACTGCTTTCATAGGTAAAGCCAAGCTGGTTTACACCAATCTCCCCATTGATTCCTTGACCTATGAAACTCTTAAAACTTCAGTCTTAGCAGTGTATGATCAGGTTCCTGAAACTCATCGTCAGTGTTTCAGGGATATGAAGAAAGGTGAAAAACAAACCTATCTAGAATTTGTAAAGGAAAAAGAGCGAAAGTTTCTGAGTTGGTTGAGAGCCAGTAAAGTAACTACCTTTGAGCAGTTGTGCCAGCTAGTTATGCTTGAAGAATTTCTCCGCAAAGTCCCCTACCCCTTAAAACTTTACCTCCAAGAGAGAGAGGTGCAATCTGTAGACAGGGCGGCTATTTTGGCTGAAAATTACCGATTAACTCATGGCGATTCTTATTTCAGGACAGGACAGAGAGGGCCTGGCAACCAGCCACATTCTGGTGCTGGTCCTCGTGATGGTGGTAGTTTCCAATCTACTGGTGGTAGGTCTGGTTATGGTGGTGTCTCCCAACCAGTTTCAAGGGTAGCTTCTGGGGGCAATGGATCTGATAAAAAGGAATTTAACAAAACTTCTCTTTCTTCCATTAAACCTCCTGGACCCTTAGTTTGTGCCTACTGTAAACAACCTGGACATTTTATCAGAGAGTGTCCCAAATTAAAGTTAAAAGAGAAAACCCGTAAATCAGAGAGTAGTGCTGTTCTAGCCTCTTCCCTTGTACTTCATCCAAATAGAGTAGCAGTATCCCCTCCTACTCCACCTGTGTTGAGTGCATGTTCTGACTCTGATGGCTCTCACAACCAGGTTTTCCCTAGTATACCACCTAGCTGTTCTAACCAGTTCCAACCTTTTCTTTCCACAGGATCAGTTTCCTCTACTGACGCTTCCACTGACTATCCCATTCATGTTTTGAGAGACACAGGAGCCTCTCATAGCCTCTTGGTAAGAGGATTGGTGCCCAGTATTGAGGACTGTTTGCTGGGCCAGAGTATACTCATTCAGGGAGTCAGTGGGTGTCTTGTTGTTCCTTTGGCTAGGGTGTATCTAAAAACTGATTTAGCTAGTGGTTACTTTACTGTTGGGATTCAAGATTCCCTACCTGTAGAAGGAGTGAACTTTTTGATGGGCAACGATATCGCCGGTGGCAAAGTGATACCAGACCCCATAGTTACCTCCACTCCCTCCTCTGATAACAACACTAAGCAATTAGAAAGTCAGTATCCCAATTTGTTTCCCTCATGTGTAGTGACTAGGAGTGGGGCTGGTCACCACAGTAAGAAGGACAAAGTTGATCCTGATAGTGTTGACCTAGACACTTCCTCCCTATTTCCTGATGTAGAGTCAGAGGATATTAGCAAGATTCCTATTGATTCTGAAACTCTCAAAGAGGCTCAGAAGCAGGACCCTGAACTGGCAATATATTTTGATAGGGCTGTGGAAGAGTCAGATATAGGAAACTATCCTCAATGCTTCTATCTAAGTAATGGTACCCTGATGCACAAGAATAGACCTCCCAATGTGCCAGCTGATGAGCCCTGGCAAGAGGTGCATCAAGTAGTTGTGCCACATAAGTATAGAGTAGACATTTCCATTGCTCATGACCTTAGTGGTGGACATTTGGGTGTCAACAAGACTTATGACAAAATTCTCAATGATTTCTTTTGGCCGAGGATGAAACAATCTGTGAAGTCTTACTGTAAAACTTGTCATGTGTGTCAACTTGCTGGGAAACCCAACCAGCCCATCAAGCCTGCACCCTTAAATCCCATCCCTGTAACGGATGAACCATTCAGTAAAATCATAATTGACTGTGTAGGACCTTTGCCAAGAACCCGTAGTGGAAATGAGTACTTGTTAACTGTCATGTGTTCCACCACTAGGTATCCAGAAGTGTTCCCCTTGAGGCGTATAACATCAAAGAATGTAGTAAAGGCGCTTAGTAAATTTTTCACCCAGTATGGAATACCCTGTGTGGTACAGTCTGATTTAGGAAGCAACTTTACCTCTCAGCAATTCAAGCAAACCATGGAAGAGTTGGGTGTACACCAGTACCATTCCACTGCCAGTCACCCACAGTCCCAGGGGGCATTAGAAAGGTTCCATCAGACTCTCAAATCAATGCTCACTAAATATTGTGAAGAGAACAATGCCGACTGGGATGAGGGTATCCATTTTGTGTTGTATGCTGTAAGAAGCAGGGTACAAGATTCTCTAGGATTTTCACCATTTTCCCTAGTTTTTGGTCATGAGGTCAGAGGTCCCTTGAAAGTGTTAAAAGATACTTGGATCAATGCTAACTCTAATAAACATCTTCTCACTTATGTGCATCAATTTAAATCTAGACTGAGATCTGCAGTAGAACTAGCTATGAACAATTTAGAGAAATCTCAAGATAAAATGAAAGTGCAGTATGATAAGACTACAGTTGTCAGAGAATTTCAGCCAGGAGATCTAGTGCTTGCCTTTCTGCCTATACCTAAAAAGCCACTACAAAGCAAGTACCATGGTCCATATGTTGTGCTTAACCCTTTACGAGCGGCCTATGCGGTTTATTTATATGTACCGCCCAGCGGGGTGTTTTTAGCCAAAATAGGGCTGTTTACGTGATCATTTTCATGCCTAAATAAGACCCAGAACGTAAAACAAGTATCTATCCCTCAAAGGGCATAAACAGAGCTTTCGAATGACACCATAACGATCCTTTTATGATGGCTAGTTTTCTTGCAATAACCGTGCAACGCGAGTGCAAAAAGCATGTAATTAGCCACTTTCCCGATACAATTCCGTATATAGCGAGTGAGAGAGGTAGGAGGGAGGTGAGATTCGTGTCAGTAGGTTCGCCGCGGTGGTCTGGAGCAGTCATACACTCGTTACTCTCCTGCCACCACTTGTCTCTCTCTCTCAGCAACATTACGTGCTGAAATTGCCACTCGAGTTATGTCGAGCGCCGCCACATAGTCCAGCTTTATTTAACTCGACTTATGTGGTGAGCCGCTTTTTAAGGGTTAAGAAAACAAGTAATGTGAATTATGTTTTAAAAACTCCTGATCGTAGGAAGTCCGAAAGACTAGTACATGTTAACCTGCTGAAAGCCTATCACTACAGAGATCCAGATAAGGTATTAAACTTTGAATCAGTAGCACAGTTTGAAGGTGAACTAGAGGATCTAAAGATCAAGGAGCATAATGACATCCAGTTGCCTCTTGATAACAAATTGCAAAACTCTGACTTCTTGACTAACCCCCATTTAAAATTCCAGCACTTGTTGTCTGACCAAGGTGAAGACTTGGAGCACCTGCTTTCCGAGTTTCCACAGCTGTTTGGTGACGTTCCCCAGCAGTGTCCCCTGGAACATGATGTGGTCCTGACTGAGGGGGCCACTCCCATCAAACAACATCCCTACCGCGCCAATCCAGAGAAGCGTGCGGCACTTCAACAGGAAGTGGACTTCCTACTCGCTCATGGATTGGTGGAAAGGAGCGACAGCGAGTGGGCCTCTCCATGCCTACTCGTGGACAAACCTGATGGCACATTTAGGATGTGTACGGATTATTGCCGGGTAAACCAACTCACCCGCCAGGACTGCTACCCTCTACCACGGATCGACGACCTGTTGGACCGTTTGGGAGGAACTAAGTACATCTCCAAGATTGACCTGCTGAAGGGTTACTACCAGATAAAACTATCGGAGAGGGCCAAGAGAGTGTCTGCATTTGTCACCCCGGACGGGCTATTCCAATACACAGTCATGCCTTTTGGTATGGTGAATGCGCCCGCCACCTTCCAGCGACTAATCCACCGGGTGACAGATGGCCTCTCGGGCGTGCAATCCTACCTCGACGATATTGTGGTCTACAGCGAATCCTGGCAGGATCATCTTCACCAGCTACAGAGTCTCTTCTCCAACTTGGCCAGGGCGGGACTCACTGTAACACAAAAGTTACTTCTAGTGAAAATATCAAATTTGAGAAACATTGATGTGAAATAATAAAGAAACTCTTAGGAAAAATAATACATAGTTATATCAATACTAGTTATATAAATAATAGTTATATAAATACCCTCCAAGAGAGTAAGTGAAAGAAAGGAATCCTGGTCACACGGTACCTTGCCAAGAGTGAGTTCGGCCATGCCAAACTAATCTTTCTGGGTCACGTGGTAGGAGAAGGGGAAGTCAGCCCTATTTCTGCCAAAGTCGAAGCCATTTCAACACTGCCTATTCCCCAGGACCGCAAGGCAGTAATGCGCTTCTTGGGTATGGCTGGGTACTATCGGAGATTTGTACCCAACTTCGCTGACCTCTCTGCCCCCCTAACAGACTTGATTAGTCCCAAGAGAAAATGTGTGTGGACCCCAGAATGCCAAACTTCATTCACAAAGATTCGTTGCCTATTAGTCAATGCACCTATTCTGAAGTCTCCTCAGTTTCATAAACCGTTCATAATTCAGGTGGATGCTAGTGATGTTGGTGTAGGAGCAGTTTTGTTACAGTACAGTGATGTTGAGATTTTGCATCCAGTTTGCTATGCATCCGGTAAACTCAAACCTTATCAGAAACATTACAGCACTATTGAAAAAGAGTGTTTTGCCTTGTTCTTTGCAGTGGATAAGTTTAATGTGTATCTTAGTGGTTCACATTTTCCCGTGAAAGTGTTTACTGATCACAACCCCCTGAAATTCTTGTATAAAATGAAAAATTCGAATCAGCGGTTAATGAGATGGTGCTTGGCATTGCAACCATATAACCTTGAAATTCACCACATAAAGGGAAAGAACAATATTATCGCGGACATGTTGTCCCGGAACTGAATGAGAACAATTTTAGTTGTTAGAGCTATTTTGCCAGCAATAATGTGTAAGTTTGTTAATGTGGTTTTGGTTTTGGTTTATGGTTTGGTGAATGGTATTAGGTTTAAAATTATTGTATTAGGATTTAGATTTAGTTTCGCTTCTCTTATAAATCTCTTCTAGTGAAAATATCAAATTTGAGAAACATTGATGAGAAATAATAAAGAAACTCTTAAGAAAAATAATACATAGTTATATCAATAATAGTTATATAAATACCCTCCAAGAGAGTAAGTGAAAGCAATCAATAAACATAGAAAAAATCCTAGGCGATACTTATTCAACTCATGGTGATTCTTTTACAAACGAACTCAGGGCAGAGCAGCTTATGATGGTGGTGGATAATACACTACCTGTGGTTACGGTACTAGCGGTTTATATAACCTTAGCGCACCTGGCTCTGTTACCAACTTCTCTAACTGTATTAATCTCAACTCATTAAATACTTGCTGAATTAAAGTATTTCTTTTACCAAGAACTCTATGATATATCTTTTAAACATTAATTATGATTAGAAAAGCCAAATACATTATTACCTAGTTATAATCAATATCATTCGTACGTCAGGCAACGAAGAAGAGCAAGGGGGTTGGAAGAAAAAGGGGGGAGAATGAATAGGGTTACGAGTGTAGGACGATAGGGGGTAGAATGGAATGTGAACGAAAGGGGGGTAGTCTGCACCAAGCCTCACCTCACTCGTTCCTGTACACACTTGAACAAAAATATCTTCCTATATGAAACTAAGCTGTCTACAGGTTAAATTAATTATACCGGGCTCATAACATTGCATACGATGTTCAATCATAAATAATTAAAGATCGTACCCACCATAACAAGCACAATACCTCAATTACAACCAGTGACACTTTAATGAAATAGAAATCCCTAACAGGGGAGAGGGGAACGAATGAGTGAAAAGCCAGTGTATTGAAAAACAGAAAAGAAAATATATACCACTCAAAGAGACAGGGTGAGGGGGGATGGGAGCTTCAAGAGGAGGAGACAAAGAAGAAGAAGAAGAAGAAGAAGAAGAAGAAGAAGAAGAAGAAGGAGGAGAAAGGAAACGAAGTGAGGTAAATCAAGTGTCACACTGTGCCGATTTTAGTGCCGACTCTCCACGACTTAAGCATGCGTCACACCTAGCCGATTTGAGGCCAAGACTGTCCGCGACCTAAGGGTCCTGGACAGTCTTGGTCTACGTCGCCGCGCATCATGGGCCGTCGCTAACATAACAAAGAGGTCGGGATGGGTCTTCACATACCCCCTCAAAAGTTCAACATGTCGAACTTTCAAAATCAAGTCGGCGTGGAGTGAGGTAAAAAAATAGGGACGTGAAGGGGACGGGAGGCTGATGGCGTGTCACGGCGCTTGACGGCGCTTTGACGGGAAAAGGTAGGCGTCAGTGCGATGTCACACGGCGGCACACGGCACCAGAAATGAGGTCTGCGTCAGGCGGCGTCACCATAACAACCTGCGGGGATCAGCGGCGGCTTGCGGCGACCCAACGATGCCCTAACGGTCAATATATAAATAAACGACATAATTAACCTGCTGAGTGCCAGCCAATTTTGACGGTGTGGTTCTGCCAGTGCCATATTTTTTTTTTTTTTTGGGGGGGGCTAAATCTATCAAGTTGGGAGAGAAAGGAAGGATACTGGTAAAAAAACCACTCCCCTTGTCCATTTTCGCCAGAAATCAAGTCCCCGATGGTCCCGAAAGTAGTTGAAAAGACACTATAGACTACAGAGACTTTGATGGTATCGGAATGTATGGGTAGGAGGGTGGTGGGAGGGTGGTTTTGGGGATGGTGGGGGGAAGGTAGAAGCGTAATTGACTCATGTTCAGTGGCGTCACCAGGGGTAAACATTTTGGGGGCTGTAGCCCTGGCATAGATAGGTGGGTGGCGAGCGAAGCGAGCCTGAGCAGTAGGGGGGTCCGGGGGGGGGAGCGCTGTAAGCCCCCCCCCGGAAAATTTTGAAATTTAAGCAGTTTCTGGGGCCTTTTTGAGGCCTAAAAATGTGTATAAGTAAGAAACATATGACACATAATTTCATAAATATTGATGAGCCTGATACCAGGCATCAGTCAGTAAGTTACAAGGCCAATGGTAATTGTAGGGTACAAAGCCTATTGTGCAGAGAATAGTTTTTTCTTCATATACTATCATACTATAGTCCATTCATTATAGGTAGGCCAGAAATTGTGACCCCTAACCTTTGTAATTCGCTAAATGGCTAGAGCAAATGGGTTGTAAATGTCCATACTTATTGCCTGGCTGACCCTTCCCAAAGGTAGAAATATTAGCTTGATTACTCCAATCTTTCCTTAGGTATAGAGGTAAGTGGTCTAGATGTTTCGCCTACTTATAATGAATATACTATAGTTTGTAACGATTTCTTAGCATATTAAATTGGATAATTTGAAGAACTTTTATTATTGTACCATTATAATGATTATATAGATTTAATTGGCAAGATTTTTCTTCCATTACTGTGATAGAAAAACAAACCAGTTCACTTAAAACAAAAAAGTATAATTTATTAACTCCAAATCATAAAGCAATTACTTTATATAAGCCTATTGATAAAATACAAGATTACAAACAATTGTTATTCTATAAAACTGATATCCTTTCAAAGTTTCATATAGTGACATGGCCTAATGGTATGTGGATATGTGTCTTTTATTTCACAATTTAATATAAATAATATATTATATTGTAAATATATAATAAGTCTCATAAAAACAATACATATTGCATTTATATTTCCAATAATTTCAATAAATATAAGGGCTCAAGCTTCAAAGAAAACCAAGCTTGGTGAAAATATAGGGGAAACTTACTAATATTATTATTATGATTTGAGTCATAGCCATAGGTTTATGTAAATTGTGAATAAATATTCACATTACATAAACAATTCGTATTTAACCTATAAGGATCAATTAATAAAAAGTAGATTGGGGGGTGGGGGGGGGGGGTGGATGCAGGGCTGGTGAATGTGGTGAACTGGTTATGCATTATTTATTATTTAATTTGTATTTATTTATTTTAATTACTTTTGGCAGTTTTGGGGTTTGCATTTTTTGGGGGGCTGAGTCCTTGATTTGGGGGGGCTAAGCACCCCCCAATCCCCCCCCCCCCCCCTCCCCTGGTGACGCCACCGCTCATGTTACAAATATGAAGCCGATTGGTGAGGTAGTTTCGCCACCACGGATTTTCCTTTTTTTCCTTATCTTCGTACGGATACGCTGGAAGTGGGTGGTGGGAGGCGGTTGGGGGTGTGGTGGGGGGAAGGCAGAAGGGTAAGGGACTTGTCACACAAATATGGAACCGATTGGTGCAGTCGTTTCGCCGCCACAGATTTTCCTTTTTTTTCCTTCTGACGGGACCGACAGTCAGCGAGTGGGTGGGAGGAGGGATTTGGGATTTTTGTGGTGGGTAGCCAAAAGGGTAAGGTACCGGTACATATATACGTCCCTGGCACTGGGCGTGACAACACCCTAGGACGTATATTAATTGCTCTTTCCATTCACATATGCATAGCCTATGTGAGTTGCAGTTGGGATGTGTGTACATGCTTAGATTGATATGCAGGATTCGAAGTTGCATAATAAATCGTAGGCAGTGTCCACCATTCTTTAACTGTCTTCGTGGTGCGATGCATAAGGTGTTGATTTTCGGTGTGAGCATCCTGGATTCGAATCCACGGACTGCAACATGTGTTTGTAAAATTTAATTAATCGATTTTAGGAGTATAGTTGGTTGTTGGAAGGAACATAATAATATACGTCCCTGGCACTCAGGGGGTTAAATGTTTAAATGATAAATATTATATCAATAACCATCAAAATAATATTATAAGATTAGGTATATTAATTACAGAAAAAATGAAAAATAACAACATTCAATACATAATTAAATTAATAATAATAATAAAATAACAGAATTAACTGAAATAATCAGTTAATAATCAGATGTCCATACTGAAGGGGTCGCCGTTCATCGCACAGTAATGCATATTGACGCCGCCCTACCTCCTGTCGACGCCGTTCGTCGGGTCGTTGTCAACGCGCTACGCCGCAGATCGGCACTCCAGCGGCGACCTAGGTCTCACCTTCAGTCCTGCATGGGCACCGCTCTACCCCGTCAAGTCGCCGTCAGGCGGCGTGGCCATCCATACTGCGTCCCATCCAAAACTCAACTCCCCAAATCCTTAAGCTCTCCGCCGATGGTCGGCACTCCTGACCACGACTAAAGGTCGTGGTCAGTCGTGGCTCAAATCGGCATGGTGTGACGCATGCTTTAGGAGTGGCGATACAAGGGGAGACCACTGCCAAATATCGTGGGTGATAGAGGGGTGGGACGCCCACGGCGGGCAGTATGGACGGGCATGCCGCCTAACGGCAACTGGAAGGGGTCGAGAGGCAATCATGCAAGACCTAAGGAAGATAAATGACGCCGCTGGGGCGGCGTCATGCGCCGTAGCACGCAAACTGGTTGGCGACAATGCTCCTGACGAGCGGCGCCTATAAGAGGTAGGGCGGCGCCAATAGATACTACGGCAGCGATGGACAGCCACCCTGTCACACTCGACCCCTACTCCATCACACTTGATCCCGTCGGAGGCGACGTTTGTGTGTGTGTGTGTGGGTGGGTGGGTTCCCCACCCACCCACACACATGAGATATCTCACACATATGAGATATAGAGAGGAACCTAAAAACATAATAAAAAGATCCCTAAATGAGCAAAAATATCCGCCCATCTCCCCTTAATTAAGTGTTATTTTGTTTGAGTAATTGGTAAAACAAGGCCATCTATAGTTAACCCTTTCAGTACCGGTGACGTCTTTCTCGTTATAGTCTGGCAACTATTAGGTTATTGTATTATGCTTACAAAGGGCCTCTAGTAATCACAAGACCTCCATTCCTCTCATTTATCTCTCTTAACTCCCACAGACCGTTCTTAAGCTGCATTAAATCGTCTAAGTATGGCAGAACTATGGCAAAACAGACGCCATGCGAGAGAGAAGGAGAAATAATGTGTGGGAAGAGAAAGAGAGTGTTCGTGTGTGTGTGTGTGTGAGAGAGAGAGAGAGAGAGAACCCATTATAATATCTCATTTCCCCTCGCGGGTTAATTATTGAAAAAGGTGCCAAATTTGGGAACGGAAAAGGAGGGTGCATCAAGGGTAAAAGATAATTTTTAGGTGGAGGTGTTGGTGGTGGTGGTGTGGGTGTTGATGATGGTGTTGATGAAGGTGGTGGTTGTCGTGTTGCAGATGGTGGTGGTGATGGTGGTAGTGGTGGTGGTGCTGATGGATATGATGGTGTTGATGGGTATCTATCTATCTATCCATCAAGCCCCCCCCTCTCCCCTATCGTCCATCACAGAAGGAGTGAGAGCAGGGTTGCCAAATCAGTCCACCAGTTAGTCAATAAAAGCCAAAAATCACTAGAATAATGCCACAATCTCTAGAATATCACGCTACAATGGTTCATCTATGGAATATCGCTAGAATTAATTTGCTAGATGCAATAATGTGCCTCTAAATCAAAGTAAATACCTCTAGATCTAGCGGGAAAGTAGCTAAATTGGCAACACTGGTTGAGAGACACTACTTAAGGGAGCCCACCTAGCTTTTTTTCTCTTTTTCTCCCTCTCTCTTTGGCTTGTATCCCTTCGGCCCCTTTCAGCCTACTGTTTTAAGACGTTTACCCCCATCCAGGTGTCAACAATTTCCTGGCGAGCTGTAGCGAGCCAGCATATATATATTTGTGTTTTGACAGCAAACTAAATGTGTACATTTTTCGATAGAAAATTTCTCTGGCGAAGCCGGATTCTCCTTACAATGCTGGCTCGCCATAGCTCGCCAGGAAGAAATTGACACCTGGATGGGGATAAACGTCTTAAAACAGTTGGCTGAATGGGGCCGAATGGATACAAGCCAGGGAAAGAGAGAAAAGGAGAGAAAGAGAAAATAAAGCAGGTGATCCCCCCTTAAATATGTATGGCATCATCAGTGGCTGGGTTGCTTAATGTCGCCACCTCATGGAACTCAACTTGCATATATTGACCCCTTTTCTATCTAGATTCTAGCTGTTTATCTATTCGTGTATCTATTTTTCTATTTATTTATATTTTATCTATCTCCTTATATAATACATCTTTTTATGTATCTGTTTTTACCTCTATATACATCCTTAATCTCTTCATTTATCTCTACCTAGCTATCTATCTATCTATCTATATATCTATCTATCTATATATCTATCTATCTATATATATATATATATATATACCGGTATATATATATATATATATATATATATATATATATATATATATATATATATATATATACCTATCTATCAATCTCTCTCTCTATATATATACAGTACAGTATATCTGTCTACATATGCATGAGGTACGTATAGTGGGTGGGTTGCCTAATGTCGCCACCTCATTAAATTCAACCTGCATATAATAGGCCTTTTCCCGTCTACCTCTTTATAAGAACATAAAAACATTAGAAAATGGGAGTCCGCAGAAAGCCGATCGGCCCACACAAGGCAGATCCCTGTCACTCCCAACCCTAATTACAAGGCCTAATTATAGGCCCAACTCACCAATACCCTGGGGACCGACCCCACAAAAACGGTCAGAGATCAACACAAGATTACGGGGATCTACAGAGCACCGATTGGCCCACAACTGACAGATCCCTTCTCATACCCAACCCATCTCGTCCATATGCCTATCTAATTTTATCTTAAATCTCCCTATCGTTCTCGATCCTACCATGTCACTCGGTAGCCTATTCCACATGTCTTTTTTTTTTTTTTTTTTTTTTTTCTATATTCCAACTTACTTCCTCTCCGGCATAGGCTGAGAGCCTTAACATTCACGGCTTTACAATGAACAGTGAAGCCTGTGAGGTCTTGTTACAGTCTAGGGAGTGAGACATGTGAAGCACGTAGAGTACAACGAGCACCTGCCATCTTGCCTTCACATGAGGCACGGTGCTCACTCATGGCCCGAAACGACCCCATCTCTGAAGCCACCTCGTTCCCGTGCTTCACTGTCTCACCCCCTACACTAGGACTCTCACACTTACACACACACAACGCCACCTGTTGAGCAGATAACTCACCAGGCATTGCACCCCTATAGCATATTTTGAATATGGGAATATTCGTACAGTGCTATTTAATCAGGGAACAATGAGGGTATTTTATTGACGTTTCGGTGGGCTTGTGGTAATGCACTGATACCAGGTACAGCACAAATTCCATCCCAATAATATCTTCCCATTGATACATCGGGATTTGAACCCGGGACCTTTGGATTACCAGGCAAGTGGCAAGACCACTCCACCACACCTCCCCTACAACTCTGTTACCAAACCAATATTTGCCTATATCTTTTCTGAAACGAAATGTATCTAATTTGAAGCCATTTATTTGAGTTTTCTCGCTATCACTGAGTTTCAGTACAATTTTCATGTCCCCTTTATTAATCCCACTAACCCACTTTTTTGTTTCTATGTGAGTGAGGGAGGCTAGAGGCAGAACTGGCTATGGCGAGTGCCTCCCCCATAATTGAAAGAGTGACAGGGCCAAAATCAAGGGACGTTCAAGCCTAAATGCCTGGACAAACGGAGTTTGAAGCAATTTAAGTCATAGGAAGAGGGAAAGACTGATTCTGGGAGAGAGTTCCAGAGCTCAGCTGTTGAATAGAAGAAAGTCTGAGAGTAACGTTTCACTCTTGGGTTGGAGAGTTGCACAGAGTAGGGGTGGGATTGTGTTGCAAGACGGGTACCACGTGCCCTATGTAAAGGAGGTGGTATACACTGGGAAAGCTCTGAGGAACACTGATTATTATAGTAGGGATAGAATAGCGAGAGAGATGCAACATTGCGGCGAAAATAGAGAGATTGCAGAGAGTTGGTGAGTGGACGGCGTTACTGTTACGAAAGGCCTTTCTTTCAATTTTGTCTAGGAGAGCGGTGTGAGAGGAACCTCCCCACAAATGTGAACAATACTCAATACAAGGACGCACTATGCTCCTGTACAGAGCAAGAAGCTGTGCAGGGGTAAAGAACCCCCTAAGGCGGTTGAGCACACCCAGTTTCTGGGAGGCTGCCTTAGCACGACTGGTAATATGGTTCTTCCAACTGAGAGCAGAAGAAAAAGAGACACCAAGAATATTGAGAGAAGATGAAGGATTCATTTTTGTATTGTTGCAGAATAAGGGATAGTCCGCTGGGAGTTCCTGACGGGTAGATAGATGGAGAAATTGGGTTTTGGAAGCATTAAAGGTAACAAGGTTTTCTCTGCCCCAATTGGAGATAGTAGTTAGATCAGAATTTAAGTGTTCTATGGCTTCATTCCGTTTGTCTTTTAGGAATTGCTGGCTTGGGCGTTCTGAAAAACTAATGGAGTACTGTAAGGTTGAGTCGTCTGCGTATGAATGGATGGGAATTGAGGTACAGTTGAGAAGATAATTTATAAAAATTTGAAAGAGAATAGGAGATAGTACAGAGCCCTGACGAACACCGGAGTTTATAGGGTGAGGAAGTGAGCGATGGCCGCCCACAACCGCAGCTATGGAATGGCTGGAGAGGAAATTAGAGACAAAGGCACAGTTGGAGGGATAGGCACCGAAGGAGGGCAGTTTAGAAATTAGCGATTTGTGCCAGACTCTATCGAAGGCTTTCGATATGTCTAGTGCAATCGAAAAAGTCTCACCGAAGTCCCGAAAGGAGGATGACCAAGAGTTAGTAAGACATGAAAGAAGATCACCAGTAGAGCGACCCTTAAGGAAGCCATACTTGCGATCTGAGAGCAGATTATGAGAAGAGAAATGCTTAAGAAATTTGGAAGCAAGAATAGTTTCAAAAACTCTAGAAATACAAGAGATGAGAGGAATTGGACGATAGTTGGAGGGTTGAGAGCGGTCACCCTTCTTTGGGACAGGTTGAATGAGAGCAAACTTCCAGCATGAAGGGAAGACGTTAGAGGATAGACAGAGACGAAAGAGTTTGCCTAGGCAGGGAGTCAGCACGGAAGCACAGTTTTTGAACACTTCTATCATATCCCCTCTAACTCTGCGTTACGAATGTAAGCCTAATTTTTTCAACCTTTCTTCATACGGAAGATTTCTAATATGAATCATTTTTGTCATTCTTTGCTGTACTCTCTCCAACGAATCTATGTCCATTCTGTAATAAGGACACCAAAATTGAACAGCATAATCCATATGAGGTCTTACTAATGATAAGTAAAGTTTTAAGATAACATCGGCAGTTCTGTTACTCACACTCCTTGAGATGAACCCGAGAATCCTGTGTGCCTTGTTATGAATGCTTATACAATGTTTTCTAGGCTTCAAATCGTTGCTAACAAACACACACAAATCTTTCTCGCAGTCTGAGTTTTATAATTCCGTATTAGCTAGTTTATATTTTGCATTAGTATTCGTCTTCCCTATATTTAATACCTTGCATTTGTCAATGTTAAAACTCATCTGCCAATTTACTGACCATTCGTCTAAGGTATCTAGATCCCTTTGAAGGCACTCTATGTCGCTATCTGAATCTATTGTTCTCCCTATTTTGGTATCGTTTGCAAATTTACTTATCCTACTAGTTATACCTAAATCAAGGTCATTTATGTATATAACAAACAACAGAGGACCCAATACAGATCCCTGGGGGACACCACTTTTGACTGCTTCCCATTCTGACTTAGTACCATTTATGCTGACTCTCTGCTTCCTACCAATTAGCCATGACCTAATCCATCCCAACAACGACCCAACTATTCCAGGTGCTCAACCTTTCTCATCAATCTCTCATGAGGGACTCTGTCGAGAGCTTTACTGAAATCTAAATATATTATATCATATGACTTGTCATTATCTACTGCTTCATAATTATGCTTCTGAGAAGAAGCTTAGCAAATTAGTATGGCAAGAACGTCCCTGCGTTAATCCATGCTGCCTAGCAATAATTGACTCTAGCAACTTTCCTATGATTGATGTGAGACTGGGACGGTAATCGGATGCTATTGATTTATCACCTTTTTTGAAGATCGGAACTACATTTACAATCTTCCAATCTGATGAGACTAAGCCTGTTTCTTATTACTTGTTAAATATAGATGTTAATGGGTAACTTTTTTTTTTTTTTTTTTTTTTAAAGACCTCCGTCTACGTATTGTGAAAAACCTGTTATCCTCCGGCAAATTGTGGGGTTGAGTGAGTGAAGGGGGGGGACAGTGAATGAAGGAGGATACATGTTTTTCATAATACGTGTTGCTAGCCCCAAACGCGCGAGCAACTGTGGCTTTCAACCATCCGACACATCCCCCTTTTATTTATGTGCATCACACATGTTACATACAAATAAAGTTTATGTTTTGTTTTACCCTACTGTCGAAAGACTACGGATACACCACTCCTGCCCGGGCCTCACACAGTGGCATGACCCAGTCCTGTCGAACTGAGCTCATGACGCTGGTGGCATTGCCCCGGAGGATAGCCATCCCTAGTCTTTGCTTGAGCCAGAGGGTTTCCCGGGGTTCGCCTGAAACTTCTCTGATTTTACGGCCTATTTCATTCACCATCTTAAGGGTGGTAGGGCCGAAGACTCCTGAAGTTTCGAATGCCAGGGGCTCGAACTGATGATTTCTGGCGATGGCTTGATATTTTTCTCGCTTTTTATTTTCTGCTATCCGGGCGGCTTCACCTGCTTCGTCGGCGTTTCTGGCGATGATGGTTGTGGAGAAAGTGTCAACACATGTGGCATCCCACACGAGGCACCGGCCATTCTTGTAAGGGAAAGTGGTCATCCCATCTGGCCGTTTGCCGTCTTCTCTGTGAAGTCCATGTGGTTCGAGGATTGATGCACGGTTAGCACTCTGCAGGGCGCGTTTTATGACATCATTTAGTGCAGAGTGTCTTGGCAGGCGGCCTGCGTTGTGATTACATGACAAGGCATGGTGACCTTGAGCATCCATCCCCCCACCACACTTGCAAGTGTGTGGGTGACAAACTGCCGCACCCACTCTGAGCGCGATGGCAACCCGGAGCGCTTCAGCATCCAAGTGAGTTCCAATAGGTGGGATGGGGATGGCGTGTAACCACAACCCACTCTCCGTACGGGAAGATGCCTGGAGGCGTGCTTTTGCAACCTGGTCTGCATTGGTTAGGAGATTTTCTTGAGTTTTCTTCGCCGAGATGGTATCCCACGCTTTCTGCTTGCTCCTGGAGGTACCCTGAGGCTCCTCCACTAACTTGATTCATCGCTGTATTCTTTTAATACTCTAGCATATACCTCATCAGGACCAGGCGATTTCTGAGGTTTCAGTCTGTCAATTTCCTTAAGCACATCATTTCTACTTATAGTGACTGTACTTAACATATTTTCTACACTATCGTTATATACCTTACGGACTTCTGGAATCTGTGCCAAATTTGCAAAGGGAAAGAAATTGACTATTTAATGTACTGCACTTTTCTAAATAATTTTCTGTCATTTTTCCTATCGAAGTTTTAAGGGGGCCTATTTCATCTCTAACTTTAGATTTATATAGTTGGTAAAAAGCTTTAGGGTTATTTTTTGAGTCATTGGCTATCCTGATTTCATAATTTCTTTTTGCTTTCCTAATTTTCTGTTTGACCTGTCTTGATAGAGTCTGATAATACATTAGTAGGTGATTTTCGCCTTTCTTAATTGTTCTATATATTCCTTTCTTTTTTCCTAGAAGATCTATTAGTTTATTATTCATCCATTTTGGTTGGTTCTGTATCGATCTATATCTTCTTCTTTTTTTTTTTTTTTTTTTAAGAGACAATGAACGGAGGAAGGAAAAACACAGATAAAACAAAAAGGTCCATGTGCCTAAAGGCATCCTCCATTCATAAAATGTTTGTAACAACTGGATTTAAACATTTGTAGATTGTAAGTTTGTGGAAAGCAATTCGAGGGAAGTGAATTCCAAAGAGTAGTAGCTCTGGGGATAAATGAATTCTGATAAGCAGAAGTTCTGCATTGTGGAGGAGAAAGTGTAAATTCATGGGCGCTCTCAGCTGCCCTAGTTCTACGGGGAAAGATGTGGAGAGGCGGCACAATTGAAGCAAGTTCCTCGGAACAATTGCTGTGAAAATATCTGTAGAATAATGCAAGGGATGCAACGTTTCTTCGTATGGATAATGTAGGAAGGTCCTGTGTGATTGCAGGGTTATTGATTAATCTAATAGCTTTATTTTGAATTTTGTCCAACTGCCTCAATGCAACCACTCCACTTCCACCCCACAGAGGTGAACAGTAATCCATCTGAGAACGCACATGACTTTTATATATCACGGCCAACTGCTGGAGTAGGGGATTTATTTATGTTGAGCATTGTGGAGTGAGGCAATAACATGTCCATATGTAGCTGTCAAACTATCCTGAATTAAGACGGGTGTTTGATGAGTCGGCCACCCCCAAGAAAAAATAAATAAAAATAAAAATAAAATAGAGTAAAATAGAAAATGAAAATAAAAATAGGAAAAGTGGGGATTGGGCCTGAGCATATAGATAGATAGATAGACGTTCATTTGCGTACCTGGGTCCACTTAATTGTTTAACCATAGGGTCGACCCTTAACCCTTAAAGATCGGGACCCGACTTAATTAAGTCCGAATCGAAAAATTTGGACTATGTGGCGCCTTAAGTCCGAGTGCAATTTTGGCGCAATATTGGCTCTGAGAGAGAGACGAGTGACTGGAGGAGCATGGGTTACATCATGACCGCTCGCCACGGCCGCCGTGGACCTACTGAGATTTACTCCACTTACATCCACCCTCACTCCCTCGCTACATACGTAATTATATATAAGAAATTACCGTATTTTAGCGACTTTGCACTTCGGTTGCACGATCGTTGCAAGACAACCAGTGATCGTAGAAGGATGGTTCGGGTGTCATTGGAAAGCTCAATTTACGCCCTTTCAGGGATACATACTTGTATTACACTCTGGGTCTTGTTTATGCATGAAAAAGAGCACGGAAACAACCCCATTTATGGTAAAAAAAAAAAAACGCTGTGCGGCACGGTCTAATATACCGCCTAGCCCTCTAAATAAGGGTTAAGGCTCTTCTCAACCCACCATAATCAGCTTTTCTGAAATCTGGGATAAGTGTCGTATTCTCTTTAGCTTTTCCTGTTCATTGTATATTAAAATACATTTATTTATGATCGCTATTTCCTAGTTGGTCCCCTATCTCTACATTATTTATCATATGATCATTATTACTGAGAATTAAATCGAGGATATTATTACCTTTAGTCGGCGAGTTCATGAATTGAAATAAAAAACTATCTTGTACCGCCTCAATAAACTCTTTAGAGTCTGAGTCGCCTGTTTGATGCTGCCTATCTATATTCCGAAAATTAAAATCACCCATAATGCACACATTGCTAAATCTTGATGCTATTTTCTCTTCCTGCCATAAAGCTGTATCTTCGTTTCTACTCATATTTGGTGGTCTATAAATAATTCCAATGATTATGGTCTCACTACCTTCGCTAACCTCTACCAAAACACTTTCGTTATCATTACTTAGTCTAATACCTGAATTAGTGCAGCATTTTAATGAACTCCTGACAAACACTGCTATTCCGCCGCCCCTCCTACTTGTTCGGTCGTATTTAAACAAACTATATTCTGGTATATGGAATTCTGCTAAAAAAAATCTTGATTCTGTATTAATCCATGTTTCAGTTAGCGCTATTATGTCTATATTTTCGTTGCTAACAAGTGCTCTAAGTTCGTCCATTTTGTTACATAAACTCCTACAGTGTGTATAATATAATCGCAATTTATTTATTTTACTGGTATCGGATTTACCTTTATTTATAACTGAATTCCCATCTTCCGTTACACATTCAATAATTCTACTAGCAGTACAATTAATATCCTGTGACTGAACTATTCTATTCCTATCTGATGTACCAGTACGACAATTAACCCTATCTAGACACTTATTCTTAATCATATTCTCAGGCTTTATTTTCAGCGAAACCCCGCGACAATCCTATCTATTGACCTAGCTAAATTTGCCACCCCTAGTCGAGAAAGACGAACCCCGTCCTGTGCATACAACTGATTTTTACCATAGAATCAGGTCCAGTTATCGAGAAATGGTATTGCATTTTCATTGAAGTATTTTTCCAGCCGACAATTGATACCAATTGCCCTAGAAGACCATTGCTTCCTGACCCCTCTTCTTGGCAAGATACCGTGTACTACAGGTATGCCTCCCTTCCTCCTAACTTTATCTAACACCTCCCTGTACTGCCGAAGCTGTTCTTCTGTCCTACTTTTACCAACATCATTGCTCCCTGTACTGAGACAGATAATGGGGCTATCTCCAATATCTTTCATGATGTCATCCATTTCCTCTAACACCCTCCCAACCCCGGCACCAGGCAGACAGCCCCGGCACCAGGCAGACAGACAAGCTTCCTGTTATGACGGGTTGTAATATTTACAACTTGTGATATAGTCTCCACAAAAATCCAATTATGGACTTATAGACCTTAATATAGCCCGACAGGGTCACACCGAACACAGTCTCACTAGCACAAAATAGGTATTCAATCAGGATCATGCAGAACTCAATGACAACACACATGGAACATATAAATGGTATATTAATTCAAGTAACGTCTATCCTGAGGAGTAATAGATCGTCTCAACATAATCATTTCAATCTCCAAGTCTCGAATATAGATTCGTAATCGGGGATGGTTTCTTTTCTGAAATAATAACAATAATAACACCCAAAGAATAGGGTATATATATGCTGAGAATCTTACAAGTATAAATCATAAACAATTGTGGTTAATAATCTCAGTTAAGCAAATGGCAACAACAGTGAAACATGAACACAAAAATAATCACCCTAAATAATAACCCTTAATAATAACAATCGAAATGAGTCGAGTGTCTTACGTGAATGAGAAACAAACAAAGAAACAAAAATACATTCTCAGTATGGTAGACGCGGGGTGACTTGAAAGCGAAAGTAACCACCCAAGTGGGCTGGGCGAGTCACATAGTCCGGGAGCCAGGTACCCTCCTCAGGATGTTTTCTGCTACCTTTTTTTTACTCATATTTTATGATAACCTATACCTTCGGCCATCGCATGGTGGTAATGAACACTCTCAACTCGGGGCCGTTTGCCCTGGGGGGGCTCAAACCCACATTTTCAGGTCCCATTTGTGTTTGAGTTAAGTAACTTCGAAAATTGTGTCACTGTGGGGCCAAAGTTAGTAATTGAGTCACCAAATTGGTATAGAATCATCCTGAGACAATGGGGAAAGTGATAGAGGAAGGTTTATGGGCTTAATGAAGTTTTATTTCGTTGGGCGAGCTAAAATATCATTAAGAAAAATGAAAATTCGTCATCCACATTCAAATTTAATGAACTAAACCAATATTTACAAGTCATTATACATGAATTACATGGACTCATTTACCCTTTAATAACTTCTCCCTTTCAAAAGCTTCAATTTTAAAAAAAATCGAACTCTCTACCTCATCAAATAAGGTCACTATGGTCAAAAGCCTTACGGTCACCCCAAATCACTTAAAATTGCGGGTGTTGCTTACAACTTACCCCAGCATCCTTTCTTAGACATTAACCAGGATTTTGATGTTGGTTTATTAGTTACCAAGGTTTAGCAGTTACATGGAGCTCTTTATTATACATAGTTATTATATTATAATATATATTAATAGAGGCCTAATTCTTTATTCTTAATTCCATATTTGTGTGTGAAAATGTCTGCTCTTATTTACTCGCCTGTTTGTTTTCAGAGACCTGAGTTGCTGAGTCGCTGACTTTCAACATGGCGAAGAGGAAGCAAGATGAAGATTGGACCCCTGACAAGAACAAGAAGAACACACAAGCCAAGTCACCTGAACAGAATTGTATTTTGCATGGCTCCAATGGGAAAGTGATCGACAAATTTGTAACTCTTTCTCCCACGGCTAATCCATCGAGTGCTTTTGCTGCTATCAATGAACTGAAAGGTAACCTTTTCACACAAACTTCTGACTATGGTGGCTTACAAGATATTTGTGATTCAATTTCCGATGTACCGTCCCCAGGCTGTGGATATCATGAAAACTGTCGTCGTACTTTTTTTCTTATTGGTAGGCGTGCGTTAGTGAGGACACAAAGTGTGGAAAAACAATATAGACCCAAGCGTGACTGTGGGAATTCCTCTGTGTTATTTGGCAAATATTGCATATTCTGCAAAAGTGATAGTTAAGAAAGTCAAAAATACTAGATATTGCTTGCATAGATTTCAGTCAAATGCATACAAAAACATTGAGAAGAAAGCTTTAGAACCAGGTGATGAAACTTTATTGTGCGACATAGGAGGAGTGGATCTATTTGCAAAGGAGGCACAATTCCATGACTGTTGTCGCAAACAGTATTTAGTGAGACGAACAGCTAATACGAGTGCAACTCCTCCATGCAAGGTTTCTACAAAGAAGGAAATTATTGGGAAGGCTTTCGGTTGTGTTTGCGACTGCATCAAAACTGATGTTATCCAGAAGGGTCAGGTTATCGAACTGGCACATCTCACGAAATTGTAAAATGATACTCTGTCACAATATGATGAAGAAGTGGTTGCTAAGATATCGGGCCATAACCTAAGATTGAAAGTGGAAGGCTGTCCTTGTCTCAAAGACAGTATAGACTTCTCTTCATGTCAGTATAAAGACACATTAGTGTTTTGTAGTTCATCAGAATCTATGAAAACTGCGGTTCGTTCTGCATATGAGCTGGGCACCTGTCATTGGAGTGAAGAAGTCAGCGTCAATCTTCACAACAAAATCTTAAACGCCTTCAAGTCTTCCAAAACACTTCCCTGGCCTATTAGAGATACTGACCTCCCTGATCTAGATGATGAAATACCTCCAGACGTTCTCCAGTTTGTTTCAAACCTAATATGTGGGAGAAATGGGAAAACAGAGCCTTCTGACCGGGAAAAAAGGCTGGCAACATCCATTTCTCAAGACATCTGCAGAGCTGTAACTTCAGGGCAATGGAAGATGAAGAAACACATACTGCTATGCATGACACTAAGACAGCTTTTTAGATCCAAGAGTGTTACAAGTCTCATGAATAAACTCGGCCACTGTGAGTCGTATACTTATTCCATTGAACTAGAAACAGCGCTGGCCAAGTCAATAGTGGAAAGTGCTTCAATAATTAGCAACTCAGATGTGGTGAAGAGGCAGCCTGAAGGAGCAGTTTTCCATAGTGACTGGGACAACTTCGATCAGTTGGTATCAGATGTGCATGGGGCAGGATCCATTCATACGGCAGTAGGTATCTATCTTCAGGATCAAGGTAACTGTGCAGATGCCGAAGCACCAACTGCAGCACCAAGAACCCAAATCACATGTCAGCACACTAAACCTAATAAGAAAGAGCGAACATTCAGTACACCTGTTCAGGAGTTGCCATCTTATTATGAATGGAAACGACAGGGACCAACTGTGTTGCCATCATCTAGTTCTAACAGAATCACATCCACCTATGAAGGCCAAACACTGTCACATGCCGATCTCATTTGGGTGCTCTCTCGTCGAATGAATTCCGAGGATCAGATCATGCCTGGTTTAGCTGGTGAAGCGTTCAAGCTTGTATATCTCAATGGAGTAACGTCGCAGGAATATTTAAAAGATATCTGTTCGAGCCATGAAGAAACTGATGTACAGATTGTCATCTATATCAAGTACATCGAAACCAAGATGCCTCACATCAAAACCATCAGAGTTAGAGCACGGGACTCGGACATATTCTTCATACTTCTGTATTTTTCTAAATCATTCACGGTAGACATTCTTATGGACTTGGGAGTGAAGCTTATCAACATCAACCAGTTGGCTGAGAACTACTCCCAAGAGCACATCGAAGCACTGTTGTCCCTGCATGCCTTTACTGGTGCTGACTGCACTTCATCATTCAAAGATGTGCAATCAGTGCAAACTGACCGAGAAATTTACGAACAAATTGCAGATGTAAGTAACTCACAAGATACCGTAATTTTTGGCGACTTTAATTTACCTGTGACCAAGTAGGGCGATACTCTTACTTCACACTCCGGACATGACTTGTATACGAACTTGCAAGAGAGTTCGCTTTATCAATTTGTTCGAACGCCGACCCGTGGTAATAACGTTCTTGACATTGTACTTGCAACAAAAGAAGAATTGATAGAGAATTTGAATGTTGGTGATGAATTCAGTAACAGCGACCATCGTACGAAAACTTTCACTTTAAAGTTTACTAGTAACGAACCAAATAGTAGCATCGAAAAAGTCCCTAATTTCAAGAAAGCAAACTTCCATAAACTTAGAGCTATGTTTAAAGAAACTGACTGGTGCTTTTTAATTAACAATAATGACATAAATACATCTTGGAAGTTATTCGAAACCACTTACCTAAAAGCAGTGCAAGCCTGCATACCATCGAAAATACGGTGTCCAGGCCATAATAATAAGCCCAAATGGTGGAATAAAGATATTTCAAACTGCCTGCTTGCTAAAAAATTTGCTAATGATAGATTAAAATCCTCACAAAATTACGAAGAACGGGTGAAATTTGTAGAGCTACGACTCAAAGCCAAAAAGTTAATTAAGCAAAGTAAAAAGACCTTAGAGTTACATATTGCGAATCAAAGTAAAACAAACCCGAAAGAATTCTATAGTGATATCAGAAAGAAAAAAGTAGTTACTTCAACTGTTGGACCGTTAGTCGATGAAAAAGGAGAATACACCAAAGACGAAGTACAAATGAGTAATGCCCTCAATACCTTCTTTGCATCAGTTTTTACAACAGAAGACCTCAGTGATATCCCTACACCATCGCCGATTCAGATTGATAATTCAGATGTTCTAAGCAATATCACCGTTACAGAGAGAGAAGTATTGAATTGTTTAGATAAACTCAAGGTAAATAAAACGCCAGGACCTGATACAATCTCGCCTAGAGTTCTAAAGGAAGCTAAGAATGAGCTCTCCAAACCACTGACATTACTATTCAATAAATCCTTGCAGTCTGGAACTATGCCTGATCAGTGGAAGCTAGCCAACGTAACACCGATATTCAAAAAAGGCAGCAAATCCCTACCCAGTAACTATCGTCCAATTAGCTTAACCTCAGTTGTATGTAAAATGCTAGAAACGGTCATACGAGACAGACTCGTAAATCACTTAGAGGAAAATAACATACTTAAAGATACTCAACACGGCTTTCGTAAAAAACGTTCCTGTTTAATAAACCTCTTAGACTTCTTCCACGATATCCTCAACCTCTACGATGAGAGTAAAGCTGTAGATATTATATACCTTGATTTTCAAAAGGCCTTTGACAAAGTTCCCCACAAACGTTTACTGCTAAAACTAAAAGCGCATGGAATACAAGACGGTGTGTTGAAATGGATAGAAAATTGGCTCAGCAACAGAAAGCAAAGGGTAGTCATAAACGGTAAGGCATCTAAATGGACCAATGTAAGTAGCGGGGTACCCCTGGGATCGGTACTAGGACCAATTCTCTTTCTAATTTACATCAACGACATAGATGAGGGTCTCACCTGCACAATCTCAAAATTTGCTGACGATACAAAAATTGCAAATAGCGTACTCTCAAAAGAACAAGTTGACGATATGCAACACAATCTAGATAAATTGTCATGTTGGGCCCAAATTTGGCAAATGAGTTTCAATGCGGATAAATGTAAAGTACTACATGTCGGATACCTAAATGAGAAAGCAAACTATTCGATGAATGGCACTCAGCTTAAGAATGTAAACAGATAAACTGATCTGGGAGTAACAATATCGAGTAACCTAAAACCGAGTCAACAATGTTCAGAAGTTGTTAAGAAGGCAAACAAAATAATTGGCTTTATAGGCAGGTCATTTGAGCATAAATCCAAAGAAGTTATCCTAACCCTTTACAATTCCTTAGTCCGCCCTCTTCTGGAATACTGCGTTCAATCCTGGTGCCCTTATTACCAAAAAGATATAAACAAGCTAGAACGAGTTCAACGTAGAGTTACCAAAATGATACCTAGCCTAAAGAACAAACCATACGAAGAGCGTCTTAGAGAATTAAATCTATTTCCTTTAACCCAGCGCAGATTAAGAGGCGACTTAATTCAAGTGTTCAAAATCATCAAAGGCATCGACAATATGAACTGTAGTAAGTACTTCACTATCGACCAATCTAATTACACGCGGGGAAACGGTTGCAAAATTATTGGTAAATCTTTTAACTCGCACGAATCTAAGAATTTCTTCTTTAATCGAGTTGTCAACTTGTGGAATGGGCTTCCCCGAGACGTTATAGACTGCAGCACCGTTGATTCATTTAAATTCCGCCTAGACAAATATCTCGCATCAAACCCGCGACTGACTGCGTTTGTAAATTAATAACTTTATCCTCCCCTCAGTTACTAACCCATATGTCCCCTACTAACTTCCTAGTCCTGCCACGTTAGTGGCAGGGCAGTAGTTCCCTTTCCAATGTTCCCTTACCCACTCTAAACCACTGTTTGGACACTTGATCCTCAGTGTTTTGGAGGACAAGCAGCCTAGAAGGGTCACTAGATCTGTTGTTGCTTGCTTTCCTTTGTACTCCTTTGTACTAAAGGCAAAGGGAAGGTTAAACGAATCAAACTACTCAGCCAAAACTCAAAGTTCGTTGAAATTTTCGCTGCAATCGGCTCGCAATGGACGCTTGACGATGAGCGTATTCTCGCAGGCATCGAGGAGTTTACATGTCACCTATATGGCGCTGGGCCGCAAGTAAAGAAAGTCGATGAGGCAAGAGAGATTAAGGTCAAGAAGATGTGTGGTACAAACCTGAATCTCCGGCCTGATGTATCAATTGACTTGTCAAACTTTCCACCGTGCAGAAGGGTACTCATCCAGCACATCAAGAGAGTAAATTTCCAAGTCAGCATCTGGCGTAATGCCCTCGATCACTTCCCACAAATACCCGCCCCTGCTGACCATGGTTATCAGGTCACATCAAATTAAAAACTTGAACCACTGTGGTTCGAGGGAGACGTCATCCCCCAGGTTCTTGTTGATATCTTGGCAGAAGAAGGCACTGATAAAGACAATTATGATGAAATCCACACAGTTGATGATGATGCAGATGGAAAGGATGCGAGCGATGACGATATATAATTTAGTTCTATGTAAATAATTGTTTTCTTCCTAGTCTGTATCTATACTCTGTAGACAATAATACTAAGTTGTATCTATAATGTACTACCTATAATATACGCTAACTTTAGTAGATATTGTAAATATGTAAAATAAAACCATGAAATTTATATCAAGATCATGGTTACCGTTCGAGCAACTTGAAAAAAGAAAGATGGGAGCGCATCAGAAGATCCTGTGTTCGTTAAATGAAATTTAAGTGATTTGGGGGGACCGTAAGGCTTTTGACCACAGTGACCTTATTTGATGAGGTAGAGAGTTCGATTTTTATTTTAAATTGAAGCTTTTGAAAGGGAGAAGTTATTAAAGGGTAAATGAGTCCATGTCATTCATGTATAATGGCTTGTAAATATTGGTTTAGTACATTAAATTTGAATGTGGTTGACGAATTTAAATTTTTCTTAATGATATTTTAGCTCGCCCAACGAAATAAAACTACATTAAGCCCATAAACCTTCCTCTATCACCTTCCCCATTGTCTCAGGATGATTCTATACCAATTTGGTGACTCAATGACTAATGTTGGCCCCACAGTGACACAATTTTCGAAGTTACTTAACTCAAACACAAATGGGACCTGAAAATGGGGGTTCGAGCCCCCCCAGGGCAAACGGCCCCGAAATGAGTGTTCATTACCACCATGCGATGGCCGAAGGTATAGGTTATCATAAAATATGAGTGATAAAAAGGTAGCAGAAAACATCCTGAGGACGGTACCTGGCTCCCGGCCTAGAGGGGGGCATTCCACAAGTAGCCGCGGTATTCTCAAGTGACTTTATACTACCTAGCTAGGGAGAGCAGGCCGTGAACTGGACTGCGGTGGTGGAAGTTAAATTCAAAGTTAGTGCAACTAGAATCGTAGTATCAATAATATTACTCTGAAATTGGGGGCAATCAACAATTTCATTTAAAGCACACAAGATTAAGTTTGTAGAATAATTAATGTAATTTCGAATGAATATTTATATTCACGTCAACAAACGTATGTAAGAATTACGAATCGAGCCGAGGAATTCAGGGGTAAAGAGGGCGTATAACTATGAATGAACTATAGAGTAACTAATTAATTATACGGGAGAACAAATTATAATTAACTAAATAAAGTTAGTCAACAAATGCTCTGGAAACGCTTATAATTACTAGCGTAAACGGTTAATTAATAAAATATTAATTAACAAATGAACGGGGGCGCAAACGACGAAGTTTTACTAAAGAAATACTAATATCAGTATTCTTAAGAGGTCTGAATGAATTAACAGTCTTGCAATATAAATACACTAGAATAATATGTGTATGGAAAGTGATGTGAAATTAAGTAACAGAATCTATGCAATTCCTAAGCATGAAGAATCAGAATGACTTACATCAGTAATTAAATGAACATCAATATGAATTCATAAAATAATTACAAAGGTGATTATGTAATCGAACGTAATCAAGGAAACTGGGGGGAAATAGGTTTTCACAGGGATAATTCTGGGTATGGAAATTAAGTATGTGTAGGTAAATTCGTTATAAAATTGGGCGTAGGTTCTAGGTAGAATCAATTAGGTAAACTCGTTATAAAATTGGGCGTAGGTTCTAGGTAGAATCAGTTAGGAAGGGAAATCAAATCACGAAATACACTTCGACCTCAACTCACAAAATACATAACAGAATACATATATAGAAAGATCTGCGAGCGTGTGGCAAAATGAATAACTGAACACAACTATATAACGTATGCGTAAGACGTACGATATGAAATTAATCACTATCACAGGTTTAAGACTTATACACAGGTTTAACACAGAGGGTATGTAAGTTTCAGAAGGATTAATACTGATACGCGATTAAGGATCATGGGCACAGATCTCAGAGATAATTAACACAACACGGGTCACATATCTTAATTTTACCTTTGCAACAATAACACAACGAATAGACACACAGAACCTTAGGGAATGTTTGGAGGGCTGGTGAAGAGAGTGCAGGGCTGGCCAACGTAGGTCGTAAGTCCTAGGGACAGCACTTCCGGGAGCAAGACGTCCTCGGGCAGCACTTCTGGGGGCAGGGAGTCCTCGGGCAGCACTTTCAGGGGCAGGGCGTCCTCGAGCAGCACTTCAGGTGGGCAGGGTGTGGCTCGAACGGGATGACAGGGCACTTCCGGGCAGGACACTCTCCAGGGCAGGGCAAGGGCAGGCTGGTGCAAGCTACACAGTTACTTAGCTACTCGGTTCCTGGGTAGGGGTTGAATAGCAGGGTCGTATAATTATTTTACATACTTCCCTATAATTTTCTTGAGGTAATGTGCGGCTTTTCCCTTGACTCCCGGGGACAGGTCTTCAAGATCAGAGGGCTATAGTGAAATCGTTGTGATGAAGTTGTGAGGTAATTACTTATCGTAGGTATACCTAGTGGTGGTTTACATGGATACACATGTGCTAGGTAGCTCATTAATTACTTAATACCTAGTTACTTAGTCTAGTAAGGGAGAAATGGGATGTATACGGACTCGTCCATGAACTACATTCATAACCAAACATTGATATAGCTCACGTAATAGTTGTTCTTGGTCGAGGTTTATTGGATCTCCCGATCCACCACAATGTCTCCTCTCGTTCATATCCATTCCTGTCGGTAGATTCCAGGCCGTTGATGTTCTATTTGCATAACTACTTCTTCCGTGTCCTCCATATCCGGGAGCTGAGTACATGTCGCTCGGTGCCGGGGCTACGAGGGGGCGTGAATCGAGCAGGTGGCTAATGAGTTGGGGTGACCTCCCATACCTGTGGCTCATCGTAGAAAACGGTGGAATAGGGGTCGCTTGGGTAATTTTCCCAGGGGCTAAAGCATGTGAAAATTTGGGTTGTCTCTGCTATTTTTCTTGTCTTGATTATGGGGTCTTGGAGTTGCAGACTGGCTATTCTGGAACTGTTACTTGGATGGCTCGTCTTCAGACCCGTCATCTCACTTCCTAACATTAGTACAGGTAGACCTACCTAGGTGTCTGACCATGGAATCTCTAACTATTGAGAATGACTTTATCTGATGATCTTTATGTTTAGTTGGACTGTATGCATCTGTCTGTCGGTCTGTCTATTTATCTCTTTACATTGTATCGCTGTATCTATATTTATCTGTCTATCTGTTTATTTATATATATTGTCTATCATTATCTATATATATATATATATATATATATATATATATATATATATATGTATATCTGCACACTATATCTCTCTATACTAATCTTTCTATCACCTTAACTTCCTATTTATTCGTTTATTTCATATATATCACCTCACTATCTTTATATCTATCTATCCATCTATCTACCTATCTATCTATTATCTATATATCTATCTATCTATCTAACTACCTACCCATCTTTCTAGCTGGCAGTGTGTGTGTGTGTCAGTCTATAATTATCTATATATCTACCAACCTACCTACCCACCTACCTACCTACTTACCTACCTATCTATCTATCTATCTATCTATCTATCTATCTATCTATCTATCTATCTATCTATCTATCTATCTATCTATCTATCTATCTATCTATCTATCTATCTATCTATCTATCTATCTATCTATCTACCTACCTACCTACCTACCTACCTACCTACCCACCCATCCACGTACCCATCTATCTACATATGCATTAGGTCGTCAGTGGCTGGGGTTGCCTAATGTCGCCACCTGATGAGGGCCGCTCTGCATATATTTGGCGCTGCTTAAATGACAACTTAAAGGGTTCAATTTTTTGCTCGATTTTCTCTTTTCCATTTATTAAATATTGTTTTAGTTTCCTCCCTTGACCTACATCAAACTTAACCCGTTCAGTATCAGCGACGGCTCTCTGCCATCAGTGGATAAATCACTCCTCAGTCCCACCGACGGCGCAGAGAGCCGTCAGTAATATACTTTCCTTGTAACTGCCAGTATCAGGCAGTGTCACAGTGACTGGTACCACAACTGTTTGAGCACTGCTCTAGAGTTGGCAACACTTCTCAGCTTATATCCAAGCCTCTACAGGCTGGGAGAGCCAGTATTCCTCCATCTTTTGAGGTGGGAGGTTGTTATATCTTGCCATTTTGGCCACATTGCTTGGACTGGGAAGGGACTTTTATTACTGTACCCTATGGTACAGAAAGGGTTAAAGAATCACCCCCTAGACCCCCTCTCAAGACAAATTTGTACATTTCTCGGTAGAAAAATGTCCCGGCCGAAGGCCGATTCTTTCTAAAATTACAGACTCGCTATCGCTCACCAGGAAAAAAACGACACCTAAATGGCACGATAGGTCTTTATATTGACAAATAAATGGGGCGAAAGGTCTTAAAATCACCAAACTAATGGAATGAACGTCTTAAAATCCGAAAACTAATGAGGCTAAGCAGGAGGGAGAAGGGGGGCCACAAAAAGCAACCCTCTCCCCTTAAATGGCAACTCAGATTTGTTTTTTTCTCCCTACCTTTGGTGTCTGCTAGCCTCGATTATTGGCGTTGGTAGAATGTGTATGTTCCGCATTGTGTTTAAGGGTAGCCCACCTAGCTTTTTGTTCACTTTCTCTCCCTCTCTCTTTGGCTTGTATCCATTCGGCCCCTTTCATCCACTATTTTAAGACGTTTACCCCCATCCAGGTGTCAATATTTTCCTGGCGAGCGGTAGCGAGCCAGCATATATATATTATTGTTTTGACAGCAAGCTTAATTTGTACATTTTTCGATAAAAAAAAATTCTGGCGAAGCCGGATTTCTCCATACAATGCTGGCTCGCTATTGCTCGCCAGAATGAAATCGACACTTGGATGGGGATAAACATCTTAAAACAGTTGGCTGAATGGGCCGAATGAATACAAGCCAAAGAGAGAGGAAGAGAGAAAAAAAAACGAGGTGGGCTCCCTTAAATAGACGTTTTCGGTACTGAAAGGGTTAAACATTGTCCTTTTGTGTTATTCCTTTCACGGTGTTTGTCTTTTATTCCTCTCTCTCTCTCTCTGTCTCTCTCTCTCTCTCTCTCTCTCTCTCTCTCTCTCTCTCTCTCACACACACACATACACACACCTCCAAAATGCAAATTAACTCAGAAATTTAAATTGTGTCTCGATCATCGCTGAGATTTTTCTATTTTTTTTCTTCCGAATTCGTTCAGATTGTTTTCTTTGATTTTGTTCACATTAGTACATCAGTGGGAAGTAAATTAAAGGTCCTAATGAGATATAATATGTGTGGGTGATTGATGTATTTTTTCCTCTGTAGAGCTCTGTGATGGATTGGTAAATATGTAAATTGGTATATAGATGGATATTCAGAGATCGATAAATATGTAGATTGGGTAAATAGTTAGATATTCAGAGATAGATAAATACACAGATACATAAATTGATGGATATTCAGAGGTAGATAAATGCATAGATGGATAGATAGTTGGATATTCAGAGATTGATATATACTGTACAAAGAGATGGATACATAGATTCCGGATATTCAGGGAAAGATGCATCCATATAATTTTATATTGCCTGAATTATATAATATAGATGGATAGATAATTGAATATTCAGAGATAGATAGATATAGATATGGATAAATAGATGGATATTCAGAGATAGATAGATACAGAGATTGGTAAATAGATGGATATTCAGAGATAGATACATAGATGGATATTCAGAGATAGATATATACATAGATGAACACATTCTATCTATTCTATTCTATATGCTCAGGCCCAATCCTTACTTTTCCGATTTTTATATTTTATTTTCCTCTATTTTATTATTTTTATTTTGTTTGTATTATCTTGGGGGTGGCCGTCTCAAGACAGAGCAAGAACAGGAAAACAAAAAACAGAAGACAAAACAGTGAACAAACACAGACAAAACACAAGATTCACACACATCTAGGTCACCCAGGAGAATACCCAGAGACCAAGGTCACCTAGGTCGCTCCAGCACTCCCCGTGCCCCGACCACTTTGGATATTCAAAGATAGATAAAAATAAGGAAGAATAAATAGTTGGACATTCAGAGAGTTAGATAGGTGCTTTAATAGAAATGGGTAGAAAATCGGTGCATATACGATTATTAGATTTTATTTTTTTTTATTTTTTTAGATAAATTAGATTATCAATAGGTTCAAGAATATTTCGTAGCGAGGTTGGTCCTAAGTGATCTGTGCTCCATAAAATTTTCTTTCCTTTCGCTTAACCCCTTTAATCCCAGCAACGGCTTACAGCCGTCAGTTAACACCTTACGAGCGGCCTATGCGGTTTATTTATGTGTACCGCACAGCGGGGTGTTTTTAGCCAAAATAGGGCTGTTTACGTGATCATTTTCATGCCTAAATAAGACCCAGAACGTAAAACAAGTACCTATCCCTGAAAGGGCATAAACAGAGCTTTCGAATGACACCATAACGATCCTTGTATGATGGATAGTTTTCTTGCAATAACCGTGCAACGCGAGTGCAAAAAGCAGGTAATTCGGTACTTTCGGTACATAATTGAGTATGTAGCGAGTGAGAGAGGGAGGAGGGAGCTGAGATTTGTGTCAGTAGGTTCGCCGCGGTGGTCTGGAGCAGTCATACGCTCGCTAGTCTCCTGCCACCACTTGTCTCTCTCTCTCAGCCACATTACGTGCTGAAATTGCCACTCGAGTTATGTCGAGCGCCGCCACATAGTCCAGCTTTATTTAACTCGACTTATGTTGCTCGCCGCTAATTATGGGTTAAAAAGTGACCCGCGCATGCAGTACCAGCGACGGCTCTCTGTCATCAGTAGTATACGATCCTTGTCCTGCAAATATCTATACTCCATTCAATCGACCCGTGCATCTGGCTCATAACTAATGTTTGCATTGAGGCTCTTGATTGGATATCATATCAGTACCCGAGCTCACTGGCCAAAATGAGCGGCAGAGCTGATAATTTCTTCTTATTTTCTTTATTATTCCTTATTTATTCATTAAACTATATACGTTTAAGTAATTTTAATGATTAATTAATAAACTATAGTTTTATCCGAATCTAAAGAGCTATTAAATATCACATGAAACCCAATAATAACTTATATATATATCATAAAGTAGACACAAGCGAAACAATAAAATGATAAACGGGAGAGTAAGCGAGAGACGAGACTGACTGGCGGGCTAACGCAGATTTGCCGATCACAGGCCATGATTTACTTACCGGTATCACACATTTAAAATTGGCAGGGACGGAATATCTTCCCTTGCTTGTGTTTACTTTATTATAATTATCTACAATTGTATGTGCTCCATGTGGTATCTATCTATCTATCTATATTCTCAGGCCCAATCCCCATTTTGGGGGTAGCCGACTCTAGACAGAGCAAAACAGGGAAAACACAAAAACAACATAAAACAATGAATAAACACAGATAAAAAGCACAAACTCACACACATCCAGTCACCCAGGAGAAGACCCAGAGACCAGGGTCACCAAGGTCGCTCCAGCACTCCCCCGGCCCCCGACCACCCGGAGAGGTTCCGATCTCGGCAGACAGACATGCAGCGGAGCCAAAGCCACAAGCCTCCCACCACACTTCCAGGCTCACCCTTCATATTAATCGTCTCCCCGGGCCAGGCGCCTGATGGACTATTATCTAGTCCAACTTGCGCCCGACCCCTTACTCCAAATGACCACGTGTTCACTCAACTATTCACAAGCATTCTCCATTCACTCCTGTCCACCACCACTTCCCCTGCCTGATCTATAGTCATTCCTTTATCATCCAAAGTTTTCTTACACAGTCTCTCCATCTCAATGGGGGTCTTCCTGCCCTTCTATCTCCCCTTGTACCTGACTCACATATTCTATTTGTAAGCCTTTTGTGACGTTAACCACTCCGTTAGAACCGCATGGCTTGTCCTACAGTGACTCGCTAGGATCGCCAGGGCAGTGGATGTGGCTACAGTTGATGTATTATTGTGTGCTTTATTTCATATGAAAGCTCGTGTCATGGGCAGTCCAGAAAGGCTCTTTGTTTTCGCCCATGTCAAGGCTTTATATATTTAATTGCAAAGTATATGTTTTATCATTAACTAGTAATGATAGGAATTGAGAGAGAGAGAGAGAGAGTAGAACAGAGTGGGAGGAGGCGCGCAGTGTTTTGCTACTCCATGACGTCATAGCTGGCTGGCCTCGTGGGGATTCGTTGAGGGAGTTTTTTACCATGCTTTGTGATGTCATGTTTGGCTGGCTTCTTTAGTATTGGCTGGAGGACTTGTTACCGCTCTTTTCCCACGCGGCTCGAGCTAGTGCTAGTATATATACAGCTCCCTCGCCACTCTCTCCCTCAGATCTGGTTTCTAGAACGCATCCCTCTTATCCTTTTGATATCTGTCCCCCTCTCCGCACCTGAGAACCTTTTCCTCTGCCTATCTCTATCATTTTCCATATCTTTCACCACCTTTTATTAATATTATACCCCCTCTGGTTAACTCTGCATAATCAGCTTAATGCTGGCCAGTTGCATTGTGCGTTAAGGTCTTATATAACCCATGTATGTTAGTTGTTAAGATAAGTTGATCACGAAGCATTGGTTGGCATTCATATTGTTCAGTACCGCTTCCTATAATTATTAGTGCTCTGCTGGATTAGAAAATGCTAGACTAGGAGTCTGATACTATAAGGTATTGTTTCCGATGGGTGCTGGCTTTAGTTAAAAGCTGCACGATATACCTGAGAACTGGAGTTGATTGGGTAAATTCTAGTCTGTGTGCCATTGAGAGTAGAGCATGCACGAATGAGGGCTTTTTGCCTATACCATTCTGCACTGTTCTAAGCTCGTTGTTTGTCTTTGAGGTACGCCAGAACGCTTAATACTTCGGTATTAAGGTTTCTCAAGAGAGCTACCCTTCCCTATAACGTAATATTTGACGCACAGACTTGAGATTTGCAATAGGCTATGCGGCATGCCATGCACACCAGTATCTCGTATCATTGACTCTAGCTAGACTTTATCAGTCATAGTAGACATTAAGCATATTAAACCAATTACTCTTTTTATGCATACCCGTTTATGATTACACAAGCATTTCGCAGCCTAGTTTGATGTATTGAGACACAAACGACTTAGGCTCTTTTTGTTGATAGGAATACTGCATTGTCGAGGCGATTATTATTATTGTTGTGGCGTTTAGGATATTCTTGGCTCCGACTGCACTATATATCCTGCTTTTTTGTGTGCATAGCCTGCACGAGCATTGTTCCGCTGCCTGCCTTTTTGGGTTCCATTTCCGATTCGAGCATCTTGATAGCATCTAACATTTAAAGAAGATTCCTTGTTGGTGTTGAAGGACTTTAGTGCACTTTCTTTCATGCAGGAGTGCCTGACATTTATTGATTAAAGTAACGTAAGCTGTAACTTCTCTTACCACCTTACTTTGCATACCATAACCAAGCACCTTCGGTTATAGGTAGTAATAGGCTGTTTTCACATAACATTAAGCCTAGAGTAGACTCACATTTATTGAGAGTTTAATAACCTATTATTGCATATAGAACTCTGAAGAGTATTTGTGTTCTTTGTTCACTGGGAATATACATCAGAGGTTGGATCTAGCTCTTTCCGTTGTAGCATTTATGCCATTACTAGTCCAATGAATAAGAACCCTGATATATTTAAACCTCAGTCGTAACAAATGGCGGCCTTACCTAGGATTTGGTGAACCTACATTTATTAGCCGGGAACAGTTGTTGTTTTGGGGAATATTTTGCGGGGATCAGCAGGAATATTTTTTTTTTCCAACATAGTATAGCCCTTGAGTATTTCCGAGAATGTTTGTGTGTATATTGAGGTATAAGAGTTTGGGGTGCTTCTTTTCTGAATATTGAGGTGGGAAATTTTTGTGAGCATCATGTCTTATACCGGATCAGAGGAGAATGGAGACACAGTATGTAATGTCGAAACTGAGGAACAGCAGTATGATGAAAGGGTTAATCAGGTGAACTGTGAGGAGGATGCTAGGATATTTTTGCAATGGCCTGTTACTGCCGAGCGGTTGGAGGGTATGAATCGGTACGGTCTTCAATGCCTGGCCACAGCTATCGGTCATGCGGGTACTAGCAGCATGACCAGGGATAACTTGATAACGTGTGTACTGGGCAGGGTGACTGGTGAGCGAGATGGATTGAGTGCTCAGAGCCCTTCGGCCATGCTTCCCCTACACTCGACTCCCAGCCATCCCAATAGTTTGCCGACCCCAAGTACGCTTCCACAGTTGGGTGGTGACTGGCAGGGTGGGTTCCCCCTGGGGGGACCACCGGTAATTTCAAACATTGTAGCACCTTCACCTCTTCAAGGGTTAACTCCAGAATTAGTGTTTTGGCTCGAATTAGCTAAGATTCAACAGCAACGAAGGGCAGGTGAGCTTCAGCAGCAATTAGAATTAGCCCAGATAGAAGTGAGAGCCAAGCTAGCAAAAATCAAAGCTGATTTAGAGTCGACTAGGTACTGTGCCGACATGGACGTAGAGAAGTCGCGAGTAGAGACAACAGGAAAGCGACTTGGGGCTGGTAACCGTGCTCCTGATCAGTCTGTCTCGCACTTATTGAAACTGGTACCGGTGTTTGATGAGAGTGGGGTAACAGAATTTTTCGCACACTTTGAGAAGAAGTGCCAGGATCACCAGTGGCCAGAGAATAAATGGGCAGCACTTGTATCCTCTAGATTAAGAGGCAAGGGTCTTAAAGCCTACGATGCGTTACCTTTGGAGTCATGTATTGTGTATGAGGATCTCAAGGAGGCTGTCCTGAGGGCTTACGAACTGCAACCAGAAACGTACCGTTTGAAGTTCCGGGGTGTAACTAAGGGAAGAGATAGCACCTTTTTGGAACACGCCCGGGACTTGTCCGATGCTATGGGGAACTGGCTCCGATCTGAGAAGGTAACAACATTTGATGGAATTAAGCAGTTAATGTTGTTGGAGCAGTTCTTTAAGAGCATGGGCGGTGATCTAACTTTGAACTTGAAGGAGAAAAACCCAAGAACTCTAGTCGAAGCAGCAGAAATGGCTGATCGACGGCTGTCGTTGATTCGGGGTTGCACGTCCTCACAGAAGTACGATGCAAGTGCTAGGGACCGTTATCCTCCCCATCCCCGTAGCAATGACACATTTAAACAAAAGAGCAATGACACTAAAACTGAATCCAAACCTAACACCACGCCGTATGAGAAAATCAGGGGCTTTTTACATCACAGTATAAGCCGAAACCGAAATTTATGTGTTTTAAGTGCCACCAGGAGGGTCATAAGGCAAATGAGTGCCCTAGTCGACCTACTCCGGCAGCCGTGTCTTTTGCTCACCGCATTGGAGTGTTCAACAGGACATCGGAGTTTGTTAGAGGCAATTCTTCCGAGGTAAATACACTGCCAGTGCAGAAGGATCCGGAAGGCTTATTCCCTGTCCATGATGCCTTTAGTGACCACAGGGGACTCGGTTGTGTGGAGTGGGGGGGTAGAAGACATGAGGTGAGAATTTTGCGTGACACAGGGGCATCACAAACATTGTTGAGGAATTTCACTGGTAAACCTGTAAATACGGCGCGGGTGGTTGTGGTTCAGGGAGTTAATGCAACAAGGTCATACCCGCTTGTAAGAATGAAGATGGAAGTTGATGGTGTGACTCGTGACCTGGATGTAGGAATTGTGGAGAAGTTGCCTGTTGGGGGCGTCGACCTCCTTCTCGGCAACGACTTTGCGGGGCCTACTTCTGAGGCTCCACCCTTGGTCGTTGCTGAGAAGCCGGCTGACGTGAGTAGGGAGGAGCAGGAGTGGGTTGAGAAGTGTCCGGTGCAACCTATGGCGTGTGTTGTCACCAGATCTCTTGCATCCAGGGAATCACATTCTGGTCAACAGTCTTTAGACAAGCGGAGGAAAGGTACCGAGAAGGGGTTGGAAGTTGATGCGGTTGAGAGTTTAGTATCAGCGGACATTCTCGGGGACTCATTATTAGGACCGATTTTCGAGTCTGGAGAAGACCCATTAACTGTTAGTAAGAAGGCAGAGGATGGGCTTAAAAAGACGAAGAGACAGCAACGATACACAGAGAAAGAGCAACGGGAGGCTAAATTCAATGTAGGAGGGGGCATGAGTTGTTTCGCAAACACTTAGATAGGCTTGCTCCTTCAGACATTTGTAAATTGCAATTAGAAGACCCGGAGGTTCTTGAATGTGGTACCGGTGCTGTCGAGTTGGAGGAGGACAGTGATGCACAGTTGGGAGATGTAGCAACAAGGTACCCTGACGCGTACCCTATGAGAAATGGGTCAGCGAAGACGGTGGTCCGAAACTTGCTAGAGTATTTTTCCGGGTATGGTTACCCGCAGGGGATTCAGTCAGACCAAGGATCCAACTTCGCTTCTAGCCTCTTTGTTCGAGCAATGCCGCAGCATGGGATTGTTACGGTTGTGTCATCTGCGTATCATCCGGAGAGCCAGGGTGTGTTAGAGCGATGGCACTCAGCCTTGAAATCTATGCTTCGTTGTTGTTGCTTTGAGGATGGGAAGGGTTGGGATCTTGGCCTGCCATATGTTTCATTTGCTGCACAGGAAGTACCTGGGGAAAGTTTGGGATTCAGCCCTAATGAGCTCGTCTTTGGACACCGTGTCAGAGGGCCTCTCCATATGGTTAAAGAAATATGGGAGGGTGCAGAAAAACCTTGTTCTATGCTCAAGTATGTCCTCGACAGTCGAGAACGGATGTTGCGCAGTCTGGAGTTGGCTGGCCGTAATTCGACTAGCTCTCAGGCCCTCATGAAGGACAGGGACGACCTCCAGGTTAAACTCAGGGAGTTTCACGTGGGTCAGGAGGTGTTGATTCTACTGCCCCTTGTAGGTCGTCCCTTATCCGCGAAGTACACTGGTCCTTATAGGGTGGGTGAGAGGCTATCGGACCTGGATTGCTTGGTGGCCGCTCCAGACAGACGTATGCGCAATCAGTTATGTCACGTTAATCTCATGAAGGAGTATGTGAGGCACCCCCCTGAGCCTCTCACTGTGCCTGTGATGACGTTTAGCAGTCAAGGTGGAGAAGGAGAACGGGACAGCCAAGCTCAGGTGGAGGATAACTGGAAGGATAAGAAAGTCAAATGGGCGCCTGAGTGTGAGAAGGCGTTTAGAGTAGTAAAACACCTGTTGTGCACTCGCCCGATCCTCGGGGCCTCTGACTTTAGCCTACCTTTCCAACTAGCAACGGATGCTAGTGGTGTGGGGGCTGGTGCCGTCCTTGTGAAGAAGGACGATGATGGGCTGGAGCATCCTGTTAGTTTCTGCTCGGAGAAGTTCAATTCAGCCCAGGGGAGCTGCTCTGTTGTCGAGAAGGAGCTGCTGGCAGTTGTGCTTGCACCGGGGCATGTCGAGGTCTATGGTCCAGTCGTTGTAGTTTACACAGATCATCACCCTCCCAAGTTCTTGGACCAGTTTCACAATCGGAATATGAGGCTGACCAGGTGGTCACTAAGGTTATTGGTATATAACCTGGACATACGCCATATTGCCGGTTGTGACAACGTGGTTGCAGATTGTCTTTCAAGGGTATATGATCCTGGGTAGATTGACACACGGGTAGCCTCCTGCTTTAGTTTGAATAGTATTTTGCGCTTGGTGCTTGGTGCTGGAATGCTGGACTAGAGAAGCTCGCTCTTGAGGAGCATAACTACATATGATTTAACCTATTGTGTTGGGGAGGGTTATAATTTTGTAAAATGTTTTGTTGAGAACTGTGCCAGATATTTTACTGCCGCTGGGAGATGGGAAGTAGAGATATAGCATGGGTTCTAACAATCAGATTTTTGTGAGCCTTGGGCCTCTGAGAAAAATCTTGGGGGGGTGTGACGTTAACCACTCCGTTAGAACCGCATGGCTTGTCCTACAGTGACTCGCTAGGATTGCCAGGGCAGTGGATGTGGCTACAGTTGATGTATTATTGTGTGCTTTATTTCATATGAAAGCTCGTCTCATGGGCAGTCCAGAAAGGCTCTTTATTTTCGCCCATGTCAAGGCTTTATATATTTAATTGCAAAGTATATGTTTTATCATTGAGTAGTAATGACAGGAATTGAGAGAGAGAGAGAGAGAGAGACTGGAACAGAGTGAGAGGAGGCGCGCAGTGTTTTGCTATACTCGATAACGTCATTTTACCAAAAGCGAAACTTAACCTCGACAGGAAAGGGTACCGACAAAACAAATATCGTAAATAATAGCAAACAGAGAAAAACAATATTTAAACAAATTAAATCAGTACAGATTATTTCTCGACCATATCGCAGGTTAGTAGTGACGTTATTGGAGAGAAAGATCTCCCACGCAACCAAATGTGGTGAAAATTCGAACCTGAGCAGTGTTGAATCAAGTTGATAGGTAAAATATGAAAATTAAAATAGATACTATATATAGGTAGCCTGGAAAGTTTGTTATTTTCCTAGAGTGCCGTATATTCCGTTAAACAGTCGACCAAAAACGGGAAAAGTGGTTAGGGCAGTGAGAATTCTGTTTCATAAGATAATGATTGAAAGTGTTACTTAAAGTTACTTAAAGTTTAAACATAACGAGTGTAAACGAGTGGCACTCCCCCCCCCCCCCCCCCCACACACTCCCCACAAACCGCGTAACAAACACCTCCTTGTCCTCCAAGCCCCCCCCCCCCTCTCTCTCTCTCTCGCTCTCTCTCTCTCTCCCCCTTGTAAGGGCGGGTGGGAAAAAAAAAAAAAAAATTTTTTTTACCAGAGATAACTGTACCAGTTGTAATATGAATATACACATGCATAATGGCACCGCATGTCGGATATACAAGCAACCATACCACTGGATTTGCATAGGATTGACACCAATAAATGAGGCGTACAATACAAGAGGGAAGAACCTCCATTTCTGCGATAGTTGTCTCGATATCACATGGCAAGTCATACAGACTGTAGAAAATACAGAAGTACAAGATAGACTGAAATATAGCCAAGACATAGCTACCTTTCACAGAAAATGGGGAACTATTGGGGCCTCAGGGCCCATACTAATATCACAACCCACACACGCACACCTTCCCATGAAAATGCCCACATTGCCTCCTGCACATCAATACACATCGCCTGCCGAACAACAACCTTTCGCACCCTACATATCCACAAACCCTGCCGCACATCTCCCCACACCTCCCCAGACCCAGAAAACACCCACATTAATCCCATCTATGGCCATTGACCACCCTACTGCTGTTGATCAAATACATTTGCAGGATGAACGTAGGATGCAACAAGGCCCCATATCAGGCTCCCCTTCCACATCGTCTCCCCCCTCACCACTGCCATCTGCCCACCTACAACCGACCCGTAACTCCACCCCCCTGCAGGCCTCACCCACCCATACACCAAGCCCACTATCACCCACAACCACACTTAGCTCACTACATAACCCCTTGCAGCCCCAGCCACACCTACTGGGGTTGTCTACACCAGTGTGCAGATATTATCTGGAAAGAAGGTGCTACTTTGGTCAAAAGGGCGAATATAATGGGAATGCATGTAGATTTGCTCATCCCAAAATTTGCAACAACATAACCAGTCATGGAAAATGTAGATTTGGTGAAACCTGCAAATACCACCACCCATCCCTTTGCAAGACATCACTTGAGAACAAGACCTGCTACAATATGAAATGCCCAGCTTTTCATATTAAAGGGACTTGGAGATATGCTAGACCTAACACGAATGGTAGCCCAAAAAACTCTCTAGCTATGCGAGGAAGAGACAGAGGAAAAAGGCAAGGAGGGAAAGGGCAGATGAAGATGAAGAGACTGAGGGAGATGGAAGAGCACATAGAACACCTCGAGCACCTCCTGGCCTCCCAAGAGTGGCCAATACATCCCGAAGACTATTAGGTACACATAGTACTCCAAACAATCCCTCCCCAATCTTGTTTGCAAATATCCAAGGCCTAAAAAATAGAACCACGAACAAAGTACCATTTATTAGGGGCCTGCTAGAAGAAGGAAACGCTATATTTGCGGCTCTCACAGAAACTCACATTAAAGATCAGGAAGATAGTGAGGTATGGATTCCTGGTTACAACCTACATAGGGCGGACAGAACGCATAGATCACATGGAGGTGTAGCCTTGTACATACATGACTCACTGATATGTACTGAATTCCTAAATAACAGTAATGAAGTGGTGGAAATACTTGGAGTTAAAATAGAATCCCTAAATTTAGCAGTTATTGTTACATACAGGCCTCCAGACTCATCCCGAGAAGAATTAAAAACCCAGCTCAACAAAATAAAATCAGAAGTGGAAACCCTGGGGAACCCAACACCAAATATTATATGGCTAGGAGACTTTAACCTACCAAACATTAAATGGAGACAACTAGAAAACCAGTTAGTGGCAAATAACACCGGAGAAGCAAATACTAATACGAGAGAGCTTTTTGAACTTTGTGATTTTTTTAGTCTTACCCAACATATTGCTGAACCCACACGGGAAAACAATATCTTAGACCTGGTCTTCACTAACAACGACTCTCTAGTACACAGCATTAACATATCGGACACAACATACTCAGATCATAAATTAATTGAGATCAAAACAACCTTAGAAAGTGTACAGACAACCTCAGAATCGAGAAAAAAAAACGGCCCCTTCAGTAAATTTAACTTCAATAACAAAAACATTAGATGGGAAGAGGTAAATCAAGAAATGGAGGAAATATAGACTGGGAAGATTTAATGGATAACCTGACACCAGCAGAATGTCTAGTCTTAATAACAGAAACCATGACCCAAATCTGTAGCCACCATATACCTGCAAGACAAACAAAACGAAGAAGCAAACAAGATCGGGAAAGGAGGAGGCTGTACAGAAGAAGAAAATTACTCACACAAAGATTCACACATCAAAATCTACAGGATAGGCAAAAGGTCGAAATAGATAGAGAAATTGTGGAAATTGAACAAAGGCTAAGAATATCATATGAACTACAACATATGGAAGAGGAGAGGAAAGCTATTGCAGGTATAAAGGAAAATTCCAAATACTTCTTTTCATACGCCAAACAAAAGGCTAAAACAACATCAAACATCGGCCCACTGAGCAAAGGGGACGGCTATTTCACAGGGGACAAAAAGGAAATGAGCGAACTCTTAAGCAGGCAGTATGAAATGGCATTCAGTGAGCCTGATGAAACAAAAGTCATCAGAGACCAAAATATATTTTTCATGGAAACCTCCCCCACGGAAACCCCCTCAGATGCTGGATATTGATTTCGGTCCAAAAGACATAGAAGAGGCCATTTCCAACATGCCATCCCACTCGGCACCAGGCCCGGACTCATGGAATTCGATCCTAATGAAAAAATGTAAGGAAAACCTCTCAAAACCCCTGGCTATAATGTGGAGAAGAAATCTAGACACTGGTGACATACCAGATAGCTTGAAAAACGCAATAATTGCCCCACTGCATAAAGGAGGGAGTAAAGCACTACCAAAAAACTACCGCCCGGTAGCTCTAACCTCTCACATCATTAAAGTTTTCGAGCGAGTCCTGCGAAGCAAAATTTCAACATTCATGGAGACAAATGAACTACACAACACCGGTCAACATGGGTTCAGAGCGGGAAGATCATGTCTCTCACAACTTTTGGAACACTATGCCAAATTCTTAAAGCGCTAGAAGAAAAGAAAAACGTGGATGTCATTTACACCGATTTTGCTAAGGCATTTGATAAATGTGACCATGGTATAATAGCCCACAAACTGAAAGCAAAAGGTATAACTGGGAAAATCGGACGGTGGATATACAATTTCCTCGTAAACCGAAAACAATCGGTAGCAGTAAACAAAGTCACTTCTGAGCCTTCGGATGTCAAAAGCTCAGTGCCCCAAGGAACAGTGCTAGCGCCCCTTCTGTTCCTCATACTAATTTGCGACATAGATACCAACACCAGACACAGTACGGTGTCGTCTTTTGCTGATGACACAAAATTAAGCAAGATAGTAAACACACAAGAGGACACGGGCCGACTACAGGAAGACATGAATGTAGTGTTCCAGTGGACCAGGGAAAACAACATGCAATTCAATGAGGAAAAATTCCAATTAATACGGTACGGAGATAATAATGGTGTTAAAGAAATTACAAATTATTTAACAGAATCTAACCACATAATAGAACGGAAAGACAGTGTGAAAGACCTTGGGGTATTAATGTCTGAAAATATGGGTTTCAAAGTGGCGGCTGCGAAACATCTAACGGGTTGGATTCTGCGTACTTTTAAAACACGCGGTGAATTGCCTATGATAACGCTCTTCAAATCTCTAGTGCTACCGCGGCTTAAATACTGTAGCGTATTAACATCCCGATACAAAGCAGGTGAAATAAATGACGTAGAAAGTGTACAAAGAAATTTCACTTCGCATATAAGTTCGATAAAACATCTACACTATTGGGAGCGTTTAAGAGCACTGAATCTGTACTCACTGGAACGTAGAAGAGAACGTTACCTAATATTATACACGTGGAAAATCGCAGAGGGTTTAGTACCAAACCTACATACTCCGATAGTCATGAAATTCAGTGATAGGAGAGGCTGGGAATGCGAAATCCCCCGGATGAATAACAGGGGTGCTATGGGCTCTCTGCGAGAGGGCTGGTTATCACACAGAGGCCCACGTCTCTTCAACAAACTCCCACGGCGAGTAAGAGACATGAGAGACATCTCGTTAGACAACTTCAAGAGAGCCCTAGATGTCGAACTGCAAAAAGTGCCAGACGAGCCCATCCTCGCAAGGGAGCGAGCTGTCGCTTCAAACAGTCTACTGCACCAAATCACCACCCATAACGAGGGGCGTCGCGCTCCTTGGTGCCGCTAGAAGAGCGGCGAACACATCTAAAGGTATCTAAAGGTATAGCTGGCTTGCCTCGTGGGGATTCGTTGAGGGAGTTTTTTACCATGCTTTGTGACGTCATGTTTGGCTGGCTTCTTTAGTATTGGCTGGAGGACTTGTTACCGCTTTTTTCCCACGCGGCTCGAGCTAGTGCTAGTATATATACAGCTCCCTCGCCACTCTCTCCCTCAGATCTGGTTTCTAGAACGCATACCTCTTATCCCTTTGATATCTGTCTCCCTCACCGCACCTGAGAACCTTTTCCTCTGCCTATCTCTCTCATTTTCCATATCTTTCACCACCTTTTATTAATATTATACCCCCTCTGGTTAACTCTGCATAATCAGCCTCATGCTGGCCAGTTGTATTGTGCGTTAAGGTCTTATATAACCCATGTATGTTAGTTGTTAAGATAAGTTGATCACGAAGCATTGGTTGGCATTCACATTGTTCAGTATCGCTTCCTATAATTATTAGTGCTCTGCTGGATTAGATAATGCTAGACTTGGAGTCTGATATTATAAGGTATTGTTTCCGATGGGTGCTGGCTTTAGTTAAAAGCTGCACGACATACCTGAGAACTGGAGTTGATTGGGTAAATTCTAGTCTGTGTGCCATTGAGAGTAGAGCATGCACGAATGAGGGCTTTTTGCCTATACCATTCTGCACTGTTCTAAGCTCGTTGTTTGTCTTTGAGGTACGCCAGGAAAACGCTTAATACTTTGGTATTAAGGTTTCTCAAGAGAGCTACCCTTCCCTATAACGTAATATTTGACGCACAGACTTGAGATTTGCACTAGGCTATGCGGCATGCCATGCGCACCAGTATCTCGTATCATTGACTCTAGCTAGACTTTATCAGTCATAGTAGACATTAAGTATATTAAACCAATTACTCTTTTTATGCATACCCGTTTATGATTACACAAGCATTTCGCAGCCTAGTTTGATGTATTGAGACACAAACGACTTAGGCTCTTTTTGTTGATAGGAATACTGCATTGTCGTGGCGATTATTATTATTGTTGTGGCGTTTAGGATATTCTTGGCTCCGACTGCATTATATCTCCTGCCTTTTTGTGTGCATAGCCTGCATGAGCATTGTTCCGCTGCCTGCCTTTTTGGGTTCCATTTCCGATTCGAGCATCTTGATAGCATCTAACATTTAAAGAAGATTCCTTGTTGGTGTTGAAGGACTTTAGTGCACTTTCTTTCATGCAGGAGTGCCTGACATTTATTGATTAAAGTAATGTAAGCTGTAACTTCTCTTACCACCTTACTTTGCATACCATAACCAAGCACCTTCGGTTATAGGTAGTAATAGGCTGTTTTCACATAACATTAAGCCTAGAATAGACGCACATTTATTGAGAGTTTAATAACCTATTATTGCATATAGAACTCTGAAGAGTATTTGTGTTCTTTGTTCACTGGGAATATACATCAGAGGTTGGATCTAACACTTTCCGTTGTAGCATTTATGCCATTACTAGTCCAATGAATAAGAACCCTGATATATTTAAACCTCAGTCGTAACACTTTCATCTCCCATTCGTTCAACATGACCATACCAGCTCAGCACCCTTCTGTCCACTCTGGCTGACAAATGTTCCTGCCGCCCCACTCTCCTACATATCTCTTCATTCCTCAATCTGTCTCTACGAGTAACTCCACACATACTCCTCAAGCAGCTCATCTCCATCACATCCAGCCCTCTTTTCTCCTTTTTCTTCAGAGCCCATGCCTCAGCCCTATACATCACTGTTGGCACAACAATTCCTTGATACAGTGCACTTTTTACTTTCACTCCGAGATTTCTCGTCTACCACATACTTCCCATTGCTCCGAAAACCTTCCTTCCTTCACACACTCTCTGCTTTACCTCCATTTCCATACCTCCACTCCTACTTATCGTTCCTCCTAGATATTTAAAACACTATACTTGTTCCAATATTTCCCCATCCAGCCTCACATCTAGATTCACCCTATGTTCTCCCCTATTACACACCATTACTTTACTTTTATTGACGTTCACCTTCAGTTTCCTCCTTCCACAAACCACACCAAACTCTTTGACTACCCGCTGCAGTTTCTCATCAGAATCCGCCACCAATGCTGTGTCATCAGCGAACAGCAACTGATTCAACTCCCAATCTCTACCATTCTTTCCTACTAAACCCAATCCTCTTCCCATGGCCTTCCCTCTTTCCATGTGGTATGGTCAGTAACAATGAAAAAAGTCTTGCACCACAGATAATCATTGAAGAACCTACATGCACCCACAATTGCCATGGCCTCCTTGTCCGTAACTGAGTACCTCCTTTCTGCCGGTGTAAGTTTCTTTGAGAAATATCCGATAGGCTTTAAATCTTTCTCACCTTCCAATTGCGTAAGAGCTCCCCCGATGTGAGTGTCACTACCATCTGTGTGTAGTTCGAATGGTTTAGTTAAATCTGCTTTTACCAGTAGTGGAGCTGACATTAGCTTTTGTTTAAGAACCATGAAGGCATCTTCACATTCGCTCGACGACTCAAATTTGACATCTTTCTTTATGAGATTAGTTATAGGACTGACAATGGCTGCAAAGTCAGGAATATGCTTACGATAAAAGTTACACATACCTACAAAGCGTCTTACTTCTCTTATTTTGGTTGGTCGAGACATCTGTTCAAGGTTTCAAGGTTCTTGCTGTCAGGGCGCACTCCTTTTTCTGACACTATATGACCCAGAAACTTAATTTCACGCATTATGAAAGAACACTTGCTAACATTCAGCTTCATTCCAAATTCTGCTAGTCTTTCAAAGGTAGTCTTTAGCTTGCCTGGCATCTGATCAAAGGAATCTGACCAAATCACTACATCGTCTAAATAGTTCCTACAGCAATCTTTCTTAACTAGCAGGGCTAACACTTGCTGCATTTTCCTTGTAAAAATTGCTGGACTAACAGGCAACCCAAAAGGTAGGCACTTATATCTGAAAAAGATTACTGCCGTCTGAGAAAGTAGTCAAGTCATGAGAGCTCTCATCCAACCTTACCTGGAGATAGGCATCCTTCAAATCTAGAGTGCAGTAGTACTTTTTCCCTGCACTCTCCTCAACTAACTCATCTAGTCTAGGTAGTGGCTGAATATCAACTTTCACCTTTTTGTTTAGCGCCCTATAATCTATGCACATTCTCTTACTACCATCCGGCTTACTAACTAGTACAATTGGGGCTAGATACGCAGCAGTCGATTCCTCAATTACATCTTTAGCAATCATATCTTCAATAATTTCGGCAATCACCTTCTTTTCTTGCTCAAGATGTCGATACAAGGGCATGCATAGAGGGTCAGAGTCATTAGTAACAATGTGGGCTTCAGATACCTTTAGGGTGCCTATTTCTTTTGGGCCCAGGATGAAGAGCGAGTTATTATTCAATATTACTTCTGTTAACTGGTCTTTCTGAGACTGAGACAGATGTGGCCACTTTAGCCCTCCTAGAATTGAATTAAGAGCTGCACGTCGGTCACTCCCATCCTGTGCCTGATCCATGTGGGGTAACAAGGCGTTATCAACCCGGACGACTGAAGCTACATTACTACTCTCAGTTTCGTCACCTGCTCTCACTACTTTAGGTTGACCCTAGGCATACCCTCCATTTGGTTCAAAGAAAGTGATACTCAATTCTTCAATGACCCAATACATTCCGAGTACCTGTCCCGGCTTTAGTCTCACTGGACCCTTTGTCGGATTGGTTATAGGCAAGTAACATTCTCCCTCTCCATCAACAGTCATCCAACAATTTAGTCCTAACGACGCCTTACCCTTGGCTCTCCGAAACTTACTTATATGCAGAATATCTCCTGGATTCCTATCTTTTAGAGTGATTGGTACTGACATGACGGTCTGTGCTGGCAGCACCGTCCTACATCTCACATGCACCAGGTTTCCTTCAACACTTCTTGTATGGTTAGGCAGAAACTTTATTTGATTGACAGTTTGACAACGCTTACTACTGATTTCGTGCTGCTGACCGGGGTGGTCTCCTTACCGGGGTTGCATCTCCTTATCTTTTCCATCCCAAGTGAAAATTGCCCGACCAATTAGATCAGCACCCATAAGCACCTCTGGTGATGGGCTGGTCTATCAGAGTGAGAACTGAGCGATCTCTGCCATACCCATAGCTTACTCTGACTGTTCCTTTAACTTATATATTTTCTAGATCTCAAGTGACGGCGTCTTTTCCGTGGATTGACCTCCCAATCTACCAAGATTGGAAGCCAAAACGTCACATTTTTCCCTTGCCCCTCAACTTTCTCTTCATAATTGCTGAGGGGCACAGGGCCCTGGGTGGGGCTTTGGTTTCCCGGGCATTTCTGCACCCTCCTCAGCTCCCCGCCATGGAGTGGCTTCGGTCACCCAGGCTTTATTGTGGTCGGCAGGGAGGGTTCTGTGGGGGCGCTCGGTTATGGCCTTGGAATTGCTCGGGGCCTTGGGGCTGTTCGGCCAGGCAGCTTGGGGAACAACAACAACAACAACAACAAGTAATAATCTGGAACTATCACGAAACGCTGCACGACACTCAACTTGGGCGCAATACGTACTACAGAAGAGACTTGTCCGGCTATGGTTAACTTGTCATTCGACACCGAATGTAGAGGACGCCTGCATGCACTAACTTTCAACCCTAAACGATCCGCTGTGCTCTTTTTCATCAACGACGCCACACTTCCTGTGTCTACAAAAGCTGAGACCCGAAGTTGTCCCAAATTCAAGCATATCAATGGGGTGTCTACTTTGCCCCGTACTTGGTTGACCTTCTTTACCTCGGCACTCGAAAGGTTATGTCGACATTCACTCAGTTCTATATCTTGTACACTACATACTACATCCTGACTGGCTGAGTATGTCGACCGGGACTCCTCTAGTCATTGACCAGGGGTTTGTGTGTTTGTACTTAGCTGAGAGTCATGCTGTGGAGGGGGGTTAGGTGTTACGGGAGATCTACTTTGTGCATTTGCCTGTTGTTCCCTACTCCGGTTAGGTCTTCCCAGACACCCTTCATGTCCCCTTCTAGAGTTAACTTTTAGACATTCAAAACAACTTCCATACTCTGGTTTCCTCGGACAGTCTAACCTATGATGTCTACTCCCATTTGAACACCAACCACAATACCTGGGGGAAGATCCAGGCCTAGAGGACAGCTGATAAACTTGCGAATTAGCTACTGAGTAAGAGACATTACTGACATCTGGCTTGGCGACACTACTAGCGGTTGGAACATTACTAACATAAGTCCCCGGTTCATCAGCAACCTTAGCCACCCTACGACACTGTCTACTGTATATCCCAGTTCTCTCTCTAACTCTGAAATAAAAGTCTCCTCCATTCCCAAGTCGCGAAATAAGTCCAACCGTTCTCTAACCTCGTGAGGAACATTATGGAGGATTGCTCTCTTCCACATGCGCTCCACATTAGGTGGGTTAATATGGATGTTTTCCCGACAAATTGCTCATGAACTGTCTAACAAACCTCCTAAGTGGGTCGTCAAAATTGTACTCCATCTGAGCTAGTTCCCTGAAAGCATCTGCAACACCCGTAGGACCTCCGAACTCTTTTTGCAGCATCCTTCGAATATCCAAATATGTACCTCCTGACGTACACAAACTTAACTCTCCCAAGATATAAGTGCGAAGTTCTGTATCCATCCGAGTGAGTGCTACTGCTTTCTGCTTCTCTAGGTTAACTGTGACAGACTCCACTTGCATGACGAAATGATCCACCAACGTCCTGGTGTGAAGTCCATACATCTCACTCATTTTCAACACATCTACGCCCTTGCACTCTAGCACTAACGAACTGTCCTGCCCCTCTTGCATGGTTCCGACTGGTAACTTAGACATCTGCGGGGTTGACTGCCATAACGGGCTGCCAATCTTTGTAGGAACGAGTTCAGGTGGACTTAACCGTTCCTCCAACAATTTAATACGAGAGAGACATGCATCAAGAGTAACCATCTGTTCCTGTTTTATACCCGCACCATCAGTCACCTCTACATCAAAATTAATGAGTCGTTGGACACTGGGTTCCATTTTGAACTATTAAGCACGGTTACACGGGATATAATCAATAAATGTCTCCCACCTGCGCAGCAATGCTCAGATAAATGTGGAAATGGTAAATGTATAATACAATGACAGTACAGGCACATATGAATGTATTTTTACCTTGGAGAACTGGGGTTCAAACCGACTTAACACCTTACGAGCGGCCTATGCGGTTTATTTATGTGTACCGCCCAGCGGGGTGTTTTTAGCCAAAATAGGGCTGTTTACGTGATCATTTTCATGCCTAAATAAGACCCAGAACGTAAAACAAGTATCTATCCCTGAAAGGGCATAAACAGAGCTTTCGAATGACACCATAACGATCCTTGTATGATGGATAGTTTTCTTGCAATAACCGTGCAACGCGAGTGCAAAAAGCAGGTAATTCGGTACTTTCGGTACATAATTGAGTATGTAGCGAGTGAGAGAGGGAGGAGGGAGCTGAGATTTGTGTCAGTAGGTTCGCCGCGGTGGTCTGGAGCAGTCATACGCTCGCTAGTCTCCTGCCACCACTTGTCTCTCTCTCTCAGCCACATTACGTGCTGAAATTGCCACTCGAGTTATGTCGAGCGCCGCCACATAGTCCAGCTTTATTAAATACGACTTAAGTGGTGAGCCGCTAATAAAGGGTTAATTTCCCTCAATTATTCTTAATTAACCCAAATTATAAACATTTGAATTACCCTCGGTGGAGTAACAGTTCATCCCACCGCATTGCCACCATTTGTAGGGGCGTGGGGTTGAATGAAGTAATAAACATTGGACTTACCGGGTCTCAGATTGATTAAAACCACCTATCAGCGGTCTCTTCTTCGGATATATTGACGTAAAGTGGTAGCGGGCAAAACCAATAATAGGAAGGTTCCCTCTTATCAACCCAAGCCTGTCCGTATATGGCTCCCCCCACAGTGCCCCTGGATCTATCACATGGAATTATATTAAGTCACCTTAAAATTAAGATATCTCACCCAGTTTATCAAGGTAAAACAAAAAAAACACACACTTCTAGAGGTGAGTGCTACATATAATATTAATTGAGATCAATACATGAGGACAAATAGTTTATAAAACATTGTTTATTCCCTCTCCCCAAAGAAATAAACAGGAAACTACGGGCCTTGACTTATACCTTAATAATAATGTACACTGTAATAACTAATACCTACAAGCAGAATAGAAATTTTCAAGCAATACTTAAGGATAATAGTTAGCACGTGATGTGTTAGACTCACAAATTGTTCAGCAACACAGTAATAGAAGTTCCCGCACAAATTATACCAATTTTCCGTTTTCAAAGTTCATAAGTGCCGCAGAGTTAAAAGAACGGACATGCTGAAATAAAAGAATTATAGCTGCCCTCCACCTGTGGACAGATACGGGAATACTGAGGGTCCATTGTACGCGGGAAGCTTCAGAACCTAGCCTACTCCCGGATCCGCTCATCTGTATCCCAAACAGGAAGGTCGGTAGTCTCGGGTTGCACCGACGGTGGGCTACCTCCTGACTGGCTGGATCCACTCTGGCTTACTTCCCCAGGCCGGATCCCGCTAAAATACATGTAATCATAATGACTAGCTATCCTACAACCAAAAAAATAATCTAAAGGCTCAATGACTTACCACACATATACCAAAAGAAACACTCGGCACAGTATTAACAGCAACATTGCAGGGATACTCAACCAATAATAAGTATAATAAATAAGCCTCATAACAAAAAGAAAAGAAAAGAAAAAAAAAACAATAAATAATACTTGGCTATGGATCATTATGATAATGGGCAAACATTAATAGACAATAGCAGTAAGAATATATGTTACATTTGTTACGTCCTGGGATATATAAACACTGGGCTCTTTCTATTGGACTAGGTATGCGGCAACAAGCAACAACGGAAAACGCTAGATCCAACCCTTATCTATAAACCCCGGCAACAAACCACCCTAAACCGTCAAGAGTCCTGCCTGGACAACAAGGTATCCTATGACTCGGTTACAGGGTGCACGCACTATAGACTGCTGATAGTCAAGCAGGCTATATAAAAGATCACACAATTAAGTTGACTTAAAGCTTCAAGGAAAAGATAGATAACGGAATTAAATTGCAGAAACAATTTAATAACAAACTAGAAGAAAGTACATTTAACGTTACGTTAATTAATACAACTAATCACCCCTGCGTGAAAGAAGGTGAAAGCAAACAGTCCTCAAAACATCGTACAGGTAGACAAGATGCGGGTTTCTAAACTGCATGCGGCTACTGTAGGATCTGATGCTTAGCAAAGAAAGTACGTTACGGATTAGAGAACTCTTAACTCATAAGCAGGAATAAATACTAGTGATAGGCCATACAGTGTATAATGGCATAGGTATAATTAAATAAAGGCAGCAACTCGCAACATAACCACATACAGGTGTGCTTCTCACTCTTAGTCAGGCAAGCCTGCTCGGACAGAGTCTCTAAGCCACACCCTGACTCACAATGCTCACAAAAACGGTAAACTGTGGCACAATAACAAGCATACAGAGATCATAAACCCCTAGCTGTTAATCTGCCAGGTGGCAGAGGTCTAGCCGGAAGGATATAGGCTTCGGATACCCGGGCTGAGCCACCTGCTCTAGCCTAGGGACGTTCCCAAGTCTGTGCGCCAAATTACTCTAATTGAAAGGGTGCTCTCTTGAGAGACTCAGATCGCAAGTATCTGACTCTCTCCTGGCGACCCTAAAACAAAAGCAAGACGTGCTAGCGCAGTGCTGAGTGGACTAGGCAAGGGCCCTCACACAACACAACACTAGACACACAGGGACACAGACAAGAAAATGCCCCCAGACTCCCACGGGTATCCTAGTAAAGTCGTGCGGGTCCACAGGACTCGCACCATCAGACTTTTCTTAAAGGATCGCAAAAAGCCTCCCCTCCGGTCTAGCCCCTGTTAACCTGACACAAGAACACACTAGCAAGCATGAAACCACCAAATATGAGACAACAAAAAAGCTTCCTAGGTCTCATTAACAATTACATCTCTGCATAAGGCCCAAAATCCTATCTAGTTATCTGAGAGCTCGTCGTTAATACAATAATAGATATAAGGTCTATCAAGGGGATGGGATAATTAACACCTTATTGGCGGGCTAGGCGGTAAATAATATGTAGCCACCAGCGGGGTGTTTTTAGCCAAAATAGGGCTGTTTACGTGATCATTTGCATGCCTAAATAAGACCCAGAGCGTAAAACAAGTATCTATCCCTGAAAGGGCATAAACAGAGCTTTCCAATGACACCACAACGATCCTTTTATGACCGCTAGTTTTCTTGCAACAACCGCGCAACACGAGTGCAAAAAGCATGTAATTTGGTACTTTCCCCATACAATTCAGTATGTAGCGAGTGAGAGAGGGAGGGAGGAAGTGGGATTCGTGTCAGTAGTGTTACGATCCAGGTGCTCAAAGACACAGGGCTCTTCAACATTGGACTAGATAATGGCAAAAAGCAACAACGGTAACACTAGATCCAACCCCTGCCTTAAACACTGGAAAACAAAACACCATTACCGCCCTGAGTCGTGCCTGGACAAGGAGGTATCCTATGACTCGGTAACTGGTGCACACACACTAGGCTGACGCTCAATGAAACAGCCTATTCTCAAACAGTAAAAGATTACTCGATTATGTTACACAAAGAAAAGATAGTTAACATGATTAATTAACGTTACGATAGATACTCAAATAACTGGCACTCCTGTATTAAAGAAAGTGCAATGCTAGTCCTGCAACATCAACTGAAACTTCTGAAATAAGTCTGATGCTGGGAAGATGTTCGTAAAGAATCTTGAACAATTATAATGCAGAATACGGGTCACAATAAATGCTAGGACATATAGTAATAATAGGCAGGCGAATAATAAAGACTGCGCAAAGGTAGTAATGCTCGACAACTAAAGAAATGCTTCGTGACACAACGCAACAGCCTACTCGGGTTGTGCAACTCAACAACAACCTCGGCTCAAAAGTGCAGTGAATAATAATGCTGCATACATATAATAAGGGGGCTTATCTCTAACCAGTGTCTGCTCAGGTAATAAAGTCTAGCAGGGGTATCAAGGCAGGGCAACAATGGGCGAGCATGCAGCTCGTAGCCTAACGTTGTCCAAGGGTGGTATAATGAAGATTACGTTATATGACGGGGTTGCTCTCTTGATAAATCTAGGTCTCTAGTACCTAGCTCTATCCTGGCGATCCCTCAGAAGTCAACACAAAGAGGCAGCACTATGTTGTGAGGGATTGGCTATGGCCCTCTCACACCACAGCGCTGTGTTCGCAAAGTAAACCAACCCGAAGACAACTTAGGCTCCCACAGTACCTGTCGATGTCGTGCAGAGCTTAGCTAACACTGCACACATCGGAGACAACGACACAGTAACCTTACCCCTAGTCTAGCTTTAGATAACCAAGCAGAATGACTCAACACCTTGCAAGGGAGACATATACCGGTCTACAACCTTCCCGAGAGAGGACACATACGGAAAAGTCCGTCTCTCTAAACCTCAATAAAGCATAATACCTCCTTAACCTAATACATGGAAATATCTGAGAGCTTCGCGTACAATACGACTGGTCAACGGTGAACGTCTATGCTGAAACCAGTTGGGATGTTGAGTTTAATAAAGATTAGAGAATGAGAAAGGAGAAGTCGAGAGAGAGAAATAGTATGCAAAGTGGCGAGTATGGGGGACAGAATTGCAAAGGATGTAGGCGATACGCGTGTCAGGCAAGCTCTGAGCTGGTAAAGAACACGAGGCAGCGACGGGAAGGGACTAGTTGACCACCCGGCCGCCAACGCCGTCAGCGCCCAAGCGAGCCGCGTCATAGCTCACCACGCTGCTGGGTGTACTCCTTCACACTCTCTCGCTCGCCTCCCACACAAGCAACATTTATATTATAGCTAATATAAAATATAAGGCGCGGCCACAGACCAAAACAAAGACCACTTCTAGACTGTCTGTGGCAACACGACACTAATGAAATAAAGCAGATCATTCTAGGACAACTGTAGCCTATCCCCCCATCCTGGCGAGCGCTAGCGAGCTGCAATGCCCCACGCAACCATTCTGCTAACGCCGGGAGGCGTCACAGTAGGTTCGCCGCGGTGGTCTGGAGCAGTCATACGCTCGCTACTCTCCTGCCACCACTTGTCTCTCTCTCTCTCAGCAACATTACGTGCTGAAAATGCCACACGACCTATGTCGCGCACCGCCAGATAGTCCAAATTTATTATACTCGACTTATGTTGTGGGCCGCTAGTTAAGGGTTAAATAGATTGGTGAAGTAGTGGAAAGAAGGTATACAAAGTAAGAGAGAAAGTTTCTAAGTGGGGTTGAGAGGGATAGATATCAAGGGGGTCCGAAAGGTACGACAGTGAGGTGAGCTCTAAGTCTTGAATCTGTCTGGATCCCGCCCTAGGCATGCAGAATACATCCCATGCTTGGCAACACTCAACACAGTTGCCGGGTCAAAATCCTTTACCCCGTGCGTGAGTCGAAACTAAGCCTAACGTTGCAATCGAATGCATGTGGCAACGCTTCAGGCTCGTCCCAAGCTGGCAAGCGAAGCAACGTCCCAAGCCAGTCTCTCTCTCCCGCTCGTCTCCTGCCGCCCTCACTAGACTTACATCTTAAATATTATAATGAAACAATCAACTATCGAGAATAAAATATACTAAGATGCGTTGGTTAAGAATAAGGGCAGCTACAAGCTGTGAAACAACATAAGAATATCCCAGACATTAGTTACGTTGTCGTAGGATGTATACTAAGGAAAAGCCGGCCGGCAGGCTGCCACCAGCCGGTTTCTAAACTGCTGGCCAGCCGATGCGCGCGCATGCCCGCACGTGGCTACTATGCAGAAGCGTCACACCTCCCCCAAGATATAAGACCCTTGACTAAGTTCTTCATATCTAACAGAAAGCTTCTCATAGTACCACACACTGTTGCGACACAAGGCACTATATATAAAAAAAATAAAGACTGTTGCGCTCCACCGAGCAAGTTCAACTAACTTGGCGACAATAAGCGAAAACATTCAACTTAGATACTGCTACAACATCTTATACAAAATTTTACACGTTATAAAAATAAAGAGTTTTTATAAGGTTTTTGCTTTTTTAATATGTTTTTTTCGGCTGAACTACAGTGACAGCCTATTTTCCTCCACACTCAACCCTCAATCCTGTGGCAGTCTAACCAACATCATCCATCCTTGATAGACAATCCGCTCTCACGTTATCAGAACTGGCAATATGGCGTATGTCCAGATTATACTCCTGAAGCATGAGTGACCACCTGGTCAGCCTCATATTCCGGTTATGAAACTGATTCAAGAATTTCAGAGGGTGATGATCGGTATAAACCACTACGACTGGTCCGAAACAGGAACATATACATCGAAGTGCCTGAGTGCCAGCACTATCGCCAGGAGTTCTTTTTCAATTACAGAGTAATTCCTTTGTGCACTATTGAATTTTTTACTGTAAAAACTCACTCGATGTTCGATACCTTCATCATCTGTCTGTAACAAGACAGCCCCAGCCCCTACGCCACTGGCATCAGTCGCCAGCTGAAAAGGTCTGCTGAAGTCTGGGGCCCTGAGTATGGGGTGGGTACATAACAGGTGTTTCACCAAGGAAAATGCCTCTGCACACTCAGGAGACCACCGGAACTTCTTGTCCTTAGATAATAAGTCAGTTAAAGGTGCAAGTACAGTCGAATAGCCTTTGATGAAGCGACGATAATAGCCTATCATACCTAGAAACCGCATGATTTGTTTCTTAGTAGTAGGCTGGGGAAACTGATCGATGGCTTTGATCTTTGTCTGTGGAGGGCACACCTGACCCATCCCCACCTCGAACCCCAGGTACAAAACTGTGGCTTTGATAAAATCGCACTTACCCAGGTTTACCACCAAACCTGCTTCATTCAGTTTATTAAAAAGCTGTCCGATGTGAGCACAGTGACTGTTAAAATCATCATCGTATATTATGACATCATCTAGGTACACCGTACAGTTGGGAATGTCGGCTACAATGTCGTTCATTAATTTCTGAAACGTTGCAGGGGCATTTTTCAGCCCGTATGGCATAACATGGCAACGATAAGTGGCACCGTCCACCACAAACCCACACACCTCTCGCGCTCGCTCAGACAAGGGCACTTGCCAATAACCCTTAACAAGGTCTATCTTAGTGAGGAACTTGGCTTTTCCTATCTTATCCACACTGTCGTCCACGCGAGGGAGAGGGTAGGCATTTGTGGGGGTTAAACCATTCAACCTGCGGAAATCTATACAAAACCGCACCTTGCCATCTGGTTTGGGCTGCAGTGTGACTGGGGAAGTCCACCTTACTGCAGCCTCAGAAATCAGCCCACGTTTCAGCATATAATCCAGCTCTTCCCTAAGTGCTGGTAATGTAATAGGGGGAACACGGTATGGCACTGATTTAAAGGGCGGGTGGTCCCCAACATCGACGTTGTGCACCGCTTGAGTAGTGAGGCCAGGATGCTCCGCGAAAACAGCTGGGTTTGAATCAAACAAGTGCTGCACAGCTACACGCTGTTGCTCAGGCAGGTGCAATATCAACTCGTGAGCCACTTGTCTAGAATTCCCCGCCCACTGATCCGCGGAAACATGACAATCCCAATTATCCTCCCCCGCAGCTTGACTGTCCCATCCTCCTTCTCCACCACGATCGCTGCAGATCAACACCGGGACAGTGAGAGGCTCGGAGGGGCGCCTCACATACTCTTTCATCAGATTTACATGGCAAAGTTGGTTCTTTTTCTTACGATCAGGAGTAGCTACTAAATAGTCGAGATCAGAAACCTTCCTTACAACCCGATACGGACCAGAATACTTGGCAGACAAGGGGTGTCCCACCAGAGGCAGTAGTATCAGTACCTCCTGATCTACTTCAAAACTCCCTCAGCTTCACCTTCTGGTCGTATCTGTCCTTCATCTGAGCTTGTGAACTCTTAAGGTTCCGACCTGCTACCTCCAAGCTCTTTAGCATTCTCTCACGGCTTTCAACTACATACTTTAGAAGCGAGCATGGCTTTGTGACTCCCTCCAAGATCTCCTTGACTATGTGGAGGGGCCCCCTGACCCTGTGTCCAAAAACCAACTCGTTCGGGCTAAATCCCAAGCTCTCCCCAGGTATTTCTCTCGCAGCAAATAAAACGTATGGGAGACCTAGATCCCAGTCCTTCCCATTTTCCATGCAATAACACCGCAACATACTCTTGAGAGTCGAGTGCCACCTTTCCAAAACTCCCTGACTCTCGGGATGGTAGGCAGATGACACCACAGACACTATCCCATGTTGCTGCATGGTCTGCTTAAACAGAGCAGAAGTAAAATTGGATCCCTGATCAGACTGGATCTCCTGAGGGTAGCCATAACGAGAGAAATAGACAAGTAGGTTTTTGACAACAGTCTTAGCCATCCCGTTGCGCATGGGGTAAGCATCTGGATACTGTGTTCCTACATCCATTACAGTTAGTAAAAATGTATTGCCGGCACTAGTGGGGGGCAATGGGCCAACCATATCGATAACTACTTTGCTGAAGGGCGGCCCAATGACAGGGATGGGTTGTAACGGGGCTCTCGGGATGACCTGATTGGGTTTCCCAACAACTTGACAAGTGTGACACTGTGACACCCATGACACGACACTCGCCTTTAACCCCGGCCATCAGAAAAGCTTGCTCAGAGCTGCCTCCGTCTTACGTGCCCCCAGGTGCCCTGCCAAAGGCACATCATGAGCTAATCTCAATAAGCTCTCACGGCACACCCTCGGTACTACTAACTGGTCCACTAATCCTGACCCGCCATCCCACTTTTTCTTGGGATCCTGATGTCTCCGATACAAGATCCCCTCGGACAAGAAAAAATCACCAGGCTGCGCATCCCCATCGCTCTCCAGTTCGATAGCACCATTACCACACGCCCTGACTTCAGGATCTTCCAGCTGCAAGGAACATATATCAGCAGGTGCGAGATTATCCAAGTTCATCTTAAATCATTTATTTCCACCTCCAATGTCCCGCTGAGCCATCCTTTCCTCACACTGCGCATAACGATGCTGTCGCAGAGTCTCTTCCTGCCCTGCACCTGCACTAGCGGTGACAGGCCCCGGGGCCTCTCCAGACTCTAACATACTGTAGGTGCCAATAATGAGTCACCAAGAAACACTGCCGGCTCAAAACTCTCCAATTGACCAACACTTCCCGTTTTCTTGTGACCTTTCCTCCGCGGTTTGATAGACTGAGGTGGTGGCTGCAAGGCTCCGGATGTCTGAGAACGCGTCACAACACACGCCATGGTTAGTACGCTACACTTCTCAACCCACTCCTGTTCCTCCCTACTAACGTCGGCCGCCTTCTCGGCAACGACCCAGGGTGAAACCTTAGAAGCAGGCACCGCAAAGTCGTTGCCGAGGAGGAGGTCGACGCCCCCAACAGGCAAGTTCTCTACAATTCCTACATCCAGCTCCTTCGCCACACCACCCACCTCCAGCTCCATCCGCACCAGCGGGTAGGACTTCGTAGCATTGATCCCCTGAACTACCACCACCCGAGCAGCGTTAATCGGCCTACCAGTAAAGTTCTTTAACAAGGTCTGAGAAGCCCCCGTATCACGCAATAGCTTAACTCCTCGCCTTTCGCCAGCCCACCTCACAAAACCATGCCCTCTATGACCCCCAAAGACGTCGCGGACAGGGTTCGAGCCTTCCGGACTCTTGAACACAGGCTGTGTCCCAACCTCTGACGAACTACCCTTGGCAAACTCAGAAGATATAGGTGACACCCCTATGCTGCGGGCCACTGACACAACCTTGTTTGGTGGCTTGTTCGGACAAGCATTTGCAAAGTGACCCTCCTTGTGACATGTAAAGCACTCTTTACTCTTTGGTTTCTCTTGGGAGTGGGAGGTACCATTAGACTTCTTATACGGGACGGTATTTAGTTTATGTTCAGTTTTATTGTCAGTGCTAGATGGTTTTGTGTATTTATGTGTATCAAAATTCTTGGGAGGGGGAGGGGTACGATCCTTTGCACCCGACTCACTCCTAGCTGCTGCTCCGCACCCTCGAATTTATGACAGTTGGAGGTCAGCCATTTCTGCTGCCTCCTGAAGAGTTCTAGGATTTTTTTCCTTTATATTTAATGTTAAGTCCCCGCCTGTGCACTTAAAGAACTGCTCCAAGAGAACCAGCTCACTCAACTCCTCAAAAGTAGCTGCCCTCTCAGAACGCAGCCAATGTCGTAGTGCATCAGACAAGTCCCGGGCGTGTTCTAGGAAGGTACTATCCTTGCCCTTAGTAACACCCCGAAACTTCAAGCGGTAAGTTTCCGGTTGTAACTCATAGGCCCATAGCACAGCCTTCTTTAGCTCATCATAAACTACACAGGACTCTAAAGGTAGTGCATCATATGCTTTTAGACCCTTTCCTAGGAGTCTTGATGAAACTAATGCTGCCCACTTTTCCTGAGGCCACTGGTGTTCCTGACACTTCTTCTCAAATCGCATAAAAACTCAGTCACACATAATTCATCGAACACAGGAACTAGTTTAAGCAGGTGCGACAATGATTGGTCCCGATGTCTATATCCTCCCCCAATATTTCGCCCTGTTACCTCCACTCGAGATCTCTCCAGCTCCCTGTCAGCCCGATACCTAGTAGACTCTGCCTGCAGTTCAGCCTCTCGTATAACTGTTCTCTCTGCAGCCTCAGCCTGAGCTCTAGCAACCTCAGCCTGCACACTAACCTGTCTTTCGGCGGCCTCAACCTGAGCTCTAGCGGCCTTAACCTTGGCCATCTCAAGCCGAAACAACAAATCTGGAGTCAACCCTTGAGGAGGGGAAGGTGCATCTAATGGAGAGGGTCCCTGTGATTGAATCCCACGATGCCATTGACCATCAACTTGGGGGTATGTACTAAATTCAGGCATCCTGACGTTTGATATGGGGGTAGAGTGGTGGGGGGGCTGGGGACCGGGGCCCCCAGTCGCCTCTCCACCCAGGTCTCTCCCTTCTAAACCCAATATCAAAGTCCTCAGCTGATCTTTCCTCATGCCACTTAAACCCTGGTGACCCTGAAGACCTGCCACACATTTTAAGCCATACTTATTCTGCTTCAACACCCTGGCAGCGGTAAGGGGCACCTCTAAAAATCTTCTAGCACCCTCCTCGCTATCGAGTAGCCACTCCACAGGTCTTTCTCCCTCCGAGCCCGTATCGTGACCTGACCCATCACTGTGTTCTGATGTATTAGACATGTTTGTGTACTGCAGTAATTATCACGGTTATAGAATGTGCCTTATCTCCTATGCAAGTATGTATATACTAATGTTATTTAAAGTCTTTAATGTGTTATATTGGTTGCTCAAAAAAAAAAACTCTATGTCCACTGTATTCCTTTATCATAAGGAATCTCAAAACAAATGACCACTATATTCCTCTGTTCAGTAAATCCTATGCAAGGTCGCCATTTGTTACGTCCTGGGATATATAAACACTGGGCTCTTTCTATTGGACTAGGTATGCGGCAACAAGCAACAACGGAAAACGCTAGATCCAACCCTTATCTATAAACCCAGGCAACAAACCACCCTAAACCGTCAAGAGTCCTGCCTGGACAACAAGGTATCCTATGACTCGGTTACAGGGTGCACACACTATAGACTGCTGATAGTCAAGCTGGCTATAAAAAAGATCACACAATTAAGTTGACTTAAAGCTTCAAGGAAAAGATAGATAACGGAATTAAATTGCAGAAACAATTTAATAACAAACTAGAAGAAAGTACATTTAACGTTACGTTAATTAATACAACTAATCATCCCTGCGTGAAAGAAGGTGAAAGTAAACAGTCCTCAAAACATCGTACAGGTAGACAAGATGCGGGTTTCTAAACTGCATGCGGCTACTGTAGGATCTGATGCTTAGCAAAGAAAGTACGTTACGGATTTAGAGAACTCTTAACTCATAAGCAGGAATAAATACTAGTGATAGGCCATACAGTGTATAATGGCATAGGTATAATTAAATAAAGTAAGCAATTCGGAACATAACCACATACAGGTGTGCTTCTGTCAGGCAAGCCTGCTCGGACAGAGTCTCTAAGCCACACCCTGACTCACAATGCTCACAAAAACGGTAAACTGTGGCACAATAACAAGGATACAGAGATCACAAACCCCTAGCTGTTAATCTGCCAGGTGGCAGAGGTCTAGCCGGAAGGATATAGGCTTCGGATACCCGGGCTGAGCCACCTGTTCTAGCCTAGGGACGTTCCCAAGTCTGTGCGCCAATTACTCTAATTGAAAGGGTGCTCTCTTGAGAGACTCAGATCGCAAGTATCTGACTCTCTCCTGGCGACCCTAAAACAAAAGCAAGACGTGCTAGCGCAGTGCTGAGTGGACTAGGCAAGGGCCCTCACACAACACAACACTAGATACACAGGGACACAGACAAGAAAATGCCCCCAGACTCCCACGGGTATCCTAGTAAAGTCGTGCGGGTCCACAGGACTCGCACCAGCAGACTTTACTTAAAGGATCGCAAAAAGCCTCCCCTCCGGTCTAGCCCCTGCTAACCTGACACAAGAACACACTAGCAAGTATGAAACCACCAAATATGAGACAACAAAAAAGCTTCCTAGGTCTCATTAACAATTACATCTCTGCATAAGGCCCAAAATCCTATCTAGTTATCTGTGAGCTCGTCGTTAATACAATAATAGATATAAGGTCTATCAAGGGGATGGGATAATTAAATAGATTGGTGAAGTAGTGGAAAGAAGGTATACAAAGTAAGAGAGAAAGTTTCTAAGTGGGGTTGAGAGGGATAGATATCAAGGGGGTCCGAAGGGTACGACAGTGAGGTGAGCTCTAAGTCTTGAATCTGTCTGAACCCCGCCCTAGGCATGCAGAATACATCCCATGCTTGGCAACACTCAACACAGTTGCCGGGTCAAAATCCTCTACCCCGTGCGTGAGTCAAAACTAAGCCTAACGTTGCAATCGAATGCATGTGGCAACGCTTCAGGCTCGTCCCAAGCTGGCAAGCGAAGCAACGTCCCAAGCCGGTCTCTCTCTCCCGCTCGTCTCCTGCCGCCCTCACTAGACTTACATCTTATATATTATAATGAAACAATCAACTATCGAGAATAAAATATACTAAGATGCGTTGGTTAAGAATAAGGGCAGCTACAAGCTGTGAAACAACATAAAAATATCCCAGACATTAGTTACGTTGTCGTAGGATATATACTAAGGAAAAGCCGGCCGGCCGGCTGCCACCAGCCGGTTTCAAAACGGCTGGGCAGCCGACGTGTGCTCATGCCCGCACGTGGCTACTATGCAGAAGCGTCACACATTTTACAGTATTATGAAAATGGTCAAAAGTGGATAGGCAATAACAAGTAATACTAAACCTAATTATTTGGCTATACAGAATTATGAAACTAAGAAGAAAAAAAAACTATTAATAAGCTAATCCAGATAGTACTTAAAAATTATAAGTATACAGGGCATCACTATTTAATAAAGAAATACTTGTACTAAAACTAGAAATATGATCAACATTATATCCTAGACCAGATAGGCTAAGCAAAAATTATTGTATCACCACATGCACTTCATATTAACACACTCATGTAATAAAACACAATACCAATATAAATTACAACGCATAGTCAGACAAACAAATTAATATTTACCTCTCTTCTATACACAATACATCTCGGGAAGGAGAGCAGGATACTTAAATGGCAGCCTATTCACCCAGATGCAACATGGCCGCTCTACCTCGTGGTTACCTCACCACCAGCGTCCCTAAGCAGGAAAACGTACAGTGCTATAATGAGTCTGATTTTACTTTACATTAACGGTAGATATGCACGAATAGGGTATTACAAGCAAATAAATAGTTAAATATTCGATTTTAAATAAGCAGAACTTACGGGAAAGCTAAGATGAGGGGGGGCAAGAGAGGGAGACAGGGCGACAGAAATTCCTTCTTGGGCTCTGTGACCCTGTCCGCGCTCTGCCTCGCTCCTACCTCCCTCACCCTATCGCCCCCCGGAAAAAAGGAGGGAAGTTGTCACCTCTCCTATTTCATCAAATTAATCAGACAGACTCATAGCATCTTTACACTGTACTTTTTCCTTTACAAATTGTGTCTAGTCCAATATCACCTCCACCAGGTCTTCCCGACAAGCAAGTCAATGATATTATACATAAAGGAAATGTTATGCTTCTTATCGTGTAAATACGATAGGCTATGCTATGACTTTTGTGATCCCGTACGTCTCTGTGATGTCACGGTCGTTCCTGCAGCATGGCGTAGGACGAGTGGATCGTATATTATAAGATTGTAATTAAGTTAAGATTATAAAAGGCCTAATATGCTATTAAGCAATATTGACATGGTCTTATATTGTATATATGAATTTATCGTATATATTAATATAATTTATCGTATAGAGCAACCTAGATGCGGTACGATAATTTGGGCTCCTGGCGTTTGCCAAGGTAGCACGGTGTGCCTCTGAGGAAGACAACTCAGAGCCTCCACGAACACCAACCAGTTAACATTTAATTTCCGCCCTCAGTTGATCGAGCTTTTGCGCCTCTAATCACAATACACTGACAGCAATACATACAGCTACACCATCACGACGCTCTCATCGACGCCATGACTGATTGACAGATAAGCATAGTATTCATCTCCATTCCCATATAATCATTTATTCTTTCTTTCACTTGACTCGAGCCTCTGGGCCGAAGTCTTGTTTCCCCATTGTCCGCCATAGTGGGTAAACGTTCTCCTTTGCCTCATTGCCACGTGGAACTATTGGTTAGTTAATTCCTGGCTAATATTAACCCTTATAACCGTACCCTATATATAATCTATTATGTGAGACATTTGGATATAAATTAGCTTGTTTCAGATTGAATTCAATTTAGATATGGAGTAGTTTTAATTTAGATTGATTTTATTTGATTCATTATAGCTTAGAAATATTTAACTTCCATTGATAGTTTACCACATTGGTGCCCAGACCTCGGGAATTAGCTACCAGTAAGGGATTTTTAAGGCAATGAGCAAGGGGACATATAACAGGATGCAGGAACAACTCTATGATAATCTGGTAGGACTAGCCAAGCGGTGGTTAGAGCCGGAATACAGGGTCGCATTGTTGCACCTGCCCAAGTCCTGCATCCCACCCATCATCTTCCCCCAATAATTTTCTTTTTCATTTCAGACTTCTTGTGACTCATGACCTGACCTAACATTTTTTCTTGTACAATATGACCCTTTAGTAGGTGTTGCTATTTTGTGTGCTATTTTTTCTCCATAACATAGAAGTCCGCCAGTCGGCGTCTCTTAACTAGATTACTTTTTTGCCGTTATTTTAGTAACATTTAGATAAATAGCCTATAGGCTTACATGCAAAATGAATAAGCAGGAAGAGACACCGTCTAGTGGGGTACTGAGCAAAGCCCCTAAAAATCAGAGGGCGGGACTTCGGGGAGTATTAAATAGGCTAATTGTAGATGTCAACACTTTCATCACTACTGCTAACCTCGAGGAATTAGAAGCTAGAATAGACAATGTCCAGGCTACCCACGGGCGTATTATGGCTCTGAGTGAGGTGATTGTGGCAGGCATAACAGAGGAGGAAGAGATAGTTACAGAGTGTGATAATCGCACCCTCTATGATGAACCTGTCTTTAGAGCGAAGCACATATTACAGCGTGCTGTTGAAAGTAAGAAGGGAGGCGAGAAAGAGACCCATAGAAGGGTTGACCCAAAACATACTGTGCACCTCCCAAAGCTCAATCTTCCTACATTTGGGGGCAAATTGACTGAGTGGTTAGCTTTTTGGGACGTATTTCGGTCTACAGTACATGAATCCTCTTTGGATAATGTCCGCAAGTTTCACTACCTGAAGGGACAAATGGAAGGAGAGGCCTTACATTTGATAGAGGGTTCTGCGGTAGTGGGTGATAGTTATCTTGAGGCAGTACAATTATTAAAGTCCACATACGGGGATCAAGAGCAGTTGAAGATGGCCCATGTCGTTGCCTTTTTAAAGCTCGCAGAACCACAGTATAAGGTTGAGGAGTTAGCACATTTTAGGCCAAATATGGAGTGCCATACTCGATCGCTAGACACCCTAGGGCTCACCACACAGGAAATGATGGTCATTATCTTACGTCAGAAGCTTCCTATGGCAATACTTGACAAGGTTTGATCGTTTGATCTGGGGAGTTCAAAACTCAGTTCAGTAAAGAAATTAATAATCTACAGTTTGTGACGCTCCTGCATAGTAGCCACGTACGGGCATGCGCGAGTGTCGGCTGCCCAGCCGTTTAGAAACCGGCTGGCGGAAGCCGGCCGGCCGGCTTGTCCTTAGTATATATCCTACGACAATGTAACTAATGTCTGGGATATTCTTATGTTGTTTCACAACTTGAAGCCGCCCTTATTCTTAACCAACGCATCTTAGTATATTTTATTCTCGATAGTTGATTGTTTCATTATAATATATAAGATGTAAGTCTAGTGAGAGTGGGAGGAGACGAGCGGGAGAGAGAGACCGGCTGGGGGACGTTGCTTCGCGCGGGCGCGGAGAGTCTAGCTTGGGACGAGCCTGATGTTGCCAATTTGATCGCAACGTTAGGCTTAGTTTCGACTCACGCAAGGGGTAGAGGATTTTGACCCGGCAACGGTGTTGAGTGTTGCCAAGCATGGGATGTATTTCGCATGCCTAGGGTGGGGTCCAGGCAGATTCAAGACTCAGAGCTCACCTCACTGTCGTACCCTTCGGACCCCCTTGATATCTATCCCTCTCAACCCCACTTAGAAACTTTCTCTCTTACTTTGTATACCTTCTTTCCACTACTTCACCAATCTATTTAATTATCCCATCCCCTTGATAGACCTTATATCTATTATTGTATTAACGACGAGCTCTCAGATAACTAGATAGGATTTTGGGCCTTATGCAGAGATGTAATTGTTAATGAGACCTAGGAAGCTTTTTTGTTGTCTCATATTTGGTGGTTTCATGCTTGCTAGTGTGTTCTTGTGGCAGGTGAGCAGGGGCTAGACCGGAGGGGAGGGTTTTTGCGATCCTTTAAGTAAAGTCTGCTGGTGCGAGTCCTGTGGACCTGCACGATTTTACTAGGATACCCGTGGGAGTCTTGGGGCATTTTCTTGTCTGTGTCCCTGTGTGTCTAGTGTTGTGTTGTGTGAGGGCCCTTGCCTAGTCCACTCAGCACTGCGCTAGCACGTCTTGCTTTTGTTTTTGGGTCGCCAGGAGAGAGTCAGATACTTGGGATCTGAGTCTCTCAAGAGAGCACCCTTTCAATTAGAGTAATTTGGCGCACAGACTTGGGAACGTCCCTAGGCTAGAGCAAGTGGCTCAGCCCGGGTATCCTAAGCCTATATCCTTCCGGCTAGAGCTCTGCCGCCTGGCAGATTAACAGCTAGGGGTTTATTATTTCTGCATGCTTGTTATTGTGCCACAGTTTTACCGTTTTTGTGAGCATTGTGAGTCAGGGTGTGGCTTAGAGACTCTGTCCGATTAGGCTTGCCTGACTAAGAGTGAGAAGCACACCTGTACGTGGTTATGTTGCGAGTTGCTGCCTTCATTTAATTATACCTATGCCATTATACACTGTAGGTTCTATCACTAGTATTTATTCCTGCTTATTAGTTAAGAGTTCTCTAAATCCGTAACGTACTTTCTTTGCTAAGCATCAGATCCTACAGTAGCCGCATGCAGTTTAGAAACCCGCATCTTGTCTACCGGTACGATGTTTTGAGGACTGTTTGCTTTCACCTTCTTTCACGCAGGGGTGATTAGTTGTATTAATTAACGTAACGTTAAATGTACTTTTTTCTAGTTTGTTATTAAATTGTTTCTGCAATTTAATTCCGTCATCTATCTTTTCCATGAAACTTTAAGTCAACTTAATTGTGTGATCTTTTATATAGCCTGCTTGACTATCAGCAGTCTATAGTGCGTGCACCCTGTAACCGAGTCATAGGATACCTCGTTGTCCAGGCAGGACTCTTGACGGTTTAGGGTGGTTTGTTGCCTGGGTTTATAGATAAGGGTTGGATCTAGCGTTTTCCGTTGTTGCTTGTTGCCGCATACCTAGTCCAATAGAAAGAGCCCAGTGTTTATATATCCCAGGACGTAACAAGTTGAACAAAGGGAGAATGTATGTGTCGGGAGGGAGTGGGAATGTGGAGATGAGGGGAACTGTAAGCATGACGGTGGGGACTAAAGAAAAGAAAGAGGGTACATATAAGAAACCTGCTCAGATTCTATGTAAGCTATGTAATAACAAACATAAATGGAGTTTCTGCGTAAAATACCCAACAAATGAGACAAAACTAGCACAGGCAAAAAGATTGAAGCTATGTGTAGGTTGTCTAAGTAAATAACATGGTAAGCAGGGACAATGTACTGCTTCATACTTAACCCTCTCACATCCAGCAACTTAATTATCTAACTTATGGTAAGGCCTTCTCTAATTTGCCATGAAATATCAGGCTGGGCGAGTTTTCGAAGCCTTGTGTTTTTCTGTATTTTCATCCACCAGAATGCTGTTTATTGTGATGTATCATATGTCAATGGAAAGAGGAATATTTATAGTACATGATAAAACAAACAAAAATTTAAATAAATCGAAATATGAAAGTGTAAATGAGTCCGGAATACAATTATTTCCCATGCAATTGTCTTCACACCGTCCTAGTTCTAAATTGTGAGTGATGACCATATATTTTTTTTGCTCAAATAATAGTATTTTTTCTCCTCTTTCCAAATCTGAAAACAGAAATTGTTTATCTTCAATAGTTCTCAAGCAGTGACCGAAAAAAAAAAATTATTGATATGGTTTATAACATTTTCGATTTATTTCATTGCTACGAAGTGTATGGATTTAAATTTAGGCTGTATGAATACGGCAAATAATGCTGATGAGTATAAAACAAACTAGAAGTTCCTAGGACAAATACTTTTTGCGCTATGAATATTTGAAATGAAGAGCCAAAATGTGAATATTTATGCTTCACCCATCTCTGTTCCGGCGATGCTAGCCAGGTTCCGAGCTGTTCCCCACCTCGTGGTTGCGTTATTTGCTCGGATACGTATATAATTGTATATATCACCAGAATCGAAAAATTGTGCTCTTTCCAATGGTGCAAACAAAAATAATATAGCGTAATTGGTTCACGAGCTATGCACAATTGTTTCCATGCAGTGACCGAAAAAAAAAAATAGATATGGTTTATAACATTTTCGATTTATTTCGTTGCTACGGAGTGTATGGTTTTAAATTTAAGCTGTATGAATACGGCAAATAATGCTGATAAGTATAAAACAAACTAGAAGTTCCTAGGACAAATACTTTTTGCGCTATGAATATTTGAAATGAAGAGCCAAAATGCGAATATTTACGCTTCACCCGTCTCTTTTCCGCCAATGCTAGCCGGGTTCCGAGCTGTTCCCCATCTCGGCATTGGTTTATTTGCTCGGATACGTATATAACTGTTTATATCACCGTCATCGGAAAATTATGCTCTTTCTAATGGTGAAAACAAAAATAATATAACTTTATTGGTTCGCAAGCTATGCGCAATTGTTTCCATGCATTGTTATTGTTATGTAAATATATGAGAATGTTTATACAGTTGTATATCTTTGCCACAATGTACAACATTTATATAAATATATAAATATAATATATATATATATATATATATATATATATATATATATATATATATATATATATATATATACGGTATATATATATATATATATATATATATATATTTTATAAAATAAATGAAATTAAAATATAAATAAAATGAAAAAAATCAAATCAAATAAATAAATATATAAATAAAATAAAAATGTAATAATAATATAAATACTCGATTATGGGCCTTGGGCTTGCTCGGGACCTTGGGGCTGATCCGCTAGACACCCTGGGGAACAGGAATAAAAAAGAAAAAATATATATATATATACCGGGTATATCTATCTATCTATCTATATGCTCAGGCCCAATCCCCATTTTGGGGGTAGCCGACTCAAGACAGAGCAAGAACAGGGAAAACACAAAAACAACATAAAACAACAAATAAACACAGATAAAAAGCACAAACTCACACACATCCAGGTCACCCAGGAGAAGACCCAGAGACCAGGGTCACCAAGGTCGCTCCAGCACTCCCCCGGCCCCCGACCACCCGAAGAGGTTCCGATCTCGGCAGGCAGACATGCAGCGGAGCCAAAGCCACAAGCCCTCCCACCACACTTCCAGGCGCACCCTTCATATTAATCGTCTCCCCGGGCCAGGCGCCTGATGGACTATTATCTAGTCCAACTTGCGCCCGACCCCTTACTCCAAATGACCACGTGTTCACTCAACTATTCACAAGCATTCTCCATTCACTCCTGTCCACCACCACTTCCCCTGCCTGATCAATAGTCATGCCTCTATCATCCAAAGCCTTTCTTACACAGTCTCTCCATCTCAATGGGGGTCTTCCTGCCCTTCTATCTCCCCTTGTACCTGACTCACATATTCTCTTTGTAAGCCTTTCATCTCCCATTCGTTCAACATGACCATACCAGCTCAGCACCCTTCTGTCCACTCTGGCTGACAAATGTTCCTGCTGCCCCACTCTCCTACGTATCTCTTCATTCCTCAATCTGTCTCTACGAGTAACTCCACACATACTCCTCAAGCAACTCATCTCCATCACATCCAGCCCTCTTTTCTCCTTTTTCTTCAGAGCCCATGTCTCAGCCCCATACATCACTGTTGGCACAACAATTCCTTGATACAGTGCACTTTTTACTTTCACTCCGAGATTTCTCGTCTTCCACATACTTCCCATTGCTCCGAAAACCTTCCTTCCTTCACACACTCTCTGTTTTACCTCCACTTCCATACCTCCACTCCTGCTTATCGTTCCTCCTAGATATTTAAAACACTCTACTTGTTCCAATATTTCCCCATCCAGCCTCACATCTAGATTCACCCTATGCTCTCACCCTATTACACACCATTACTTTACTTTTATTGATGTTCACCTTCAGTTTCCTCCTTCCACAAACCACACCAAACTCTTTGACTACCCGCTGCAGTTTCTCATTAGAATCCGCCACCAACAGCAACTGATTCAACTCCCAATCTCTACCATTCTTCCCTACTAAACCCAATAATCTTCCCATAGTTCTCCTTTTCACCTCCCTCACCACACCATCCATAAACATATTAAACAGCAATGGTGACATTATACAACCCTGTCGCAAACCTACCTTTACCTCAAACCATTCACTCAACTCACCATTTCCTACTCTCACACATGCTCTGCTCCCTTCATAAAAACTCTTAACTGCTTTTATCAAATTTCCTCCTATTTCATAAATCCTTAACACCTTCCACATTGCTTCACGGTCCACACGATCGTATTCTTTTTCCAAGTCCATAAATGCCCAAAATATCTCCTTATGCTTCTCTAAATACTTCTCGCATAACTGTCTTACTGCAAACATCTGATCCACACACCCTCTTCCCCTCCTAAAACCGCACTGTTCTTCTCCTATTGCAACTTCCGTACACTTTATTATCCTTTATATCAACACCCTGCCATACAGCTTTCCAACCACTGACAATAAACTAATACCTCTATAACTTGAACACTCCTGCCGATCTCCCTTCCCCTTGTACAACGGCACAATACATGCACTCTTCCAGTCTATTGGTACCATTGACACAGCAAAGCACATATTGAAAAGTCTCACCAACCAATCTATTATCACATCTCCACCCTTCTTTATACACTCCACAGCAATACCATCCAACCCTTCTGCTTTTCCCGCTCTCATTTGTTTCACTGCTTCTTTCACCTCATTTTCCTCAATCCTTTCATTCATTCCCTGCCACCTGGGTGGCCTGGGTAACCTATCTCCATCCACCTCTGCTTCAATCACTGCTTCTCTTCCATCTCTTGTATTTAACAAAGATTCAAAATACTCGGCATATCTTTTCCTCACTTCAACTGGTTCCACTAGTAATTCTCCATTTTCATCTTTCACTGACTCTTCCCTTTTTTGTCCTCCTTTCCTTACTTTATTTACCTCTTTCCAGAACATCTTCTTTCGTTCTTCAACATTCTCACTCAACCTTTGACCCCACCTTTCGTTTGCATCTTTTTTCGCTTCTCTAATTATCCGTTTTGCCTCTCTCCTTTTCTCCTTGTACCTCTCCCATACCTCAACACTACCATCCTGTAAAACCCTCTCAAAACACTGTCTCTTCTCCTCAACTGCCTTTCTAACCGTATCATTCCACCACTCGCTTCCCTTCCTGATACCTCTGCCTCCTACTTTCCTTTTGCCGCATACTACCTCTGCACTTGCTTTCACTCCTTCTTTAAACTGTTGCCATTCAACCTCTACTTCTCTCTCTTCCATCTCTCTCACTTCCATCCACTTTTCATTTAGTCTTTCCTTGTACTCCCTCTCTTTTTCACTCTTCTCTAACTCACTAACTTTTATTACCTCTCTTACTTCACGCTTGTCTCTTATTCTCCTGTAACTCTTAACTCTTAGCTTTCCCCTCCACCAGGTAATGATCTGACATACCCTCCGCCTCACCTCTCATCACATTCACATCCAGCAGTCTACACAATCTTTCCCTTGTCACCAGCACATAATCCATCAATGCCCTCTCTATAATTTCTCCCCTCACAAGTCAATGCCAGGTGTACTTGTGTATACGCCTTTTTTTGAAGAACGTATTACCTACACTCAATCTACACTCTTCACATACATTTTTCAGTCTTTCTCCACTCTCGTTTACACCATCCACACCAAAACTACCGATGACTCCCTCAACAGGCTCATTTCCTACCCTAGCATTTAGGTCCCCTAAAACTATAACATTTTCATTTTCATCAAACCCTTGTAGACAATCTCTCAAATCCTCCGAGAAACCCTCTACCTCGTCTAAATCTCTTTCACTTCCTGGTCCATACGCACTTACAAAAACCCACCTTCGACCCTTAAACCGCATTCTCACCCACATTAGCCTTGATGACACCTCTTTCCACTCTTTAATAAACTCTCTCAACTCCTCCTTCACAATAATAGCCACTCCTTCTTTCCCCCTGACTCCCTCGTCTACTCCAGACTTTCTACCTATCACGTTTCCAAAATCCACTTCTCCCTCTCCTTTCATCTTTGTTTCATTCAGTGCAAAGACATCATACATCCTTCTTTCAAATAGCCTTCCAATATCCTCTCGCTTCTCATTCGTACTACATCCACGCACATTCAAAGCTCCTATTCGGATATATATATATATATATATATATATATATATATATATATATATATATATATTATATATATATATACTGTATATATAAATAAAAAAAATAAAAAAATAAAAAAATAAAAATAATAATAATATAAATACTCGATTATGGGCCTTGGGCTTGCTCGGGACCTTGGGGCTGATCCGCTAGACAGCCTGGGGAACAGGAATAATAAAGAAAACAAAATGTATATATACCGTACCGGGTATATACGTATATATATATATATATATATATATTATATATATTATACTGTATATATAAATAAAATAAATAAAATAAATAAAATAAAAAATATAATAATAATATAAATACTAGATTATGGGCCTTGGGCTTGCTCGGAACCTTGGGGCTGATCCGCTAGACACCCTGGGGAACAGCAATAAATAAATATATAAATATATATATATACCGGGTATATATATGTATATATGTATATATATATATATATATATATATATATATATATATATATACAGTATATATATATATATATATATATATATATATATATATATATATATATATTATATATATATATATATATATATACTGTATATATGAATAAAATAAATAAAATAATAAAATAGAAAAAATAATAATAATATAAATAGTCGATTATGGTACTTGGGCTTGCTCGGGACCTTGGGGCTGATCCGCTAGACACCCTGGGGAACAGGAATAAAAAAAACAAAATATGTATATATATATACCGGGTATATATATATAAAATATAATATATATATATATATATATATATATATATATATATAATATATATATATATATATATATATATATATATATATATATATATATATATATATATATTATATATATATATATATACTGTATATATAAATAAAATAAATAAAATAAATAAAATAAAAAATATAATAATAATATAAATACTCAATTATGGGCCTTGGGCTTGCTCAGGACCTTGGGGCTGATCTGCTAGACACGCTGGGGAACAGGAATAACAAAACAAATATATACGGTATATATATATAAAATAAATAAAATAAACATAAATAAAATGAAATAAATAAAATAAAATAAATAAAAACTAATAAATCAAATATATAAATATTAAAATAAAATACAAAATATAATAATAATATAAATACTCGATTATGGGCCTTGGGCTTGCTCGGGACCTTGGGGTTGTTATATACTGTATATAGGCTCTATATAATATATATATATATATAATTATAATAATATACTGTAATATAACTAAAATTCCATAGAGTACTTACCATACTTCCTGTAAGCATTCCTGTGACATCTTCGTGATTATAATGTATTTATTTCGTAGGCAGTATTTATTGATAAATATATTTGTCTTTCAAGCAAAAAATAGTGTAAAGTCATCAATGATACCTAGACAAAACTGCATCAATACTCAAGGGGTTAACCAAGATTCACTCCCCTCAGTCACCAAAAGTCACAAGTAACATCTTATATACATATATAGTTCGAATTATTCACTAAACACTTCCACTGGGTAGATGAAATAATCCATAATTTCCTGCCTATAGCTAGGCATGGTGGGCCAGAGGGAGGGAGCCCATAATTTAAAGGGCCGGGACCCTGCCTCACAGTCTGGGGGCCGGGAAACTACTGACTTTACAGAGGCCCGCGCTCCTCAGAGATGGACGCTATGGGGTTGCTAGATATTTCCTTTTGTAACTTACTGATGCCTAACTTACCAGTCCAAATTGAGTCAAAATCGAGTCATAAACTTATTTTTGGCGAATATTTCTAACTTTCAGGTGGCATTATGACGCGATTGCGTCATACGAGCACTCTTGGAGGGGTGGCGTTATGACGCGATCGCGTCCTATAGATGCGGGAGGGTTAAGGCCCTGTCGACACTGCAAAGGACATCACTTTGATAAGTTGTTTCCTACAGCAGATAAAGTCAAAGACGTCAAACCAGAGGGTACTACAACTGTGACACTAGGTAGCACGCAAGACACCACTATATTGCCCACAATACAGATTCCCATGGATGTAACGACAGTAACAAATTTGTCGGGTGCTTCTAGATCAAAGGTCTCAACGTTCCTTTATAAAGAGGTCCGTCTTAGTGGGACTGAAGCACCGAATCGTAGGGGCTGAGACTCTTCGATTGCAGGGCTTCACAGGGGTTACTGACAAACAAGACTACGAGATAGCGGAGATTTCATATTTCTACCGTAAAAAACGGTACTTTATGACATGTATCATAGTAGACACCCTATCAGAATATGTATCTGTAGGAGTGAAGAAAGTGGAACACGCATTACGTAGCAAAGGGGTTAACTTGTCAGATCCCATGGGAGATCAGAGTGAGGTGCATGTTCTACTTGGTGTGGATCATTATTATGATGTAGTATACCCTGGATTTAAAAAGATGTGTAGTGTAATTTTAATCCTCACTAAATTTGGCTATTGCATGAGCGGAAAGGTGCATACTACACAGTCAAATGTCCTGGTCGACACGGTCTCGATATTAAAAGTCAATGTAACCGCGGAAGAGGAGTTGGGAAGGGAGGATTCCCAACCTAGTGACCCTAAAATGACTGCCGAGTTCGACCTGGAGCGACTGTGGAGATTGGATCACATAGGCATTAATCCTATGGAGACTGATTATGACTCTGCAGTTGCGCTGAAAAGGTTTGACGAGTCTGTGAGCTACTGTGCCTCAGACAAGCAATATAAGGTTAGTTTACCTGGAAGAACAGTGAGATAAGCCTGCCTACCAACTATGGTTTGGCATTAGGTCGCTTGCGCGCATTACAACGTAAATTGTCTAATGAACCGAGCACGTGCCAGGCGTATGACGATGTATTTCGGAGTTATGAGGATAGGGGCTTTATTGAGAGAGTCAATGTAAAGGAACCGAGTAAGAAGGGTAGGGTTCACTATCTGGCCCATCATGGGGTGAGAAAAGACAGCGTCACCACACCAATGCGGGTGGTGTATGACTGCTCTGCCCACCAAGGTCAACAACCAAGTCTAAATGACTGCCTGCTGATAGGGCCGTCCATGGTGTTGGACCTGTCCCAACATCTATTGCAGTTTAGGCTGGGGAAGTACGCATATACTAGTGACATCAAGAAAGCATTCTTGATGATCAAACTAAAAGAGGAAGATAGAGATGTTACCCGCTCTCTTTGGTTCAGCGACATTAGCGACTCTGAAAGTCCCGTCATAATCTACCGTTTTTGGGTTGTAGTCTTTGGGGCAACATGTTCACAGTTTTTGTTAAATGCCACAATAAAAAAAATCTAGCAGATACTCATGAGGACACAAGTAAACTGTCTCGCGGATTATATATAGACAATTTGTAGGGTTCTAGCGATAGTCAGGATGATTTGTTGCATACATACTGGCAAGCATGCAGATTGTTTACAGAAGCACATTTATTTCTCCGCAAGTGGGTTACTAATAGTGAAGATCTTCAGAGTTTGATACAGGTGGACGGTATGGCATCTCATAACCAGGAAAAGTCCAGAAATTTGGGGATGATCTGGCAACCTAAACATGACATACTAACTTTTCAAACAAGGTCTTTTGTTCAGCAAACAGGAGCGCACACAAAAAGAAATCTGTTGAGCAAGGTTGCGCAATTTTTTGATCCTTTGGGTCTAACATTACCCGTTACCATAAAAGCTAGGATTCTAATGCAGGAAGTTTGGAGATGTAAAATAGGATGGGATGACAGTTTGCCCGAGGACCTGAATGACCAAAGGACATTGTTGTTGAATGAGTATGACATCCTATGTACTAAACCTCTACCTCGTAAAGTGGCGGCGTTCGGTGACGTTACGTTTCACACGTAATCGTTTTGCGATGCTAGCGCCACGGCATACGGGGTAGCCATATATGTCGTTACTTCATTTGGGGCTCAGTTAGTTACAGCCCAGGCCAAGGTAGCCCCGGTCAAAAAGGTAACTATCCCTAAAATGGAATTGACTGCCATGCTGCTATTAGCATGTCTGGTGCAACATGTACGCGCAGCATACGAGAGCGAGTTAACATCGAAATCGTTCACATATGGTGCGATAGTCAGGTCGCACTCAACTGGATACATAGCAAGAAGTCTCTGCCAGTTTATTTGAGGAATAGGGTAGATGAGATTAGGGCCCTATTGCCAGACGTTGCTTATCATTATGTAAATACAAAAGACAACCCTAGTGATCTCATAACTAGGGGTATAACGGCTAGCCAGTTAGTGAAGTCCGAATTGTGGTGGCATGGTCCAAAGTGGCTGCTCCATGAAAGTGAATGGACGATTTGGCATGCTGTTGGTGAGAGACTTCTGCCAATGGAAACAGTAGCAGTTACAGCCCAACCAAATGAGCCACCGGGTCCAATAATAGAGTGGGCAAGATTCGGTGACTATAATAAACTAGTCAGAGTTGTTGCTTGGGTGTTGCGATATGTATCCAATATCATGCTTTAAGTAACGGGCCAACTCTGCAACAGGGGTCACAACATTGATGCTCGTGAATATAAAGCAGCTGAAGTAACTTTGATCAAGTGGGTTCAAGCAGGAACCTTTTCCAATGAATTAGAATCTTTGGAAAGCTCGAATAAGACTATAATGCCTAATCTAGTGCGTCAACTAAGGTTGCACCTAGATAATGACCTCATCAGGTGTGAGGGTCGCCTGAAGTGGTTGGGTGTAACGGATGGCACAAACCGTCCTATACTTATGCCAACAAGACATCACGTTACTGATCTATTGATCATGCGTGCACATAGGGAAGTAAAACACTACGGGGTATGTCATAGTATATCAAATTTACGTCTCACATGGTGGATACCCAGAGTTCGACAAGTAGCTCGACGCGTAGTAAGAAAGTGTGTAATATGCCAGAGACTAAAGGGTAAACCATATGCAACTGGACCAGCTCCACCTCTACCTGAATGCCGTGTAAAGCACATAGAGCCTTTCCAATCTGTAGGGTTAGATTACACAGGTGCATTGAAGACGAGAGAGCATGAGAAAGTTTATATATTATTGTTTACCTGCGCAACGTCTCGAGCGGTACACCTAGAACTATGTGATAATATGTCTAGCGAAGAATTTATGCTGGCGTTTAGACGGTTTTGTGCCCATCGTTCATTTCCCTCAACTCATTCTTAGCGACAAAGCTCCCACTTATGTCCAGGCATCAAAATATCTAAAGGATATGAGCAATGATCCTACAATCATCATATTTTTTGGAGAGAAGAAGTGCGAATGGAGGTTCAACCCAGTTAAGGCACCTTGGTTTGGTGGAATGTGGGAACGGTGTGTCGGCATAGTAAAGTCAGGACTCAGAGCGGTAGTAGGACGTGCTCTATTAAAGAAGAGTGAGTTGATGACAGTCCTCACAGAGATAGAGGCAGTGGTGAATGATCGTCCGCTTACATATGTGTACACCGACCTGCAAGAACCACTACCATTACCGCCAGCTCACTTGCTATATGGTAAACCATTGACTGCGTTTCCATCTGATTTCCAATCCATAGTTGAGTTAGAGGATCCTTCGTTGTACTCTGAGGCAGCGGTGTCTAATAGATACCAGTACATATTGTATAAGTAATCGAAGATTTTAGGAAACGGTGGATTAATGAATATCTGCTAGCATTGAGGGAAAGGAGTGTTACTCCCTCTGGTAGACCAACGGCACCTACTGTTGGTGAAGTAGTTTTGATTAAATTAGATAGTCCTCGTTTATACTGGAAATTGGGCAGCGTGTTGGAGGTATACAAGGGGGAAGACTCTGTAGAGCGGGTGGCGCTATTGAAGACAGCCACTGGAAATACTGTTCGTTCTATCGCACGTTTGTACGCTTTGGAGCTCGATTCCACTTTACAATCGGAGACTCCACCTGTTATTGCTGGGTCCGAGGATTCTCAAGGTAAAGACTCATCTCTTACTGATGGTGATCAATCTCGGACCGGGACGCGGCCCAGACGCGCTGCTGCTGGCACCGTTGATATGTGGCGTCAGAGGATAGCCTCTGGGCAACTTTAACACCTTACGAGCGGCCTATGCGGTTTATTTATGTGTACCGCACAGCGGGGTGTTTTTAGCCAAAATAGGGCTGTTTACGTGATCATTTTCATGCCTAAATAAGACCCAGAACGTAAAACAAGTACCTATCCCTGAAAGGGCATAAACAGAGCTTTCGAATGACACCATAACGATCCTTGTATGATGGATAGTTTTCTTGCAATAACCGTGCAACGCGAGTGCAAAAAGCAGGTAATTCGGTACTTTCAGTACATAATTGAGTATGTAGCGAGTGAGAGAGGGAGGAGGGAGCTGAGATTTGTGTCAGTAGGTTCGCCGCGGTGGTCTGGAGCAGTCATACGCTCGCTAGTCTCCTGCCACCACTTGTCTCTCTCTCTCAGCCACATTACGTGCTGAAATTGCCACTCGAGTTATGTCGAGCGCCGCCAAATAGTCCAGCTTTATTTAACTCGACTTATGTTGCTCGCCGCTAAATAAGGGTTAAGTTAAAGGTGGGTGTGACGCCTGCCAGCGTTGGCAGAATTGCCTCCCGGTAGCCACTAGCGCTCGCCAGGGCAGTGAAATGGGCTACAGTCTATCTACAATGTTGTACTTTAGTTCTTGTGAATCGTCATGTCACGGGCAGTATAGAAGTGGTCTTTATTTTCGCCTGTGACAATGCATTATATTTTATATCATCAGTTATAAGTTTAATGTATAAGACTGAATGATACAGATAGAGAGTGTGAGTGAGTAAGTACAGGAGGCAGAGGGTAGTCGCGTAGCGTTACACGTTGTCTCAGTGACGTCATGCCACGGCCGGGCCCTCTGAGTGGTCGTTGCCTGTAACTTTGCAACCTGTGTTAACTAGCAAGATCAGTGTGTGTGTTGATTGCAAGAGAGTGTGTGCATTATCCCTGACAGACGCCTATACCTTATCGAGAGTTGACGACACCATAGACCGCTTCGGGGCTGCATCGCCTATCACGAAGGCAGAACTAGTGAAAAGCTTTCGGCAGGCCCCGTTGCCGGAAAGAGCGAAGAGAAGTGCCAGTCTTGTGATGAACTGGGCAGTTTATCAGTGTCAGGTGTTGTTGTGCTGCCGGAACACAAGTTGGATGTGTGGCATACTAAGGGCACTGATAATGTTTTGGCTGATTGTTTGTCACGGGAGGGTCTGTTTGCAGGAGAACCCTCGCCGTTCAGTTAGTGTGTGTTGTGAGTGGAGAAAAACTAGGCTTGCCCCTGTAGAGCAGCCACCCAAAACAACATTAAAATTAAATAAACAAAATCACATAAAAACTCTTTCTTTTGATAGTTAATTGTAAGTTGCCAATATTATAGCTAAAGTCCTAAGTTGAACCTGTCTTTCACTTAGGAGGCTGGGCTCTGTGAAGCTCGCTCAGGGAGCATAGTAGGCTAAATTATACTATTATGTTTGGGAGGGGTTATAAGATTTTCTTTATGTTGATAATTATGTTGTTTTATGTAAGACTTGAGCTTTGCATTTCATTTCTGGTGGAGTGGCTATGTGTGATGGGTCTTGTCGGCATTCTGCCTTGTCAGATATCGTGCTCGCCTAATGTTGAGCGCCCTATATCTTGGGCGGGGTGTGACGCCTGCCAGTATTGGCAGAATCGCCTCCCGGTAGCCACTAACGCTCGCCAGGTCAGTGAAATGGGCTACAGTCTATCTATAATGTTGTACTTTCTTTCTTGTGAATCGTCATGTCACAGGCAGTATAGAAGTGGTCTTTATTTTCGCCTGTGACAATGCATTATATTTTATATCATCAGTTATAAGTTTAATGTATAAGACTGAATGATACAGCTTGAGAGTGTGAGTGAGTAAGTACAGGAGGCAGAGGGTAGTCGCGTAGTGTTACACGTTGTCTCGGTGACGTCATGCCACGGCCAGGCCCTTTGAGTGGCTGGCCGCCTCACCACCCTCCTCCCGCGTCAGTAAGTGGTCCCCCCCGCACTCTCTGCTGCCTTGTGTCTTCCTTCCTCAGAGCTTGCCTGACCAGCATACCCTTCACATCGCCCTTACCACCTGTCCCCGACTTCTACCTATAGAGCACTTTCTCTCTCTCTCAACTTCTTACCTCTCATTCTTCCAATCTATTTAACATCATAACTCCCCTTTGGTTCTGCACGATTTCATATATCGGCCATCGTATTATATGCTGAAACTCTCAGATATTACATGTTTAGTTAGGCATTTTGGAGGGGTTACCATTTTGTCTGTAGAGGTTCGACACACTCACGGTGTCTCCCTACTTTTTGCTTGGTTGTCTGCTGGGCTATTTAATGCTAGACTGGGGTGAGGCTATTGTTGTTGTGATTTCCGATGTGTACCAGGTTTTGTTGAACCTGTACAATCGCAACGGATACGTGGGAAGCCTAGGTGGTCTTTCTGACTGTGTACCTTGTGAATTTAGCACTGTGTTGCGAGTGAGGTCTTTTGCCTCTGCCACCCAACACTGTGCTAACTCGTTTTGCTTTGACTTTGAGAGGGTTGCCAGGAGAGAACCAGATTCTAACGATCTGGATCTCTCAAGAGAGCACCCCGTCATTTAACGTAATTAGGCCGTACAGTCTTAAGGACCTCGCTAGGCTACGAGCCGCTTGCTCAGCCATTGTTTCCTAGCCTACTACATCCCAGCTAGACTTTATTCGCCTAGCAGACACCCGATTAAGATTATAAACTTTTATGTTATGTATGCAGCATTTTTATTCACGTTGATTGTAAGCCTTGGTTGTTGTTGAGTTGCACAACCCGAGCAGGCTTTTTGAGTTGCCTGAGGAAGTACTTCTTTTGTTGTTGGAGATAATACTATTGCGCATTTATTATTATTCCCGTGCCAGTTAACACTGTATGTCCCTACACTTGTCATATCTTGTTCCTGCTTTATATAACAGTTCAAAATCCGATTCGATCATCTTAAGCAGCATCAGACTTTCTTCAGAAGATTCCTGCTCGATGCTTTAGGAATTTCGTTCAATTTCTTTAATATAGGAGTGACAGTTTATTATTGTTTAGAGTAACTTTAATTATACCTTCTTCTTGTTTGCATTAAATCATTTCAGTAATTTAATTAAGCTCTCTATCTTTTCCCTTGTATACATTATTAACGTAATTGTATGTTGTTGTGATCAGGCTGTATCAGAGATCATCAGCCTGTAGTAGTAGTGCATTTATACCGAGTTATAGGATACCCCGTTATCACAGATTTATCTCTGGAAGGTAGATGTGCTGGAAAGTGTGAAAAGGAACAACTTGAGATGGTTCGGCCATATGGAACGTATGGAAAGCGAGAGAATGACTAAGAGGGTGTACGAGAGCGAGGTGGAGGGACAGAGGGGGAGAGGTAGACCGAATATGAGGTGGAAGGATGGAGTGAGGAACTACATGAACGAAGGCGGTGCTGGTTGGGGGGAGGGGCGTCGACTGACTGGGGACAGAGGTGCATGGGGGCGGTTCGTTCGTGGCCACCCCTTCGGGGATCGCGGCGTCAGGCAATAGATAGATAGATAGAACTCTGGAAGGTATAGGTGTTTTTGTGCGCCGGCATTATAAGTTCGAGGGTTGGATCTAGTGTTACCGTTGTGGCTGTGGCCTTTCTAGTCCAATGATTAAGAGCCCTTGTTTTATACGAGTCCCGGTCGTAACATGGGGTTCAGGTATTTTTGTGGGGGGAGTGTATCGTGTAAATACGATAGGCTATGACTCTTTTGTGATCCCGTATGTCTCTGTGATGTCACGGTCGTTCCTGTAGCACGGCGTAGGACGAGTGGATCGTATATTATAAGATTGCAATTAAGTTAAGATTATAAAAGGCCTAATATGCTATTAAGCAATATTGACATGGTCTTATGTTGTATATATGAATTTATCGTATATATTGTTATGTCTACCAGCGTTGGCAGAATCGCCTCTCGTTAGCCACTAGCGCTCACCAGGGCAGTGAAATGGGCTACAGTTATCAGAGAATGTTGTTCTTTCTTTCATAGTACTCGCATTGTTACAGACAGTCCAGTGGTGGTCTTTATTTTCGTCTGTGACAATAGGAAGTATTTTATATCATGAGTAGAATATAAGATGCATTGTAGTGTGAAGTTGAGAGAGAGAGAGAGAGCAGGCAGCGAGGGGGTAGTGAGTGTTGCCTCCCTCCTCCCTCCTCCTACCGGAGGAGTTTTCCCGCCCGCGCGGGCTTTCTCTCGCCTCTGATTGGCTGGTGGTTCCTGGCGCGTTCTAGGGGCCTGCTGCCTTGTGACGTATCGGCCCGTGATTGGCCGACCATCGCGCCTTTGTGGGCTCCTGTGGTCCACAGGAGCTGTTCTCCTCAGAGCAGGCTGGGGGCGCACACGACTATCATCCTTTTTACAACTGTCCCCCATATCTCCACCATTCTGATACTGTCTCTCTCACTCAACTTCCTTTCTTTCATTCCTCTAATCTTTTAACGTCACAGCACTCCCTTTGGGTTCTGTACACGATTTCATATCGGCCCATCGTATTGTGTGCGTCGCTCTCATATATATTTATATGTATTAGAATAGGCTATAAGGGTTCTTAGTCTATGGAGGTTTGATGACTCTGTGTGTGTCTCCCTCAGTGTCCTTAGTCTATGGAGGTTTGATGACTCTTTGTGTGTCTCCCTCATTATCATTAGTGCTCTGCTCGGTTATTTAATGCTAGACTGGGATGAGGTTTCTGTTGTCGTTGTCACCGATGTGTGTCCGGTTTGCTTATACCTACACGACTTCGACGGTTTCTGTGGTAGCCTAGGTCGTCCTTTTGGTTGTGTCTTTTGCGAGTGCAGCATCGTGTTGTAAGAGGGCATTAGCCTACTACCTTATAACACAGTGCTGCCTCTTTGCTTGACTTTAGAGGGATCACCAGGGTAAAACCAGATACTTGAGATCTGGATCTACCAAGAGAGCATCCCCGTCATTAACGTAACTTTAACCCTCCTGGCCCGGTTGTCATTTTAAAATGACACCACGAATTAAGGGCAGGTGCCCGGTTGTCATTTTAAAATCTGTAAGCTTGAAAGCCTATCAGCTTGGTCTGAACGCTGTGCGTCCGACGCATGTAAACAAAGCCGATCGTTACGTCACCGCACCTCCGAAAACAAGAAAGAGAAGACTCGTTTGTTATTGTATGTCTGTATGTCGTTGTTTCAGTAGTGAAAAGATCGTCATATTGCTAACATCGCCTGCAAGTGCTCTCCACTGAAATCGTCATCACAACTGAACCAGTTGACATAGAGAGCTCTACTCAACGCCAGTCTACAGATTGGAAACCGCACTACATTTATAGATGCCTGGGAAATTTCTAGCAGTTAAACTAAACAAAAATACGGTAGCCTAGGCCTAGACGTTTTTCGGCCAAATCGCCCGGGTAGCCCACACTGTCATTTTGAGAGCCTGCCCGGGCCAGGAGGGTTAATCATACCGCCTTAAGGACAACGCTAGGCTATGAGCCTGTCTTGCTCAGCCACAGTTTCCTAACCTTGATATTCCACCTAGACTTTATTCGCCTAGCAGACACTAGTTAGGACATAAGCTCTTTTTGTTATGTATGCATTATTATTCACAGCATTTATTAGTCTAGGTTGTTGTTGAGTTGCACAACCATAGCAGACTGTTTCGTTGATGAGGAAGTACTTCTTTTAGTGTCGAGCATTACTGTCGTTGCGTATTTATAGTATTCCCGTGTCAGTTAACATTATATGTCCTATCTTTTAGTGTATTCAGTCTGCACGTGTGGTGTCCTGCCTCCTGCCTTTATATAATTTAAGATACGAACATCTTATGAGCATCAGACTTTCTTCAGAAGTTTCCAGGTCTATGCTGTAGGACTATACTTCACTTTCTTTCAGATAGGAGTGAAGAGTTTATTGTTGTTTAGAGTAACTGTATTGAAGCATCTTTTTATTGTATTAAATCTTGCAGTGATTTAATTGATCTTTCCATAGCTTCCCTTTTATGCATTTTAACGTAACTTGCATCTTGTTTGTTATCAGGCTATACCAGTGTGGGTTAGCCTGAAGTAGAGTACATTTATGCCCAGTTAAGGATACCCCGTTATCGCAGATTAACTCTGGAGGGTATAGGTGTTTTTGTTCACCGGCATATAAGTTCGAGGGTTTGGATCTAGCGTACCGTTGTTGCATAGTGCCCTATTACTAGTCCAATCATTGGGTGCCCTTGTTTTATTCATAGCCCCGGTCATAACAAATGGCGACCTTGCCTAGTATCTTATTTTAGTAGAAACCAGGATCCATTTGTTGTTATTGCAGTAATAACAAATAGTGCCCTTGACAAGTATCTAAGAAAGAATTGCAGGATTGTTGGACATTTGTTTTTTGAGGAATATTTTGGACACGTGGAATTGTTTTTTGGCAACGTAGTATAGCACTTGAGTTGTCTTCGAGCATTATTTTTTTAGTGAATAGTGCTACATGAGAGATTAGGTACTCCTTTTTTTTTATAAACGTTGAGAATTTTCGGTGGACACTATGTCGAACGACGTATCTATGTACGTTGAGGACACAGTATGTGAAGCAGACTCTGAGGTGTAGCAGCGGGGTTTGTTAGAAGGCATTAGAGTTATAACTAGTGAGGAGGATGCAAGGAAGTTTCTGGAGATGCCTATTACTGTTGACCGGGTGTCGGGGATTGATCGGTATGGTCTCCCGTGTTTGGCCACAGTCATGGGGCATGGGGGCACTAGCAGCATGACGAGAAGTGACCTGGTGGCCTGTGTGCTCGGTGGGGTGCGTGGGGCTTCAGGTGGAGCGGGAGCTGGGGCACCTTCGGCCCAGCCCCCATTCCACTCGACTCCTACCATGACGCCCCCTTGGGCTCCGGAGCCGGGTACGTTCCCGCAGGCCGATAGTCACTGGGTGGGTCTCCAATTGTTGCATCTCCTCCTCCTCAAGGTTTAACTGCAGATATGATCTTCCAGCTTGAGATGGCTAGGATTCAGCAGCAGCAGCGGGAGGCTGAGCTCAGGATTCAGGCTGAGGAGAGAAAGACCATGTACTGTGCAGACATAGAGCTTGAGAAGTCTCGGGTGGAGTCGACAGGGCAGCGTCTCGGTTCTGGGAATCGAGGTCTTGATCAGTCTTTATCGCACCTTCTTAAGTTAGTCCCTGCATTTGACGAGTCGAGTGTCACCGAATTTTTCCTGCGTTTTGAGAAGAAGTGCCAGGAACACCAATGGCCCGAGGTTAAGTGGGCAGCCCTTGTTTCCTCTAGGTTGGTTGGCAAAGGACTCAAGGCATATGATGCATTGCCCTTGGAGTCTTGCGTCGATTATGAGGTACTGAAGGAAGCTGTTCTGTGGGTGTACGAGTTACAACCAGAGACATATAGGTTGAAGTTCCGGGGTGTTACAAAGGGTCGTGAGTGCACTTTTCTAGAACATGCCCGGGAACTGTCTGATGCATTGAGAAATTGGCTTAGGTCAGAGAAGGTGACGACGTTCGGAGAGCTTGAGCAGTTAGTCCTTCTAGAGCAATTTTTCAAGTGCACAGGCGGCGACCTGACTTTGAACATCAAAGAGAAACGTCCTAAAACTCTACAAGAGGCAGCTGAGATGGCTGACCTGAGAATGTCACTGATTCGTGGGTGCGGGTCTGCACAACGGACCGATGCAGTTAACAAGGGGCGCAACACTCCATCCCCCCGAGTCAGTGATGCACAAGTTAATAACGAGAGTAAGAGCAATGATACAAATTTTGATCACAAACCTAAAACCGTCCCATTTAAGAGAGGTCAGGGCCCTTCCCCACCTCAGGGGAAGTCCAAGGGTGAAGTAGAGTGTGTTAAGTGTCATAACAAGGGGCACTTCGCACGTTCCTGCCCTAGTAACCAACTTACTGCTGTCGTGTCTTTGGCCAGCAACATTGGGGTGTCTCTGAGGTCTTCTGCATTTACCCGGGGTGATATGTCAGATGCGGGGGCACAGCCAGTGAAGAGGTGTCCGGAAGGCTCGAAACCTGTCCGCGATGCTTTTTGCGACCATAGAGGGCGTGGCTGCGTGAGTTGGGCTGGTTGCAAGCATGGGTTGGAGTTGTTGCGTGATACAGGTGCATCCAAGACTCTGATGAAAAACTTTACATGCAAACCTATAAACGCGGCACGGGTGGTTGTGGTGCAGGGTATTAATGCTACAAGGTCATACCCTTTGGTTCAAGTAGAGCTGGAGGTTGAAGGTGTGACACGAGAGTTGGATGTTGGAATCGTGGAGAAACTGCCAGTAGAGGGCGTCGACCTTCTTCTCAGCAACGACTTTGCGGTACCTGCTTCTGAGGTTCCACCCTTAGTCGTTGCTGAGAGGACGGCCGACGTGAGTAGGGAGGGGCAGGAGTTGGTCGAGAGGTGTCAATCACAGCAGAGGGCGTGTGTTGTCACCCGATCTCGTGCATCTAAGGTGTCACAGCCTATTCCTCAGTCTCTAGACCAGCGGAGGAACGGTCGGAAGGAGAAAGCTAAAGTTGGGAGTTTTGTGAGTTTTGCTCCAGTGGCTGTTCTTAGCGACTTAGTACTTGACCCAGAGGTGAGCTCCGGAGTGGCCCCAGAACCTGTCACCCCTAGTGACATGGTTGGGCGTGATGGCACTCCGCGACAGAGTAGTTCCCAGGTGGAGGAGAGTTGTGGGAACGGGGCTATTGAACACAAGGACGGGGAAACATGTCATGTGAACCTGTTGGAGGAGTTTGTGAGGCAACCACCTGATCAGCCTACTGTCCCTGCGTTGTTCTGCAGCGGCCAAGGTGGAGAAGGAGAGGGGGGCAGTAGGGCACAGGTGGAGGAGAGTTGGGATTGTCATGTCTCGGCGGAGCAGTGGGCAGGGGACACGAGTCTGGTGGCTGTGGAAGCGCTAGAGCACCTGCCTGAGCAGCAGTGTGCAGCGCTCCAGCACCAGCTCGGTTCATACCCCACTGGTCGTGCCGAGCACCCAAGCCTCACAACTCAGGCGGTGCACGAGGTTCCGCTGGCAGGTCACTTGAGTGTTAGTCGACCGTTGACCTCGTTGTTTCGGTGGTTCAAGGTGGGCGACGAGGCTTTGGCATGGTTGTCAGGCCAGGGTCGACCCATGGCTGCCAAGGGTGGTGGTCAGAAGGAGGACATTGAGCAGATTGGTGAGGTTGGCTGTGGAGTGGATGTGCCCGGTCGTCGCATAGCCTCCCAATGCTGTTCTAGTCGAATGCAACAGCCCTACCATAAACCGACTGTATCTGGCCATGTCGCTGAAGGCGGTGATGCTGCGCAGGCAGATGTAGTCGTAAGGAATGCGGGGGTGCGCATGTACGGTATCGGCGGGGAAGCCTTAGCAATTATGAACTATGGGAGTGACTGCACAGGTTGTACTGATTGTCCCTCTCATGACCTGGCTGTTCTAGGGACGAAGGTGGAGAAGGAGGGAGACTTTAGTTTAGAAGCTGCGGTCTCGGCGGGGTTGTGGAAGGGCACGAGGCATGTTGTTCTTCGAGATAAGTTGCAACCTCTTGTGTCTGAGCACCAAGAGATGTTGTTTACTAGGCTGTGGCAGTACATCCGCATGTTTGTTGCTTCTCCAGGCCTGATGTACTGGGTAGAATCTGACATGGAGGCTGGAGACAGTGCAAGGCTCAAGTTTGTTCCCTACCGTATAAATCCTGCTCAACAGCCTGTCGTGAAAACAGAGCTAGACGATATGTGGAAAAAGGGTCTGAGGGATAAAGGATATCGTGAGTGGTCGTTGCCAGTGAGTTTGCAACCTGAGTTGAGTGGCAAGATCCGTGTGTATGGTGATTGCAAGAGTGTGGAAGCATTATCCCTGACAGACGCCTATCCATTACCTAGAGTTGACGATACCATAGACCGCATCGGGGCTGCCTCGCTCGTCACGAAGGTAGAACTAGTGAAATGTTATTGGCAGGCCCTGTTGCCGGAAAGAGCGAAGAGAAGTGCCAGTCGTGTGATGAACTGGGCAGTTTATCAGTGTCAGGTGTTGTTTTGCTGCCGGAACAAAAGTTGGATGTGTGGCATGCTAAGGTCACTGATAATGTTTTGGCTGATTGTTTCTCACGGGTGGGTTTGTTTGCAGGAGAACCCTCGCCGTTCAGTCAGTGTGTGTTGAGAGTGGAGAAAAATCAGGCTTGCCCCTGTAGAGCAGCCGTCAAAAACAACATTAAAATTAAATACAAAAATCACATGAAAACTCTTTCTTTTGATAGTTAATTGTAAGTTGCCAATGTTATAGCTAAAGTCCTAAGTTGAACCTGTCTTTCACTTAGGAGGCTGGGCTCTGTGAAGCTCGCTCAAGGACCATAGCAGGCTAAAATAATACTATTATGTTTGGGAGGGGTTATAAGATTTTCTTTATGCTAAAATTTTGTTAAATTTATGATTGAGCTTTGCATTTCATTTCTGGTGGAGTGGCTGGTTGTGGCGGGTCTTATCGGCATTCTGCCTTGTCAGATATGGTGCTCGCCTAATGTTGAGCGTCCCATATCTTGGGCGGGGTGTGACGTCTACCAGCGTTGGCAGAATCGCCTCTCGTTAGCCACTAGCGCTCGCCAGGGCAGTTAAATGGGCTACAGTTATCAGAGAATGTTGTTCTTTCTTTCATAGTACTCGCATTGTTACAGACAGTCCATTGGTGGTCTTTATTTTCGTCTGTGACAATGGGAAGTATTTTATATCATGAGTAGAATATAAGATGCATTGTAGTGTGAAGTTGAGAGAGAGAGAGAGAGAGAGCAGGCAGCAAGGGGGTAGTGAGTGTTGCCCCCCTCCTCCCGGAGGAGTTCTCCCGCCCGCGCGGGCTTTCTCTCGCCTCTGATTGGCTGGTGGTTCCTGGCGCGTTCTAGGGGCCTGCTGCCTTGTGACGTATCGGCCCGTGATTGGCCGACCATCGCGCCTTTGTGGGCTTCTGTGGTCCACAGGAGCTGTTCTCCTCAGAGCAGGCTGGGGGCGCACACGACTAACATCCTTTTTACAACTGTCCCCCATATCTCCACCATTCTGATACTGTCTCTCTCACTCAACTTCCTTTCTTTCATTCCTCTAATCTTTTAACGTCACAGCACTCCCTTTGGGTTCTGTACACGATTTCAAATCGGCCCATCGTATTTTGTGCGTTGCTCTCATATATATTTACATGTATTAGAATAGGCTATAAGGGTTCTTAGTCTATGGAGGTTTGATGACTCTGTGTGTCTCCCTCAGTGTCCTTAGTCTATGGAGGTTTGATGACTCTTTGTGTGTGTCTCCCTCATTATCATTAGCGCTCTGCTCGGTTATTTAATGCTAGACTGGGATGAGGTTTCTGTTGTCGTTGTCACCGATGTGTGTCCGGTTTGCTTATACCTACACGACTTCGATGGTTTCTGTGGTAGCCTAGGTCGTCCTTTTGGTTGTGTCTTTTGCGAGTGCAGCATCGTGTTGTAAGAGGGCATTAGCCTACTACCTTATAACACAGTGCTGCCTCTTTGCTTGACTTTAGAGGGATCACCAGGGTCAAACCAGATACTTGAGATCTGGATCTACCAAGAGAGCATCCCCGTCATTAACGTAACTTTAATCATACCGCCTTAAGGACAACGCTAGGCTATGAGCCTGTCTTTCTCAGCCACAGTTTCCTAACCTTGATATCCCAGCTAGACTTTATTCGCCTAGCAGACACTAGTTAGGACATAAGCTCTTTTTGTTATGTATGCATTATTATTCACAGCATTTATTAGTCTAGGTTGTTGTTGAGTTGCACAACCATAGCAGACTGTTTCGTTGATGAGGAAGTACTTCTTTTAGTGTCGAGCATTACTGTCGTTGCGTATTTATAGAATTCCCGTGTCAGTTAACATTATATGTCCTATCTTTTAGTGTATTCAGTCTGCACGTGTGGTGTCCTGCCTCCTGCCTTTATATAATTTAAGATACGAGCATCTTATGAGCATCAAACTTTCTTCAGAAGTTTCCAGGTCTATGCTGTAGGACTATACTTCACTTTCTTTCAGATAGGAGTGAAGAGTTTATTGTTGTTTAGAGTAACTGTATTGAAGCATCTTTTTATTGTATTAAATCTTGCAGTGATTTAATTGATCTTTCCATAGCTTCCCTTTTATGCATTTTAACGTAACTTGCATCTTGTTTGTTATCAGGCTATACCAGTGTGGGTTAGCCTGAAGTAGAGTACATTTATGCCCAGTTAAGGATATTCCGTTATCGCAGATTAACTCTGGAGGGTATAGGTGTTTTTGTTCGCCGGCATATAAGTTTAAGGGTTTGGATCTAGCGTACCATTGTTGCATAGTGCCCTATTACTAGTCCAATCATTGGGTGCCCTTGTTTTATTCGTAGCCCCAGTCGTAACAATATTAATATAATTTATCGTATAGAGCAACCTAGATGCGGTACGATAATTTGGGCTCCTGGCGTTTGCCAAGGCAGCAAGGTGTGCCTCTGAGGAAGACAGCTCAGAGCCTCCACGAACACCGACCAGTTAACATCTAATTTCCGCCCTCAGTTGATCGAGCTTTTGTGCCTCTAATCACAGTACACGGACAGCAATACATACAGCTACACCATCACGACACTCTCATCGACGCCATGACTGATTGACTGATAAGCATAGTATTCATGTCATTCCCATATAATCATTTATTCTTTCTTTCACTTGACTCGAGCCTCTGGGCCGAAGTCTTGTTTCCCCATTGTCCGCCATATTGGGTAAACGTTCTCCTTTGCCTCATTGCCACGTGGAACTATTGGTGAGTTAATTCCTGGCTAATATTAACCCTTATAACCTTACCCTATATATAATTCATTATGTGAGACCTTTGGATATAAATTAGCTTGTTTCAGATTGAATTCAATTTAGATATGGAGTAGTTTTAATTTAGATTGATTTTATTTTATATATTATAGCTTAGAAATATTTAACTTCCATTGATAATTTACCACATTTCTCATATGGCAACACACCCCAAGCGCCAACCTTTCACCGGCTACATGCTGACGTGGCAATTATCACGTACACACATCACCCATTAAATGTTATCAGTAATATAGCATTAATTGCATAGGTACGAAACTAAAAGTAATAATAACATAGGTATCGTGTAAATACGATAGTGTACGATTTTTTTGTGCCACCGTACGTCTCTGTGACGTCACGGTATTTCGCGCTGCACGGCGTAGGACGAGTAGATAGTATATTATAAGATTGTAAGTAAGTTAAGAGTATAAAAGGCCTAATATGCTATTAAGCAATATTGACATGGTCTTATGTAGTATATATGAATTTATATTATATATTAAAATAATTTATCGTATTGAGCAACATAGAATCGGTACGATAATTTGGGCCCTGGCGTATGCCACGGCAGCAAGGCAGAGAGCTGGAAACAGCAGAGCCTTCACGACCACCAACCAGTTAACATCTAATTTCCGCCTTCAGTTGATCGAGCTTTTGTGCCTCTAATCACAATACACTGACAGCAATACATACATCTACACCATCACGACGCTCTCATCGATGCCATGACTGACTGACAGATAAGCATAGTATTCATGTTCATTCCCATATAATAATTTGATTCTTTCTTTCACTTGACTCGAGCCTCAGGGCCGAAGTCTCGCTTCCCCATTGTCCTCCATATTGTGTAAAAGTTCTCCTTTGTCTCGTTGCCACGTGGAACTATTGGCGAGTTAATTCCTGGATAACATTAACCCTTATAACCTTACTTTATATATACTTTATTATGTGAGACCTTTGGATATAAATTAGCTTGTTTTCAGATTGAATTCAATTTAGATATGGATTAATTTGATTTAGATTGATTTTGTTTGGATTAGAGCTTATAGATATTTAACTTCCATTGATAGTATACCACAAAAAATACAGGTAAATGGTAATATAGACAAGATCACCTGTAGACAGATATACTTCACCAAAATTCCTACAGTAATACGAATTTTTGGGCTAGAATAAAAACACTTAATGCATATAAATATTTCCGGGCATTACATACATACATACAACTGGTGACAGACACACACACACACACACACACACACACTATTAACACACACCCACACACCCACATACCTACACACTATTAACACACACACATACACTATTAGCACACACACACCCACCTCACACACCCACACTATTAACACACACACACACACACTCACTATTAACACACAGATGGCTCTTTGGTTCCCGCCAGGTGTAAATATTAGATGATACATTGGCACCTGACGCTTCCTGTGTGTGGGGGGGGGGAGGGGGAGGGTCTGTTTGTGTTTGTGTGTGTGTCTGTAAGTGTCAGTGCGTGTGTTTGTTGTGTGTGTGTGTGTCTGTGTGTGTATGTGGCTGTGTGTGTGTGTGTCTTTGTCTTTGTGTGTGTGTGTGTGTGTGTGTGTATATACAGTATATATATATATATATATATCAGTGGGAAGAGAGCTGATTGGATGTGTGCAGAGTGGTGTGCGTGGGTGGTTGCTTAACCCGCTGAGTACCAGCTAAATATTTATAAATGTACCACCCAGGACCGGCTGATTCTGATTTTTTTTTTATTCCAGAAACAATAGCGAATGGGTTTGGAATGAAGGAAAAACCACAAAAAACCGATCAAAAAGCTCAAAAAATGGTCCTACAGAGCCCCCGAAAACGGATTTTACGAGAGTACAAAATTGAAGGCAATTTCCCCCAAAAAACATGTTTTTGCGCGCTCACACGCACACGGTTTGACTTTGAGAGTTTTTAACCATCGGCATGGGTGCGTGGGATACTTACACAGTTCCCATACAAATCTGAGCCCTCTAGGTGCCATAGGACCGGAGTAATTGGGCCCGGAGTGACGCTGATGCAGACGTCTGCGTCGCTGGGGTTTAGCGTTACATACATTACCGACGCACTGTTTGCGTCGCTGGGGCTCAGTGGGTTAAGCCCGCATCACTCACAGTATAGCCGTGATCACAGACGATCTTTTCATAATTTTTGAATATTTCCCGGTTCGTCTGACATCGTCTGTTATCGAGTAAAAAGATCGCCTCGATTCCTGCTAGTCGAGGGGTGGTCGAGTGGCGCAGAAATGGTCGGCGGTGATCGGCCACAAAATAGTGGCTGCACTAATTTCTGGCCAATAGTCGGCAGATAAAACGTTAAATTTTTATTCTGTGACTATTGTGTAGATATCGTGCAACGATCCTGTGGGAATTGTACTTATCGTCGTCCTGTGATCGGTCAAATTTTTCGTCGACGATTGATTTGTGTTCGACCGACAGGTCAAAAGGATGACTACAGTTCGATCAATGCACGTTAAATAGCACGACAATAGCACAACTACCACACAATAAGAAAAACTGAGAATGAGAGAGAGAGAGAGAGAGAGAATGTATTTTTGACAATAGTTCGGCACAACAGGTCACCCAAAATATATATATACAAAATATCTACCTTTCATTCTCAATATAATATTAATATGCCAAAAATCTCTAAATTGAAAATAATCATATAGACGCGTAAAACGGTACTCGGAAAAAAAGGCACCGGAAAAAACGGCACAGGAAAAAAAGGCACTGGGAAAAAAAGGCACAAGAAAAAAAGGCATTTGAAAAAAATGGCACATGAAAAAAAGGCACTGGAAAAAATGTCACAATTCACAAATTACTGACTAGGAAAAATTGGCACATGAAACAAAATTTTGTATTAAGAAGTAATAGATCAATAAAATGTGTTTCGATGCAATATGCAATATTGCATAATGTAATTATATATATATCTGGTAGTGTACTCACCATAGGTTAGGTTAGTTTAGGTTAGAACTTAAGAAACCGGAATTCTGCATAAGGCCGACCGGCCCACACGAGGGAGATCCCATTCACACCCAACCCATATAATTCATATGACTATTAACTTTGCACTTAAAATGTTCTACCGTTCTTGAGCCAACCACACACTTCCACAACTCTTTTTCCAAACTAGTGCTTACTTATGTCTTTTCTAAAGCAAAACTTATCCAATATGAAGCCATTTGAACGGGTTATCTCGCCGTTATTAAGGTTTAATACCTTATTTCTATCTCCCTTATTGATACCTTTCATCCATTTAAACACCTTTATCATATCTCCTATACATCTTCGTCTTTCTAATGAATGCAAGCCAAGGGTTACCAGCCTCTCTTATGATAAATTTATAACACTTGATGATAATTTGTGTCATTCTTCGTTGGACTGCCTCCAGAGAGTCAATATCCATTCTATAACAGGGACACCAAAGCTGAACAGCATAGTCCAAATTAGGTCTCACATTAGGTCAGGTTAGGTTAAATAGAAATATAGTGTAATTAAAGCAAAGTATAGAAGTACAATAACTATAACAAATATATTAAAATTATATAATTCTTGAAAAATAAATTATTTATGAATAAATCTTGGATAATAACGTTGCCTAATTAAACATTATGACAGATTTTCATAATATGCCATTTTTTCCTACCTCGAAGAATATGCCATTTTTGCCTGTGCCTTTTTGTCCTTGTGCCCTTATTTCCGGTGCCTTTTTTCCTACATTCGCGTAAAACACAAAGGCATCAGATTTTACAGAAGAGATGATTGATATTTCATTATATCTCAGTTTTTCTATTTTTTTTTGGCTAGCTTCGCTCGCTAGGCAATTTTAGCCCAAAATTGCCCCAAAACCTGGGACAAAAAAGGAAAATGCCCCATCCATGTTGGTCTCCATGTTGACGGTAGGAGCTTCGGGGGTAGAATGAATGGGGCAGCCACCCCCCCATGTATATATAGGGTGGGTCATTTGCCGTGTGACTATCGTGTGCGTTGTACCACGGTCGATTAAATCGTTCCACACCCCTGTGTATGTTGTTTACACCCGTGCAGTTTACGTATGGCTATCGACCAACATCGGCGTTACCGTGCTGTTACCGTATGACGAACGTGTGATAGCCGAGTGAGCATCGTGGCCGGTCAACGATTTATTCTACAACGGTCGTGTTACCAGCGTGTGTGTCGTGTGTGTGTCGAGTGACTGTCGAGGGCTTATCATACGGTCATCGTGTGCCGGCGAGGATCGTGCGGTGATCCAGTGATTCGATTAGAATCGGCGAAAAACTGCAAGTCATCCTCTGTCGGCGGCTGTCGAGCGGCGGCCATACTGTGTGTGACGCGGGCTTTATGAGAAAAAGAGAGAGAAAGAGAGAGAGACAGAGACAAAAAAAGATGTAAGAGAGAATTACGATTGAATGCCTGCGTGACTATAATTGAGAGAGAGAGAGAGAGCTCGTGTGAGTAAGCTACGGATATATTCTTATTTCTCTGCTCACCTCTCGCCCTTCCCTCCTCCCCCCTCCTCATTCCTCCCTGCTTTTATTCTAATCAGATTGGCGAGTCAGAGAGAGAGAGAAAGAGAGTTAGTGTGTGTGTGTGTGGGGGGGGGGAGAGATAGAGAGAGGTAGAGTTAGTAGAAACATATAAACTATGATACCTCCAGTAACGAAATTCATGGAGCTATGTTTTCATCTCCGTTTGTCTGTTTGTCTGTCTGTAAACAAGATATCTCAAAAAGTTATGAACCGATGTTCACGAAACTATTTTTTTAAATATATACAATTGAGCAGAAAAATAGGCCCCCCCCCTTAAATTGGTTGATATTATAACCCCTTTTTCTTGATCAGTGCTTTTGAGATAATTATGTCCGCTCGCTTACCCGACGGAATCCCCCACCCCCCTCCGTACATTGAATAATGCCCCCCCCCCCCCCACCCCCCCTCTCCCTTCTCTCTCTCTCTCTCTCTCTCTAATGTAATTTCCTTGGCTAAGAGGGATAGTCTGCTGCCTTAAACAGTCTCATTTGGGGGGGCTTTTAAAATGTCGGTGGCAACTAGAGTGTGGGGGAGAGGTAGTAGGGGGTGGGGGTGAGTTGGTTGGGGAGGGGTGGGGGTTGAGTAAGGGATGTTTGTGGGGATCGGGGTAGTCTGCTTTGGTTAGGGGAGGAGTGGGTAGGGGGGGGGGGGGGGGGGGGTGGAGGTGAGTGCGTTGGGGGATGCGGTTGTTTGTGAGGGTCGGGGTAGTCTGCTTTGGGTAGGGAAGGAGTGTTTAGGGAGGGTCGGGGGTAAGAGGGGTTTGTAGGAGGGGAAGGGAGAGTGGGGGTAATGAAGAGTGTTTGGAGGGGGTCAGAGGGGTTAGTGGGGAGGGGAGAGTGTAGGGAATGAGGGGTATTTGTGGGGGTTGGGGAACTCTGGTGTGGGGAGAGGGGGCATGAAGGTTGCTTGTGGGGGTCGGGGTGCTTGTGTGTGAGGGGGATGAAGGGTAAGCTACGCACACATTTGAAACAGTATCGAACCAAATCGAGACAATACTGTTATGCCCCTGATGTTATGCAGGATTAACAATCGGTAACGGTGAATTCTTCTAGACTGGGATATTGTAATTCATGCAAGTATATATAAAGAATCAATAGAGGACATATATAATCTCAAAAGATAATTTGTAATAGAGCTTTATTTGCTTATTCACTAGAACACATATGATGCATTTTATAATCCCTTTTTAACACATGGGATACTCATAAGTGGTACAACTTCTCGTTTTAAAATCTCCCAGTACGTTCGCGGCTCTGGATAGAAATCAGGAATATCACTTCAACTTTATATTTTATAATTCTTCTTGAGAATTATGTACACTTCTCTTGTTGCGAACGAAGTAACAAATGGAAATTACTAAATTGAGATTTGTTTCAGTTTCACTAATATTGAATGAAATTAATCCCCGAATGATAGTGGGTTATGGGATACGTGTTCTCGTATTTATTTGCACTAAATACGACAACTCAAGTCTCAAGGTATTTTAAATTTCCTCGAGATTGTGGACTCTAAAATATTATAGTCTCCACTGCGATATTTTCAGAGTTCGTGAAAGTATAGTAATTATCGTTATTTATTAAAAATTCAGAATTACGGTAGGCAAGGATCATAGGTGTAATTCTTTAATGAACACTTCACTAATAGGATGGTAAGGCTCACTGGATAATACATTTACACTTCACTTATTTAACTCGAAATTCAGGGGAACGGACTCTGATTATTTTCCACTTGACGGAAATATGACTGAGTTACTGAACAGGTAGAAATCCGTCTAAAATCGATATATATGTTATCTGAAGAGTGAGAATGGCGCCTTAAAGTTCAATTAGGTTAGGTCTTGATCTTCCTTATTATTGATCTCTGAATTACATAGACACTGATTATACTTTTCCACGTATTTTAAGATGGTAAAAACTCTGATTATTTCGATCACTTTGAATTCGCACTTGCGAATATCTTGGCACTGATACTAATTTCATGTATTTTCCAAATTATTTATTTTCTTGCTGGTAGAGATGCACTTCGTTGAGTTGTCTTCTGATGTTCCGTGGGCCGTCCAGGTTGTCCGGTCGTATGGAGAAGTTACAGTTGGATTAATGGGCTAGGGGTCTTAATTATGGTTCCGTAACTTATTAGATAACAGTTGGACACCATATCGGACTAACGCAAGTATTCTCAGCATTTAGCTTCCAACGAATCTTGACTATCCTGACCTTTATATTAATCGTTGATGAAGTTCTGTTAAGGTACTCTTGAATTGAGGTTTTGAATGTATAAGCTTCAGGTCTTGCCGGATTAACTTATCATCGGACGCACGCAAGATGAGCTGAGGTAATTGCTCTTCTTAACTTTCCTAACCATTATAAGAGGTTCAAAGAACTCGAGGCGGTGTTAACCTTTCAGTCTCAAATTCTGGTGGATTGCTACAGACAATTTGAGCCTAGGATTTATGTATGCAAAGTGCCCGTAAGGGTATCTCACTAAACCCTTCTAACACAAAAGATCTTTCTATCCTAGATCTCTGTGAGAAGTGTGGGTATAATTTTTAAATAGAAAAATACTGAAGGGGAGGTATTGCCTTACTCTTTCAATGTGTTATCTAGATAGAAATGTAACCAATAAATATAACAATCTTAATCTCTGTGATTTACCAGAAATAAGAAAGTCTATTTATCTAGTTTACTTGGTACACTATAATACAATTACTATTTTAGGGCTCTATGTTAGGTAATGGGGTTGCCACAAATAACAAAGATCCTAGAATCAAGTAATCGTATCTACAGATAGAATAAATACTTCGGGGTGCCGTGATCAAAAACTATGCCGTAAAAATCAATGATTCTTTAATGCGGGTTGCCGATCCAGAGAAAAATTCTTTCTACTTATCTTTCTTCTCCCCGCTCGGAGTTTATATAGTCGTTTAGTGTTTATAGTGTTTATAGTGTTTATAGCCTGAACTCAGGAAGGTAGGATTTATCTATACCTAAGTGGGCATGGTTATGGTTATAACAATTATATACATCACTCCGCCTCTACTTCTGTAACAATAGTTAGGATTTGTCTATAACAATAATACATAGGCAACCTCTATATAGAATAATATCCTTAGCCTGTTGATGTGGTTAAGGGTCATCTATAGGGGGTCACTAGGGGGAAGTCGGTTGGCCCGCCGTTCATATAGGTTTCTCTGCTATACTTCATACAGCTGGCAGATCTTTAAAAGAGCTTGGATTAATATGGTTACAGGGTAGTTTCTTTGGTAGAGTGACATACTATTTTCTAACTTAATAATATACATCATACAGGTTTTATATTAACCTAAGAGGGTGGCAATCTTGAATGCGGACTTGGCTATATTAGTGGCGTCCATAGGTCACGTGACTTCTCTCCCGAGTTTGATAGAGGGAAGTTTTGACAGACGAGTCTTATAGTTTGATTTAAATATATTTCACAACCGCTATTTAGGTTATGGTTACTTGTTATACTAATGGGGTTATTTTAGACTCGTCAATATTCATGTAAACTCATGCATGCTTAATACTTAAGACTTCTATACCTTCGACGGTATCGGTTGGTATGTCTGGTGGTCATTTCTTTATCTAGGGATTAGTAAGGGTCAAAAAGTTCGTTGGCTGCCTCACCAACTCTGAAGAAAGTCTGTGTGGTTTGTTTGATTTTAATAAGGAGAATAGTTAGTTATTAAAGAAGGCGTGTATACAATTGTTGGTTTGTCATTCTCATAGAAGTTGAGAAAGCATCCCTAGGAGATGGTTGGATAGGACTTTCGTAATTTACGAGGTCCTTATGCATGGTTGGTTTAGTACATTTGGTAACCCTTTTTAGTGATAGGTGGCCTTAAGATTAATTACACTCCTCTGGTTCATTTATTTATTCTTTCAATGTTTATTTATTTCTTAATATTAGATACATATATATACAGGTCTGTAGTATGGGTTTTCAAAAAGTTTGAGAGAACAGGACTCTTCTGGGGGCCGCGGTAGTCCTGTCTTGGTAAATTTCTTTTCCCGGCGTGACGGGATTCCTTGTTCCAGGTTGGCGATCCTCCCATTTCTTGTTTCTATCTTCCGGGCGGTTGACCTTGACATTGTTGGCTGGGGTGGAGTCGCGGAATCCGTTTCGTTGTTGTCTTCTCTTTGGCTTTTTCCTTTCGCTTTTTCTTGTTTGATTCTGTTTTCTTCTTCTCTTCTTCTTCTATGTTTTTCCTTTTTTCGTTATTTCAAATACTATGCTTGATAAATAGGTAGTTAACCCTTTCGCATCCGGTAACTTAATTATATTGCAAATGCTGAGCCCTTCTCTAATTTGCCATGAAATACCAGGCTGGGCGAGTTTTCGAAGCCTTGTGTTTTTCTGTATTTTCATCCACCAGAATGCTGTTTATTGTGATGTATCATATGTCAATGGAAAGAGGAATAACTATACTAAATTATAAAAAAAAAAATGTAAAAACATCATAGAAGAAAGTGTAAACGACTCCGGAATAAAAGTTTTTCCCGGGCAATTGTCTTCACACCGTCCTATCTCGAAATTGTGAGTGATGACCATATATTTGTATTTGCTCAAATAATAGTATTTTTTCTCCTCTTTCCAAATCTGAAAACAGAAATTGTCTATCTTCAATAGTTCTCAAGCAGTGACCGAAAAGAAAAAAAGTATGACTTTGCATGATATGGTTTATAACATTTGCGAATTATTTCGTTGTTACGATGTCTATGGTTCTCAATTTAGGTTGTATGAATACGGCAGATAATGCTGAAGAGAATAAAAGAAAATAGAAGTTCCTACGACAAATACTTTTTGCTCTATGAATATTTGAAATGAAGAGCCAAAATGCGAATATTTACGCTTCACTCGTCTCCGTTCCGCCGATGATAGCCGGGTTCCGAGCTGTTCCCCACCTCGGCGTTGCTTTATTTACTCGGATACGTATATAACTGTTTATATCACCGTAATCGGAAAATTATGCTCTTTCTAATGGTGAAAACCAAAATAATATAGCGTAATTGGTTCGCGAGCTATGCGCAATCGTTTCCATGCATTGTTATTGTTATGTAAATATATGAGAATGTTTATACAGTTTTATATTTTTGCCACAATATACAACACTTTTATATAATTTTCCTTGCCAATAATTGTATAATGTTCATAGAACACATGTCAGTCATAAAGGTTGTCAATTTTACTTACCTGGTAGGGCCACAACCCTTTCCAACGAGAAGGGAAATGGCTCCTGGGTTGACAGTGAACAAAACAAGGAAGCCAGGTTATCTTCAAGTAATAAATTCAGAAATAATTATATTGTACACACAAATAAAGTAATATATATATATATATATATATATATATATATATATATATACAAGGTGTCAAACAAAATATAATGAATGGTATCAAAATGTGTGTATGTGTGTGGTTATATATATATATAATAAAATAAAAATAAAAATAAAATAAAATAAATAAAATAAAATAAATAAAAATAATAATACATCAAATAAATAAATATAAAAATAAAATAAAAATATAATAATAATATGAATACTCGATTATGGGCCTTGGCCTTGCTCGGAACCTTGGGGCTGATCCGCTAGATACCCTGGGGAACAGGAATACAAAACAAAATATATATATACAGTATATAATATATACCGGTATATAAATTATATACCGGTATATATATATATATATATATATATATATATATATATATATATATACGGTATATATATATATATAAAATAAACAAAATAAAAATATAAATAAAATGAAATAAATAAAATAAAATAAATAAAAACAATAATAAATAAAATAAATAAATATTTAAATAAAATACAAAATATAATAATAATATAAATACTCGATTATGGGCCTTGAGCTTGCTCGGGACCTTGGGGCTGATCCGCTAGACACCCTGGGGAACAGGAATAACAAATAAAAACAAATATATATATATAATTATATATATATACAGTATAGGGCCTATATATATATATATATATATATATATATATATATATATAAAATAAATAAAATAAAATAAATAAAAACAATAATAAATCAAATAAATAAATATATAAATTAAACAAAATATAATAATACTATAAATACTCGATTATGGGCCTTGGGCTTGCTTGGGATCTTGGGGCTGATCCGCTAGACACCCTGGGGAACAGGAATAAAACAAATATATATACGGTATATATACAGTATATATAAAATAAATAAAATAAACATATAAATAAAATGAAATAAATAAAATAAAATAAATAAAAACAATAATAAATAAAATAAATAAATATTTAAATAAAATACAAAATATAATAATAATATAAATACTCGATTATGGGCCTTGGGCTTGCTCGGGACCTTGGGGCTGTTATATACTGTATATATATATAATATATACTGTAATATAACTAAAATTCCATAGAGTACTTACCATACTTCCTGTAAGCTTCCTGTAAGCATTCCTGTGACATCTTTGTGATTATAATGTATTTATTTCGTAGGCAGTATTTATTGATAAATATATTTGTCTTTCAAGCAAAAAATAGTGTAAAGTCATCAATGATACCTAGACAAAACTGCATCAATACTCAAGGGGTTAACCAAGATTTACTCCCCTCAGTCACCAAAAGTCACAAGTAACATCTTATATAATTCAAATTATTCACTAATCACTTTCACTGTGTAGATGAAATAATCCATAATTGCCTGCCTATAGCTAGGCATGGTGGGCCAGAGGGAGGGAGCCAAGAATTTAAAGAGCCGGGACCCTGCCTCACAGTCTGGGGGCCGGGAAACTACTGACTTTACAAAGGCTCGGGCTCCTCAGTGAGGGACGCTATGGGGTTGCTAGATACTTCCTTTTGTAACTTACTGATGCCTAACTTACCAGTCCAAATTGTGTCAAAATCGAGTCATAAACTTATTTTTGGCGAATATTTCTAACTTACAGGTGGCATTATGACGCGATTGCGTCATACGGGCACTCTTGGGCTGGTGGCGTTATGACGCGATCGCATCCTAAGAATGCGAGAGGGTTAAGATAGGACTTCAGAGGCTATCAACCCTATTGGATTATTAAGGGGAGATGGGTTGTTTTTCTAGACCCCCTTCTACCTCATGTTTAGCCCCATTTGTTTCAAGATTTTAAGATGTTTGCCCCATTAGTTTGTTGAATTTAAGACCTTTCGCCCCATTTCCTTGTTAATATTAATACCTTTCGTGCTATTTAGGTGTCGAGTGTTTCCCTGGCGAACGATAGTGAGCCTGTAATTTTAGAAGAACCGGCCGTCAGCCAGAACATTTTTCTACCGAAAAATGTACAAGTTTGAGAAGGGGGATCCAATGGATATTTTTAAATTTGATGGAGGTCTAGAGAGGACACTAGAAAAATAATGAATATATGAAAAAAATCGACCAAAAAGTGAAGCCAGCACACTGTCAGTCAAGAACAACGTGAGGACTGGAGCCCCTTTGTGAGAACACCAGTCCCTTGTATGCTTTATTATATATATCCCTGAGCTATAAAGGTTTGAAGAAGACATTAGAAGGGGTACAGTCGAGTATTAATAGCCTTGCACCATTTGAATCTGTATCGAGCGCAAACGAGACAATTCAATTCAATGTTATATCCCAGATGCTTCAGAACGTGCCGCTAAAGATTCAAAGATTCGAACTGGTGCAACTAAGAACTATTTACTTATGTTGGCTTATGAGTAAGTTACTTAAGCTTATTTAATTAGCCTTATTTATGGGCGTATGGGCGTATTAATTTCCTCATGTATGTATCTTTTTATATGTTTTTTCAGTTTCCTCCCTAGACCTCCACCAAGCTAAAAAAAACAAAAAAAACACACACACAAGACCCTCCTTCAATATAAATTTGTACATTTTTCGATAGAAATATTTACCGGCCAAAGGCCGGTTCATCTTAAATTACAGGCTCGCTATCGCTCGCCAGGAATGATTCGAATAATTGGGGCGAAAGGTCTTAAACTCGCCAAACTAATGGGCTGAACGCCATAACATTTCAAAACTAATGGGGGTGAAACATGAGGGAGAAGGGGGACCAGAAAAACGACCCATATTCCCCCAAAATAGGACTTCAGAGGCTATCAACCCTTCTGGACTATTAAGCCAGCACACTGTAAGTCAAGAATAGCGTTTGGACTGGAGCACCTTTTCGATTTGTTTTTATTTAGTTAGTTAAAATAGGACTTCAGAGGCTATCAACCCTTCTGGATTATTAAGCCAGCACACTGTTAGTCAAGAAAAGCGTCAGTACTTTTTGTTCTCGAGAACTCCAGTCCCTTGGTTTATGAATGAACGAACTGTTTCATCTCGACTGCAGAACGCATTCCCACCCTCGCTCTGTGACAGGGAAAAAAAAACAATAAATTATCTCATGAATTTAATTTTTTGCTAATTCTTGGGACGCGAAATTGGATCTTTTTACATTTGTGCTCTCTCTCTCTCTCTCTCTCTCTGACTGGAATTATCTAGAAAAGGGGCTCCAGTCTTGATGCTATTCTAGACGGATAGTGTGATGGCTTAATAATCCAGAAGGGTTTATAGGCTCTGAAGTCCTATTTTTACTCTCTCTCTCTCCATAGACACACATTTTTAACCAGAGAGGGAGAGAGAGAGTGAGTGTGAGTTAGAGAATACAAAATAATTAAAACTTAAATTAAATAAAAAAGAAAGCGGGAATAAAAGAGAGAGAGAGAGAGAGAGAGAGAGAGAGAGAGAGAGAGAGAGAGAGAGAGAAATGATCAGAGTCAAAACCCACACACGCACTTCCAATATTTCGCGTATTCCCAGAATTTATGGGGGGGGGGGAATGTATTGGAAGCATTGGGTCATTTATATCTTTATACTGTACTAGTATATATAGTATACTCAAGCCCAATCCCCACTTTTCCAATTGTTTTTTTTATTTTTTTATTTGTTTGGGGGGAAGGGGGCGAGCGGACTTAAGTGGGGGTTTTTTTTTTTTTTTGGGTGGGGGGGGATGGCCGACTCAAGACAGGGCCAGAATAGGGACAACACAACATAAACAATGAACACACACACACACACAAAATACAAATTCACACACATCTATGTCATCTGGGTCATTTTTTATTCAGTTAATTTCAGATTGATTCAGTTAATTTAAGATTAGTCCCTATCAATATAATGCTGGTATAATTTCCAATAGTATATTAAATTATATCATTGATTATTGTAGTTTCAATTAAGGGGAGGTGGGCTATTTTTTTGGGGGCCCCTTCTCCCTCACGTTTAGCCCCAATAGTTTTCAGATTTTAAGACGTTTGTTCTATTAGTTTGGCGATTTTAAGACCTTTCACCCCATTTGGTTGTCAAAATTAGGATCTTAGTGCCATTTAGGAATCGATTTTTTTTCCTGGCGATAGATAGCGAGCCAAGATTTTTATGAGGGAACCGTTGTTTCTACCGAAAAATGTACAAATCTATCTTGAGGGGGATCTAGGGTGTGTTTTTTTAAGCTTGATGGAGGTCTAGGGAGAAAACTAAAAACAAAATATATATATATACCGGTACAGTATATTAATGACAAAATATATATATATACCGGTACAGTATATTAATGACAAAATATATATATATACCGGTACAGTATATTAATGACAAAATATATATATATACCGGTACAGTATATTAATGACAAAAAATTATATATACCGGTACAGTATATTAATGACAAATATATATATACCGGTACAGTATTAATGACAAAAATATATATATATACCGGTACAGTATATTAATGACAAAATATATATATACCGGTACAGTATATAATGACAAATATATATATATATACCGGTACAGTATATTAATGACAAAATATTATATATACCGGGACAGTATTAATGACAAAATATATATATATACCGGTACAGTATATTAATGACATAAATATATATATATACCGGTACAGTATATTAATGACAAAATATATATACCGGTACAGTATATTAATGACAAAATATATATACCGGTACAGTATATTAATGACAAAATATATATATTACCGGTACAGTATATTAATGACAAAAATATATATAGTATATACCGGTACAGTATATTAATGACAAAAATATATAATATATAATACCGGTACAGTATATTAATGACAAAATATATATATATACCGGTACAGTATATAATGGCAAAATATATATATACCGGTACAGTATATTAATGACAAAATATATATATATACCGGTACAGTATATTAATGACAAAATATATATATATACCGGTACAGTATATTAATGACAAAATATATATATATACCGGTACAGTATATTAATGACAAAATATATATATACCGGTACAGTATATTAATGACAAAATATATATACAGTATATACCGGTACAGTATATTAATGACAAAATATATATATATACCGGTACAGTATATTAATGACAAAATCGTAATAAGGATGGTGATAGTGGTACTGTAATGATAGTGGTAGTAGTGGTATTATTGATGGTACACATAACGAAGGAACCACTCACAAGCTGCAGTGCTAATGGATCAAACCCTTAGGAGAGAGAGAGAGAGAGAGAGAGAGAGAGAGAGAGACCAGACCAGATGACTGGAGTAAAATAGGAAAGAAGAGTAAGAGAGAGAGGCAGGGCGAGAGGTCTTAACATCGCCAAACTAATGGGGCAAAAGTAAAAAAATCTAAAAACTAATGAGTCTAAAGATGAGAGAGAAGAACATCTAGAAAAACGACCCATTTCCCCTTAACGCAAAAATAACCGGGCGTAAAATCGGGCCCCCATACTTCGATTTTAATTCCCTCGTACATTGTGGAAATATGCGAATTATTGGGGGTACGTGTGTGTGTGTGTGTGTGAGAGAGAGAGAGAGAGAGAGAGAATCCTGGCTGTGATTAGGCCCCTCTCTCTCGCTCGCGCTATCTCTCTCTCTCTATCTATCTATCTGTCATTTGGTGTCTCTTATACACAGGAGAGAGAGAGAGAGAGATAGATAGATAGAAGGATAATATATATATATATATATATATATAGAGAGAGAGAGAGAGAGAGAGAGAAAGAAAAAATGGGAACCGGGATTATATCGGTAGACGATTTTATGCAGCTTATGAAGGACCTATGCGAATCAAGGTGTTCAATTACATAAGTTTTACCTTTGAAATCTAGAGATTATTCCTAAGCCGAATCAAATGGTCTAAATAATACAATGGTGAACAAGATGGCCGCCTCTGTGAATAATTTGTCCCGCTGATACATGTAAACGCCGATGCAAAAATTTCCAATTCCGCGTCCCAGCGTTGTATTGAGAAATCCGGCTTCGCCGGACACATTTTTCTATCGAAAAATGTACAAATTTAGCCTGTTATCAAAAACATTTCAAATAAATATGTTGGCTCGTTACCACTCTTCAGGAGAAAATCAAACACCTGGATGGGGATACACGTCTTAAAACTGTAGGCTGAATGGGCCGAATGGATACAACCCAGAGAAAGAGGGAGAAAAACAATCTGAAATTGGAAGGGCTTATTTATCCTTCTACTTGATTTAAATTTTATTTTGTAGTTTTGAGAATATCGTGAATGGCACTCCCCTTCAATTTATTTCCCCATCAGTTTTGGAAAATATGCGAACTATTGGAAGCACGGGCGTGAATTCCAACTCTGATAATGCCTGCCTCTCTCTCTCTCTCTCTTCTTTGCTATGCTTTCCTTCCACTATACCTTACTCTCGGGTTAGCTATCTCTACTAGAATTAAGTCCTGACCACCTCGCTGGGATGGTAAGGTCTGTGTGGTCAGTGTATCTAGCATATGTAAATCTATGTAAATCTCATCTACTATATACAATTATACTGTATAATGAATGCGGACACTATATACTGGTACCGGGTCTTCTTGTTTAATCTATCTATCTATATGCTCGGCCCAATCCCCATTTTGGGGGTAGCCGACTCAAGACAGGGAAAACACAAAAACAACATAAAACAAAAAATAAACACAGATAAAAAACACAAACTCTCACACATCCAGGTCACCCAGGAGAAGACCCAGAGACCAGGTTTACCAAGGTCGCTCCAGCACTCCCCCGGCCCCTGACCACCCGGAGAGGTTCCGATCTCGGCAGGCAGACATGCAGCGGAGCCAAAGCCACAAGCCCTCCCACCACACTTCCAGGCACACCCTTCATATTAATCGTCTCCCCGGGCCAGGCGCCTGATGGACTATTATCTAGTCCAACTTGCAACCGACCCCTTACTCCAAATGACCACGTGTTCACTCAACTATTCACAAGCATTCTCCATTCACTCCTGTCCACCACCACTTCCCCTGCCTGATCTATAGTCATTCCTCTATCATCCAAAGCCTTTCTTACACAGTCTCTCCATCTCAATGGGGGTCTTCCTGCCCTTCTATCTCCCCTTGTACCTGACTCACATATTCTCTTTGTAAGCCTTTCATCTCCCATTCGTTCAACATGACCATACCAGCTCAGCACCCTTCTGTCCACTCTGGCTGACAAATGTTCCTGCTGCCCCACTCTCCTACGTATCTCTTCATTCCTCAATCTGTCTCTACGAGTAACTCCACACATACTCCTCAAGCAGCTCATCTCCATCACATCCAGCCCTCTTTTCTCCTTTTTCTTCAGAGCCCATGTCTCAGCCCCATACATCACTGTTGGCACAACAATTCCTTGATACAGTGCACTTTTTACTTTCACTCCGAGATTTTTCGTCTTCCACATACTTCCCATTGCTCCGAAAACCTTCCTTCCTTCACACACTCTCTGTTTTACCTCCACTTCCATACCTCCACTCCTGCTTATTGTTCCTCCTAGATATTTAAAACACTCTACTTGTTCCAATATTTCCCCATCCAGCCTCACATCTAGATTCACCCTATGCTCTCCCCTATTACACACCATTACTTTACTTTTATTGACGTTCACCTTCAGTTTCCTCCTTCCACAAACCACACCAAACTCTTTGACTACCCGCTGCAGTTTCTCATCAGAATCCGCCACCAATGCTGTGTCATCAGCGAACAGCAACTGATTCAACTCCCAATCTCTACCATTCTTTCCTACTAAACCCAATCCTCTTCCCATAGTTCTCCTTTTCACCTCCCTCACCACACCATCCATAAACATATTAAACAGCCATGGTGACATTACACAACCCTGTCGCAATCCTACCTTTACCTCAAACCATTCACTCAACTCACCATTTCCTACTCTCACACATGCTCTGCTCCCTTCATAAAAACTCTTAACTGCTTCTAACAAATTTCCTCCTATTTCATAAATCCTTAACACTTTCCACATTGCTTCACGGTCCACACGATCATACGCTTTTTCCAAGTCCAAAATATCTCCTTATGCTTCTCTAAATACTTCTCACATAACTGTCTTACTGCAAACATCTGATCCACGCACCCTCTTCCCCTCCTAAAACCGCACTGTTCTTCTCCTATTGCAACTTCCGTACACTTTATTATCCTCTCTATCAACACCCTGCCATACAGCTTTCCAACCACTGACAATAAACTAATACCTCTATAACTTGAACACTCCTGCCGATCTCCCTTCCCCTTGTACAACGGCACAATACATGCACTCTTCCAGTCTATTGGTACCATTGACACAGCAAAGCACACATTGAAAAGTCTCACCAACCAATCTATTATCACAATCATCTCCACCCTTCTTTATACACTCCACAGCAATACCATCCAAACCTTCTGCTTTTCCCGCTCTCATTTGTTTCACTGCTTCTCTCACCTCATTTTCCTCAATCCTTTCATTCATTCCCTGCCACCTGGGTGGCCTGGATAACCTATCTCCATCCACCTCTGCTTCAATCACTGCTTCTCTTCCATCTCTTGTATTTAACAAAGATTAAAAATACTCGGCATATCTTTTCCTCACTTCAACTGGTTCCACTAGTAATTCTCCATTTTCATCTTTCACTGACTCTTCCCTCTTTTGTCCTCCTTTCCTTACTTTATTTACCTCCTTCCAGAACATCTTCTTTCGTTCTTCAAAATTCTCACTCAGCCTTTGGCCCCACCTTTCGTTTGCATCTTTTTTCGCTTCTCTAATTTTCCGTTTTGCCTCTCTCCTTTTCTCCTTGTACAGTACCTCTCCCATACCTCAACACTACCATCCTGTAAAACCCTCTCAAAACACTGTCTCTTCTCCTCAACTGCCTTTCTCACCGTATCATTCCACCACTCGCTTCCCTTCCTGATACCTCTGCCTCCTACTTTCCTTTTGCCGCATACTACCTCTGCACTTGCTTTCACTCCTTCCTTAAACTGTTGCCATTCAACCTCTACTTCTCTCTCTTCCATCTCTCTCACTTCCATCCACTTTTCATTTAGTCTTTCCTTGTACTCCCTCTCTTTTTCACTCTTCTCTAACTCACTAACTTTTATTACCTCTCTTACTTCATGCTTGTCTCTTATTCTCCTATAACTCTTAACTCTTAGCTTTCCCTCCACCAGGTAATGATCTGACATACCCTCCGCCTCACGTCTCTCATGTTTAATGTTTATATATTATTATTATCATCATTTACCCGAAGGTTCTAGGGTTAACCTACAACACTTCGATGACATTCGTTCTACACATCTCACGCATACATAGGAGCTAAAGGACATACTAATTACAGGCAAGACTGCACTGGTGCCACTATCCAACTCTCACAATAGATCAATAAAGATTTAACATACCAGTCAACCATTGCCCCCCCCCACCCCCCCCCCCCCCCCTTCTCGTCCGACTAGTAATACAGCATTGAAGGAGTCGGCACTTCGAACTATTATACAACGGTAGAAGTGGTCTAAAACTTTGGAGGCTTCGCGCTCAAACTCGTTGAAATCCCGCAGTCGTTTGATAGTTAGTAGCCTCCCTCCATCCCTCTCTCCCCCCCCCCCCCCCCCCTCCCACCATCGACGCTCACAGCCACACCCTCCATCCACTCCCCATCTTCTCCCTTCCTCTTTATTTGAATTATTTCCCTCTTTGTCAACGGTCCTATCTTCTTTCCTACTTTCGCCTCAATCCTCTCCCACGACCATCTTCTCCACCTCTTCCCTTCCTCACTATTTCCCTATTCGTCAACGGTCCTATCTTCATTCCGGCTTTCCTCCTTCTGCTCCCATGCTCTCCCATCACCAATATCGTGTTTTCCTATCCTCCCCCCTTCTCTCTATTTCCCTCCCTTTCTCTTTCCTCCCACCTACTTCGTTCCTCCCTTCTCTCATTCCTTCGTTGTTTACTCTTCCCTTTCCTTCAATATTCTTCCTCGTCCTTTTCGCTATTAGACAATTGTATTCAGTTGCAAAGGGCCTCCAGCAATTAATAGGCTTCGAACTATCTCACTTAACCCTTTTCACTACCACAGATCCTTCTTAAACCGCACAAAATCCTCTAAATATAGCTAGAATAGAATATAAAAGGCATCGCCGGTACAGAAGGGGTTAATCTCATTCCGGCCACTCTATCTCCCTATCCATTACCTCCTTTCTCACCTCCCTATCCGTCTTCAACGGCGTCTTGTATCCCCTTTATTCGTCCCCCTCCCTCCCTCCCACCCCACATTTCTTCCTCCTATGCCTGCGCAGAAGGATGTGCAAAGTTTCCTCACCACTAAATCTATTTTATTCTCCAATCTAACTGCTTGAACGGCATCGTATATATATGTTAGCACGTAAAACTGGCTAACGGAGGTCATGTTAGCTTGGGTACGTTAATAGATTGGTTATTAGTTCGTAATTTAGGAATATTGTTGGTGGGAAACACAAGGGCGAGAGGCGTCAACATGTGTCCGAACGTGATGTTTGCAACTTGGATATTTCAGATCTCTATATTATGCGGCTATGCCTTCCCACTAAGCACACTATGCAACTATTATACTAAACATTATATAATACTGATATAACCTAGCTACACCTTCTAAAATGTATGCTTAAAGACGACTACGATTATTTTAGATTAGAGGAATGCTGACAAAGTCGGTGTTAACAATTATTGACATTCGAACACAGAGGGGTTTCAAGATCGTCCATCCGGGTAAGGGTAACTGTTATTTAATCAGTCTGCCTGTGGCCTTGATTGTGGGTACTTTAATCGCGGTCAAGGACGAACTTAATGTGTACTTCACGGTCTTACGGACTTTAAAATGACAGCCCAGGCACCACGGACAGTTAACGGATTGCATGATAGTGTTTGCGTATTATTAGTGAAGTGAGACCAAAGCAAATGTGGTTTGGCGCAAGGTCTGTATTTATAGTACTTTAGGTATAGGTCTCTCTCTCTCTCTCTCTATATATATATATATATATATATATATATATATATATATATATATATATATACCGGTATATATAATTGTGTTATATTTATATTATATTAACCTATACTATGTAATATTATTGTTATCAGCTGGAAATTATCGGATAACGCATGGTTTAGTGCATGGTTAATATGATTAATATATTATTGCCCAGGCCTATATATATTTATTGCTATGGTAATGGAGCATTTAACAAATGTTTTAGTGCAAAACAATTGGTGCAAGAGGAGGGGAGGAGAGTAGTTTGCCACAGATTATTATAAAGGTGATACTCGTAACTCGTTTGCAATATGCCTCAAATCAATGGGATAAACTACAGCAAAACTAACTATACTCTGTTTCTTTTCACCTGACGGTAAATTAAATCACTTAGCTACTATAGGTAGCGCTAGCGAACTTGACAATAATCTTGATCTCTTAACCCACAGAACCCCAGCGACGCAAACAGTGCGTCACAATGTTTGTAACGCTAAACCCCAGCGACGCATACGTATGCGTCACTGTTAATTACTCCGGTCCTATGGCACCTAGAGGGCTCAGATTTGTATGAGAACTGTGTAAGTATCCCACACAACAATGCCAATGGTTGAAAACTCTCAAAGTCCAATCGCGTGCGCGTGAGCGCGCAAAAACCTGTTTTGGGCTGTTTTTGCCTACCCTTTTCCCCTCTTGTAAATCCGACTTTCGGGCGTCCGTAGGACCCTTTAATGACCTAGGGGATCGGTTTTTTGTGGGTTTTCCTTCATTTCTAACCCATTCCTGGTGTTTTCTGGATTTTTTGTTTCTTTTTTCAAAACCTGCCGGTCCTGGGTGGTACATTTATTATAAACTAGCTGGGGTTCAGTGGGTTAACTTTTTATAACTCAAACTGAATGAATGCAATCGGATTGACATTTTTATAATTTGGGAAAAGTCCACCAGGAAATAGGTGTGCAAATTTACAGCCAGTTTGCTCAAGGGCTTTTTGAGTTACGAAGAGGTCAGGGATCGAGATAATTGTCAAGTTCGTTGTCCTATAGTTTCTCGATAACTAACGGAATAATAGGAAACGAATAGGCTACGTCTCTACTTCATATTAGTGCTAAGTTTTCAATATTAGCAACATAATTAGCTACTAAATCTTCATAATAGCCGAGTATTTATGATAAAAACATGGAAATTTACCGTCCGCTGGGAATAAACAGGGAATAAGTCATTTACGTTGTTGAAATGTCAACCCCTTCTGTACCGGCGACGTATTTTTTATTGGATTTCAGCTACGGTTAGACGATTTTATGAAGCTTAGGAAGGATATATGGTAGCCAAAATGGATTAGGCTAATCGAGATAGACTGCAGCCTTTTAATGGGTTTAGGCCTACTCACCTGGTAGGGCCACCAATCGGAAGCGCATGGCACGTCAGGATCAAGCAGCCCAGTTTGTTAAAAAAGGACACGCCAGTCAAGACAAGTCAGGCATACTGTACTATAGTTAAGCAATGGTTGATGTCCTTCCTAAGCTGAAAAATATCGTCTGGTAGTTACCAGAATAAAATTAAAAGGACGTCACCGGTACAGTATTGTATGGAATATTGATCAATTTTTTTTGTTTTTGATAGCATAATGCATAAGTGCACAGAGTTTCGGTGTGAGTGTCCTAGGTTCGAGTCCTTGGAGTGTCACATGCATTTGTTGATTTCATTAATTGAGTTTAGAAGTGAAGTTGGGTGGTGCAAAGGAATATAAAGTATAACTTTATTTTAATACCACAATTTTTTTTGATTATCTGAAGATATATATGGAATTTATATGCTTTAAAGATCATATGAAAAATTGTTTTAACCCTCGGCGAAACCCTATAATAAAGTATGGTACTAAAAATGTATTTTGCGTAACAAGGTTGTCAATACGGTACTTCCAGTTATCGACAGCTCTAAAGATCATATGAAAATGTATGGAATTATTCTATAATTGCACCTATACGAGCTAAACAAATTATTATTGTATTTAACAGGAAGGTATCGGTACGACGCGGTAAGTGATGTGGTATAGGTGGCAATATGCGGAAATGGATTATAAGGGTATTTCGCTCCCTCTGACCCCCTTACGAGAATCTATGGTTACTCACTCCACCCCAATTGGATTTCTACCGTTTTACCCAACCAGCGGGGGTGTGGAGGCGGCAGCCCACACCCATAATACTAGGATAGGTTAGGTAAGGTTGTAAGGTTAGGCTAATGTCTCTCTGAAACATTGTAAAATCCGTGTCACATCTATATTTATAGACTTTTGTCAGAGGGGGGCGGAATGCCCTTATAATCCATTTTCGCATATTGCCACCTATACCTCATCACTTACCTCGTCGTACCTTCCTGTTAAATACAATCATATATTTGTTTAGCTCGTATAGGTGCAATTATAGAAATTTACCAAATGTATTTTAACCCTCGGAAAACCCTAATATAAAAGTATGCTACTAAAATGCAAATTTCGTAACAAGGTTGTCAATACGGTACTTTCCTGTTATCAACATACAATCAAAGGTGAATATTGCAGAGTAAACACCATAGACTTCATCGATATATCTTTCGCCTTCGTATTATCGTTTTTTTTTGTTTTTGTTTTTTTCCTAAGGAATTAGTACCCAACCAGCGGGGGTGTGGGCCACCCATAATACTTGGTTAGGTTAGGTAAGGTTGTTAGGTTAGGCTAATGTCTTTTAAAATCATAGCCCTCAACATCGATCGAAAATGGGGAAACTAGGTTTTCCCGAGATTTCTAATTAATTACAAATACTATATATTGGGTCAATATTTACGAGCCGCACCACAGCTGGGATCTCATTTCTAATAGTAGTTTTGGGTTCCTATCATTTTATGCTTCATTGCTATATAATATTTTTTTTCTTCTATCTCAATTAACCCTCCGACTTCCATATACCCTTCCTAATCTGAATTAAATCGTCTTATAACAGCCACAAAACAAAAGAAATGTGTAAACGGATCTTGAGAGGGTTACGCTGAATACATAATCGTACCGTAATCGCTAACACTATCTGGTCCGACGTTTTGGAGATTTGTTTTAATTTTATTGAGGATTTTGCTTGTGTCTGCCATTTTCGAGCATATGTATTTTAGTTTGTTCCCCAGGCTAACAAAACGCTTTCCCAGACTTCCTAAATACTAAAAAAATGGCCACCCAGGCCACCATCAAGAGAAAATGTGTTAATTTTTGTTTATAGAAAAACATAACACCAATACAACAACTCATCACAAAGCATCACAACAACAGACCCAAAAAAGAAAAAAAACAAAATCTTACCCCTTAGTCCCCTACACACACACAGCCTCAGAACGCCTCAGCAACCCCCCCCCCCCCCCCCCCTCCCGAAAATGTAAATGAGAAGAACATTTACATGTGTAGTTTGAGAGGGGGGATGCAGGGGGGGGGTATCTAGCATGAGGGAGGGAGAGGGGAGTGGCTAGAGAAGTGGTACTATAGTCTATGCTCGGTAAGTAGGCGAAAATAATTACCTCCAACCTCTGTAATTGAAAAACGTCTAAAGTATTTCTACAATTTGAGAAGAGTCCGTTAAGGAATAGATGTGGAGATATAAAACCAATTTGCTCTAGCCCTTTTTGAGTTACAGAAGAGAGAGGTCATGATTTTTCGCATAATTACAGAGAATAGACTATAGAATGTGGGAGAGGGAGGGAGGGGGTGCTAAGATGAGGGAGGGAGTACAAAGGAGTACAAAGGAAATCAAGCAACAACAGTTCTAGTGACCCTTCTAGGTTGCTTGTCCTCCAAAACACTGAGGATCAAGTGTCCAAACAGTGGTTTAGAGTGGGTAAGGGAACATTGGAAAGGGAATTACTGCCCTGGAACTAATGTCCGTGGCAGGATTAGGAAGTTAGTAGGGGACAGATGGGTTAGTAACTGAGGGGGGGATAAAATAAAGTTATTCATTTACAAACGCAGTCAGTCGCGGGTTTGATGCGAGATATTTGTCTACGCGGAGATTAAATGAATCAACGGTGATGCAGTCTATAACATTTCGGGGAAGCCCATTCCACAAGTTGACAACTCGATTGAAGAAGAAATTCTTAGATTCGTGTCAGTTAAAAGATTTACCAATAATTTTGCAACCGTTTCCCCGCGTGTAATTAGATTGGTCGATAGTGAAGTACTTACTACAGTTCATATAGTCGATGCCTTTGATGATTTTGAACACTTGAATTAAGTCACCTCTTAATCTGCGCTGAGTTAAAGGATATAGATTTAATTCTCTAAGACGCTCTTCGTATGGTTTGTTCTTTAGGCTAGGTATCATTTTGGTAACTCTACGTTGAACTCGTTCTAGCTTGTTTATATCTTTTTGGTAATAAGGGCACCAGGATTGAACGCAGTATTCCAGAAGAGGGCGGACTAAGGAATTGTAAAGGGTTAGGATAACTTCTTTGGATTTATGCTCAAATGACCTGCCTATAAAGCCAATTATTTTGTTTGCCTTCTTAACAACTTCTGAACATTGTTGACTCGGTTTTAGGTTACTCGATATTGTTACTCCCAGATCGGTTTCTCTGTTTACATTCTTAAGCTGAGTGCCATTCATCGAATAGTTTACTTTCTCATTTAGGTATCCGATATGTAGTACTTTACATTTATCCGCATTGAAACTCATTTGCCAAATTTGGGCCCAACATGACAATTTATCTAGATTGTGTTGCATATCGTCAACTTGTTCTTTTGAGAGTACGCTATTTGCATTTTTGTATCGTCAGCAAATTTTGAGATTGCACAGGTGAGACCCTCATCTATGTCGTTGATGTAAATTAGAAAGAGAATTGGTCCTAGTACCGATCCCTGGGGTACCCCGCTACTTACATTGGTCCATTTAGATGCCTTACCGTTTATGACTACTCTTTGCTTTCTGTCGCTGAGCCAATTTTCTATCCATTTCAACACACCGTCTTGTATTCCATGCGCTTTTAGTTTTAGCAGTAAACGTTTGTGGGAACTTTGTCAAAGGCCTTTTGAAAATCGAGGTATATAATATCTACAGCTTTACTCTCATCGTAGAGGTTGAGGATATCGTGGAAGAAGTCTAAGAGGTTTGTTAAACAGGAACGTTTTTTACAAAAGCCGTGTTGAGTATCTTTAAGTATGTTATTTTCCACTAAGTGATTTACGAGTCTGTCTCGTATGACCGTTTCTAGCATTTTACATACAACTGAGGTTAAGCTAATTGGACGATAGTTAGGTAGGGATTTGCTGCCTTTTTTGAATATCGGTGTTACGTTGGCTAGCTTCCACTGATCAGGCATAGTTCCAGACTGCAAGGATTTATTGAATAGTAATGTCAGCCGTTTGGAGAGCTCATCCTTAGCTTCCTTTAGAACTCTAGGCGAGATTGTATCAGGTCCAGGCGTTTTATTTACCTTGAGTTTATCTAAACAATTCAATACTTCTCTCTCTGTAACGGTGATATTGCTTAAAACATCTGAATTATCAATCTGAATCGGCGATGGTGTAGGGATATCACTGAGGTCTTCTGTTGTAAAAACTGATGCAAAAAAGGTATTCAGGGCATTACTCATTTGTACTTCGTCTTTGGTGTATTCTCCATTTTCATCGACTAACGACTAACGGTCCAACAGTTGAAGTAACTACTTTTTTCTTTCTTATATAATAACTATAGAATTCTTTCGGGTTTGTTTTACTTTGATTCGCAATATGTCTTTCTAAAGTTTTTGAAACTATTCTTGCTTCCAAATTTCTTAAGCATTTCTCTTCTCATAATCTGCTCTCAGATCGCCAGTATGGCTTCCTTAAGGGTCGCTCTACTGGTGATCTTCTTTCATATCTTACTAACTCTTGGTCATCCTCCTTTCGGGACTTCGGTGAGACTTTTTCTATTGCACTAGACATATCGAAAGCCTTCGATAGAGTCTGGCATAAATCTTTAATTTCTAAACTACCCTCCTTCGGTTTCTATCCCTCCATCTGTGCCTTTGTCTCTAATTTCCTTTCCGGCCGTTCCATAGCCGCGGTTGTGGACGGCCATTGTTCACTACCTCACCCTATAAACTCCGGTGTTCCTCAGGGCTCTGTCCTATCTCCTATTCTCTTTCTAATTTTTATAAATGATCTCCTTAATTCCCATCCATTCATACCAGACGACTCAACCTTACACTACTCCATTAATTTTTCAGAACGCTCCAGCCAGCAATCCCTCAACGACAAAACGTAATGAAGCCATATATCTCTTAAATTCTGATCTAAATACTATTTCCAATTGGGGCAGAGAAAACCTTGTTAACTTTAATGCTTCCAAAACCCAATTTCTCCATCTATCTACCCGTCAGGATCTCCCAGCGGACTATCCCTTATTCTTCAACAATTCAAAAATCAACCCTTCATCTTCTCTCAATATTCTTGGTATCTCTTTTTCTTCTGCTCTCATTTGGAAGAACCATATTACCAGTCTTGCTAAGGCAGCCTCCCAGAAGCTGGGTGTGCTCAACCACCTTAGGGATTCTTTTCCCCTGCACAGCTTCTTGCTCTGTACAGGGGCATAGTGCGCCCTTGTATTGAGTATTGTTCACATGTGTGGGGAGGTTCCTCTCACACCGCTCTCCTAGACAAAGTTGAAAGGAAGGTCTTTCGTATCATTAACTCCCGTCCACTCACCAACTCTCTGCAATCTCTCTCTCTCCGCCGCAATGTTGCATCTCTCTCGCTATTTTATCGCTACTATAATAATCAGTGTTCCTCAGAGCTATCCCAGTGCATACCACCTCCTTTACGTAGGGCACGTGGTACCCGTCTTGCAACTCAATCCCACCCCTACTCTGTGCAACTCTCCAACCCAAGAGTGAAACGTTACTCTCAAACTTTCTTCTACTCAACATCTGAGCTCTGGAACTCTCTCCCAGAATCAGTCTTTCCCTCTTCCTATGACTTAAATTGCTTCAAACTCCGTGTGTCCAGGCATTTTGGCTCGAACGTCCCTTGATTTTGGCCCTGTCACTCTTTCAACTGTGGGGGAGGCACTCGCTATAGGCAGTTATGCCTTTTGCCTCCCTCAATCACATAGAAAAAAAAAAAAAAAAAAATGTAACTCTAAGGTCTTTTTACTTTGCTTAATTAACTTTTTAGCTTTGCGTCGTAGCTCTACAAATTTCACCCGTTCTTCGTCATTTTGTGAGGATTTTAATCTATCATTAGCACATTTTTTAGCAAGCAGGCATTTTGAAATATCTTTATTCCACCATTTGGGCTTATTATTATGGCCTGGACGCCGTATTTTCGATGGTATGCAGTCTTGCACTGCTTTTAGGTAAGTGGTTTCGAATAACTTCCAAGATGTATTTATGTCGTTATTGTTAATTAAAAAGCTCGAGTCAGTTTCTTTAAACATAGCTCTAAGTTTATGGAAGTTTGCTTTCTTGAAATTAGGGACTTTTTCGATGCTACTATTTGGTTTGTTACTAGTAAACTTTAAAGTGAAAGTTATCGTACGATGTTCGCTGTTACTGAATTCATCACCAACATTCAAATTCTCTATTAATTCTTCTTTTGTTGCAAGTACAATGTCAAGAACGTTATTACCACGGGTTGGCGTTCGAACAAATTGATAAAGCGAACTCTCTTGCAAGTTCGTATTCAATTCATGTCCGGAGTGTGAAGTAAGAGTATCGCCCCACTTGGTCACAGGTAAATTAAAGTCGCCAAAAATTACGGTGTCTTGTGAGTTACTTACATCTGCAATTTGTTCGTAAATTTCTCGGTCAGTTTGCACTGATTGAACTGGAGGTCTGTATATTAATGCAAGTATTATTTTTGTACCTTTATTATTCTTTATTAGCACAAAAGATGCGTCGACGTTCACAATTTGAGGTTTTGACAAGAGGGTAGGGTTAAGACTTTCTTTGAGGAGGGGGGAGTGAGAGCGGCGGCGGCGGGAGGGGGGGACTAACTTTAGGTAGGGGAGAGGCGTACCAACCAAAAGTGGGGAAGGGGGTACTAAAATGGGGGGAGGGGGCGGAAAGGGGGATCTTTGAGGGTGTAAATATGAGTTTGCTTCGTGTGGTGGCCTTATACGTACAGTGGTGTGTGTGTGTGTGTGTGAGTGTGTGTGTACAATACAGCACTAGGGTGTACTAAAAGCCTTATGTCAAACAGACTCGTGGAAACTCCAGGAATGTACCAGTACTGGTATATATCTTATTACACTAACTTTATTTAATGTTAAGACTCGTATCGCCGGAAATGTTATTCTCTTACTAGCCTTCATGAGTGTTCGATAATTAATGGACAAATAAGTATGTCTCTGCATCATATATTTGTCGGCACAGGCTGAGTGGTCGTTGATAGCAGTAGTTAGTAATAGCTGTAATAATATTAGTAATGGTAATATTAATAGTAGTAGTAGTAGTAGTAGTAGTATTAGTAGTAGTAGTAGTAGTAGTAGTAGTAGTAGTAGTAGTAGTAGATATTATGAAGAACTTGCGTTCCAAATCCTATTTGCAAATTTAATGAAGGTTGATTTCTGGATATAGGCTACTGTATTCTGTTCATAGCACAATGATAGTACACCAGGAGTCTCCTTTAGTAGAACAAATAGTAGCCTTTGTAGTAGTAGTAGTAGTATATTATTCTGTTCCAAATAAGTAGGCGAAAACTCTTGACCATTAACCTCTATATCTTACAAAGGTCAGCTTGGGAGTAGTAATTGAAATTTACACCCCATTTGCTCTAGCCCTTTAAGGGGGGTCACCTGCTTTTGTTTTCTCTTTCTCGCCTTTTTTTTCTTTTTTTTCTTTTTTTTTTTGGCTTGTATCCATTCGGCCCCATTCAGCCTACTGTTTTAAGACTTTTATCCACATCCAGGTGTCGATTTCTTCTTGGCGAGCGATAGCGAGACAGCATTGTATGGAGAAATCCGGCTTCGCCGGAGACATTTTTCTATCGAAAAATGTACAAATGTAGCTTGCTGTCAAAATAAAAAAACATATATATTTTTATGATGGCTCGCTACAGCTCGCCAGGAAAATATTGACACCTGGATGGGGGTAAACGTCTTAAAACAGTAGGCTGAATGGGGCCGAAGGGATAGCCAAAGAAAGAGAGAAAAAGAGATAACAAAAGCAGATGATCCCCCTTATGAGTTATAGAGGTTATGGTTCACGATCACTGGACCACCTATTTGGAACAGGGTATAGTTTTCGTAGTAGATTTCGTAGTAGTATTTGGTGCATGTTAAGCCACTATCACACGAGAGATTGTATACCGGTAGGCAACATTCGATAATCAAAATTTTTGGAATATATTGCACTGGTATCGGAAACTAGACTGATAGGCAACGGAAATAATTTATACGTTGACCACATAAGCTGCCAGACCAATGTTGAGGATAAATGTTGAGTGAAAAAGCGCTCGTGTGATACCGGCTTTAGGGTGTCAAGCGAAAGCCTAGTCCATTATTGTTTGTCTTGACTATTGTATATGTAAAGATAAAATTATGGTTTCCAGTTCGAATTAACTTTTGGAAGTGCTAACATGGTCAAAACAATGCTATTTCATGGTAATTTGAAGTGATAACATGGCCAAAACAATGCTATTTCATGGTAATTTGAAGTGATAACATGGCCAAAACAATGCTATTTCATGGTAATTTGAAGTGATAGTGATAACATGACCAAAACAATGCTATTTCATGGTAATTTGAAGTGATAACATGACCAAAACAATGCTATTTCATGGTAATTTGAAATGATAACATGGCCAAAACAATGCTATTTCATGGTAATTTGAAGTGATAACATGGCCAAAACAATGCTATTTCATGGTAATTTGAAGTGATAACATGGCCAAAACAATGCTATTTCATGGTAATTTGAAATGATAACATGGTCAAAACAATGCTATTTCATGGTAATTTGAAGTGATAACATGGCCAAAACAATCCTATTTCATGGTAATTTGAAGTGATAACATGGTCAAAACAATGCTATTTCATGGTAATTTGAAGTGATAACATGACCAAAACAATGCTATTTCATGGTAATTTGAAATGATAACATGGCCAAAACAATGCTATTTCATGGTAATTTGAAGTGAGAACATGGCCAAAACAATCCTATTTCATGTTAATTTGATGTGATAACATGGTCAAAACAATGCTATTTCATGGTAATTTGATGTGATAACATGGCCAAAACAATCCTATTTCATGGCAATTTGAAGTGATAACATGGTCAAAACAATGCTATTTCATGGTAATTTGAAGTGATAACAGGGCCAAAACAATCCTATTTCATGTTAATTTAATCCTATTTCATGGTAATTTGATGTGATAACATGGTCAAAACAATCTTATGTCATGTTTATTTTCTTGTATTTCTTTTCATTGTCTAAAGTCTTCAAACACAATTACTCGGGTTTGACATCCTGTTAGTTATCGGTAGTCATGGATGTTTTGATGTTATTTTGAAAGTTGCGAACATATTGGGAGATGCTGAGGGGACTAGACGGTAAAGATGTATATGAACAGTGGAGGAGAGAGAGAGAGAGAGAGAGGTATTTTTGAGGTATGCAGGGGGTTTGTGTATGTGTGTGTGTGAGAGAGAGTGAGAGAGAGAGAGAACAAATAGATATTTGTGTATGTGACAGAAAGAGAAAGAGACAGGACAGGTACGTAGACAGGTACGTAGAAAGAGAGAGAGAGCAGTTTCTTGGCTTTTGTTCGGGCCTATCTCCCCTCATCACGAGTCTCTTATCTCTACAGGCAGATGTGTGAGAGAGAGAGAGAGAGAGAGTGAGTGAGTGAGTTATAAGGTCCATTCTGGGGAGATACTCTTAGTGGAAAGGAAAGAGTGAGATTGTTTAGTGCAATATATTCATTACAGAGTATTTGTTTTCTTTTTTTCTATATTCAAACTACTCCCTCTCGGGCATAGGCTGAGAGCCTTTACACTACACCGCTGAACACGGTGAGGCCCGTGAGGTCTTGCCCCAGTCTAGGGAGTGAGACATGCGAAGCACCCCGGCTCAAAGCAACTCCATCTCTGAAGCCGCTTCGCCTCCGCATCTCAGTCTCCTCCCCCACACTCGGACCCTCACTCTCAGAACGCCACCTATTGAGCAATTAACTCACTAGGCATTGCCCCGCTGTAACATATTTTGAATATGGGAATATTCATACAATGCTATTTAATCAGGGAACAATGAGGGTATTTTTTTGGCATTTCGGTGTGCTGTGGTAATGCACTGAAACTAGGTACAGCACAAATTCCATCCCAATAATATCTTCCCATTGACATATTGGAATTCGAACCCGGGTCCATTCGATTACCAGTCCAGTGGCAAGACCACTCTGCCACACCCATCTACTCTCTTCTTGAAATTATCTCCTAATGAACTGTTGACAACTTCTGAGAACAGTTTATACCAGGTAGAACGGATCATATATGTACAAAAAAAATCCAGGTATACTAGTGCTGAACCTCTACTATTAGAACATAAGAACATAAGAAAATGGGAGTCTGCAAAAAAACGATCGGCCCACACAAGGCAGATCCCTGTCACACCCAACCCCAATTACAAGTCCCAATTATAGGCCCAACTCACTAATACCTTGAATACTGACCCCACCAAAATGGTCAGAGATTAACACAAGATTACGGGGTCTGCTGAGCGCCAATTGGCCCACACCCGGCAGATCCCCCTCACACCCAACCCATCTCGTTCATATGCCTATCTAATTTTATCTTAAAGCTCCCTATCGTTCTTGATCCCACTATATCACTTGGTAGCCTATTCCACCCATCTACACTCTGTTACCAAAGTAATATTTGCCTATATCTTTTCTGAAACGAAATGTATCTAATTTGAAACCATTTGTTCGAGTCCTTTCGCTATCACTGAGCTTAAGTACATTTTTCATGTCTCCTTTATTTATCCCACTAACCCACTTGAAAACTTCTATCATATCCCCTCTAACTCTGCATCTTTCTAACGAATGTAAGCCTAATTTTGTCAACCTTTCTTCATATTAAGAATCATTTTTGTCATTCTTCGCTGTACTCTCTCCAACGAATCTATGTCCATTCTGTAATAAGGACACCAAAATAACTTTCAGCCATAGTTGAGTGTTGTATTCGTACTGAGGCGAAGCCATTTTGATATAATCCGCTTGTCAAACCCATACAGTACCGGTATTTAAAAAATCGTAGTCTTCGCATTTTCAACGAAAGGAGACCAAGAGTTCTCAACCTGGTCAGGTCATGTGAAGGTATTGAGGGATAAGCCTTTACAACGGCACCTCGTAGCTACTTTATACTTTCTCTTTTCCTGAATATGTAGAGAGGGGATAAAGGGTGCTGGAGGGAGAGGAAACTGTTGGAGTAGCTTTCTTGGGTGTGTTATTAAACTGTATATGTCGTCGAGGTGTCTCCCGAATGGGTGCTAGCATGTTAAACATGCTATATAGGACGTACTACCACACCCAATAAATGTCCGCCTTGGCTGGGATCGAACCCAGGTCAAGCAGATTCACACGTGAGCGTGCTCTCCACTGGACCGCCGCTTCATTGCTCAGAATTGTAATAGTTAGAATAAACTTAGTAGACCTAGGCTGGACACTTTCTATACCCTGTTCTAAATAAGTAGGCCAAAACTCTAGCACACTCACCTATATAACTCACAAACGACTAGAGTAATCGAGCTAATCATTCTACCATTTGGGAAGGGTCAGCTAGGGTAAAAGTGTGGAAATTTACAGGCCATTTGCTCTTGGCCTTTTTGAGTTACATAGTTTATGTTTCACGCTTTCTGGCTTACCTATTTGGCACAGGGTAAAGTAGCTTTATACTTTTCCTGAGTCCTGGATACAAGAACTGAACAGCTTATTCCATGAGACGTTGTATCAGAGTGATGTAGATACGTCTCTAGATAAAGATAGCGTGAGAGAGAGAGAGAGAGAGAGAGAGAGAGAGAGAGATATGTACAGTATGTGCACTATGTGAGCGAGTGAGAGAATGAAAAGAGAAGGAAGAGCACGAGTGAGAGACACAGTAGATAGATAGATAGATATACAGTATATGTGAGCTAGATAGGAATAGTAGATAATAGATAGATAGATGAGCAGATACAGTTGTTAAATGACTAGATAAATAGATACACTACAGTAGACCAAGAGAGAGAGAGAGAGAGAGAGAGAGAGAGAGAGAGAGAGAGAGAGAGAGAGAGAGAAAAGAGAAGAGAAGAGAAGAGAACGAATGAACGAACGAACTAGAGATGGATGGGAGGGAGGTCAGAATTTCATGAATAGAAGTTATCCAACAATGAATATGGACACTCAAACTCTGAATCAGCACTTAGGTCCTGGGGGGGGGGGGGGGGAGACACATACATTCACATATAGGGCTCATTCATTTATACATTCATACATACGTGGTTAATACATTCATACATCCATATACATTTAAGGGGGGTCACCTGCTTTGTTCTCTCTTCTTTTCTCTCTTTCTAGGGCTCATATCCATTCTGCCCCATTCAGCCTACTGTATTAAGATGTTTATCCCCATCCAGGTGTCGATTTGTTCCTGGCTTGTGATAGAGAGCCAGCATTGTATGGAGAAATCCGGCTTTGAGACATTTTTCTATCGAAAAATGTACAAATTTAGCCTGCTGACAAAACCGTTATAATAAATATACTGGCTCGCTTCCGCTCGCCAGGACAAAATCGACAACTGGATGGGGATAAACGTCTTAAAACAGTAGGCTGATTGGGACCGAATGAATACAACCCAGAGAGAGAGGGAGAGAAAAAAATAAACGAGGTGGACCCCCTTAACATGCACATATTATACACAAAGGCATGCATACATCTCACATATACACGGCGTCCCGCGAGTTTTTTTAAATACTTTCAGAAATGAAAGATTAAGTCATTCCGAGTAAATTGTAAACTATGTTCTGCACACATGCAGACATACAGTACACGCCCGTTCGCCTACATAGGCTACTAGGACACAGCGACCACCAACATACCACATCATTATTCAGCCACCAACATACCACATATTCCCCCTGCCTCACACGTAGGGTATATACCTGGATAAGCCTGTGTGTCGCGGCTATTTCCGTGTGGTGTAGTGTAGAGGCTGGGGTGTCAAAGGGGTGAGCTATGAAAGGCATGCGCTACCACCACCACCACCACCATCACTATCACCACTGTCATTACCACCATCACCACTATCAACACTCCCCCTCCCCTCCCCACTAGGACCCTACCACCATCACTACCACCCCTCCACCACCACCATCAGGACCCTGTAGCTAAGGAAACTGGTAGGCGACCATATCACTGCAACCCACTGACAGTGTGGAGGGCTAGGGTATTATTATCTGTCTGTATGTGTTTGTCAGTGTTTGTGATATGTATGTGTGTGTTTGTGTCCATAAGCATAAGCAAAGTTTGTGTATGTGTGTGTGTTTGTGAGTGTGTGTGATTTTTTTTTTTTTTTAAGGAGACAATGAAAGGAGGAAGGAAAAACACAGATAAAACAAAAAGGTCCATGTGCCTAAAGGCATCCTCCATTCATAAAATGTTTGTAACAACTGGATTTAAACATTTGTAGATTGTAAGTTTGTGGAAAGCAATTCGAGGGAAGTGAATTCCAAAGAGTAGTAGCTCTGGGGATAAATGAATTCTGATAAGCAGAAGTTCTGCATTGTGGAGGAGAAAGTGTAAATTCATGGGCGCTCTCAGCTGCCCTAGTTCTACGGGGAAAGATGTGGAGAGGCGGCACAATTGAAGCAAGTTCCTCGGAACAATTGCTGTGAAAATATCTGTAGCAAGTATCTGTAGCAAAATATCTGTAGTATCGTTGCAAGGGATGCAACGTTTCTTCGTATGGATAATGTAGGAAGGTACTGTGTAATTGCAGGGTTATTGATTAATCTAATAGCTTTATTTTGAATTTTGTCCAACTGCCTCAATGCAACCACTCCAATTCCACCCCACAGAGGTGAACAGTAATCCATCTGAGAACGCACATGACTTTTATATATCACGGCCAACTGCTCGTCAGTGAAGAATTTTCGAACTCTGTACAGGAGTCCCAGTTTTTTAGAGGCATTCTTAGCAATGCTTCTAACATAATGTGTCCAGCTCAAGTTAGTAGTTAATGTTACACCGAGAATGTCAATACTAGGGGAAGTGGGAATATTTACATCATTAAAAAATATGGGAGTCAGTGAGATTCTGTCGGTTAGAAAATTGAATGTACTTGGTTTTCTGTGCATTAAAGGAAACTAGATTCTTTTGTCCCCATCCATTAATTCTAGAAAGGTCCTGGTTCAGAGAAATTGCAGTGTTTATTTTTGAATTTATAAGATCGGGTTGGGTGACAGAATTGGTAAATGTGAAGGAACTGTGGAGTGTTGAGTCATCTGCGTAGGAATGTATTGGATTATGAGTGGTAGATATGAGATCATTGATATGAATGAGGAACAGAATTGGGGCCAAAACTGATCCCTGGGGAACACCAGCATTTATTGAGTGAAATTGAGAATAAAGGCCATCTACCATTACACGTATTTTTCTGTTATGAAGATAAGAAGAAATTAGTGGAACTAATGATGCAAGGCCGTAGTGTGACATCTTCGACAATAAGGATTGATGCCAGACTCTATCAAATGCCTTTGATATATCCAGTGCTATTGTATGTGTTTCACCATGTTGGTCTGTAGCTTGGTTGATTTGATGCGTAAGAAGGCAAAGCATGTCTGCAGTTGATCGACATCGTCTAAAACCATATTGCCTATCACTGATTAATTTATTATTCTCAAGATGCTTAATTATGTGATTATTTAATATAATTTCAAAGACTTTACCAAGAGTGGAAGTTATAGCTATTGGTCTGTAGTTTGATGGATCTGAAGAGGCACCTTTTTTAGGAACTGGATGGATGTTTGCTTCTTTCCAGGGTACTGGGAAGCATGAGGTATGAGTACACAGACGGAAAAATTTTGCCAATACAGGAGCGAGCACCAAGGAGCAATTCTTAAGTACTATTGGAGGAATTTCATCTGGACCAGGAGCCTTATCTACTGAGAGATTCTGCAAAATAGTTTTGACATGTCTGGTGTGGATCTTAAGTGAGGGAATTTCAGGCGAATTAAAATTAAGTACAGGGACATCTTGATTTATTTCATCTAAGGTTGAGTTGGTGGAGAAAATATCCGCAAGAAGGTTAGCTTTACCTCGTGGGTCACTTACAAGATTGCCAGTCGGAGATTTTAATGGTGGATTGGATGAAGCAGTAGTGAAGTTGGATTTAAATGAGTTAAGAGTAGACAAAAATATTTTGTTATCATTTTGATTATTTAGAAGTTTATTTGCCTGCTTGTGGAGAAAGTTTGATTTAGTTAGGTTTAATACAGTTTTGGCATGATTTCTGATGTTTCTAAAGTAATTAAAGGCTTCATGTGTTTTTGATCTTGTGTATGCATTGTAGGCTAATGCTTTTTGTTCAGTTACTCTAGCTTAATTATGGTCAAACCATTTAGGTGAATTAGATCTTTTACTGTACTTTTGATGAGGAATAAAAGTTTCCATTCCAATTTTTACAAAATCTTGTATGTGGCTCAAGGTGGAGTGTGCATCATTAGAAAAGAAAGAGGTCCAGGGAATATCAATAAAGAAACCTTGAAGACCCTCCCAGTCTGCCCTATCGTAATGCCATTTAGTCACCAAGACAGGTTCAGAGTGGGAAGGTGTGGTAGGTGATAGACAGGTGGCCTGTATCAGACAGTGATCAGAAGATCCAAGCGGGGACCTCACTGTAACATCATAATTTTCTGAATTGGTTGTTAAAAATAAGTCCAGTAGGTGGGAATTATGATTAGGATTATCTGGTACACGGGTGGGTTGGTTGACTAGTTGAGTGAGATTAAATGAGTCTGCAAATAGCTCACATTCAAGACCAGCATCATCAGTCCTGGCTGAATAAGTGAGCCATTCAACATTATGTACATTAAAATCACCCAACACAGTGATTTCAGAAGAAGCATTTAAGTTGAGGACACTGAGTTGTGAGGACAGAGAATCAAAAAGACTTTGCTCTGGAGGAGTATTTGGGGAACAGTAGATGCAACATATGTATTTAAATTTACCAGCAGAAATTAATTTGTATATAGAATAATCAAAATAGGGACAATTGAAACTAGTAACCTCCTCCAGGGCAATTTCAGATTTTGCGAAGCAACATACACCTCCTTTAGGTCTGAAATTTTGGAGCAGTTGATAACCTGGAAAATTAAATCTAGACGTGTCAGATGTGGATGTTACTTGAGTCTCTGTCAAAAAAAGGAGAGTAGGGGATTCTGCTTGAAGAAATTGGTGTACAGAATTGATGTTAGAGTGAAGTCCCCTTATATTGCTAAAGAAAAAGCTGCACCGACGAGCAGCTTTGGGACGTTGCAATGCTCTCGACACAGTCGCATGATGACGACCGGGAGGGCCCTGTGTCAATGACCCAACCCTGCCGGGGGTGGATATCCGAGGGACCACCAGGTTTGCTCTTAACAATTGTACTGCCATATTTATTGGGTAAGGTGTATGGTGTTACATGTATGATATGTAGTGGGAAGAGTAGTGTTTTATGGATAGAGGATAGCAATGTAGGGCAAGTCGTGAAGTTGGATGTGTATGTTATATAAAGAGGGTTTTCCTGATACCCCTGATGTGTGAGGCAGAAAGATATGTATCCAGCTACCAAGGCCTGGGAGAGAAAATGGAATTCAGGCTATTCCCTGAGTCTCCCGAAACCTTGGCGGTAGTACTTCCCTGGGCGGGGCTGCCTACCCCTATGAGAGAGAGTGAGAGTGAGTGAATGAGCTGATGCTTATAAGCATTCAAAATGAGGCTATATCCTCAATAAGAATAGGTTACAACACACAACCATGGCTTGTATATATAGATAAGGACTGCGTGCAATTTTTGTAATGAAAAACAGCGGTATACTATCTATGTTTTCAATAACTCTCTCTCCCTCTCTCTCTCTCTCTCTCATAGAAACACTTTAAACCCGTGTTGAGATTGGTATTCTTGGGAGTCACGTACACAGCCTAACCTAGCTGTGTGTGTGAATTCAGATTAACACGCACACGCTTGGTTATACACACACACACACACACGTCGGGCCATACTTACACACGTGCTTCCATTAATACACATCACCACATGTATTCACACGCTCACGAGTGGGTTATGTATACACGGGAACACACACACACACACTTACATAAGGTTTAACCCACACACACGCACATACGTTGTTTATTGATTACCAGTGCATGTTTGAATATGTATTACTCTTAATATTGATATGTATGCATAGGTTCAGATCGGTATATATTAACTTCTATACAGGACCGTATGTGTATTTGCACTTGTGTTTGTGTGTATTTGTGTGTGTGTGTGTATGTGTCTGTGTGTATGTGCCTGTGTGTTATTATTTTGAGTGTATGTATGTGTATGCGAGATTGTACAAAGGAGTACAAAGGAAATCAAGCAACAACAGGTCTAGTGACGCTTCTAGACTGCTTGTCCTCCAAAACACTGAGGATCAAGTACGTGTCCAAACAGTGGTTTAGAGTGGGTAAGGGAACATTGGAAAGGGAACTACTGCCCTGGAACTAATGTCCGTGTCAGGATTAGGAAGTTAGTAGGGGACAGAGGGGTTAGTAACTGAGGGGGGGGGGTAAAATAAAGTTATTAATTTACAAACGCAGTCAGTCGCGGGTTTGATGAGAGAAATTTGTCTAGGCGAAGTTTAAATGAATCAACGGTGCTGCTGTCTATAACGTCTCCGGGGAAGCCCATTCCACAAGTTGACAACTCTATTGAAGAAGACATTCTTAGATTCGTGTGAGTTAAAAGATTTACCAATAATTTTGCAACCGTTTCCCGACGTGTAATTAGATTGATCGATAGTGAAGTACTTACTACAGTTCATATTCTCGATGCCTTTGATGATTTTGAACACTTGAATTAAGTTGCCTTTTAATCTGCTTTGGGTTAAAGGAAGTAGATTTAATTCTCTAAGACGCTCCTCGTATGGTTTGTTCTTTAGGCTAGGTATCATTTTGGTAACTCTACGTTGAACTCGTTCTAGCTTGTCTATATCTTTTTGGTAATAAGGGCACCAGAATTGAACGCAGTATTCCAGAAGAGGGCGGACTAAGGAATTGTATATGGTTAGGATAACGCCTTTGGATTTATGCTCAAATGCCATGCCTATAAAGCCAATTATTTTGTTTGCCTTCTTACCAACTTCTGAACATTGTTGACTCGGTTTTAGGTTACTCGATATTGTTAGTCCCAGATCGGTTTCTCTGTTTACATTCTTAAGCTGAGTGCCATTCATTGAATAGTTTGCTTTCTCATTTTGGTATCCGATATGTAGTACTTTTAGTCTGCCTGACTTTTCCTTATACTTCTGAATCAGCTTCCGGTACTTCAGCATGAGGTCCTCCGATCGGGTCCGCTGCACGTCATTAGATCCGACATGAATGACGTACATTGTGCGTGAGGGGGCTAACTTTGAAACTTTGTTGACTGCAGCTGCAACGTCGTCCACACCGCCACCCGGGATACAAAAGCGCTTCCTGGCCTGGGTGCCCTGGCGCAGAACTCCATAAGTTGTCCACAAACCATGGAATCTCCTACGAGCCGAATTTCTTCTATTTCTTCTTCGTCGTCTAAGTCCGCAAGAATCTGGTAACGGTTCTGCCACATGGTTTCGGTGATGATCCTCCTTGAAATGGGGCGAATGTTGTTTCTCACGACGCGGAAGTTGTCCTGAGATGGAGCGGAGTCATAATTTTCCTGACGTGCATGTACTGAAGTGGGTACCGCTATATCAGGCGTTGGGCTGTTGGAAGATTCCGCAGTTGTAGTAATTGCTTCATTTGATGATACTCCTACGTTGAGCGTTGCAAATTCTTGGGAGTGTTTCTAGCTTCTTGGTGAGGGCGTTAGGGGAGATCTCCACTTAAGGGATTTTTTTCTTGACCCCTTTCTCCCTCATGTTTAGCCCCATTGCTTTTGATATTCTAAAACGTTTGCCCCATTAGTTTAGCGATTTTAGGAACTTTCACCCCATATTAAGACCTTTCGTGCAATTCAGGTGTCGATTTTATCCTGGCGAGCGATAGCGAGCCTGTAATTTAAGAGTAACCGGCCTTTGGCCGGGACATTTTTCTACCGAAAAATGTACAAATTTATCTTAAAAGGGGGTCAAGGGGGTGTAATTTTAAGCTTGATGGAGGTCTAGGGAACAAACTAAATACCTCCCCTTAATCTTGACGTTAGCTTCATCCAGTTTAGCTGCCAAATCTTCTCGGAGCTGGCAGAATCGGCAGACATGAATATCGGGGCAGGCAAGCATGGTAGGGACAAACCTACTGGAACAGTTTGTGCAGGCGCGAGACATGGTGACAATAACAAAACTTCAAATTACTTCACTCTAAGTCACTTTTAATCACTTGTCTCACTTCAGAACACTTTATTCACTTCACACACTTCAGATCACTTTACTCACTGTAAATCACTTCACTCACTATAAATCACTTCACGTCACTTCTAATACAAGTTAAGCCTGAACATTTTACTTTTACATCAAGTCAATAATACACCTGGAATGAAGAGGAAAATGACGACACAAGATTTACTAGAAAGTACAAAAGTAAATGTGAATGGGAGGTTAAATTAACCTAGTGAGAAACTGAAAAGACGATAGTAGTTAGTGTATACAGTGGTCAACACAACAAAATAATGGAATTTGTAATATCCCTGACAAGAGTGTAATTGGCCTATTAATATGATGACAAGTATCTGAAATGCGCTTAATAGGCTATCAAAAAGTATCACAGTAACAAAATTATTCTAACCCAATATTAAAACTATCTTAACAAATGTCAGTGCACATGATTTATATAGTCAACCAAGAGAAAAGGTTCAACTAGGTACAGTAAAGGCTAGACTTTGATGTATAAACTACAAGGAGAGGGTTAATTTGTTTATGCGTACACAGGTGGCGCTTGTGTCGGCGGTGGTGCTTTATTTGGCAAAGATTATTTTGAAAAACAAACTTTTATCAGTCAAAAATACAGGTACGTATGTGTGTACGTGTATGTGTGAAAGGTTGCAAGTGTTGAATGCATACACCAGGCAGAGAGAGAGAGAGAGAGAGTGTGTGTGTGGAGCTGAAAAGGAGAGAGATCATACGAACGTGAGGTGCAGACCGATGCCACGGACTTAACTTAAGCCCTTCTGTACTGGCGACGTCTGTTTTCATGTTATTCTATCAACTATTAAGGGGGTAGTACTAGCTTTGTATGGACCCCTTCTCCCTCATGTTTAGCATATTTGTTTTGAGATTTTAAGACGTTTGTTCCGTTAGTTTGGCGATTTTGAGACCTTTCCCCCCATTACTTTGTTAATATTAAGACTTTTCGTACCATTTATGTGTCGATTTTTTCCTGGCGAGCGGTAGCGAGCCTGTAATTTGAGAAGTAACCGGCCTTCGGCCGGGACATTTTTCTACCGAAAAATGTACAAATTTATCTTGATAGGGGGTCGAGGGGGTGTTTATTTAAGCTTGATGGAGGTCTAGCGAGGAGACAAAAGATAAAGGATTCAGGAATATATATATATATCAATAGACCCAAAAAACGAGCACTACCCCCTTAAGCGTTTTCATTCTGCTTAGGAAGGATGTCTACCAATTAAAAGGTTGCAGACTATCTCAATCAATTCCTTTAGCTACCATAATTATATCCTTCCTAAGCTTAGGAGAGGTGTGTCGTTTGTCTAGACCCCGTTCTCCCTTATGTTTCGCCCCATTAGTTTTCAGATTTTAAGATGTTTGCCCCATTAGTTTGGCGATTTTAAAACCTTTCGCCCCATTTCTTTGTCTGTATTAAGACTTTTTGTGTAATTTAGGTGTAGATTTTGTCCTGGCGAGGAATAGCGAGCCTGTAATTTAAGAGGAATCGGCCTCAAAATGTAAAAATTTATCTTGAAGGAGGGTCTGGGGGATTTAAGCTTGATGGAGATCTAGGAAGGAAATTAAAAAAATAATAAAAAGATACATAAATGAACAAATACATTTGCCCATTCCCCCTTAAGCGGGAAGGGTTTAGTTTTTGGTCGATTATATCATATATATATATATATATTATTTTCTTAGTTTCCTCCCTAGATCTCCCATCAAACTTTAAAAAAACATTTATTAGATCCCCTTTCTAAATACATTTGTACATTTATTTAGGTAGACAAATATCCCGGCCAATGGCCGGTTCCTTCAAATTACAGGCTCACTATCTTTCGCCAGGAAAAACTTGACACCTAAATACCGCAAAAGGTCTTAATATTGACGAGGAAATCGGGAGAAAGGTCTTATAATCAACAAACTAATGGGGCAAACATGAGGGAGAAGGGGATCTAGAAAAAACGAACCATATCCCCTTAATGCTGTATGAAATGTTTAAAACAGCCTTGGGGTGAATATGCTATCTATCTAACTTTTATTGCCAGACGCCGTAAGCCCTGAGAGGAGGTGGCCGCGAATGAATGCTTTTATATGCCGAGGCAAGTCTTTCAATTATCCAGCCTGGTCACAAGGGTGGGTCACTTAAGGGGAAATATTTAATTTGCTTTCTAGACCCCTATCAAGCTTTTTAAAAATACCACAAAGACTATATAATACTATATAATATACTATATAAATGTTGACATTTTTCGGTAGAAAAATATCCCGGTCAAAGTATGGTTCCTCCTAAATTACAGGCTCACTTTCGCTCGCCAGGAAAATATCGACATCTAAAAGGCACGAAAGGTCTTAAATTTGACAGAAATTTGTTGAATTATCTTTAAATCGCCAAACTAACGGGGCAAACTTCTTGAAATCTCAAAAAACAATGGGGTTAAACATGAGGAAGAAGGGGGACCAGAAAAACAACCCATCGCCCCTTAAACCTCACCGCCCATTGGTGTGAAAAGTGTGTGTGTGTGTGTGTGGGGGTGGGGGGGGGGGAATATGTAGGATAGTACTGTACTGTAGGAATGGCTATCGATGTGAAACTATTGCGATAATGGTCTACCGCACCTTTTTTGACCGCCAGTGCAACTAGGGGTATGGAAACCTATGCCTTGAACCACCAAAGATGGAACCCGGTGCCTGCCACACACGAGTCAAGTGAGGTACCGCTTTGCCACGCTGTCTCTGGGTTAATTGAATCTTATTATTATTGTTTTACCTGATATTTGCATTTCAAAAGTTTGTTTAATAATTTCAAGGTTCTAAATGGTATAAGGATTAATGACGTGTTTGTACTTAGTACAGTGCTCTTCAACCTTTTTTTATGTCGTCCACCCCTAGTGGTGATTTGGTAAAAGCTGTCCACCCCAAGTATTTGTTTTCTCTCTCAAAAATATCACGGTTCAACCATTGAAAATCTAACTTTTATATAATATATCAATTCTACAATTATGTAAATAGATAAAAGCAGTTTCACTCTCATTTTTAATTTATAGTATACATATACTTCCGTATAATTACACATGCAGTCTAAAACTGTAATATTCAAAATATACAAGAACAAAATAAGCATGTCTTTGATATTAATGAGCAAATGCACTTTTCTTCATGACACGAAAGTAAAATTGCAGATAATATTAGCTATATTTGGTATTCCATAAAACAAACTATGTTCCTTCAAGAAACCGAAATAGTCCCCCTTCAAGTGTAAGCCCAACTGGTTGATCAGGTTATTCCTAGACTTTGTTCCCTTAACCAGTAATTTATATTCCTGCGTATATATTTCTTGTTGACAGAGCTTATGTAATAATTTATCTGCAATTTGATCTCCTTCACATTGAGGTAAGCACTACCTGTGGGCGGTGTGCCTTTAATTTTTGCTTTTACATTTTCTACAAATCGTAACACCCATGCTGTAACACGTTGTAACTTCTCATAGCTGCTGAATCTATCCCAGTCCCATAACCGTGTGTCTTCGTCAGGCACCAGTCAATTACCGGTGCCACAATAGCAGTGTGTTGCTCGCTCAAATCTATATTCTCTGGCCATTCGTTGGGATCATTAAGCCAGCATGGGCCATTCCACCACAACGCAGAAGATTTGAGAAATTTAGCAGAGACACCACGAGTAATGCAGTCACTTGGATTCTCTTTGGTAGACACATACCGGAACTGTGCGGTTGGGAGCAGGGTACGAATTTCGTCGACACGGTTGGTGACGTACACTGGTAGCTTCCTACGGCTATGTAACCAGTAGAGCGGAATTTGGCTGTCACTCCATATAACTGTCTCCGAGATATTTAGCAAATTTTTAAAAGTTTCCTCTACTAAGTGAACGAGTCTAGCAGCCAACAAAACTGCAGTCAGCTCTAGTTTTGGGATGGAAAGGGATTTGATCGGGGCGACTTTCGCCTTCGCCATGACTAGACGGCTGCCACTTGTGTCAACAAAGTATATGGCGGTGCCGTACGCGACCTTGCTAGCGTCTGAGAAGGCATGAATGGAAACAGGATGGTCCATGACAACTCTCCGAGGAAAATTAAAACCCTTACAGAGACGAGGATCCGAAATAATGTCTTCCCACTCCTGAACCAGATGGCCAGTCAAAACCTAATCCCAACCTAATATTATCCTCCATAATTGCTGAAGGAATAATCTTGATTTGATCGACACCGGTAGAACTATCCCCAAGGGGTCAAAAAGTTTAGCTGTCATACTCAAGCAGATTTGTTTTGTAATCTGCGAATATTGCGCGTACTGAACGCCGAATGAGAGGGTAATGGTATCCTCATACGACGATAGTGCTTGACGCTCAACCTGTGAGTATTCCTTAGAGGTTATCCCGATGTGATCTAATTCCCACAAAATATTTAAGTCATTTTTGCATGGTGGAATATTGCCAGTGGACATGTATTCATCCATTGGGTTTACCGCTACATTCAATACAGTAATTACTTCTGTGCTGCAGCTGGTAGGTTGTGCTACATATGAACAACTGATGGCGTACCCATACTTGGTAGGAAGCAGAATTAGGCTACCTGACCTTTTATACCCAGGTCGCACTATATTGTAGTAGTGATCCGCACCAATAAGCAGCTCCAGCTGATCTGTGTCCGTTGCGTGAGGATCGGCTAATTTTATGCCTTTACTTTGTAAACTAACCAGTTTAGACTTTAGGTTAAGTTCACCTTTATGTTCTGGCAACTCATCAACCACTATTGCGTCTAGATGATGAAATTTACCTCTGTGTTTGTATTGCAGTGCCACAACATTATATTCCCTAGAGGCTTGTTTCCCGGTAAATCCGTGAAGACATAACTCCTCAGTTCCTTTAGAAAGGGAGGATAGAACAGAAGACTTAACAAAGGTACTCTGAGAACATTGGTCAAGTAGCGATCTGATTTTAACACAATTATTATCCTTACCCTTTACCGGCAGCTGTACGGTGGGCAAGATCACTGTATTTTTACCTGTGGCAACGGATATTGTAGTTGAAGTAGCAGCAGTATGCTCTCTCTTGGTGTTATCCTCCGCTGGTCTACTTTCTTTCCCTTGTTTTTGTGTACACAGGGAATGAAAGTGTTTGCCCTTACAAAACTTGCAGCTTCTTATGTTAAGATTAGTACAACCCGAATGGCCATGGTCTTTTGACAAGCACCCAGTGCAGAGACGTAGTTGACGGGCTCTTTCAACTTTAAGTCTTATACTTCTTACACTTGTACCATAAATGATTGGTGCCACTACACAGAACACAGTTGAATTTCCTGTACTCACTTTGGGCGGTAAATGTTGCCGTAGCCATGGGTGTACCCCCTACTCTGTCTTGACCTGCCATATTGTACACTTCAGCCTGGAGGCAATGAGTGAATTTCTTATAATCCAGGCTCGAGTCTCCCATTTCCCGTTTTATGGTTTCTTTTAGTGGTGATGGTAACTTATTGACAAGAGTCACCACACAAAATTCCTCCAAACAAACACCATGGCTAATGATTGACCTCATCACACTCTCTGTATTGGCATAGAAGTCCTTCAGGTCATCTGCTTGGTGTTTGGGTGACACTAATTGATTAAAGTTGGTAACATAAGCTGCCTTGATTCGATCTGGATGCCCATATGTCTCTTGCAGGAGTTCAATTGCTGGGGCATAGCTTGCACTTTCGATAATGAATCCTTCGACTAGCTTATGTGCATCACCCATAAGCTGACCCTTTAGATAGGTGAAGCGTTGTATATCTGTGAGGTCGGGATTGTCATGGATGGTACACTTGAACATCTCCCAAAATCCCGACCACATGGTTGCATCACCTTCAAATTTTGGTAGAGTAAGATCCATAGGTCACTGGTTCGAATCCGGTTCGAAGGACCAATTATATGGCTAATTTAGATAAGTGGACTGTATATTATTGATATTAAATGAGTATTAACCATATAGAATATATTACCCTTTGATGAACTCAGCTGGTGATTGGAGGATGGCGGAAAATAGGCTAGATAACTGGAAGTGGTTAGTATAGTAAACAAAGTATGAAAAGAGGCTACAATAGGCTAGGATAGGCTAGATATTTACATTAAGTTGTGCTAAGTAACAAAGATGATGATGTAGTGACTATGGAGTATGAGATGAAAAGTGAAGCGAAAACACCTGGTGAAATAACTATAGGAAGAAGAAGGCTTAGCGTGTGTAGCTGGGACGAAGGTTGGTTGGAGAGTGCGCGAGCGCGTTATGTTTGTCTCTGTCGTGACACACCGCGCACGCGCATAACATATGGAAAATGTATCCCATCTTCTTTACAATGAGATACTTATAAACAATCAAATAATACAAATATATATATATATGGGAATTATAATCCTACAATACTTTCCCATATACAACTATAGAATAATATATTCTACCCAATCATGGAACGTTCGACCAAGGTTATGGAAGCATTCAACTTAAGACTACGGAACGATACGTAACGCTACATCAACCCCGATTACGTAACATCGAGACTGTTCATACTAGTTTGAGTAAACTAAGTATGGACAAATGTGATGCTTGGATTTTTTTATTTATCTGTTTTTTGTTTTTTTTCAATTTTGTTTTAGATGGTTTTATTTAGTTCCTTCCCTTTCCATTGACAATACGTGTAAGACAACTTTTACCTTCTATGTTTCACTGCTTCACCTTGTATTCGACATGGTGCTTCGAATCCGAAACTTTTAAACTCTTAGTCCAAACCAATGTTTTTAGATACATACACAATTTTTATTCAGCCCATCCCCTTTGCATTGACAATACATATATTGTAAGTGTTGCACGCTGTTGTTTTACTGCTTCGCCTGCATTATGTTCGACACGGTGCTTCGGATCTAAAGCTTGAACACTTTTCAGTATCATGTTATGTTTTGTTTTTCCTCCTTTCTGGTGTACATTGAGTAGTTGATTTTATTTGTTTGTTTGATTATATAATATTATTATTATTATTATTATTATTATTATTATTATTAGTAGTAGTATAAATATTAATATTATTATTAATTTGTATTGCTGAATATACCCAGATAATTTTGGAAGGAGTATAATCAGGCCTATGACAGAGTGGATAGAGAAGGTATGTGGAAAGTACTGAGAATATACGGATGGCAAGTTGCTGATAGCATTGAAGAGCATGTATGAGGGTGCAAAGGCATCAGTACTTGTGGAGAATGAGCAGAGCGAGTTGTTTGATCTGAATGTTGGGTTGAAACAATGGTGTGTGATGTCCCCATGGTTGTTCAATATATATATGGATGGAGTCATGAAAGAAATACAAGGAAGAGCAGTGGATGTTGGTGCACCTCTGATAAGGGAGGGAAATGAGTGGAAGCTACCTGTACTGCTGTTTGCCAATGATACAGTTCTGATGAGTGATAGTGAATGGGAGTTGCAAGGTCTGGTAAATATGTTTGGAACAGCGTGTGGAAAACGGAATCTGAAGGGAAATGCCGGGAAGAGCAAGGTTATGGTCTTTGAAAGGGATGCAGCCACAGAGTGTGAGACGAGGTTGAACGGTCAGGATATGGAAATTGTCAGCTCATTTAAGTATTTGGGCAGTGTGTTGAGTAAAGATGGAAGTATGGATGAAGAATTGTGGGAGAGGGTACAACAGGGGAAAAGAGTTGTAGGAACGCTGAAAGCAGTAACAAGAAATGAGGGTGGACAGCATGGAAGTAAAGAAGTCCTGGCATGACAGTGTGGTAATCCTGATATTGACTTACGGGAGCTATCCTGTTTATTATTCCTAGGGGGTAGAGGAGAAACGGATATAAATTAAATAATTAAACCTGGAAAGATGAATTGGCCTAGGCTATAAAAATGATACCGGGTCGGCGTTTGACTTACTTGTAAACATGTTTGTATAGGTTATCTGTGGTAGTCCCAGTAATATCTATGATGTACTTCTAGTATTAAAGGAACTTAGCTGTGATGCAAAGACAGTAGCATAGGTGATGGACATGTCGGTAGGTGAATATCAGTGAAGTTTTGTTGTTATGTGGCAGCAGCTGGCGGTATGTCTTGGCCGGGTGAAGTCTGTCTGAAGTGTGTCTGATATTCCCTTTTATCGTGACAATATAAAATATATTTAAGGGTTCTATATCGTCCCCCGTGAATAAATAATAAGGGAAAATAAACTAAGATATAATTGGTGCAACCACAGTAATATTTATACACAAAGATAAATAAAGTAATGCGTATAAACAAAAAGGAACCAGCTGTCGTGAACCCGGAAAATTCAAACTACGGTATATATACCAGCTAGGATTCACGACATACTCCGCCACCAGCTATATACAAAGTATTTACAATTGTCCCGTCCCGATCATGGATCGCCACAACTGGGAGGAACCCAAAGCAGCCCGACGTGACGGCCTCTGAGGTGTATCACCTAGGTCCGCTCCAGTAGCAGGAAGAATATTATCAGAGTTCGGCTTGCTGTCGCCATCCACTACCTCTAAATCTATCTCTAGTGGGTATAGCTTAACCACCGGTCTGGTGGTCAAACCGGCTCCTGTTTTTACCTGAACTACCCTACATTCGTGGTCAGGACCACGAAGAAGTTTCATTATCCGACATATACGCCAAAAAAGTCGGGGGCTGTCATCATGTACTAGAACGACGTCCCCAACTTGTGGCGATGCTATCCCTCTTTTTACCATTAAGTGACGATGTTGCTCCCTGAGTGCTATTAAATAATCAGTGCTCCACCTTTTCCACAGGTCGTGTGAGAGTTTCGTTACATATTGGAAGCGTTGGTTGACGGAATTGTTGTTACGCCACGTCGTGTCCTTGAGATCTTCATCCGTGACTTCTCGCCTTGGAAAGCTTCTGATCCGCCTCCCATGAACCAGTTGTGAAGGAGTGATGGATAGAGGGTCCTCAAGATCACTGTAGGTGTAGCCAAGCGGGCGATCACTGACTGTGGCCTCGAGGTCCAGTAATACCGTATTCAGTTCCTCTGTGGTAACCAATGCTCGACCCCGTACCTTCTTCAAGCCAGCCTTTAGGATGCCAATGACCGGTTCCCATATGGCACCGAACCATGGCGCCCTGGCCGGTATAAACCGCTACTCGCACTTGAATTCCGCTAGAGTACCTTTTAACCTTGCATCATCCATCAACTCCCGTAATGTACTGGCTTCGCTAACAAATGTGGTGGCATTATCACTCATCATAATCTCAGGGTAACCCCTCCTGCTACTAAACCTACGGAACGCATGCAAAAATGATTCGCAGGAGAGGTTAGACACCGTCTCTACATGGACCGCTCTAGTAACTGCACAGGTGAATAAGACTACATATAATTTACTTACAGTACCCCCCTTCTCTTTTACTGGCAAGGCACCTTTGTAGCCAACCCCCGTTACCTGGAAAGGACTCGCTTCCTGAACCTTAAACTCCGGCAATGGAGGGGCCTGTACAGCACGGTATGGTGTACCTTGCAATCTCTTCTATCTATCTATCTATTGCCTGACGCCGTGATCCCCGAAGGGGTGGCCACGAACGAACCGCCCCCATGCACCTCTGTCCCCAGTCAGTCGACGCCCCTCCCCCAACCAGCACCGCCTTCGTTCATGTAGTTCCTCACTCCATCCTTCCACCTCATATTCGGTCTACCTCTCCCCCTCTGTCCCTCCACCTCGCTCTCGTACACCCTCTTAGTCATTCTCTCGCTTTCCATACGTTCCATATGGCCGAACCATCTCAAGTTGTTCCTTTTCACACTTTCCAGCACATCTACCTCCACACCACACCTCCTTCTTACTTCCTCATTAGTCTGTCTATCCCTCCATGTAACTCCGCACGCACTCCTTAAGTAATTCATTTCCACTGCTCTCACTCTTGGTCTGAGTCTCTCAACCAACGTCCATGCTTCGCTTCCGTAAGTCAGTGTCGGGATTACCACACTGTCATGCAAGGACTTCTTCACTTCCATACTGACCACCCTATTTCTTGTTACTGCTTTTAGCGTTCCTACAACCCTCTTCCCCTGTTGTACCCTCTCCCGCACCTCTTCATCCATAGTCCCATCTTTACTCAACACACTGCCCAGATACTTAACACCTTACGAGCGGCCTATGCGGTTTATTTATGTGTACCGCACAGCGGGGTGTTTTTAGCCAAAATAGGGCTGTTTACGTGATATTTTTCATGCCTAAATAAGACCCAGAACGTAAAACAAGTACCTATCCCTGAAAGGGCATAAACAGAGCTTTCGAATGACACCATAACGATCCTTGTATGATGGATAGTTTTCTTGCAATAACCGTGCAACGCGAGTGCAAAAAGCAGGTAATTCGGTACTTTCAGTACATAATTGAGTATGTAGCGAGTGAGAGAGGGAGGAGGGAGCTGAGATTTGTGTCAGTAGGTTCGCCACGGTGGTCTGGAGCAGTCATACGCTCGCTAGTATCCTGCCACCACTTGTCTCTCTCTCTCAGCCACATTACGTGCTGAAATTGCCACTCGAGTTATGTCGAGCGCCGCCACATAGTCCAGCTTTATTTAACTCGACTTATGTTGCTCGCCGCTAAATAAGGGTTAAAAGAGTTGACGATCTCCATAGCCTGACCGTTCAGCTTCACCTCACACTCTGTGACTTCACCCTTTTCGAAGACCATAACCTTGCTCTTCCCCGTATTTACCTTCAAATTCCGTTTTTCGCACACTGTTCCAAACTCATTTACCAGACCCTGCAACTCCCATTCATTATCACTCATCAGAACTGTATCATCCGCAAACAGCAGTATAGGTAGCTTCCACTCAATTCCCTCCCTTTTCAGCGATACACCAACATCCACTGCTCTTGATAGTATTTCTTTCATAACTCCATCCATATATACAGTAAACAACCACGGGGACATCACACACCCCTGTTTCAAACCAACATTCAGGTCAAAGAACTCGCTCTGCTCACTCTCCACACGTACTGCCGCCTTTGCACCCTCATACATGCTCTTCACTGCTTTCAGCAACTTGCCCTCTACTCCGTATATTCTAAGTACTTTCCACAAACCTTCTCTATCCAATCTGCAATCTCTGCAATCTCTTGCAGATGATAAATCCCCTTAAGCTTTCTTTACTACCTGTCTAATCTTGGGGATCCACCATCTTTGCCTTACGTAATTTACAACATAACTAACACCACTATGGTTACACACTTTGTGGCAGTAATTACTAAGGAGAGTGGCTATACGATGTTTATTAGGGATAAGGATAGGGTACTTGGCGCTATCATGTAAAGCTGACAAGTGTAGCCTACCTCTACAGCGTATCATGCCTCCCTCCATATAGAGGCCTAACTGCTTTACTATATTGCTTGTTGTGCCCTGTCCTTTTGACAAATAGTGGTGTTCCTCAGAGTAAGCTTCTCTCTGAGCTACCTTAATCATGGCTAACTCTGCTGCTCTTAATTCCGGCACCGTCAAGTATGCCGGTTTTGCCAGATAGTTCCCTTGTGTCTTCTCTCTAAGAGTCCTAATAAACCTAAGGACCCATGCCATTACATGCCATGACATCATATATGAGCCATACCGGTCCCAATTCAATATGGAAGTAGGGGCAACCGGTACCGGCAATGACAGGGTTCCATCTTGACTCGTGTTACAACCCACAGTGGTGTCCCCTCCTATTGAGCCCCCTATTGGGCCATGATCAGGCCATAGCATTTGGTGAGGTAGCCATGTGGGCCCTCCCCACCAAAGCGAAGAAGCAACTAAGGACTTAATAGGCGCCACCTTAGCTTTGGCCATTACTAACCTACTCACCTCATCACCAACCGCATAGGCCGCTACACCATATGCTACTGAGCTAGTGTCACTAAATAGGTGCAGCGTAACCCTCTTAGAATTAGTGACCTGACGGGGAAACATGATACCTGTACTATCTATCATATCGTCATAAATACCCTGCCAGTTAGCTCTCATGTCATCTGGAATGGGGACATCCCACCCACACTCAAATCTCCACAAGTCCTGTATGAACCTCCACGCCCAGATGGTTACTGGTAGCAACACTCCTAAAGGATCGAACACGCTCGCGGTTAGACTTAGAGCCTCGCGTTTCGTAACCAATGCAGGGCTACTTCCGTGGAAATTAACCTGTAACATATCCTTATCAGTTAGCCACTCAACGCCAAGTACCTTAACCCCGTCTTGTTTGGCGGAAGCTATACCCTTCAGGTGCAACAGTTCCCGCAAACTCTCATTATTTGTGACCCACTCACGTAAAGACAGGTTAGCGCTGAAAAATATTCTACGGGCATCCCAACATTGTTGTTGCAAATCACTTACATCATCACCAGTCTCCTGTAAGTTATCAATATACAACCCCCTTTTTAGCTTATTAACTACTTCACTGTTCTCCTGTATCATAGACAGGTGTTTTTGAATGGTAGCATTAAGGAGGAACTGGGAACAGGTGGCCCCGAACAGAACTGCACGGAACCGGTAGACAATGTAAGGACTTGCAACATCCAAGGGATCAACGGGCCACAGAAACCTAGTAGCATCCCTATCCTTCTCACTCAACCCCACCATGAGAAATGCTTTCTCAATATCACTCACCCAGGCAAATTGATGGCATCTAAAGCGTAGAAGTACCTGGGTGAGGTCAGCCACTAGCGATGGACCTATATGGAGACAGTCATTCAGACTGAACGCCTTCTCGTCCATCCTAGCCAAACAGTCAAACACTATCCGTACAGGCGTAGTAACACTATCTTTAGTAATACCATGGTGAGCTAAGTAGTGAATGGGATGACCAGCTTGATTCCTGTTTTCTACTCTTTCAATAAACCCCCTTTCTATCTGATTATCCAGAACCTTTGTATACTGTTGACAGTAGTTGGGATCTTTTATAAATTTACGCTTGAAGCCTCTCATTCTGCCCATGGCTAACTTAAAGTTATCAGGTAATTTATCTATGTTATCTCTCCACGGCAGTTCCACTATATACTGTCCCTGTGCTTCGGAATACTGTACCGTTTCAGAAAATGTATTTAAGACTCTCTCCCCACCCTTACCAGTCTCATTAGGACTTATACCAATATGGTCCAAGTCCCATAGAGCTGTCAGATCCTTTAATTCAGGAGAATTCCTGCCAATATCTTCCTGTATCTCCACTAAAGGGTCTACTGCTAACTTAAGAACAGTGACTAACTCTACATGGGTCTCTGTGGTGATGGGCTGGTCTATCAGAGTGAGAACTGAGCAATCTCTGCCATACTCATAGCTTACTCTGACTGTTCCTTTTACTTATATATTTTCTAGATCTCAAGTGACGGCATCTCTAACGTGGATTGACCTCCCAATCTACCAAGATTGGAAGCCAAAGCGTCACATTTTTCCCTTGCCCCTCAACTTTCTCTTCATAATTGCTGAGGGGCACAGGGCCCTGGGTGGGGCTTTGGTTTCCCGGGTGTTTCCGCACCCTCCTCAAGCTCCCCGCCATGGAGTGGCTTCGGTCACCCAGGCTTTATTGTGGTCGGCGGGGAGGGTTCTGTGGGGGCGCTCGGTTATGGCCTTGGCCTTGCTCGGGGCCTTGGGGCTGTTCGGCCAGGCAGCTTGGGGAACAACAACAACAACAACATGGGTCTCTTCTATATCTGACTGATAAGTAGTACTCGGTGCATAACCATAAATTGTGGGTAACATAACTATACTTCCTTCCCTGACATAGCCTGAATGTACAAAGTGGTAATAAAAGTCCGCCCCAATCAGTAACCCTATCATATCTCCATCAGTGACACCTGGATCGGCTAATTTGTAACCCCGAGCCTTAATAGCATTTACATCAATCTCTAATCCTCTCCCTGGTTTGTATACTGGTAACTCCTCCACCACAACGGCTCTCAATTTACGCACCCTTCTTCTGTGATGATAGGTTAACTATACTATTTCATACTCAGTACTACCAAGTGAGCCAGTAAATCCCTGGAGCCTTAGCTGTTCCTTACTGACCCTAACGTAATCAAGCTGCGATAAAGCAGAGCGCAAGATGAAGGTACGTTGCGAACATTGGTCCAACAAAGCTCTTACTTTACTGGTATGACCGTTTCTGTCGGTCAAGAGAATCTGAATGGTAGGTAACAACACTGCATTATGGCCCGAAGCCACAGCCATGGTCACTGTTGGTTCAGGGGCTACTGGTTGTCCAGTTTGTTCAAGGCGTGGCGTCGGACACAAATAATTAAAATGTTTCTGTTGGCAGAATCGGCATGGCCTAATTTTAGGGTTAGTACACCCCTGGCTGCCATGTTCTGACGACAGGCACCCAACGCACAATTTCAACTGCCTTGCTCTATTGGCCTTGGCGGGACTATTCTTGTATTTTGCAAACTTTGCCCAAAAATGTCCTGTCTTCAAACACAACTTACATCCATACTTCTGCTTGGTATCGGGTTTCTGATACCCCGCATATGCTACTGTGGCGGTCGCCCCAAACTGTTCTAGTGGATTATTTCCACTTTCTAGATTGCACACGTCAGTCTTAAACACACGAACATATTCATCCACATCCAGCCAGTTGTCTTTTAATTCACGCTTAATCACTTCAGAGAGTGCACTAGGAAGTTTATTATGCAACAGTACTGCACAAATTTCACTTACTGTTACATCCATAGATCGTAATGACTCTAACGCACACTCAAATGATGCCCAGCTCTACACAAAGGCAGACAAGTCAGGGCTAATACCCCCCAATTCTTATCAATTTATAACAGATGGCCCAGTATCCTGGTCACGGCACCAATTATATCCTGTTTATTATTCCTAGGGGGTAGAGGAGAAACAGATATAAACTAAATAACTGAACCTGGAAAGATGAATTGGCCTAGGCTATAAAAATGATACCGGGTCGGCGGTTGACTTACATGTTAAAATGTATATGTAGATTATCTGTGGTAGTCCCAGTAATATCTATGAAGTACTTCTAGTATTAAAGGAACTTAGCTGTGATGCAAAGAGTGTAGATTAGATGGTGGACATGTCAGTAGGTGAATATCAGGGAAGTTCTGCTGTTATGTGACAGCAGCTGGTGGTTTGTTGTTAGCGGGACGAAGTCTGTGTGAAGTGTGTCTGATATTCCCTTTTATCGTGACAATATTAAATATATTTAAGGGTTCTATATCGTCCCCCGTGATTAAATAATAAGGGAAAATAAACAAAGATATAATTGGTGCAACCACAGTAATATTTATCCACAAAGTTAAATAAAGTAATGTGTATAAACAAAAAGGAACCAGCTGTCGTGAACCCAGGAAATTCAAACTACGGTATATACAGTATACCAGCTAGGATTCACGGCACGAGCGGTACCAGGCACCATGAATTGTAAACACTGGTTTGATATCTTGGCAACATTTCTCAGAGTGTATCTTAGGTCCCACGGGCAGGATGGCTCAGTACTCGTCCAATTTTTGGGGTGAGAGGTTGCGCTCTCTCATCTTTAAACCAATTTGGCCATAATGCTTGGTACTGGAGGTTACATTTATAGTAATACCCTCTGGTACAGCAAGGGTTAAGGAACCAGGTCCAAATCCGATGTGTCAAGGGCTTGATATATATGGAATAGAGTTTGTGCTCTACTTAGTTTCAGTGTATCACCACAAGCCCACAGACACGTCATAAAAATACCCTCGCTATTTCCAATAAAATAGCATTGTATGCATATTCCTTGACATTGATCTTGATTTAAGGGCTGTGTGGGCATGCCCAATAAACCCCTGTCACGGTGTAGGTCAGGCTGCAGCGACCTCCCTGGACAGAAACCCAAACGTTAAGGACCCATGAGGGGCTGCAGAAGGGCAGCAACACTCCCAGACTGGAATGGGAAAGTGAAGTGATGAATGATGACACCCGGCAGGAAGATAATGCGGGGTGAGGAGAAGAGACGAGGATGTTGTTGGAACCAACAAAACCCTTAGAGGCGGAAGACGGCCCAGGACACCGACGGGGAAGGTGGGGCCCATAAAGGAACCCCGAAAGAAAGCCGAAGATTGCGCTGGGTCCAGAGCCAATCACCGTGGGGGCCACATCCCTCCAGCGGACAAGCCACGGGTCACAGGTCCTGGGAGGTGCCGGACCTCACCAACCAGGGAGAAACAAAGATGGTGCAGGTTGAAGAAGATGAATGAGTTGAGGATGACGGAAGGCAAAGCAGGGCAGCATGGAGGAAGGGGATGAAGCCGGGAGGAGAGGTTGCAGACCCAACGACGCAGTAGACGGTCACCGGGATCGATTAAAATTCCTCCAAATATAGTCATAGATTGCACTGGACACTGGGGCCCTCTGTACGCGACCGCGGACCAGCAGCAACTCGCGTATGCATAATACCCTATTCAAAATCATTTATGGGGCAATGCCTAGTAAGCAAACAGCTCAATAGGTGGCATTTAAGAGAGAGAGAGAGAGAGAGAGAAAGAGAGAGAGAGAGAGAGAGAAAGGTGCTCAGGATTGTGAGATTAGACAAGCGAGAGAGTGGCGATACAGCTTCGAGAGGTCAGAGCTACAAAGGGCCAATGTTGAGACGTCCAGGTGTTGTGGGTCTACAATGGTAAAACTACAAACGAGCCTGTTGCAATACTCAAACTGTCTCTGGAATAAGACCTCCTGACTTTACCGTTTTGAATCTACAGGTTTTTAGCCTATGTCTGGAAGTAGAGTTGGAACATTAAAACAAAAAAAAAGGAACTAGACTGGCTAATAATAGACTGTTGCCATATATGTGACTGATTAAAAAAAAAAAAAAAAAAAAAGTATACTGGCAAATACTAGTGTTGCCATAAACGCGACCTCAATTGTGTTCCAGGATCTGGGCAGGTAAAGTGGCAGGATAAGGGGAGATGGGTCGGTGGTTTTATGGTCCCCTTTTTTCCTAATGTTTAGCCCCATTGATTTTCAAATTTTAAGATGTTTGGTCTATTAGTTTGGCGATTTTAACACCTTAAGAGCGGGTGGTGGAGTATATTTCACTGTGCCGCCCAGCGGGTGGTTTTTACCATAAATGGGGTTGTTTCCGTGCTCTTTTTCATGCATAAACAGGACCAAGAGCATAATACAAGTATGTATCCATAAAAGGGCATAAATTGAGCTTTCCAATGACACCAGAACCATCCTTCTACGATCACTGGTTGTCTTGCAACGATCGTGCAACCGAAGGGCAAAATCGCTAAAATATGGTAATTTCTTTATATAATTACGTATGTAGCGAGGGAGTGAGGGTGGATGTAAGTGGAGTAAATCTCAGTAGGTCCACGGCGGCCATGGCGAGCGGCCACGAGGTAACCCAGGCTCCTCCCGTCGCTCGTCTCTCTCTCAGAGCCAATATTGCGCCAAAATTGCACACAGACTTAAGTCGGGCCCCGCCACATAGTCCAAATTTTTCGATACGGACTTAAGTCGGGCCCCGATAGACAAGGGTTAACACCTTTCACCCCATTTTGTTGTCAATTATAAGAACTTTCGAGCAATTTAGGTGTCTATTTTTTCCTTGCGAGCGATAGCGAGCCTGTAATTTTAAAAGGAACCGGCCTTCGGCAGGGAAATTTTTCTACCGAAAAATGTACAAACTTTTATTGAAGGAGGATCTAAGCCACATTTATTCATTTATTTTTTAGAACAAAGCGGCCAAAGGCCGCTTTTTCTTAAATTACAGGCTCGCTTTCGCTCGCCAGGAAAGAATCGACACCTAAATGACACAAAAAGTCTTAATATTGACAAAGAAATGGAGCGAAAGGTTTTAAAATCGCCAAACTAATGAGCCGAACGTCTTATAATCTGAAAACCAATAGGCATAAAGATGAGGGAGAAGGGGGGGACCAGAAAAACGGCCCATCTCCCCTTAAATGGTCAGGGAATAATGTTCTTTCATTTTTACCTGAAGTGATTGTTTTGTGTTATTATTTGACAGATAATTTATTGTTTTTGACTCGTACTTTTTTTTGTCTCCGTTTGTCTCTCTTTGTCAGTTCGTTCATTTGTCTGTAAACGAGATATCTCAAAAAGTTATGAACCGACATCACAAAGTTTGGTGGGCAGATAGGAAATGCAACAAGGAAGAAGTGATTCCATGTACTCGGTAGAGCGCATATCTCCGTCAACGTAGGTGGAGTTATGTGCTCTCCTGAGTGCCCCTACTTGCTTTTTCTGTACCCCCTTCTCCCTCATGTTTGGCCTATTAGTTTTGAAATTTTAAGACGTTCTCGCCGTTTGTTTTTCGATTTTGAGATGTTTCGCCCCATTTTATTTTTTTTGTCAATATTACGACCTTCCATGCCATCTAGCTATTATTGTTTTCCTGGCGAGCGATAGCGAGCCTGTAATTTTAGAAGAAACCGGATTTTTCTATCGAAAAATGTACATATTTATCTAGGGAGTGTTTTTCTAAGCTTGATGGAGGTCTAACGAGGAAACTACAAAATAAATGAATAAATAAATATATATAGACCAAAAACCAAGCACTACCACCTTAGCCTAATTATGTTTAAAAATTTATTTTCTTTATTAGGAGATTGAAATAAGTTTATCATATGTATTTCAGGATCTGTTATCCCCTTCAATGATTTGAGGTAAATGTCTATCTGTTGCCAGGTACCTATGGTCCCCTAGGGGGTGGCCACGAACAAATCTACTGTATATCTGCGCCATATAGAGATCAGGTGTTCGTAATTTCCGTGTGAGTATCCTAGGTTCGAGTCCTTGGAGGGCCATATGTATTCGTGGATTTCATTAATTGAGTTTAGCGGTAAAGTTGGTTGGTGAAAAAATATGAATTAACAACATAATTATCTCTTTACAAAATGTCTGTAAAAGTTGACCATTCAAGATTAGGACAGGCCATTTTACCGTCACCTGTAAATAAACAGACTCTAGTCATTATAAGCGTTACCTTATTTGTGTTTCAGGCTGGCACCACCACCAGAGGGGCCGAGGTGTCAGGGGCATGTCGACATTACCGAGTCTCCCGCCACCAGACAGGCATGTCGACACCTGAGCTACCTGGTTGGGGGTGGGTGGGTGGGTGGGAGGAGGATAGGGGCGTCGTCTCCTCCTGATGGGGGGAGGAGGGGGGCCTTCATCTCCTCCAGGTGCAACAAACCAATGTTGCCAATTTAGCTACTTTCCCGCTAGATCTGGAGGTATGTACATCAATCTAGAGGCCAATTTTTCTAGCGATAGTCGGAAATTTGAGGCATTTTAGAGTGATATTGTAGAAATTGTGGCATTATTCTAGCAATTTTCGGTATTTATTGTAGAGATTATGGCATTATTCTAGCGATTTTCGGCATTTATTTACTATCTAGTAGACTTGATTGGGTAACCCTGCCTGACCAACCCTAGGGGAGGGCTAACACAGATGAGATTGGCTACCTGTTGGGATATTCAGGGCTGGTGACTTGTTCCGGCTCCATGTTTATTTGCGGGGAGCTCGGTTCTAACTCTAAGGATTTTTTTTTTTTTTTTTTTTTTTTTTTTTTTTAATGGTTTGTTTGTAGCCTTATACGCAAAAACGATTATTCAGTATTGATTTCTTGCAGTCTCATCCAACAGGATAAATTTAATTGCACATTTTTCGATAGAACAATTTCCCAGCCGAAGGACGCTTTCTCTTAATTTACAGGCTCGCTATCGCTCGCCATGAACAAATTGACACCTAAATGACACGAAAAGTCTTAATATTGACAAAGAAATAGGGCGAAAGGTCTAAAAAACGCCAAAATAATGAGCTGAACAAAAGCAACCCCAGGGGAGGGTCTAACACAAGTGAGATTGGCTACCTTTTGGGATATTCAGGGCTGGTGACTTGTTCCGGCTCACCAATTTTTGTAGGGCACCGTGTTTATTTGCGGGAGTTGGGTTCGAGCCCTCGGGGGATTGGTTGGTTGATTTTTGTGTTTTTTGTGTTTGTTTTTTGTTTGCTTGCTTACAGCATCGCACGTGAAAATAGTGGTTTATTATTGTTTGCAGCCTCAAACACAAACAATGGCGATTGTTATTGTTTGCGAGCTGCCTCACACACAGAAATGGTGATTAAATATTGTTTGCTTGTAGCCCCACGCACAAATGAAATTATTTATTTATTTTGGATTTTTTTTTTTTTTTTTTTTTTAAGATTATGTTTTAGTGTATTTACTAGTAAGACTAGTTACTCTATTCAGAATGGTAATTACTAGAATGCTTTAGAAACGTGGCCTGTCAAAGTGGCTGATATCAACAGAATGAAACATAGGATGATAATAGTGAGATGGATGTGTGGGACCAAACAGCAAGATAGGATAGCTAGTGCAGAGCTGAGGAGACGGTTAGGTATCAGGTGTATCAGTGATGAGATGCCTACTATAGGTAGCGCCAACGAACTTGACAAAAATCTTGACCTATTTGTAACTCAAAAGGGCGTAGAGCAAACTGGCCTGTAAATATTCACACCTAGTTCCTGGTGGACTTTTCCCTAATGATAAGAATGTCAGCTTTCATTAATTATGACTTATAAGAGTTTAAGGGGTCAAGATTATTGTAAGGTTCGCTGGCGCTACCTATGGTAAGGTTGGATGGTTTGGGCATGACAAAATATGAAACTACTATATCTCTGCATCATCTATATAGCCAAGTGTTCATAATAAGCAACATATTTAGCTACACAATCTTTGTAATAGCTACATAATTAATATGAAGATAAGTGAGAAGGAGACTATAGTAAGGTTGGATGGTTTGGGCATGTGGAAAGGATGGATGAATTAAGTTGGGTGATAAGATGCAAGTCCATGAACGTGGAGGGAACTGCAACAAGGGGTAGATCGAGAAATACGTAGAATCAGACCAGCGAGGATTAGGATCAGGCGAGCGATAGCAAGCCTGTAATTAAGAGGGAATCGACTTTCGACCAGGACATTTTTCTACCGACTAATGTACATATTTACCTCGAAGCGGGGTCTTGGGTGTGTGTGTGTGTGTGTGGGTGCGCGCGCGCGCATGCATGCGCGCGTTTTTTTTTTTTTTTTTTTTTTTTTTTTATGGAGGTATAGGGAGCAAATTAAGGACAACAATACACCTAAACATCGCTTATGATTATCTTCGGATTCTCATCTTTACCCGTGCATTTTTTAAACTCCCTAGCATGAAAATAATGGCCGCGTATTTGAAACAAGTAAAGTAATAAACAAGTGATAAATAAATGAATTAACAAACAAATAAATATATACATAAAAATATTCATAAGTACACTGGCAGAAACTGGGAAATATTTTATGGATTCAGATGTTCAGTTTTTCATTTATTTTTATATAAATATATACCTTGAATTATATAAATATTAATGTATTTTATTTTATTATTTTGTTTTTATCCTGAGAAAAAGGAACATTTTGTTGCCTCAATCATTTTAAATTATCATAACCTATTCAGTACCAGCGCCGTTTCTCTAAGTATATTCTGGCTACATTTAGACGATTATATAAAGCTTAGAAAGGACATATGGTAGCTAAAAGAATTAATCGAGGTAGTCTGTAGCCTTTTAATGGGTAGACGTCCTTCTTCAGCTGACTAAAATCGTCTAATAGTTGTCAGAATATAATGAAAAGGATGTTACCGGTACTGAATGGGATACTTACTCTATTAAGGAACTCCCAGCGGACTATCCCTTATTCTTCAACAATACGAAAATCAATCCTTCATCTTCTCTCAATATTCTTGGTGTCTCTTTTTCTTCTGCTCTCAGTTGGAAGGACCATATTACCATTCTTGCTAAGGCAGCCTCCCAGAAGCTGGGTGTGCTCAACCACTTTAGGGGGTTCTTTTCCCCTGCACAGCTTCTTGCTCTGTACAGGGGCATAGTGCGTCCTTGTATTGAGTATTGTTCACATGTGTGGGGAGGTTCATCTCATACCGCTCTTCTAGACAAAGAGGAAAGGAAGGCCTTTCGCATCATTAACTCCCGTCCACTCACCAACTCTCTGCAATCTCTCTCTCTCCGCCGCAATGTTGCATCTCTCTCGCTATTCTATCGCTACTATAATGGTCAGTGTTCCTCAGAGATTTCCCAGTGTATACCACCTCCTTTTCGTAGGGCACGTGGTACCCGTTTTGCAACTCCATCCCACCCCTACTCTGTGCAACTCTCCAACCCAAGAGTGAAACGTTACTCTCAAACTTTCTTCTACTCAACAGCTGAGCTCTGGAACTCTCTCCCAGAATCAGTCTTTCCCTCTTCCTATGACTTAAATTGCTTCAAACTCCGTGTGTCCAGGCATTTTGGCTCGAATGTCCCTTGATTTTGGCCCTGTCACTCTTTCAACTATGGGGGAGGCACTCGCTATAGGCAGTTATGCCTTTTGCCTCCCTCAATCACATAGAAAACAAAAATATATATATATATATAATCGGCTAGGTTACGGTAGGTTATGATAGGTGATGATTAATTTGGATTAATTAGGTTAGGATAGGTCTTGATTTATTTGAATGTATCAGGTTATCAAAAATATTGTTCAAGGTTAATATATGATAAAGGAACGTAAAACATTGATGAAATCGAACAAAACCGCATGAGCTGAAGCTGAGTATGTTGCCAGCCAAGTGTTCCTGAATGTACAGTCGCGCTAATAAGTCATGTCCCAGCTGTCATTACGTTTGGATCGCTCTGCGCTGTATTAATGTCTGTCAGATGTTGAATAGGATGGGTAAGTGTAGAAACATGTTTGTATATTTCACTCGATATGAAGAAATGAAGCTTAGATAGTGCTGATACCAATTATTGATCAAAACATACATGGTGCCGAAACATCACTTATTAAAGCGACTGTACCCAGATAAATTTGGAAGGAGTATAATTTGTCCTTGCAGTGCCATAAACAGATGTGGGTGCTTGAATTATGCCATGGTTCTCAACATAATCGTAGGTGAAATTGAAAGAAAATGTTTGAGGGATTTTATTTTTATTTAGTCCGATAGTTTTGAAATGCACCTCCTCCCATGTCCGGCCAACCCTTCCTTAATTCAGCGGATGTATGGGGCAGGTGAGTGTGTGGATGTAAAGCCCTTGCCCCTACCTGAGAATGTCTGTATAAATCTCTCTCTCTCTCTCTCTCTCTCTCTCTCTCTCTCTCTCTCTCTCTCTCTCTCTCTCTCTCTCTCTCTCTCTCTATTGCAATGACAATACGCGTAGGACAGCTCGCTCTCAGGTTTGGACCGGTTTACTTTTTGTTCAACACGGTGCTTCGAATCTGAATGTTTTTCCCTTTTCAGTACAATGTGATGCTTGGATTTTTTTATTTATCTGTTTTTTTGTTCAATTTTGTTTTCGATGGTTTTATTTAGTTCCTTCCCTTTCCATTGACAATACGTGTAAGACAACTTTTACCTTCTATGTTTCACTGCTTCACCTTGTATTCGACATGGTGCTTCGAATCCGAAACTTTTAAACTCTTAGTCCAAACCAATGTTTTTAGATACATACACAATTTGTATTCAGCCCATCCCCTTTGCATTGACAATACATATATTGTAAGTGTTGCACGCTGTTGTTTTACTGCTTCGCCTGCCTTATGTTCGACACGGTGCTTCGGATCTAAAGCTTGAACACTTTTCAGTATCATGTTATGTTTTGTTTTTCCTCCTTTCTGGTGTACATTGAGTAGTTGATTTTATTTGTTTGTTTGATTATATAATATTATTATTATTATTATTATTATTATTATTATTAGTAGTAGTATAAATATTAATATTATTATTAATTTGTATTGCTGAATATACCCAGATAATTTTGGAAGGAGTATAATCAGGCCTATGACAGAGTGGATAGAGAAGGTATGTGGAAAGTACTGAGAATATACGGATGGCAAGTTGCTGAAAGCATTGAAGAGCATGTATGAGGGTGCAAAGGCATCAGTACTTGTGGAGAATGAGCAGAGCGAGTTGTTTGATCTGAATGTTGGGTTGAAACAATGGTGTGTGATGTCCCCATGGTTGTTCAATATATATATATGGATGGAGTCATGAAAGAAATACAAAGAAGAGCAGTGGATGTTGGTGTACCTCTGATATGGGAGGGAAATGAGTGGAAGCTACCTGTACTGCTGTTTGCCAATGATACAGTTCTGATGAGTGATAGTGAATGGGAGTTGCAGGGTCTGGTAAATATGTTTGGAACAGCGTTTGGAAAACGGAATCTGAAGGGAAATGCGGGGAAGAGCTAGGTTATGGTCTTTGAAAGGAATGCAGCCACAGAGTGTGAGATGAGGTTGAACGGTCAGGATATGGAAATTGTCAGCTCATTTAAGTATTTGGGCAGTGTGTTGAGTAAAGATGGAAGTATGGATGAAGAATTGTGGGAGAGGGTAAAACAGGGGAAGAGAGTTGTAGGAATGCTGAAAGCAGTAACAAGAAATGAGGGTGGACAGCATGGAAGTAAAGAAGTCCTGGCATGACAGTGTGGTAATCCTGACATTGACTTACGGGAGCTATCCTGTTTATTATTCCTAGGGGGTAGAGGAGAAACGGATATAAATTAAATAATTAAACCTGGAAAGATGAATTGGCCTAGGCTATCAAAATGATACTGGGTCGGCGTTTGACTTACTTGTAAACATGTTTGTATAGCTTATCTGTGGTAGTCCCAGTAATATCTATGAAGTACTTCTAGTATTAAAGGAACTTAGCTGTGATGCAAAGACTGTAGCATAGGTGATGGACATGTCGGTAGGTGAATATCAGTGAAGTTTTGTTGTTATGTGGCACCAGCTGGCGGTATGTCTTGGCCGGGTGAAGTCTGTCTGAAGTGTGTCTGATATTCCCTTTTATCGTGACAATATAAAATATATTTAAGGGTTCGATATCGTCCCCGTGATTAAATAATAAGGGAAAATAAACTAAGATATAATTGGTGCAACCACAGTAATATTTATACACAAAGATAAATAAAGTAATGCGTATAAACAAAAAGGAACCAGCTGTCGTGAACCCGGAAAATTCAAACTACGGTATATATACCAGCTAGGATTCACGACATACTCCGCCACCAGCTATATACAAAGTATTTACAATTGTCCCGTCCCGATCATGGATCGCCACAACTGGGAGGATCCCAAAGCAGCCCGACGTGACGGCCTCTGAGGTGTATCACCTCGGACCGCTCCAGTAGCAGGAAGGATATTATCAGAGTTCGGCTTGCTGTCGCCATCCACTACCTCTAAATCTATCTCTAGTGGGTATAGCTTAACCACCGGTCTGGTGGTCAAACCGGCTCCTGTTTTTACCTGAACTACCCTACATTCGTGGTCAGGACCACGAAGAAGTTTCATTATCCGACATATACGCCAAAAAAGTCGGGGGCCGTCATCATGTACTAGAACGACGTCCCCAACTTGTGGCGATGCTATCCCTCTTTTTACCATTAAGTGACGATGTTGCTCCCTGAGTGCTATTAAATAATCAGTGCTCCACCTTTTCCACAGGTCGTGTGAGAGTTTCGTTACATATTGGAAGCGTTGGTTGACGGAATTGTTGTTACGCCACGTCGTGTCCTTGAGATCTTCATCCGTGACTTCTCGCCTTGGAAAGCTTCTGATCCGCCTCCCATGAACCAGTTGTGAAGGAGTGATGGATAGAGGGTCCTCAAGATCACTGTAGGTGTAGCCAAGCGGGCGATCACTGACTGTGGCCTCGACCTCCAGTAATACCGTATTCAGTTCCTCTGTGGTAACCAATGCTCGACCCAGTACCTTCTTCAAGCCAGCCTTTAGGATGCCAATGACCGGTTCCCATATGGCACCGAACCATGGCACCCTGGCCGGTATAAACCGCCACTCGCACTTGAATTCCGCTAGAGTACCTTTTAACCTTGCATCATCCATCAACTCCCGTAATGTACTGGCTTCGCTAACAAATGTGGTGGCATTATCACTCATCATAATCTCAGGGTAACCCCTCCTGCTACTAAACCTACGGAACGCATGCAAAAATGATTCGCAGGAGAGGTTAGACACCGTCTCTACATGGACCGCTCTAGTAACTGCACAGGTGAATAAGACTACATATAATTTACTTACAATACCCCCCTTCTCTTTTACTGGCAAGGCACCTCTGTAGTCAACCCGCGTTACCTGGTAAGGACTCACTTCCTGAACCTTAAACTCCGGCAATGGAGGGGCCTGTACAGCACGGTATGGTGTACCTTGCAATCTCTTGCAGATGATAAATCCCCTTAAGCTTTCTTTACTACCTGTCTAATCTTGGGGATCCACCATCTTTGCCTTATGTAATTTACAACATAACTAACACCACTATGGTTACACACTTTGTGGCAGTAATTACTAAGGAGAGTGGCTATACGATGTTTATTAGGGATAAGGATAGGGTACTTGGTGCTATCATGTAAAGCTGACAAGTGTAGCCTACCTCTACAGCGTATCATGCCTCCCTCCATATAGAGGCCTAACTGCTTTACTATATTGCTTGCTTGGTGTGCCCTGTCCTTTTGACAAATAGTGGTGTTCCTCAGAGTAAGCTTCTCTGAGCTACCTTAATCATGGCTGACTCTGCTGCTCTTAATTCCGGCACCGTCAAGTATGCCGGTTTTGCCAGATAGTTCCCTTGTGTCTTCTCTCTAAGAGTCCTAATAAACCTAAAGACCCATGCCATTACATGCCATGACATCATATATGAGCCATACCGGTCCCAATTTAATATGGAAGTAGGGGCAACCGGTACCGGCAATGACATGGTTCCATCTTGACTCGTGTTACAACCCCCAGTGGTGTCCCCTCCTATTGAGCCCCCTATTGGGCCATGATCAGGCCATAGCATTTGGTGAGGTAGCCATGTGGGCCCTCCCCACCAAAGCGAAGAAGCAACTAAGGACTTAATAGGCGCCACCTTAGCTTTGGCCATTACTAACCTACTCACCTCATCACCAACCACATAGGCTGGAACAACAATACTAATCGTCACTGTAGGCTAACCTATTCTAAGCCTAGGCTAACCTACTTACATTGATGACGACAGCAACCAAGCAAATTGAAACAAGCAGATCGCGTGCCCCCTGTGAGTTTACAAATGATCAGAGAAAAGGAAATTTACCCTATGTCATATTAGTCTACTTTACAATATTTACTTTACTATATTAAATTTTAACAAATTACAAAGAAAAAGAAAGAAGGATCAAGACTCCTCTGAAGGAGGAACAGCTGCAGCCTTCGGCCTAGTCTTTAGATCTAGCCTATTGCGTTGACTGCTCCTCCTCGGCCCTGTCCTTCTTCTCAAAGAAGGCATGCGCTCTGTTCAGTAGCCTATCTAATACCTTCCGGCTCCCTGGCGCATCTAACCCAGGCTGAGGTCTGCCTGACAGTGTCCACCCTTGCCCCTAGTCTATAGAACTGCTTAACAAAAAAAAAGCAGGGCACTGCACTGGACAGTCCAGCAGAAAATTCCGGACATATGCGCCCCTCAACATTTGTCCACTGGATCGCCCAGCTCTACACAAAGGCAGACAAGTCAGGCCTAATACCCCCCCAATTCTTATCAATATAACAAATGGCCCAGTATCCTGGTCACACGGCACCAACTATATCCTGTTTATTATTCCTAGGGGGTAGAGGAGAAACGGATATAAATTAAATAATTAAACCTGGAAAGATGAATTGGCCTAGGCTATAAAAATGATACCGGGTCGGCGTTTGGCTTACTTGTAAACATGTATGTGTAGGTTATCTGTGATAGTCCCAGTAATATCTATGAAGTACTTCTAGTATTAAAGGAACTTAGCTGTGATGCAAAGAGTGTAGCTTAGGTGATGGACATGTCGGTAAGTGAATATCAGTGAAGTTTTGTTGTTATGTGGCAGCAGATGGCGGTATGTCTTGGCCGGGTGAAGTCTGTCTGAAGTGTGTCTGATATTTCCTTTTATCGTGACAATATAAAATATATTTAAGGGTTCTTTATCGTCCCCCGTGATTAAATAATAAGGGAAAATAAACTAAGATATAATTGGTGCAACCACAGTAATACTTATCCACAAAGATAAATAAAGTAATGCGTATAAACAAAAAGGAACCAGCTGTCGTGAACCCGGGAAATTCAAACTACGGTATATATACCAGCTAGGATTCACGACAGGAGTGAAGCCTGGACGTTGGTGGAGAGACTCTGACCAAGAGTGAGAGAGGTGGAAATGAGTTACTTGAGAAGTGCGTGCGGGGTTTCATGGAGGGATAGACAGACGAATGAGGAAGTAAGAGAGAGGTGCGGTGTGGATGTAGATGTGCTGGAAAGTGTGAAAAGGAACACCTTGAGATGGTTCGGCTATATGGAACGTATAGGAAGCGAGAGAATGACTGAGACTGTGTACGAGAGCGAGGTGGAAGGACAGAGGGAGATATAGACCGAATGAGAGGTGGAAGAATGGAGTTAAGAAGTATATGAGTGAAGGCGGTGCTGGATGGAAGAAGGGGCATCGACTGACTGGGGACAAAGGTGCATGGGGGCATTTCGTTCGTGGCCAACCCTTCGGGGATCACGGCGTCCGGCAGTAGATATAGATAGATAGATAATTAATTATCAGTCCTTGCAGTACCTTAAGGGAGCCCACCTCGCTTTTTTTTCTCTTTCTCTCCCTCTCTCTTTGGCATGTATCCATTCGGCCCCATTCAGCCTACTGTTTTAAGACGTTTACCCCCATCCAGGTGTCAATATTTTTCTGGTGAGCGGTAGCGAGCAGCATATATTTTTTTGTTTTGACAGTAAGCTAAATTTGTACGTTTTTCGATAGAAAAATATCTCTGGCGAAGCCGGATTTCTCCATACAATGCTGGCTCGCTATCGCTCGCCAGGAAGAAATTGACACCTGGATGGGGATAAACGTCTCTAAACAGTTGGCTGAATGGAGCCGAATAGATACAAGCCAGGTAAAGAGAGAAAAGGAGAGAAAGATAAAAAAAAAAAACGGTGACCCCCCTAAACAGATGCGGGTGCTTGCCCGACAGGAAGTAAGTTGGAATATAGAAAAAAAAAAAAAAAAAAAAAAAAAAAAAAAAAAAAAAGTACGCCATGGTTCTCAAACTTACCTTAGGTGAAAGTGAGAGAAAGAAATGTTTGATTTTTTTTTTTTTTTTTTTTGCCTGTTAGTTAAGGGGAGACGGGGGGGTTTTTCTCGATTATTTCATATATTTATTATATTTTTAGTTTCCTCCCTAGACCTCCATGAAACTTTAAAAAAAAAAACATCCATTAGATCCCCCTTCTCCCATGTCCGCCCAACCCTTACTTAATTCAGCGGATGTATGGGACAGGTGTGGGTGGGGGGAGGAATAGCCCTTGTCCCCGTCTCCCCCCCTCTCTCCCCCCCACCCCCTTATGCAATGACAATACGTGTAGGACAACTCACTCTCAGGTTTTGACTTTCACATTTTGTTTGACATGGTGCTTCGATTCTGAATGTTTGCTTTTCTACCCCTTTTCAGTACAATGTGATGCTTGGATTTTTTGTTAATCTTTGTTTTCAACTTTGTTCTTGTGTTTTAGATGGTTTTATTTAGTTCTTTCCATTGGCAGTACATGTAGGCCAACACAGGCTTCTATGGTTCACTGCTTTGTTTTTTACTTGACTTACAGTGTGCTGGCTTAATAATCCAGAAGCGTTTATAGCCTCTGAAGTCCTATTTTAACTAACCAACTCCCCCTTTCCATTAACAATAGTGTAGAACAGCTCAGACTTCTATGTTTCACTGCTTCGCCTTGTGTTCGACATGGTGCTTCGAATCCGAAACTTTAAACTCTTAGTCCAAACCATAGAGTACATATTATGACCTAGAGGCTAAAGCGTGACGTCACACGGTTATTTTGCCGCGCATCCTAGGGATTTGGTGGCAGCTCTTGTATGGTATAACAACCAAAGCACCTCAGTGGCTTGTCCTTATTATAGATAGTCTGTGCGCCGCGCGCGCCTGCCAGCTGACTAATTGCTGCAGTGTTACCAAAGTTAAGGGAATATTCGCAAAACGAGGGAGCAATAGATTAAAGAGGGAACGTTTAAGAGTTAATTAATGTTGGTAAACACACTTGTAAATTATTTAATATAAATTAGATATATACTGTATAAGCAAGATGAAAATATTAAGTATACATATACACTATAAAACATACTCATATATGGTGCAAGCTGTATACCTTCAAGCAACACAACAACACTAAATTGTAATTTTGAATATATATTATTATGTTACATGTTATGTAGATGTTAATTTGTAAAGTAGCACTAAAACTGGACATTTATACTTATGACATCTAGGGATATTTTGTCCCACCATTGACGTTGGCAACTCCCGAATCTCACATCAACAATGGCGGGTGTTGGAGGAGGTCTGCTTGTGCACCTCATGACGACAATTACACAAAGACTGGCCTTTACAGTAACCTCTACTTATGTCTATTTAAGTATGTCATGTCTACAGAGTCTCTGGATAACGTTCAATTGATTATTAATAGCGTTATTAGACAGTGGGCTACAAGGTGGGATTATTACGAATTAATGGGACCAAGGATAGTCAATATAATGTCTTTGTGGGGACCCTTCCCTCCCATTGTCCTTTGTGATCGTGCTGCCATCTCTCGAACGCGCGGATCCCTATTTACAGATTTGTGGCGTCTTCTTTCGTATCTAGGTCATATGTACTCTATGGTCCAAACCAATGTTTTTAGATACCATACACCATTTTTATTCAGCCCCTCCCCTTTCCATTGCCAATACATATACTGTAGAACAGGTTGCACTCCCATTGTTTCACTGCTTCGACTTGCGTTTGACACAGTGCTTCGAATCTGAAACTTGAACACTTTTCAGTACCATGTTATATATTGTATATCCTCCTTTCTGGTGTGCATTGAACGGTTTAACCCCTTCCTTACCGACAACGTCTTTAGTTAGTTTATTCTGGCTACTATTAGACGATTTTATTCAGTTTAAAAAAGGGCCTCCAGCAATTAACAGGCTTTAAATTACCTCACTTAACCATTTATACTACCACAGATACTTCTTAAGCTTCAAATAATTGTCTAAATATAGCTAGAATAAACTTGAAAGGACGCCTCGGTACAGCTGGGGTTAAGGGGGATGGGCTATTTATTTACCTTTTTATTATTGTTTGGTTTTCTCCCCAGACTTCCATCATGCTTCAAAAAACATCCCCTTGACCCCCTTTGGAGATCATTTGCACATTTTTCGGCCACTAGCACAATCAAGCCGTTCGCGGACTTAGAAAGGGCCACCAATTATGTACCCCGAGTGTCTATATATCAATATCTATGTATTTTGATCTTGGTCTATAGTCTATAACTCTATACCTTACCTGCCACCATAACCTGTCTCCAGCTTTCTTAATTTTTAGCTGATGGGAGGGTTTTAGTTTACTATGAAGTTTTAAAAAATACCCCTAAGACCACCCCTACAAAATGAATTTGTACATTTTTCGATAAAACATGTCCCGGCCAAAGGCCGGTTCCTCCTAAATTGCAGGCTCGCTATCGCTCGCCAGAAGAAAAAAAATACCTAAAACTTTTACAAGGAAATGGGCCGAATCTTAAAATTTCAAAACTGATGGGGCTAAGCATAAGGGTAAAAGGAGGTCTGAAATGACTTACATCCCAGACCCCATAGTCTGACCACCACTGTGTATTGTCCCCACCGTATACATGGACAATACGTGTAGGAACAGCTCCGGCCCCGGTGTTCCATTGGTTGGCTCGCTGTTCGAATAGGTTGCTCCTAAATTGCAGGCTTGCTATTGCTCTCCAGGAAAAAATCAACAATTAAATAGAGCAACCTGTTTTAAAATATAATGTAAAACTTGCAAAATATACAAAGCAAACCAGGGACGACACAATATAAAAACAAAAGAACTAATAAAAATCACTACATGGAAATAACGGTTTAGCAAAATAAAATATAAATGTTTGGTTTAGTTACCCAAGCAATTTAAGTTTTCTCTGAACTGTTGTCTTAAGAAAACGAATATTAGATGGTTATCACTCAACGAGCGGCCTAGGCGGTATATTAGACCGTGCCGCCCAGCTTTTTTTTTTACCATAAATGGGGTTGTTTCCGTGCTCTTTTTCATGCATAAACAAGAGCCAGAGCGTAATACAAGTATGTATCCCTGAAAGGGCGTAAATTCAGCTTTCCAATGACACCCGAACCATCCTTCTACGATCACTGGTTGTCTTGCAACGATCGTGCAACCGAAGGGCAAAATCTCTAAAATACGGTCATTTCGTTACATAATTACGTGTGTAGCGAGTGAGAGAGGGTGGAGTAGTGTGGAGTACATGTCAATGGGCCCACGACGGTCGTGGCGAGTGGTCATGAAGCAACCTACGTCCCTCCCACCGCTTGGCTCTCTCTCAGAGCCAATATTGCGCCAAAATTGCACACAGACTTAAGTCGGGCCCCGCCACATAGTCCAGGTTTTTAGATACGGACTTAAGTCGGGCCCCGCTAATTAAGGGTTAAAGGGGGTCACCTGCTTTTTTGTTTTTTTCTCTTTCTCTGGCTTGTATCCATTCTGCTCCATTCGCCTACTGTTTTAAGACGTTTATTCCTGTTATGTCGGGTTGTAATATTTACAACTCGTGATATAGTCTCCTCAAAAATCCAATTATGGACTTATAGACCTTAATATAGCCCGACAGGGTCACACCGAACACGTTCTTAATAGCACATAATAGGTATTCAATTAGGATAATACAGAACTCAATAACAACACACATAGAATGTATAAATGGTATTTTAATTAAGATAACGTTTAGCTTGAGGAGTCATAGATCGTCTCAACATAATCATTTCAATCTCCAACTCGCGAATATAGATTCGTAGTCGGGGATGGTTTCTTGCCTGAATCAGTAATAATATGCAAATAACAGGGTGCATATATATTGAGATTCTTAACAAGATTAAATCATGAACACATGTGGTTATAGGTATCAGTAAATAAAATAGCAACAAAAGTAGAACATGAACATCAGAAATAACACCCTTAATAATAACAATCGATGTGAGTCGAGTGTCTTACGTGAATAAGAAACAAAATAAAGAAAACAAAATACAGTCTGAGTATAGGAGACATGGGGTGAATTGAGAGCGAAAGTAAATACCCAGGTGGGCTGGGTGAGTCACACGGTAGAGGGGCGCACTGCCAGGTAGCCGCGGTATTCTCATGTGATTTTCTACTTAGCTGGGGAGGTCAGGTCATGAACTGGACTGCGGTGGTGGAAATTAAATTCAAAGTTAGTGCAACTAGGTATGTAGTTTTAATAATAATATTTCTCTAAGATTGGTGGCAGAAGGTTAATTAATTAATTGCACAAAAGATTTAGTTCGTAGTCTAAATGGTGTAATTTATAATGAGAATCTTATATTCACGTCAACGATCGTATGTAAGAATAGCGAAACGTGCCGAGGAATTCAGATGTAAAGTTTGCGTATAATTATGAATGAACTATAGAGTAAATCTATTTAATTACACTTGAGAACAAATTATAATTAACTAAACGAAGTTAGGCAACGAATGCTCTGGAAACGCTTGTAATTATTAGCGTGCAAGGAGAATTAACAGAATATTAATTAACAAAAGAACTTGGGTGCATACGACGAAGTTATGCTAAAGAAATACTTATTTCAGTATTCTTAAGAGGTCTGAATGTGTTAACAGAGTCTGTTAATGAACATACACTAGAATACGAGGTGTATGGTAAGTGATGTGGAATTAAGTAACAGAATCTATGCAATGCTAGAATTCCTAAGCACGAAGAATCATAATTACTTACATCAGTAATCAAATGAACGTTAATACTAATTCATAAAGAAATTACAATGGCAGTTAATTAAAGGAAAATAAATGGGGGAACTCGGGAAGCAAATATGTTGATAGAATAACGCTTCTCAACGAGGATACTGAGGTAAATTAATTATGAAAATGAGCGTAGGTTCTAGGTAATCAGTGACGAATTAAGAAGGGGAATTATAACACGAAATACACTTCGACCTCGACTTACAACATACACAACAGAATACATATATTAGGAAAATCTGTGAGTGCGTGGCGACGTGAATTAATTAACACAATTAGATACGTATGCGTAGGACGTTCTAGAGGAGATGAATTAATTATGAGAGCTAGGTCTTGGACACAGATCTAGCAAGGACTTTATATAAGATTCAGAAGGATTAACACAGTACTCAATTAAGGATCTTGGACACAGATCTCAGAATAAATTAGTACAACACGATTCACATATTTTAACCTATACTTCGACAACAATAACACAAAATCAAATCAGACTTCAGGTGGGTAGGGCGTCACTCAAACAGGACTTCACGGGCACTTCAGGTAAGTACACTCTCCGGGCAGGGTAGGGGCAGGCTGGTACAAGCTACAACTGTGGATTAGCTACTCTGTTCCTAGGTAGGTCTAGAATATTATCGTAGTTAGGCTTGCATACCTCTCTACAATTTAATTGAGCTAATGTGCGGTTTTTTCCTTGACTCTCGTTTACAGGTTTTCAAGGTCATATAGAGTAGTGGGGTTTCTGAAAAATGTGAATGTTAGGAGCATTTTTAGGTAAAAGTTGGGAACCAGACTTTTTAGCATATTTCAGGTATGCTGAATTCGATAAACCCGGTTCCCAAGCGAAATTTTGAGTTTTTGACCATCTAATTTGCATAAACAAAATGGCCGCCAAATTGGAAATTTTTGACACTTCATGAACCATTTTCTCCAATATCTCTCTAACTAGGCAAGCAAAAATGACAAATAAAGTGTCTATACTTATGTTTTGAGGGTCAGAGAATGTGGTTAAGGCATCTTTAAAGTGATTAGTGATAAGCCTTCACGTAAATGTGCAAATTAGTGGCTGCAATTATAGAAAAATCAATTTCTCCAATATCTAATGCTAATACTAATACTAATTGTTTCTTTTATTTGCAGACTACAATGGATCCAGTAGTTACTTTGAAGAGGCCTTCACCTGTAGATTACAGCTTGTGCATCTTCTGCCAAACTCACACAGCCAGTGTTATTCCTAGTAATGCAAGTGACCATGGACTCGCAAAAGTCAGGGATGCTGCCAGTACCAGAAGAAAGCTTAGAGACACTAAGAATATCGATGTGATTGACCGTCTTGAGAATGTCTTGGATTCTGCTGAACTTCGGATGTTAGAGCCATCTGCTAGACATACGCTGATCGTGCCAGATGTCCTAGAGAACCTGTATCCTGTCAATATAAATCCTGCCACAAGTGAGCCAGTATTCACAGCCCCTGTTGACAAGGTATGGTTCATGAAACCTGAAGGAGACAGTGATTGTGTAAAACAAGCACAAGCAACGGACATGACTTTTTTCCTGCGACATCAAGATTCTGCCACAAAACCTTCTTGGACAGTATTCAATCAGTCAGTCTCAACAGAGGAACCAGAGCAGACAGCAGTAGGGTATTTGCCCATAATTCTTGCTCCTGCTCACGAGTTAGATACGCTAAATACAGTTGTGAAGACATTGTGTTCGACAGATATAGAGAAGAGACAATCAAGGGTGGTACGAGGACACGACGCACGAAAGCAGATCGACCAATCAGACGAATTGTTGAGGGACGTGATGTGCCTCTTCCAAAAAAATGGACTAACTTTGTGTCGCTCTCTGCTAATAAAGCTGATCTTGCAAATTTCCTGTCTGAGGAACTGTGTTCTCAGGCACCTGATGATAAGGAGATTGTAGTTGCTGGGGGATTCAGAGAAGAAATTGAGGTTAGGTCATCAAAGACAATCACTGATTTGACTCAACTGAGAGCCACACATGAAGAAGCTGACACTAGGTTGGTGTTACATGCTGTGCACAGCCAGTTCAATACAGTTGTTGTGTCATCAAGGGACACTGATGTTCTCGTGCTTTTGGTTTCCCACTTCCCACGTGTACAATGTGAACACCTCTGGATGATGTCTGGTACCACCAAGAAAAGGCGATATATACCCATTGATGCAGTTTTCAACAACCTACAAAGAGATTCAACAACAACTCTTTTACCATTTCATGCATTAACCGGGTGCGACACCACCTCCTACATCGCAAATCACACCAAAAGGTCATCATGGAAAGTCTTCAAACAGCACCATCAATTGCTCATAAACTTGGGAATCGGTGAACTCACAGAGGAGACCATTCGATCTTCAGAAACGTTTGTCTGCAGAATATATGATGTGCACAAAACAGACTCTGTTGATGCAGCAAGGCATATACTGTTCTCAAAGACTGCCAAACCAGAAGCAATGCCACCAACACGTGATGCTCTCCGCTTCCATTTGATGCGAGTACACTATCAAGCAATGATTTGGAGAAATGCTCACTGTGCTGTACCTGAGCTTCCTGCACCCACAGACATGGGATGGAAACATGGCGATTCAGGACTACAACCCATTCTGATGTCATTGAGTCCGATCCCACAAAGTTGCCTGGAAATTATTTCATGTGCCTGCCAGAAACAATGCAGGACGCGTCGGTGCAAATGCCGCAAATCCGGGTTACGATGCACAGCAATGTGTGCATGTCAGCAACAGAGTGATGATCAAACTCCTTGTATTGCATGAATATGGTCTACTCCAATAAATAGTTCAGGTGAGTGACAGATATTGCCCTGTTTTGCCTGCATAAGCATCAAGGAGTATCTTGGGGTAAAGTTGGGAACCATTGATTTTTCTCTAATGACAGCCGCTAATATGTATATTAAAGTCTAGGCTTATTACTGATTCCTTTAAAAATGCCTCAGTGACATTCCCTGACCCTCAAAACATAGGTATAGATGCTTCACTTGTGATATTTGCTTGCCTAGTTAGAGAGATATTGGAGAAAATGGTTCAAGAAGTGTCAAAAATTTCCAATTTGGCGGCCATTTTGTTTATGCAAATTAGACGGTCAAAACTCAAAATTTCGCTTGGGAACCGGGTTTATCGAATTCGGCATGCCTAAATTATGCTAAAAAGTCTGGTTCCCAACTTTTACCCAAAATTGTTCCTTGATTATTATAGAGGGCCTTTTTTAGGAAATCCCACTATACTAATAGGGAAATGGGGAAATGGTTGTGATGAAGTTGTTAGGTTGTGTCGTAGGTATACGTAGTGGCTGTTTACATTGGTACATACAGTATATACTAGGTAGTTTATTAATTACTTAAATGCTAGCTATTTAGTCTAATAATGGAGAAATGAGAAGTGTACGGAATCGTCCATGAGCTAGATTCCTAGACAAACATTGTTATAGCTCGCCTAATAGTTGTTCTTGGTAGAGGTTTATGATATCTCCCGGGCTATCATTATGTGTCCTCCTGTCTAGATCCATTTGTATCTGTAGACTTCGAGCCGTTGATGTTTTATTTGCATAAACATCTCTTCACTGTATTGTACATCCGAGAGCTGAGGAAATGCTGCGCTGTGGTTGGCTGTGAGGGCTGGGGGGGGGGGGGGGGGGGGGGCGTGCGTCACTCGAGCAGGTGGTAAATTGGTTGGGAGAATTTCCCATACCGGTGGCTTGTGGCTGTTGTCGTAGAACACGGGGAAGCAGGGGTCGCTCTTGTATTTGTCCAGGGATCCGAGCATGGGAAAACTGGGGTGGCTCTTCTATTTTTCTTCTTCTCTTCTCCTGTCGCTGTCTTGTCTTTTTAGGGTCTTGGAGTTGCAGACTGGCTATTTTGCAACTGTTTCCTGGATGGCTTGTCTTCAGAACCGTCATTTCAATTCCCATCCAGGTATCGATTTCTTCATGGCGAGCGATAGCGAGCCAGCATTGCATGGAGAAATCTGGCTTCGCCGGAGACATTTTTCTATCGAAAAATTTAATAATTTAGCCTGCTGCCAAAAACATTAGTAAAATATGCTGGCTCGCTCCCATTCACCAGGAAGAAAAATTACACCTGAATGGGAATAAACGTCTTAAAACAGTAGGCTGAATGGGGCCGAATGGGTACAACCCAGAGGGAGAGAGAGGAAGAGAGAGAACAAAAAAATTAGGTGGGCCCCCTTAATTAATCTAGATTTGTATAGGCCCCAAACAATTTATATCTGCTGACCCCTGGCAACCCCCGTGCCTCAAGGGAAAAGAGTTTTATTTGAGATTTTTTTTTTTTTCAATTTCAAAACTTTTATTGACATGAACATTTTACATATTTTTACAATACTTAACAATAATTAACTCCAAACAGTCCATGGCTACTTATTATTGTAATTTATTGGTTGAATTGCCTGGTTTACTCAACGTGATATTATTACAGAGGGCAAAAGCAACAAGTCTTACTTGATCATATGTGCGGGTGCCCAACCCCGAAAGGGGTTGAAATAGGGGAGCTATCCCCCCGCCAAAGGCGGCTTTCTAGGGCCTTTCCTAGCTGATGCTAAGAGGATTGGGTTCTAGTCATATGGTGATGGGCTGGTCTATCAGAGTGAGAACTGAGCGATCTCTGCCATACCCATAGCTTACTCTGACTGTTCCTTTTACTTATATGTTTTCTAGATCTCAAGTGACGGCGTCTTTTCTGTGGATTGACCTCCCAATCTACCAAGATTGGAAGCCAAAGCGTCACATTTTTCCTTTGCCCCTCAACATTCTCTTCATAATTGCTGAGGGGCACAGGGTCCTGGATGGGGCTTTGGTTACCCGGGCGTTTCCGCACTCTCCTCAGCTCCCCGCCATGGAGTGGCTTCGGTCACCCAGGCTTTATTGTGGTCGGCAGGGAGGGTTCTGTGGGGGCGCTCGGTTATGGCCTTGGCCTTGCTCGGGGCCTTGGGGCTGTTCGGCCAGGCAGCTTGGGGAACAACAACAACAACAACAACTTGATCATATAGGACACGTTTCGAAATTATTGCAGATTTACACATGCGCGAGATATTTCAATTTCTGCATTATATACGTCATCAAACAAGATGGTCTATTATTGTGACATACAGGGTGTCATGCGAGTTATGACGAATACTTTCAGGAATGTAACATGCAATTCTAAGGAAAAACAAATCTATATACATATTCTATATTCTGCGTCAGTGTTTGGTAATCAGTCATTTAATTTTGAGGGTTAGTGAATGAGAAGGTGGTGTTTGGAGGGAGGGAGGGGCTACGTTGGTGCCGCTCTGAGGACATTTATACTATTATTTCGTTATGCCATGATATCTTTGAAAAAGGGATAATTTATAAGCTGCTGCTGTATGTATTGGTCAATTAGGATAATATAAGCTATAGTTTTGTAGTAGATTTTGGTTATCATGTATTTTGTAAAAGCATTCGAAAATTACCTATATCTAAGGTTAGTGGTATCACGATTCATGGAAAATTAACATATACAACTTGAAAACGAACTCAAAAGTTACTGTTTAAATTAATATAACGAACTCGTTAAAATTAAAAACTATCGAAACGTCAACATACTAAACAAAATCTATATGTGGAAAAATGCTTTTAAATTTATCGAAAGCTAAGCTTTGAAAATAACAAACTTATAATATCCACATATCTGTACACCACTACACAAGACAATAGGTTAGTTTCTAATCTAAAATTACCTACAGGCTACAGTATATCTATTTGATAAAGAAATAATGTATCTATGCCAAAATGACGTTTTCTGTGGTAACACCGAATCCTTAAACTTAACACATGACACCTCCCTTCCTTCCCTTCTCTCTCTCTCTCTCTCTCTCTCTCTCTCTCTCTCTCTCTCTCTCTCTCTCTCTCTCTCGATCTGGTGAAGATTGGATTAATATGAATTAATCAGTAGGTATGTGTAATTTCCCCTTCAAACTATAATACAATTCTATACATCCTTGTGGGCATTTCCTGACCCGTAAGATTATACTTCATACTATTTTCCGGTACGGCTTTTTAGCCGGAGGGAACGGAGGGTGGAGAGAGAGCCTTCTACTTAACTGTCCTATTATATCTACTATAAACTGTCCCTGTCTAGTAGCATCTAGTAGGGACCGCAAGGTCTGTGACGTCTGAGTATCTCTCTCTCTCTCTCGCACACACTGGCGAAATATGCTCAGACCACTCCGAACATTGGCTTCTCCTTCCAGTCATAATTTTAATTCATTAACCCTCATGACCCGGGCTGCCTTTCCAAAGGACGGAGGTCGTATCCGGGCGATCTGGCCGAAAAACGTCTAGGCCTAGGCTACCGTATCATTGTTATTTTAACTGCTAGAAATTTCCCACGCATCTATAAACGTAGTGCGGTTTCCAATCTGTAGACTGGCGTTGAGTAGAACTCTGTAAGTCAACTGGTTCAGTTGTGATGACGATTCCAGTGGAGCGAATTTTTCTGCGATGTTGACAATATCGGAGCTTTTCAGACACTAATTTCATCTGACGTCACAACAATAACATTGATCCGACGTCTCCTTATTGTTTTTGGAGGTGCGGTGACGCAACGATCAGCTTTGTTTACATGCGTCGGACGCACGGCGTTCAGACCAAGCTGAATAGGCTTTCAAGCTTACAGATTTTAACAGGACACCCGGGTTCCTGCCCATCTGCCGCGGTGTCATTTTAACATGCTGCCCGGGCCAGGAGGGTTAAGGGGATATATCCGTATGCTAATTAAATCCAGTAATTAAAAGTCAACAAGTGCTGGGGGCCATTAGTATTCTTGTGATGAGAGAGAGAGAGAGAGAGAGAGAGAGAGAGAGAGAGAGAGAGAGAGAGAGAGAGAGAGAGAGAGAGAAAAAGTGTTTGTGTGTGATTGTATTTTTCCTTTTTTCATATTAGTCTCAAGTTAAGTGGTCACATAATTAATCTAGACATCTATCTATATTACCGGATGCCTTGAGGACAACACCACGAATTAATCGTCTAATATTACTAATCTAAGCTAATCTAACCCAATAACCTATACTAATCTATCGTAAAAAGAAACTTATGTAACCTAACGATGTCCTAATCTAACGCAGTACCTATCCTAATGTATCCTAAAAAAATAAAAAAATAATATAACCTAATTCCATCCAAGCTAATCTAACTGACTGTCCTCCAGGGATTCGAACCCCTAGCTTGTCACCTTTCACTATGCCTCCTACCTACCACCCACCCACAGACCTTTAAGAGGAAGGTAGTCGCTTTTTATAAACCCCCTTCTCCCTCATGTTTAGTGTATTAGTTTTTAGATTTTAAGACGTTCGTTCCGTTAGTTTGGCGATTTTGAGACCTTTCGCCCCATTTTTTTTAAATATTAAGACCTTTCGTACCATTTAGATTTCGAATTTTTCCTGGCGAGCGATAGCGAACCTGCAATTTTAAAATAAATCTCTACCGAAAAATTTACAAATCTATCTTGAAAGGGGTCTAGTTTTTTTGTTTTAAGCTTGATGGTGATCTAGCGAGGAAACTAGAAAATCAAGTTAATAAACAAATATATAGGCCAAAAATCAAGCACTTAACCCTTAGAGTATCAGCGATGTGTGTTATATTTTATTCTAGCTATATTTATACGATATTATGCAGCATAGGAAGGATCTATGGTAGTCAAAAAGGTTGGTTGATATAGTTTGAAGCCTGTTAATTGCTGGAGGCCCTTTTAAAACTGAATAAAATCGTCTAATAGTAGCCAGAATAAAGTAAAAAGGAGTTCCCTGATACTGAACGGGTTAAGGGGGTAGTGGTTATTTTGTGGTTTATGTATTTATTTATTTATTCCTCACTAGACTTCCATCAATCTTAAAAAATAGAAAACAAACCTAGACCCCCCTTCAAATTATATTTGTACATTTTTCAATGTATTTGTACAGTACATAAAGGTGAGATGGGCGTATTTATTTGTTTATTTATTGATCTTTATAATATTTGTTTGTTTCCTCCCTAGCCATCCATCAAGCTTTAAAACAAATACCCCCTAGACCCCCTTTTGAAATAAATTTGTACATTTTTGGTAGAACAAATTGCCGGTTTCCTCCTAGAATTACAGGCTCGCTATCGCTCGCCAGGAAAAAAAGGACACCTAAATGGGACGAAAGGTCTATATATTAAAGTAAAACATTTATCGAAAGGTCTTATAATCGCCAAACTAATGGGTCGAACTTCAGATCTGAAAACTAATGGGACTAAACATGAGGGAGAAGGGGGGGGGGGGGGGGGGCAGAAAAACTACCCATCTCCCCTTAAAGGTGATTTATAGCGAATTGCATCAGTAAAAAAGAGAATTGAAAATGTAAAATATGTGAGCCAGTAAAACTAAAAACTTATTCAAGGCAGCGAACACAGTTACTGTATACAATATTGAGAGAGAGAGAGAGAGAGAGAGAGAGAGAGAGAGAGAGAGAGAGAGAGATAAGAGAGTGTGTGAGTGAGTAAGATATATAGACAGATAGATATATAGGTAGATAATGAGAGAGAGAGAGAGAGATAAGAGAAGAGAGTGTGTGAGTGAGTGATATAATTATATAGACAGATAGATAAAGAGAGAGAGAGAGAGAGAGAGGAAGGAATGATCTCCCTGACACCGCTGTTCACTGTATTATGAAACGAGGGACTGCAGGTCAGGTGTTGAGAGAGAGAGAGAGAGAGATATAAGAGAGTGTGTGAGTGAGCAAGATATATAGACAGATAGATATATAGGTAGATAATTAGAGAGAGAGAGAGATAAGAGAAGAGAGTGCGTGAGTGAGTGATATATATAGACAGATAGATAAAGAGAGAGAGAGAGAGAGAGAGAGAGAGAGGAAGGAATGATCCCCCTGTTCAATGTATTATGAAACGAGGGACTGCAGGTCAGGTGTTGAGAGAGAGAGAGAGAGAGAGAGAGAGAGAGAGAGGTAGGTAGATACATAGAGAGAGAGAGATTTGTTTTATGTTTATATTCCTTTTCTTTAACTTGTCTTTTGTCTTGTTTTGCTTTGTAAATGTTGTGTTCCTCTAACCCTTTTTCTCTGTCCACTTCCTGTTTCTATTTCCGTTGGCTTAGTCGGTTTGTTTCTTTTATATCTTGTTTTATTCCCTTTGCTATCTATTTCTATCTCTCTATATATCTAACTGTCTGTCTATCTATCCATACCTCTCTCTCGCTCGTTCTCTCTCTCGCTCGTTCTCTCTCTCGCTCGTTCTCTCTTTCTTTCTTCATCTTTGCTATCCTTACCTTCAACTTTCTCTTAGGGTTGCTATCTCTACTAGGATTAAGTCCTGGCCACCTCGCAGGGATCGTAAGATCTGTGTGGCCAGTGTATTTATGTAAATCTATGTAAATCCCCCCCCCCAAAAAAAACAAAATCCACTGTCCCCTTAACACCTTGAAGCTCTGGTTCGTTTTTAGCAGACTAATTTGGCTATCATTAGACGATGTTATTCAGCTTAGGAAGGATCTGTGAGTAATATAAAGGTAAAGACTATCTCAATCAACCCTCATACTTGCATATACCCTTCCTAATCTGAATAAAATCGTCTAATATAAACCAGAAAACAGAAAAGAAATGCGTATTGGATCTTGAAAGGGTTAATTAATATAATCTGTGGGGGCATTGTCTCACGTGGGTTATGTTTATTCTTTACTTCAAGTCGGATCTATAATTTTAGTAAACTTTGAATAATAAGAAAGTCTGGCGATATAATATACCATTTTACAGCTCGAATTGACGTTTTTTCAGAGTTTTCCGGCATTGAGTTTGACAATTTGACATATTGCATATGTGTTCGACAAGATACCCTTTTAAATCGACTGATACAATCTTTAAAAGGCAATGTATTGGTCCAATATAGACATATAGCAATAGATCGACATTTTGCATAATTAAATTACATTTCATGATAATTCGACTTTTTGCATCCAGATAGACCTATCAATATCCTACATCGACATATTACTTTTTAAAACCGTTAATGCAGGCCAACAAATGACAATCAAGCATCTAAATTAACATTTTGAATATTTTGAAATTACGTTTTTCATATATTTTCGACAATGGTTCACGCTCATCACCTATATAAGATCTATATAAGAACCAATAAACAGATTGTACAAGCTGACATGTTATTTAACTTTACATTATATGTCTATATTATATTTATAATGTGTTAAAATTCTTATAACAAAGGCTTATAACTATGCATAAAAGGTATATAAACAAATGTTATCATGGTGTTCTTTATTGTTTAGCCTACAGTTTGAGTCATCCCAAATGTCTTATCGACCCTCACATTTATGGAGGTAGCCAATGGACCCCCTATAGCGGGCCACTACATCCTCCTGGGTAACAGATTGTACACTCATCTCTGTTACCTGCTGGAGGTGATGTTCCCTCCAAGCCTTCATGCTATAACTTTCATCACCGGCTGCCCTTTCATTATCTACACGTTGATGAATTACACTTAACCTTTGTTTTACCTCGCATTTTACATTTGAGAAACCATTATATATACCATTTTGCAGCTCAAATTGACGTTTTTTCAGAGTTTTCCAGCATTGAGTTTCACAATTTGACATATTGCATATGTGTTCGACAAGATACTATATTAAATCGACTGATACAATCTCTAAAAGGCAATGTATTGGTCCAATATAGACATATAGCAATAGATCGACATTTTGCATAATGAAATGACATTTCATGATAATTTCGACTTGTTGCATCCAGATAGACCTATCAATATCCTACATAGACATATTACTTTTTAAAACTGTCAACGCAGGCCAACAAATGACAATCAAGCATCTGAATTAACATTTTGAATATTTTGAAATTACTTTTTTCATATATTTTCGACAATGGTTCACGCTCATCACCATCGTCTATATAAGAACCAATAAACAGATTGTATATACAAGCTGACATGTTATTTAACTTTACTGCATATTTCTATTTTATATAAAGTGTTAAAATACTTATAGTAAAGGATTATAATAACAAGTATATACACAAATGTTTTCATGGTTGGCCTTCATGCTATAACCTTCCTCACAGGCTGCCCTCTCATTATCCACAAGTTGATGAATAAGATTTAACCTTTGTTTTACCTCGCATTTTACATTTGAGAAACCATTGTCTATAGGGTTAAGTAAAGGACTATAAGGAGGGAGCTTCTGGACAGGGCAGTGCTCAACATAGTTCAGGTTGTTGTGTACTCTAGCATTATATCCAGGATTAGGATCACCCTTTCCTCATCTTTTTATATAATCGGTTTCGAAATTTAGTGCTTCATTAAGTGTTTTATAATAATATATATAATTTATAACCTACTTTTGAATAATAAAGTGGTATTATGCCTGTAATGTAGCCTACAATTAAGTCATTCAATTTCAAATGTAGCATTGTCAAATTTGGTGTAAATTCTATTTGCAAATGTCGAAATGTACACACAAAATATCCATTTGGTGGGTTAAAACTGACGAATTTGATAGCTGCGTGACTATCCTGACTTCACTCTGTCGGAGTCAGGCTTCGAAATGACCAAATTTGTGGGATTTGCCGCTGTCAACTGCATTACGTCGAAACAAATGATTCATTTTCATTTCAAAAATTATATTTTGCCTCTTGTTAGCTAAGATTGTCGAAACCCAATTGAAATTTGTCGAATAAATATGATTAACATTCAAACTAGCAGCTGTAGTGTCATTTCATACTGAGAAATGGCATTTTCGAGCTGCAAAATGTATATTCTTTTTCTGCACTGCCTTCCCACTCCCCGATTGATTAACCCCTTCTGTACCGGCGACACCCTTTTTCAACTTTATTCTGGCTACTATTAAACGATTTTATTCAGTTTACAGAGGGCCGCCAGCAATTAACAGGCTTCGAACTATCTCACTTAGCCCATTTCACTACCTCACAGTCTTCATAAACGGCACAACATCGTCTATATATAGCAAGAATACAGTTATAAAGACGTCGCCGGTACAGAAGGGTTAACTCCTTCTGTACTGCAACGTCTTTTTAATAGCATTCTAGTTAAATTTAGACTATTTTGTGCAAGTCAAAAAGGATCTGTTATAGTAATAATGGTTAAGTGAGATAGTTCGAAGGCTGTTCATTGTTGAAGGCCCTTTATAAATTGAATAACATCGTTTAATAGTAACCAGAAAATAATAAAAAAGACATCACCGGTACAGTAGGGGTTTCAATAATCATGGAGGGCATTGTGTCCTATAATTTGTGGAGTCTTTATTTCAATTCTGCCCTATACTTTTCGAGAATTTTGAAACATTCTTTCTTTCCACATTTCTCCTCGCCATTTTATTTTGTAATGTTTGTTTATGATTTTTAATACGTTTTATGCGTTTTTCCACAAAATATCTATATAATTTGTTCTTGTACTCGTTTAGATATTTACTTATTATGTATGTCATGTGTGATTTAAAATTATGTAGCGTTATGTAGTGTTACTCGTGATATATATACAGTATATATATATATATATATATATATATATATATATATATATATATATATATATTATATACTGTATATAAATATGCATATTGAATCACTGTCAATAACTTCATTAGGGAGCTTATTCCACTCACTAATAATACTGTGGGTGAAGAAATGTTTAGTTATGTCAAGGTTCGCTTTCCTGCCTGTTAGTTTTAATTTGTTTCCTCTTGTGAAACCTTCTTTGGCTATCTTAAATATATTATTAGAATTTACGTTACTAAATCCTTTTAGTATCTTAAAACACTCTATCAGCTTCCCCCTCATTCTCCGTTTCTTAAGCGAAAACGGATAGAGTTCTCTTAATCTCTCATTGTGTGGTTTATTTCTAAGGGAAGGGATTAACTTCGTTGCTCTTCGCTGAACGGATTCGAGTTTCTCTATGTTTTTGTATTAAGTAGGGAGACCAAAACTGCACAGCATACTCCAGATGTGGCCTCACAATACTTTTATATAGTGGTACAACTATGTCTTTACTATGACAATGAAAATTTATTTTAATGAAACCTAGTGCTCTATTTGCTTTGTTAGATGCTGAGGTGCATTGGCTTGTAGATTTTAGATGTTCACTGATAAGCACTCCTAGGGCTTTTATCTGTGATACGCTTTTTATCTTTTCTCCATTCATGTGGTATTCGTATTTGTTGTTTTGGGAGAGAGAGAGAGAGAGAGAGAGAGAGAGAGAGAGAGAGAGAGAGAGAGAGAGAGCAAAGGAGGGAGGACTAAAAGAAAGTGTAAGAGAGGGAGAGAGCCAGCTAAAGGGAGTCAGACCAATACAAGAGAGTGAGATAGGGGTGGCTAACTGGGAGAGAGAGAGCGAGAGAAAGAGAGTTAAAGAGATCATGAGAGAGATAGTTGGAGAACGAGTGAAATTGTCTGAAATCAAGAGAAAGCAAGCAGGGGGACTGAATTAATGAAAGTGTTCCATATTATAGTGAGAGAAAGTGAGTGTCTGATGTAAAGATAATGCTACAGCGTGATACTAAATTAGAGAGAGAGAGAGAATGTACAGTATGTGTGTGTGTTTTTCCTGATGTTTGCGAAAAATTTAAAATACATAAGACGTTTTTAGGCTTCCTTTTCCTGCTTACCTTTCTACTATATATACTGTATACATCTATCTATCTATCTATCTATCTATCTCTCTCTCTCTCTCTATATATATATATATATATATATATATCAGAAATCAGCTGCCTAACATATTCTACATTCAGTCTAGTTGCCGATACCAGTGGAACTATGTCACAAAATATTATGAACAAAAATTGCTGATAGAAAATTGGCAAAAAAAATGCCACTTCCATGAGGTTCTAAGCTTGCCATCCATAGTAATATCAGTCTGCTCCATGCATTTGTTGAGGGAGGGTGTGTGTCCAAACAAGAGGTCTTTTAGAAACTGAAATACACCGAAAACAGTGCTAATTCAACTTTTTGTTTTTTGTGACTGCTATATGCCAGGTACGAATGTGGGGTTTGTATCATGTAATAGGTCATAACTTATACTGTTTTCTAAACACAAAATAACAGATTATTTCATTGAGTTATTGCAAACATAATATGCGAAGATGGCAGGGAGATAGACAGCAGATATACGCTTGGTGAGTGGCCGCCAGCTACCGAAAAATGTACAAATTTATCTTGAAGGGGGGTCTTGGGGGTAGTTTTCTAAGCTTAATGGAGGTCTAGGGGGGAAGCTAAAGGAGGAAACTACAGGCAGCCTTACCTTTTGTCTCCTTAACTCTCAGTTGGGGGGAGGGATAGACTGTGGCGCCGGGTGGTTATATTTGCCGAAAATTACATTCATTCTATGCTCTTTTTCATGCATAAGCAAGAGCCAGAGCGTAATACAATTATATATCCGTGAAAGGGCAATGATAGAGATTTTCAATGACACCTGAATCATCCTTGTACGACATCGGGTTATCTTGCAACGATCGTGCAACCGAAGGGGAAAATCGCCGAAAATGAGGTATTTTCGCTGTATTTTCGAGTGTCAGGTGTGTAGGAGGCGAGAGAGGTATGTGTTAAACTGTTAAACCCCAGTACATGCTGGGCCACCGTGGCAGCCAGACCAAGCACGCCTGTCGTCCCTGCAAAGCCCAGTCTCTCTCTCATTGCTTATAATAGCCTCAAAATGGCGCCCGTCATATGACCGCGGGATAGGCCAATTATCTCTCTCCCGTCATATGACGGTCGCTGTCAGCGGAGGGTTATGGGCAGATTTCTTCTTTTTTTTTTTATTTATTTTTATTTTTATATATAATTATCTTTTCTGTTTTTTCCCTAGACCTCCATCAAGCTTGAAAAGATCCCCCATAGACCCCCATTTGAGATAAATTTGAGCATTTTTCACTAGAATAATACCCTGGCCGAAGGCCGATTCCTTCAAATAATTGCAGGCTCGTTTACGCTCGCCAGGAAAATATTGACACCTAAATGTCACAATAAGTCTTAAAATCGCCAAACTCATGGGGCGAATGTCTTAATCTCAAAACTAATGGGCTAAGCATGAGTGAGAAGAGGGTTCACAAATCCCCCCATTAAGCAAGCGAATTATTGTTTTTGACCCTACCTCCTTTTCTCCCTGCCTCATGTGTCCGGGAAAGAAAAAAAAAAACAATCATTCGCCTCCCGTCCCAAGTTTTTTCTTTTCAATTTTTGTTCGGAAATTAGATGCATTAGTGGGCCTGCAGCTGCCCCTCTCTCTCTCTCTTGCATCAAACCCGCAACTGACTGCGTTTGTAAATTAATAACTTTATTTTATCCCCCCTCAGTTACTAACCCATCTGTCCCCTACTAACTTCCTAATCCTGCCACGGACATTAGTTTCAGGGCAGTAGTTCCCTTTCCATTGTTCTCTTACCCACTCTGAACCACTGTTTGGACACTTGATCCTCAGTGTTTTGGAGGACAAGCAGCCTAGAAGGATCACTAGATACCTTGTGATACCTTGTGATGAGTTCGCCACACTTCTAGCGGCACCGAGGAGCGCGCCGCCCCTCGTTCTGGGTGGTGATTTGGCGCAGCAGACTGTTTGAAGCGACAGCTCGCTCCCTTGCGAAGATGGGCTCGTCTGGCACTTTTTGTAGTTCGACTTTGAGGACTCTCTTGAAGTTGTCTAACGAGACGTCCCTCATGTCTCTTACTCGCCGTGGGAGTTTGTTGAAGAGACGTGGGCATCTGTGTGATAACCAGCCCTCTCGCAGAGAGCCCATAGCACCCCTGTTATTCATCCGGGGGATATCGCATTCCCAGCCTCTCCTTTCACTGAATTTCATGACTATCGGAGTATGTAGGTTTGGTACTAAACCCTCTGCGATTTTCCACGTGTATATTATTAGGTAACGTTCTCTTCTACGTTCCAGCGAGTACAGTTTCAGTGCTCTTAAACGCTCCCAATAGTGTAGCTGTTTTACCGAACTTATATGGGAAGTGAAATTTCTTTATACACTCTCTAAGTCATTTATTTCACTGCTGTTGCTTGATTTCCTGTGTACTCTGCTATGACTGGGGTTTAAATATATCAGGGCTCTTATTCATTGGACTAGTAATGGCATAAATGCTACAACGGAAAGCGCTAGATCCAACCTCTGATGTATATTCCCAGTGAACAAAGAACACAAATACTCTACAGAGCTCTATATGCAATAATAGGCTATCAAACTCTCAATAAATGTGCGTCTACTCTAGGCTTAATGTTATGTGAAAACAGCCTATTACTACCTATAACCGAAGGTGCTTGGTTATGGTATGCAAAGTAAGGTGGTAAGAGAAGTTACAGCTTACGTTACTTTAATCAATAAATGTCAGGCACTCCTGCATGAAAGAAAGTGCACTAAAGTCCTTCAACACTAACAAGGAATCTTCTTTAAATGTTAGATGCTATAAAGATGCTCGTATCGGAAATGGAACCCAAAAAGGCAGGCAGCGGAACAATGCTCGTGCAGGCTATGCACACAAAAAGGCAGAATATATAATGCCGTCGGAGCCAAGAATATTCTAAACACTACAACAATAATAATAATCGCCACGACAATGCAGTATTCCTATCAACAAAAAGAGCCTAAGTCGTTTGTGTCTCAATACATCAAACTAGGCTGCGAAATGCTTGTGTAATCATAAACGGGTATACATAAAAAGAGTACTTGGTTTAATATACTTAATGTCTACTATGATTGATAAAGTCTAGCTAGAGTCAATGATACGAGATACTGGTGCGCATGGCATGCCGCATAGCCTAGTGCAAATCTCAAGTCTGTGCGTCAAATATTACGTTATAGGGAAGGGTAGCTCTCTTGAGAAACCTTAATACCGAAGTATTAAGCATTCTCCTGGCGTACCTCAAAGACAAACAACGAGCTTAGAACAGTGCAGAATGGTATAGGCAAAAAGCCCTCATTCATGCATGCTCTACTCTCAATGGCACACAGACTAGAATTTACTCAATCAACTCCAGTTCTCAGGTATGTTGTGCAGCTTTTTCCTAAAGCCAGCACTCATAGGAAATAATACCTTATAATATCAGACTCCTAGTCTAGCATTATCTAAGCCAGCAGAACACTAATAATTATAGGAAGCGGCAATATGAAAGCCAACCAATGCTTCATGATCCACTTATCTTAACAATTAACATACATGGGTTATATCAGACCTTAACGCACAATACAACTGGCCAGCATTAAGCTGATTTTGCTGAGTTAACCAGAGGGGGTATAATATTAATAAAAAGGTGGTGAAAGATATGAAAAAGAGAGAGGTAGGCAGAGGAAAAGATTCTCAGGTGCGGAGCGGGGGACAGATAGCAAGGGAAAAAGATGGATGCGTTCTAGAAACCAGATCTGAGGGAGAGAGTGGCGAGGAACTGTATATATACTCGCACTAGCTCGAGGCGCGTGGGAAA
>CM064572.1:36793812-36806312 GCA_032716605.1 Paralithodes platypus
TTGTTTATTTCGGCTGCACTATAGGGGCAAGCCTAGCTTTTTCTTCTATACCAAACGCTCAACTCCTGCTTTACGACCCAATACGCTGGGCTACAACCACGAGCCAACAAGCACCAAGCGCAAAATACTATTCAAACTAAAGCAGGAGGCTACCCGTGTGTCAATCTACCCAGGATCATATACCCTTGAACGACCATCTGCAACCACGTTGTCACAACCGGCAATATGGCGTATGTCCAGGTTATATACCAATAACCTTAGTGACCACCTGGTCAGCCTCATATTCCGATTGTGAAACTGGTCCAAGAACTTGAGAGGGTGATGATCTGGGTAAACTACAACGACCGGACCATAGGCTGGAACACAGACCTCGAAATGCCTCAGAGCAAGTACAACCGCCAGCAGCTCCTCCTTGACAACAGAGCAGCTCCCCTGGGCCGAATTGTACTTCTCCGAGCAGAAACTAACAGGATGCTCCAGCCCATCAACGTCCTTTTCCGCAAGGACGGCACCAGCCCCCACACCACTAGCCTCCGTTGCTAGTTGGAAAGGTAGGCTAAAGTCAGGGGCCCTGAGGATCGGGTGAGTGCAGAACAGGTGTTTTACTTCTCTAAACACCTTCTCACACTCAGGCGCCCATTTGAACTTCTTATCCTTCCAGTTATCCTCCACCTGAGCTTGACTGTCCCGTTCTCCTTCTCCACCTTGACTGCTAAACGTCATCACAGGCACAGTGAAAGGCTCAGGGGGGTGCCTCCCATACTCCTTCATGGGATTAACATGACATAACTGATTGCGCCTCCGTCTGTCTGGAGTGGCTACCAAGTAATCCAGGTCTGATAGCTCCTCCACCACCCTATAAGGACCAGCGTACTTCGCGGATAAGGGGTGACCTACAAGGGGCAGTAGAATCAACACCTCCTGACCCACGTGAAACTCCCTGAGTTCAACCTTGAGGTCGTACCTGTCCTTCCTGAGGGCCTGAGAGCTAGTCAAATTACGGCCAGCCAACTCCAGACTGCGCAACATCCGTTCTCGACTGTTGAGGACACACTTGAGCATAGAACAAGGTTTTTCTGCTCCCTCCCATACTTCTTCAACCATATGGAGAGGCCCTCTGGTGTCCAAAGACGAGCTCATTAGGGCTGAATCCCAAACTCTCCCCAGGTACCTCCCACACAGCAAACAAAACACATGGCAGGCCAAGATCCCAATCCCTCCCACTCTCAAAGCAACAACAACGAAGCACAGATTTCAAGGCTGAGTTCCATCGCTCGAACACACCCTGGCTCTCCGGATGATACGCAGATGACACAACCCCAACAATCCCATGCTGCGGCATTGCTTGGACAAAGAGGCTAGAAGTGAAGTTGGGTCCCTGGACTGACTGAAGCCCCTGCGGGTAACCATACCGGGAAAAATACACTAGCAAGCTTCGGACCACCGTCTTCGCCGACCCATTTCTCATAGGGTACGCGTCAGGGTACCTTGTTGCTACATCTCCCGACTGTGCATCACTGTCCTCCTTCAACTCTTTCGTCTTTTTAAGCCCATCCTCTGCCCCTTCAGGAACAGTTACTGGTTCTTCTCCAGACTCGAAATGTGGTCCTAATACCGAGTCCCCGAGAAGGTCCGTTGATACTAAACTCTCAACCGCATCAACTTCCAACCCCTTCTCGGTACCCTTCCTCCGCTGATCTAAAGATTGTTGACCAGAATGTGACTCCCTGGATGCAGAATCTCCGGTGACAACACACTCCATAGGCTGCCCCGGACACTTCCCAACCCACTCCTGCTCCTCCCTACTCACGTCGGCCGGCTTCTCGACAACGACTAAGGGTGGAGCCTCAGAAATAGGCCCCGCAAAGTCGTTGCCAAGAAGGAGGTCGACGCCCCCAACAGGTAACTTCTCCACAATTCCTACATCCAGGTCACGAGTCACACCATCAACTTCCACCTTCATTCTTAGAAGCGGGTATGACCTTGTCGCATTAACTCCCTGAACCACAACCACCCGCGCCGTATTGACAGGTTTACCAGTGAAATTTCTCAACAGTGTTTGCGATGCCCCAGTGTCACGCAAAATTCTCACCTCATGTCTTCTACCCCCCCACTCCACACAACCGAGTCCCCTGTGGTCACTAAAGGCATCACGGACAGGGAATAAGCCTTCCGGATCCTTCTGCACTGGCAGTGTATTTACCTCGGAAGAAATGCCTCTAACAAACTCCGATGTCCTCTTGAACACTCCAATGCCGTGAGCAAAAGACACGGCTGCCGGAGGAGGTCGACTAGGGCACTCATTTGCCTTATGACCCTCCTGGTGGCACCTAAAACACATAAATTTCGGTTTCGGCTTATACTGTGATGTAAAAGGCCCCTGACTTTTCACATACGGTGTGGTGGTAGGTTTGGCTTCAGTTTTAGTTTCATTGCTCTTTGGTTTAAATGTGTTATTGCTACGGGGAGGGGGAGGATAACGGTCCCTAGCACTTGCATCGTACTTCTGTGAGGACCCGCAACCCCGAATCAACGACAGCCGTAGATCAGCCATTTCTGCTGCTTCTACTAGAGTTCTTGGGTTTTTCTCCTTTAAGTTCAAAGTTAGATCACCGCCCGTGCTCTTAAAGAACTGCTCCAACATCATTAACTGCTTAACTCCATCAAACGTTGTTACCTTCTCAGAACGGAGCCAGTTCCTCATAGCATCGGACAAGTCCCGGGCGTGTTCCAAAAAGGTGCTATCTCTTCCCTTAGTTACACCCCGGAACTTCAAACGGTACGTTTCTGGTTGCAGTTCGTAAGCCCTCAGGACAGCCTCCTTGAGATCCTCGTACACAATACATAACTCCAAAGGTAACGCATCGTAGGCTTTAAGACCCTTGCCTATTAATCTAGAGGATACAAGTGCTGCCCATTTATTCTCTGGCCACTGGTGTTCCTGGCACTTCTTCTCAAAGCGTGTGAAAAATTCTGTTACACCACTCTCATCAAACACCGGAACCAGTTTCAATAAGTGCGAGAGATTGATCATGAGCACGGTTACCAGCCCCAAGTCGCTGTCCCGTTGTCTCTACTTGCGACTTCTCTACGTCCCTGTCGGCATAGTACTTAGTCGACTCAGCTTGGAATTTTGCTAGCTCTATTTGCTGCTCACCTGCCCTTTGTTGCTGTTGACTTTTTCTCTCTTCTATCTTGGTTAATTCTATTTGCTGCTGAAGCTGAAGCTCACATGCCCTTTGTTGCTGTTGAATCTTAGCTAATTCGAGCTGATACAATAATTCTGGAGTTAACCCTGGAGGAGGTGAAGGTGCTACAATATTTGAAATTACCGGTGGTCCCCCCAGGGGCAACCCCCCCTGCCAGTCACCACCCAACTGTGGAAGCGTACCCGGGGTCGGCAAACTACTGGGATGGCTGGGAGTCGAGTGTTGGGGAAGCATGGCCGAAGGGCTCTGAGCACTCAACCCATCTCGCTCACCAGTCACCCTGCCCAGTACACACGTTATCAAGTTATCCCTGGTCATGCCGCTAGTACCCTCATGACCGATAGCTGTGGCCAGGCATTGAAGACCGTACCGCTCCATATCCTCCAACCGCTCGGCAGTAACAGGCCATTGCAAAAATATCCTAGCATCCTCCTCACAGTTCACCTGATTAACCATATCATCATACTGCTGTTCCTCGGTCTCGACATTACGTACTGTGTCTCCATTCTCCTCGGATCCGGTATAAGACATGATGCTCACAAAAATTTCTCACCACAATATTCAGAGAACAAGGAATCTTCTTTAAATGTTAGATGCTATAAAGATGCTCGTATTGGAAATGGAACCCAAAAAGGCAGGCAGCGGGACAATGCTCGTGCAGGCTATGCACACAAAAAGGCAGAATATATAATGCCGTCGGAGCCAAGAATATCCTAAACACAACAACAATAATAATAATCGCCACGACAATGCAGTATTCCTATCAACAAAAAGAGCCTAAGTCGTTTGTGTCTCAATACATCAAACTAGGCTGCGAAATGCTTGTGTAATAATAAATGGGTATGCATAAAAAGAGTAATTAGGTTAATATACTTAATGTCTACTATGATTGATAAAGTCTAGCTAGAGTCAATGATACGAGATACTGGTGCGCATGGCATGCCGCATAGCCTAGTGCAAATCTCAAGTCTGTGCGTCAAATATTACGTTATAGGGAAGGGTAGCTCTCTTGAGAAACCTTAATACCGAAGTATTAAGCGTTCTCCTGGCGTACCTCAAAGACAAACAAACGAGACTAGAACAGTGCAGAATGGTATAGGCAAAAAGCCCTCATTCGTGCATGCTCTATTCTCAATGGCACACAGACTAGAATGTACTCAATCAACTCCAGTTCTCAGGTATGTCGTGCCGCTTTTAACTAAAGCCAGCACTCATAGGAAACAATACCTTATAATATCAGACTCCTAGTCTAGCATTATCTAATCCAGCAAAACACTAATAATTAAAGGAAGCAGTACTAAACAATATGAATGCCAACCAATGCTTCGTGATCAACTTATCTTAACAACTAACATACATAGGTTATATCAGACCTTAACGCACAATACAACTGGCCAGCATGAAGCTAATTTTGCAGAGTTAACCAGAGGGGATATAATGTTAATAAAAGGTGGTGAAAGATAAGGAAAATGAGAGAGATAGGCAGAGGAAAAGATTCTCAGGTACAGAGCAGGGGACAGGTAGCAAGGGAAAAAGATGGGTACATTCTAGAAACCAGATCTGAGGGAGAGAGTGGCGAGGAACTGTATATATACTCACACTAGCTTGAGGTGCGTGGGAAAAAAGCGGTTACAAGTCCTCTAGCCACTAGCAAGAGCTTGCAGCATGGTAAGGACCTCTCTCCACCAACCCCAGCGAGGCAGCCAGCCGTGACGTCATCGAGCAGGACAAAAACACTGCGCGCTCCCTCTCACTCTGTTCTACTCTCTCTCTCTCTCCCAGATCCCATCATTACTAGTTAATGACAAAACACATACTTTACAATTAAATATATAAAGCCTTGACATGGGTGAAAACAAAGAGCCTTTCTGGACTGCCCATGACACAAGCTTTCATATGAAATAAAGCACACTCTAATACACAAACTGTAGCCCCATCCACTGCCCTGGCGATCCTAGCGAGTCACTGTAGGACAAGCCATGCGGTTCTAACGGAGTGGTTAACGTCACACTGTGTACGCTCTCTCTCTCTCTCTCTCTCTGTCTGTATATATATATACATATATATATATATATACAGTATATATATATATATATATATATATATATATATATATATACAGTATATATATATATATATTCTGACATACGGAGCCCTGTATGTTAATTTAAGAGTTAGAATTAGAGTTGAAGGAGTCAAACTACCCAAACGGCGAAGCAGACTAGCGAGCGAACTAGCGAGTGGGAAACCAGCTCGCCCGCATACCAGCAAACAAGCCTTCACACCTGCGTGCGTCATAGGGGACCCTGCAAACTACTTCGATGACCCGACGCTATGACCTATGATCGACGCCAGGAGCTGTGAATGGACCAGGCACCTGTTATGCAACTCGAGGAGCTATGATTGGAGCGCGCACCATCACTCGCCTCCTGATTCGTTCCTAGACCATCATTGTTTAGTATATAAGACCCGAGTTGTGGGCATTCAAATCAGTCTCATTTGGAGTTGGGGAAGGTGAACTTGCAGCTGGAGGAAGACGGGGTGAAGTATTATAATGGGTTTGTGACTGTCAGTCAGATTATATAAGTGTGTGTTCGGTGTAAACACTTACGTTATGTTGGTTAGTGAGATATGTGATTGGGACGTTAACGCTATTATTGTGTACTTAACTATTTGATTGGGAATTAACGTTAACGCTACTATTATGTGCTTAACTATTTGATTGGGAATTAACGTTAACGCTACTATTTATGTACTTAACTATTTGATTGGGAATTAACGTTAACGCTACTATTTATGTACTTAACTATTTGATTGCGAATTAACGTTAACGCTACTATTTATGTACTTAACTATTTGATTGGGAATTAACGTTAACGCTACTATTTATGTACTTAACTATTTGATTGCGAATTAACGTTAACGCTACTATTATGTACTTAACTATTTTAGTTGACTAACTTGTGGACTAAAGCAACTCTTTAAGTAATTGGGTTATGATGAAAGTAATACTATTGTTTTATATTAATACTTACGAGCTCTTTCATTTTCTTTTAATTAAGCTTACATTGCTTAACGGTGCTTAGTACGGTGATGCTATTGTCTCATATTAGTAATATCGCCTTAGACTAACATGGCTGTGTTAATATTACTTCTAGTGATTGCCTAAGCTGAAGAAAATTCTTTTAGCTTCAAAATATTATTTTTGCTTTTCATATTATTTGAGTGAGACCTGAATCGAATCTATGAAACGATCCTGTAACTTAATTTACTCATAATCAAACTTCAACGTTACGTGGTTAAGAAATGCATTTAACTAATTATTAAATATATATCTAACTTTGTATGTGACTTTGATATTAATCCTGATGATAATAATAATATAATACTATTAACGTAAGACATGAACCAAGAATAATTACATTAAATATAAATAAAAGGACATATAAGAAAACTAGCTATTTATTTCAAAAAGGGTAAGAGACAGAAATATTCTTACCTTGATATTTATCTTTCAAGACTTTTTATAGAATTTATAGTCCTTCTTTAGATATAACTTCTTCGGTTCATAACCATAGCCTACTAAGCTTCGGTTAAATAATAATTCTTTATAAATACTACATGACTTTAATTAGTTTCAGTATTTTTTCATAATTAAAGAGTATCAGTCAATAAAGTATACCAAGTCCTAAGATCCAAAAGGAAAGGAAGCAACAACAGGAAATAATTTTATTAGATTTTACTTTTGATTTGCCTTCAGCTGACTGATACCTTAATATATATATCTGTGATATCTAGATTCATCAAGTTAACCACTTGAGGATCAAGATACGTAACAGAAGAGTGGCGCCCTCGCCAGGATTCGTTTCATACAGTTTCAATCAGTTTCATTAACGTTTCACTACTTAAAAATCAAATATTATTCATGCCTCATCTAATTAATGACGAAGATGCTCGAGTTTTCATAGAATCAGAACCCACAGCCCCTGATATTGACTGTGTCAAAATCCGAACTGGAAGTGCTTGCCTCACATCTCCAATTAACTGTCTCAAACCTGTCCAAAGTAGAGGTGGCTCAGACCATAAAAACCCACCTGTTCCCTGTAGAAGGCGGGGAGGGTGACTGAGCAGTTGGTGGGATCCCGAGTAAACCTAGCCAACTTGATGAACAATTGCCACCTGGTTTTACCGTTGATCAATTATTCGAACTAGAACAAACCAGAGCAAAGACCGAACAAGCCAGACTAAATGCCGAACAAGCCAGAGCAACGACCAAACAATATCAATATCAATATCAAATAGCTCAACTAAATGTCCATACAAATGCACCCGTAATTGCTCCCCCTCTGGGATTGACTATGACTAGTGTCATTCCACCTTTCACTGAGGATAATGTGCAGGATTTCTTTGTTTTGTTTGAGGAAGTTGCTGGAGGTATGAAGTGGACAAGAGATCAATGGCCTTTTATGTTACAAACTGTTTTGACAGGGCAGGCTCGAGCCACGTATTTGTCAGAAGTAGCAGAGGTTAGGCAGGATTGTGACAATCTCAAAGAAGCTATCCTAAAAACCTATCAATTGCAGCCTGAGGCTTACAGGCAATCTTTCCGTAAAAACTAGAAGAAAGTAGAAGAAACCCATAAGGTATTTGCCAGGACCATGACTAAAACTTTCAATCATTGGGTCAAGAGTAAGAAAGTCACAAGCTACAACGATCTGAAAGAGTTGGTCCTCTTAGAAAATTTCCTATGGAAAATTGATTCTTCTGTATCCTATCATTTAAAGGGGAAAAAGGTAGATTGTCTTGCCGACGCCGCTGACATGGCTGACACATACGTGCTCAACAACAAATTTCGTGGAAAGAAGCCCTACGATAATTCTAGTTCTAATTTTAAGTATCCCAATCACAAATCTGACAGACCCAGTCACAAGCCTATAACGTCTTCCCCAGCTAGCCAAAATAGAATTGTTCCCCCAAACTAAAAATGCGACTCAGGGCAATGGTAACAGAGGTGGGCCCCAAAGTAATAGTAATGCTCAAAGTGGGAACGTTCCCGTATCCCCTAAAGTATGTACTTTTTGTGGCATGAGAGGCCACCTAGCTTATCAGTGCTGGGCCAAGGAGAAAACCGAGAGATCGGGGCAGACAGTTGCCGCCGTATCTCAAATTCCATATGTGCCTTTAATGCAGGACTCCCGACAGAAGGAGTACCTAGCACCAAAAGTTCCTTTAATACAGGACTCCCGACAGAAGGAGTACCTAGCAGCTAACGTAAATCATCTAGACAGGGGTGTAGTAGCATGCGTGGTGCATCCCACTAGGGTTAAGCCAATAATAATTTCACCATCAGTGCAGGACAGTTACCGTCCCTTTATTTCATCTGGCAACGTGAGATTAAATGGTTGTATGCATGAGGTAAAAATTTTGAGAGACACAGGTTCTACTAGCACCCTCATGGTGAATCCTTACACTGAGTGCCCACCTGGCGAACCAGTTGTAATGAGAGGTGCTGGAGGCCAATTTTATGCACACTTGGTAAAAGGCGAAATTGAATGTGAGTTACTACAGGGTGAGGCCACCATAGCTTTGTGTAGGTCCCAAGATATCCCTGTGCCCGGGGTAACACTCCTTTTGGGGAATGATGTAGCAGGTGAGAAGGTCCGACCAGACCCCATTTTGTCACTTTTCCCCTGTTAACGATCCACTAACCGGTGAGCTCGAAAAGGAGATGCCAACAGTTGTCCCTGTGTGTGCTGTCACACGTTCAATATCTCAAGTAGCAGTTCCCTCAGACAGAAATGTACCGAATGTAAGAGTTGATGAAAGGGATGATGAGAGTGTGAATGCCGCTCCAACTGTGCCTGATGATGTGACTGAGGTGGATTTATCTGACACCTTTATGGCTCATCTTGACCCTAACCATGACCATGAAACCCCTCAAAAATTGTCCTAATGGCCTGGTAGAGCTACAGAGAGATGATAGTGAATGCAAGGAGTTAGCTGCCAGGTCCGTGAGTGAAGAGGAATGTGAGAAGGAGGGTGGTGAATGTTTCTACCTCAAAGGAGGAGTATTGTGGCGTAGATGGAGACTGCCACACAGACCAATCGATGACGGGGCTTGGGACGTCCATCAAGTAGTAGTCCCCAAACCTTGTCGTAGAGATATCATGGAAATGGCACATTGTATACCATTGGCAGGACACCTAGGTGTGAGAAAAACTCTAGACAGAATCGGAGCCCACTTTTACTGGCCAGGAATGCGTGCAGATGTAGTGGAGTTTTGTAGAGTGTGTCACACTTGCCAGATGACAGGAAAACCCAATCAGAAGGTGCCTGTACATCCTCTGGTGCCCTTGCCTGTTTTCGAGAATCCTTTTACTCGGGTGGTAGTGGACATTGTAGGCCCATTGCCTAAGACTTCCCAAGGTAACATTTATTTATTAACTATCATGGACATGGCAACTCGCTACCCAGAGGCTATACCCTTAAGGACTACCTCTGCTCCAACTGTCATCAAGGAACTGCTCAAATTCTTCACCAGAATGGGTTTCCCCCATGAGGTGCAAAGTGATCAAGGAACTAATTTTACCTCTAACATTTTTCAGCAGTCCCTGAAGGAGTTGGGTATCGAGTATGTTAAGTCTAGCACCTACCACCCAGAGAGTCAAGGGGTTCTCGAACGATATCATCAGACATTAAAGGGAATGTTACGTAAGTATTGTACAGAGACCGGAGTTGAGTGGGATAAGGGGGTACCTTTTCTTTTATTTGCTACTCGTGAGGTTCCAACTGAATCCCTGGGTTTTTCCCCTAATGAGCTAGTTTTCGGTCACCAGGTAACAGGTCCTTTGCAACTATTGCAGGATAGCCTAGTTGGCCAGGAAGGGAACCAAAACCTCCTCAAGTATGTTTCAGATTTCAAAACCCGGCTGAGATCCTCATGTGAGTTTGCCGCTCAAAACTTGACAGTGGCTAAAAGCTCCATGAAGACCTGGTATGACAGAAAAGCCCGTGAGAGGGAGTTTCAGCCCGGTGATGAGGTTTTGGTCCTGCTCCCCCTTTTTGGCCAACCTTTATCTGCCAAGTTCAGGGGCCCATATAAGATCATTCAGAGGGCGAGCATTACCGATTATCTAGTAACTACCCCAGACAGGAGAAAGCCTACGCAAGTATTCCATATAAAAATGTTGAAACCCTACCATAGGTCCCCTGATTCCTCTCCTCCAGATTCTCTCACTGTGGCAGTGAATGTCAGGACCTGTGGACAGCCTGGTGCGGACAAAGTCTTCAGTTCTCTTACTGACCCGCAACAGACTGTTCCAGAACCTGAAGGTATCCATGCAGACTTTGACTTGTCATGTAGCCTGTCCAACTTTACGTATAATTCAGTAGCTTGGGAGGAATTACCATCTAAACTATGTCATCTTCCATCTGATCTATCAAACCAACTAATCTGTTTTATCTCAGTCTCCCAGTGTGTTCCGTGATACTCCAGGGCTCACTTCTTTGGCCGTGCACGACATCGACGTAGGGGATGCAACTCCCATTAAACTATCCCCCTACCGTGTCTCACCACAACGCAGGAGTATACTGCAGGTCGAGCTTGACTTCATTTTTTCAAACTAGCTGATCACAAGGGCCTTAAGCCAGTGGAGTAGTCCGGTCATACTTGTGCCAAAGCCAGACGGGAGCCATAGGTTTTGTAGGGACTATAGGCAAGTTAATGCTGTCACAAAGAACGATACCTACCCACTGCCACGGATCAAAGATTGCATTTACCAGGTTGGCCTCATACAGCAGTAAGTATATCTTAGAGGATTTTGGCAATTAGCTCTCCCTTGTAGCGAGGTAAATATCATGCTTTAGTAGTGCGCTGTCAAGCCTTCAGCTGTGAGATGCCTTGCAGTTCGAATAACGCTCCAGCTACGTTCCGGCTATGTTCTGATGTGGTACCTGGAGACGTTGCCTACTTTGGGTGATATCCTTATTATATCCTCATTATAATCTTGCTGTTGCCAATCTGGTGGTGAATCTATTTATGTATTATGTTTAATATTATGTACTATACTCCTTAAACTCTTTTCTAGGGGGGAGGTCTGACATACGGAGCCCTGTATGTTAATTTAAGAGTTAGAATTAGAGTTGAAGGAGTCAAACTATCCAAACGGCGAAGCAGACTAGCGAGCGAACTAGCGAGTGGGAAACCAGCTCGCCCGCATACCAGCAAACAAGCCTTCACACCTGCGTGCGTCATAGGGGACCCTGCAAACTACTTCGATGACCCGACGCTATGACGTATGATCGACGCCAGGAGCTGTGAATGGACCAGGCACCTGTTATGCAACTCGAGGAGCTATGATTGGAGTGCGCACCATCACTCGCCTCCTGATTCGTTCCTAGACCATCATTGTTTAGTATATAAGACCCGAGTTGTGGGCATTCAAATCAGTCTCATTTGGAGTTGGGGAAGGTGAACTTGCAGCTGGAGGAAGACGGAGTGAAGTATTATAATGGGTTTGTGACTGTCAGTCAGATTATATAAGTGTGTGTTAAGTGTGTTCGGTGTAAACACTTACGTTATGTTGGTTAGTGAGATATGTGATTGGGACGTTAACGCTATTATTGTGTACTTAACTATTTGATTGGGAATTAACATTAACGCTACTATTATGTGCTTAACTATTTGATTGCGAATTAACGTTAACGCTACTATTTATGTACTTAACTATTTGATTGGGAATTAACGTTAACGCTACTATTTATGTACTTAACTATTTGATTGCGAATTAACGTTAACGCTACTATTATGTACTTAACTATTTTAGTTGACTAACTTGTGGACTAAAGCAACTCTTTAAGTAATTGGGTTATGATGAAAGTAATACTATTGTTTTATATTAATACTTACGAGTTCTTTCATTTTCTTTTAATTAAGCTTACATTGCTTAACGGTGCTTAGTACGGTGATGCTATTGTCTCATATTAGTAATATCGCCTTAGACTAACATGGCTTTGTTAATATTACTTCTAGTGATTTCCTAAGCTGAAGAAAATTCTTTTAGCTTCAAAATATTATTTTTGCTTTTCATATTATTTGAGTGAGACCTGAATCGAATCTATGAAACGATCCTGTAACTTAATTTACTCATAATCAAACCTCAACGTTACGTGGTTAAGAAATACATTTAACTAATTATTAAATAATATATATCTAACTTTTTATGTGACTTTGATATTAATCCTGATGATAATAATAATATAATACTATTAACGTAAGACAAGAACCAAGAA
>CM064572.1:36808812-37051312 GCA_032716605.1 Paralithodes platypus
ACCTGGATGGGGATAAACGTCTTAAAACAGTTGGCTGAATGGGGCCGAATGGGTACAAACCAAAGAAATAGAGAAAAGGAGAGAAAGATAAAAACAAAGCCGGTGACCCCCCCTTAAGGGATCATAAATGAAAAGTATGTTATTTATCGGTCCATTTTGAGTGACATATAGAGCTCGACCTTGGTACTGGGCGGGGGGGGGGGGGGGGCTGGTTAATGTCAATCATAGTTTTTGCTTGATAATTAAGGTCACCACTATTTTTTGATTGACACCTTCATTTGCATATTAAACATTTGGCGTTGACCTGTGTGTGTGTGTGTGTGTGTGTGTTGCAGGATGTGTGTGTGTTGCAGGATGTGTGTTGCAGGATGTGTGTGTGGAGGTTAAAAGGAGTGTGTATGTGTGTATATATGAATGTGTGTGTGTGTATTAATGTGTGTGTGTGTGTTGTGTGTTTGTGTATACCCCACCATTATTGTACATTTAGGAGACACCATAATCACCACCACCACCACCATCATCACCACCACAACCACCACTCAAAATACCTGGTGATCAGTATGCCACACCATTAAGAGACCGCACCACCGCCACCACCACCACTACCACCACTCAAAATTCCTGGTGATCAGTATGACACACAATTAAGAGACAGCACCATCGCCACCACCACCACTCAAAATACCTGGTGATCAGTATGCCACACCATTAAGAGACAGCACCACCGCCACCACCACCACCACCACCGCTCAAAATACCTGGTGATCAGTATGCCACACCATTAAGAGACAGCACCACCGCCACCACCACCACTACCACCACTCAAAATACCTGGTGATCAGTATGCCACACCATTAAGAGACAGCACCATCGCCACCACCACCACCACCACCACTCAAAATACCTGGTGATCAGTATGCCACACCATTAAGAGACAGCACCACCGCCACCACCACCACCACCACTCAAAATACCTGGTGATCAGTATGCCACACCATTAAGAGACAGCACCACCGCCACCACCACCACTACCACCACTCAAAATACCTGGTGATCAGTATGCCACACCATTAAGAGACAGCACCATCGCCACCACCACCACCACCACTCAAAATACCTGGTGATCAGTATGCCACACCATTAAGAGACAGCACCACCGCCACCACCACCACCACCACCACTCAAAATACCTGGTGATCAGTATGCCACACCATTAAGAGACAGCACCACCGCCACCACCACCATCATCATCATCATCATCATCATCATCATCGCGGTAATGGTGTTCGTAAGGAGGAATAGAGTTTTTCATGCAGTATAGATTATGCTAAGCTTTTGGACTGATTATTCTCGTCTCTGGAATTGCTTTGTACGTACCTGTGTGTGTTTTGCACCTATCTATCCATATATCAATACAGTATATTGTTATGTATGTATATCTGTCTAATAGATATAGGGTAAATGTATATAATCGGTTAACCCCTTCTCTACTGGCGACGTATTGTTTTTTTTGTCAGCTATATTTAGACGATTTTGCAAAGTTTATATAGAATAATTGGTAGCTAAATGCATTAACTGATATATTCTGTAGCCTTTTAATTGTTAGACGTTCTTCCTAAGCTTAATAAAATCGTCTAATAGTTGCCAGAATAATACAAAAAAGACGTCACCGGTATAGAAGGGGTTAAAGGTTGATATGCACTTTGTATTCTCAGTTTGTTTGTATTTGTTTTAGAATTTTGTTTGATAAGTATTTGTTTTGAGAAATACCAAGTCAAATTTGTAACAGACACTCACACACACACTTTCTTATACACTCACTCTCTTACACACACACTCTCTCTCTCTCTCTCTCTCTCCAAAATCTATCTGCTCAGCTCTGCCTCGCTCCCAATATGATGAGTATATCGGATCGGCCCACGGATTTTAGCAGGCGCGGAAGATTGGGTGGCTTGGTCCGTAGATTTCCGAGCCCCGTGAACAGATGTATTGAGACGGGTGGACGTGACAGATAGACAGACAGGTTCGGGGTCTCACTATACTTGGCTCTTTATGATGTCCTGTCGCGGGTCTTAACCCTTTCTGTACCGGCGACGTCTTTTCAATTTTATTCTAGCTACCTTTAGACGATTTAAAGAAGTTGAAGAAGGATCTGTGGTATTAAAATGGGCTAGGTACGCAGCCTTTTAATTGCCGGACGCCCTTCTTAAACTAGATAAAGTCGTCTAGTAGTAGCCAGAATAAAGTTAAAAGGACATCATCGGTACAGAAGGGGTTAATTCTGATACACTTTAACCCCATATGTACTGGCGATGTCTTTTTAATTATATTCTAGCTATATTTAAATCCCGAGGACAGATGTATTGAGATGGTGGGAGTGACGGATAGATGGACAGGTTTGGGTACACTCTATAGTCTGTTCGCTGTAAATAGGCGAGAAAGTATGAACTCTATCCTCTGTAACTCAAAAAGGGCTTGAGCAAATTGGCTGTAAATTTCCACATCTATTCCTTGACTGACTCTTCCCAAATTGTAGAAATATTAGCTTGATTACTCTAGTCGTTTTTGAGTTACAGTGGTTAGAGATCATGATTTATTGCCTACTTACAGCGAATAGACTATAGTATTCGAAGCTATCCCGAACAGGGTGTCAAACCGGAGAAATTTTGCTTGAAGACTGGAATGAATATGAGAAGGAATAGAAGAAAATTAACATGACATATAGCATTGTTTTGGCCATTTTATCACTTCCAATGACAACATTTGAACTATATACCATTATTTTAGCTTTATATACATAATATGTATGCATCCAGGGAGTTCATTAGAAAAGAGGCGGTGGTGCCACATGTATAGTTGCACACATAAGTTCTGTTCCTCGTCGTGATCTTATGTATGAAAGTAAAATGATCATGAATGACTTGGAAGTGTGGTTTCTTTTAATTATCAGTTCACTAATCAGATATGAAACTAGACTCGTAATTCAATCATGCGCATTATACTTCTATGTATAAGATCACGGAGAGGAACAGAACTAATGTGGGCGACTCTACAATCAAATTAATAGCTCTTCAATCTCTCTCTCTCTCTCTCTGAAGGATAAGTGGCTAACTCACTTTTGGACATAAATTCGTGATTGTGTCTCTGGTCATCATCGAAAGAGAGAATGTGTGTGTGTGTGTGTGTGTGTGTGAGAGAGAGAGAGAGAGAGAGAGAGAGAGAGAGAGAGAGAGAGAGAGAGAGAGAGAGAGAGAGAGAGAGAAAAAAAAGAAAGAGAGAGAGAGAGAGATGGAAGTTAGCCGAAATCTCCATATTCTTGTGTTGTTTAAGTTAGGTTAGGTTTGGTTGGATAAGGGTAAAATTAATTAAGGGTGGTGGGGTGTATTTATTTCTACATGTATCATTAGTATTTAATGTTCTCTAATGTGTCAGTCTTTTGGTTATTCTCTATTGCTTATCTCCTATTCTGATTTGTTTAGTCATGTTCAGATTTTTTTTTTTTCATTTTGACCTTGTTTTACTTGACATTCCTTTGTTTATATTTGCTTATTCTCTTTGTTTTGTTTTGTTTATCCTGAGAGCATCTCCACTCCTATTCTGACCTGTTCAAGTCTTGTTCTGTGCCCTGTTCTCGCTTGTTCTCTTATTCTGTCCATGTTCTATCCTCCCCCCCCCCTCTCTCTCTCTCTCTCTCTCTCTCTCTCTCTCTCTCTCTCTCTCTCGTTTTCTGGTGTTCCGGCCCGGTCCTCCAATAATTATGTTCCGACGTGTTCCGTTTTCTTTCGGCTTGCTCGGGAATTATACAATTGCGTTTTCGACCCAATTTTTAGCTTTAGAATATGCAAGAGCAAAATTCATGAGACGTATATCTTGGTATTGGGAAGTTAATTGATAGGATGATATATTTTGCTTATTCATATAGATTAGGTAGATTTAAGGGGGTCACCGCCTTTTTTTTATCTTTCTTTCATTTTCTCTCTTTCTCTGGCTTGTATACATTCGGCCCCATTCAGCAAACTGTTTCAAGACGTTTATCCCCATCTAGATGTCAATTTCATCCTGGTGAGCGATAGCGAGCCAGCATTGTGTGGAGAAATCCGGCTTCGCCGGAGACATTTTTCTATCGAAAAATGTACAAATTTAGCTTGCTGTCAAAACAAATAAATATATATGCTGGCTCGCTACCGCTCGCCAGGAAAATATTGACACTTGGATAGGGGTAAATGTCTTAAAATAGTACGCTTAATGGAGCCGACTGGATATAAACCAGAGAGAGAGGGAGAAAGAGAGACAAAAGCGAGGTGCGCTCCCATAAGTATACTGTGGCGATGTTGTTCATTATATTCTAACTGGTTTTAGACAATTATATTCTGGTATTGAAGTATAATTATGCTGGAGTTAAAGTTTTTATTGATACGGATTTGCTCCATTTGTTTTTGAGATTTTACGACGTTCTTTCCATTAGCTTGGCGATTTTAAGATCTTTCATCACATTTCTTTGTCAATATCAGGAACTCTCGTGCCATTTACGTGTCGATTTTTTTCCAGGGGAGCGATAGCTCACCTGTAAAGGCCGGGACATTTTTACACCGAAACATGTACACATTTATCTGGAAGGGGGGTGGGGGTCTAATAAATAAATATATATATATATATATATATATATATATAGGCCAAACAATAATAACAAATACAAATAAAAATTAAAAAATAAATAACATCCACAATCTAAAACCATTCATAATCTTACAAATAATCCCTCTTTCAATCCCCCAATCCCCTGGCGATCCAGCGTGTCTAAGGGTGTGGATTAGCGGGCGGTAGTATCGTGACGGGCCGATCCATCAGGAAGACCGATCCTTTCGCGGGCGGTGGAGGGGGGGGGGGGGAGGGGGGGAGGGGGTTGAAGAGGTAGGTGGGGATGGAGGGGGGAGTTTGTTGTGAGGGGAGAGGAGGGATTGGAGGATAGTTGAGGAGCTGGGGGGGTTGAGGAGGTGGTGGTGGTAGTTGGGGAAGGGGCTCGTTCACGATCGCCAGGAAAAAATCAACACCTAAATGGCACGCAAGGTCTTAAAATCGCCAAACTAATGGGGCAGACGTCTTAAAGTAGCTAATGGGGCTACACATGAGGGAGAAGGGTGTCCAGAATAGCCCCTCCCCCTTTTAAACATATTCTTAACCCCTTCAGTACCATGACGCCCCCTTTTTTTCTATATTCAAACTATTCCGTCTCGGGCATAGGCTGAGAGCCTTTTACACTGTGTGTGGGTGTGGGTGTGTGTGTTTGGGTGTGGATGTATTTGCGGGTGTGGGATGTGTGTGTGTGGAGGGTGGGTGTATATTTGCAAGTGTGGGTATGTGCGTATATGTGTAGGTATGTGTGTGTGTGTGTGAGGGGATGTAGGTTGCATTGCGTAACGTAGATAAATGGACTGAATGTTTGGTAATGTATCAGTAAATATATAGGATACATTATTATTATTTATTTTTTTCACATCCGTTTTTTATCTTGTTCATATATTCACCTTTAATAGTAACTAGAGTCGCCCTCGGTAGAGCACATACCTCCGCTTACGCTGGCTGGTTCCTCGATATTAAGTGGGAATGGTCGTATTTAGGTCCATATATACAGTATATATATTTCGTATATTTATTTTTAGTTCCCTCCCTATACATATATCAACCTTAGAAAAAACACCCCCAAGACCCTCCTTCAAGATAAATTTGTAAATGTTTCAATAGAAAAATGTCACGTCCGAGGGCTGGTTCCTCTTAAAATGCAGGCTCGCCAGGAAAAGGTCGACACGAAAAGTCTGAATATTGACAAAGAAATAGGGCGAAAGGTCTAAATATAGGCTGAACGTCTTAAAATCTGAAAAATAATGGGGCTAAACATGAGGAAGAAGAGTGTCTAGAAAAAGGACCCACATCCCCATGAATAATACGGTAATAAAATAAATAAGTATGAAACGTAAAATAAACTTTATACTCTTGGTTTTACACCAGTAGCGATATATATATATATATATATATATATATATATATATATATATATATATATATATATATATATATATATATATATATATATATATGTATGTATATAGATATACTTTGCTTCAAACATCTGCAAAAAATATATCGGTAGGTTATCCCTGATGCGAGCAAATGTGTATTTGTGTGTGTGTGTGTGAGAGAGAGAGAGAGAGAGAGTAAGTATGTGCGTATACTGCATCGTCTAGGTGAATTATTATGTTCTCTCCACTAAACAACTTTACTCCTAAACTCGATTAATGAAAATTACCAAACACATGTGGCAGTCCTGGGATTCGAACCCAGGAGGCTCACACCGAAAATCAACACACTTATGCATTGCACCACGAAGAAATAGTGTGTGTGTGTGTGTGTGTGTGTGTGTGTGTGTGTGTGTGAGAGAGAGTAAGTATTTAAGTGTGAATGCTGGAGAAACACACACATATATATATATATATATATATATATCTATCTATCTATTGCCGGACGCCTTACTCCCCTTACGAGGGTGGCCATACACAGAATGCCCCCAAGCGGACCTATTCCCCGTGAGAGGGACAACCCGAGCCAGTTTAGTGAAGGACTTACAGGATTGACCACTCAATTTAGGATCCGTCCGACTCCGAGGCCCTCTGTGTATCTTGTTAGCACTATTTTTCTACAGTGGTGTTCGGCTAATCCATCCACTAACCTGCCTTACCCTTAGGTAAGCAGTACGGATTTGTATCAGGTTTACTTCCCTAGACAGGTTGCCAACCAAGGCTGACGAGTCCCATCCACCCGGATTTGTATAAGGTTGTCTCCCCTAGATGAGTTTCCGACAAAGGCTAACGAGTCCCATCCACCCACTTAATATATATATACTGTATATATCAAGTATATCTCACAAATGCACATGAACTAATAAATGTTTATATAATCCTAGTCGGAATTTAACCTCCGACATTCAGAACAAGTGTCCAAGCTTTTAATCCACTACACCACGGCGTGAAAGGGGTTAATTTAGTATGGATGCCTGTCAATTAATATATGTATATGCCTGCATGTACGAATCAATTATGTGTGTATATTATATACAAGTACAGTACATTATGTACAGTATAACTGTGTGTGTGTGTGTGTGTGTGTGTGTGTGTGTGTGTGTGTGTGTGTGCGAGCGCGTGTTTGTGCGCCTTCTTTCCCGCTTGCCTACCAGTTTATTTTCCAATAATGTCTCCTCCCCCTCCCCCCCCCACCCTCCACCAGACAGGAGTATGTATGTCCCTGGCGCCTTCCACTAACCCCCTCTCTCTCTCTCTCTCTCTCAGCTGGCAAATAGAAAACGAAGCACTCACTAACTCACTGCAAATAGAAAATGGAGCGCTCACTAATTCACTGCTATTAGAAAGCGGAGCACTCATTAGCTCACTGCAAATAGAAAACGGAGCACTCACTACTAATAGAAAACGGAGCACTCACTAACTCACTACTAATAGAAAACGGAGCACTCCCTAACTCTCTACTAATAGAAGACGCAGCACTCACTAACTCACTGCTAATAGAAAACGGAGCACTCCCTAACTCACTGCTAATAGAAAACGGAGTACTCACTAACTCACTGATAATAGAAAATGGAGCACTCACTAACTCATTGCTATTAGAAAACGGAGCACTCACTAACTTTTGGTTTATAGAACTCGGAGCACTCACTAACTCATTACTAATAGAAAACAGAGCACATTTACTAACTCACTGCTAATAGAAAATGGAGCACTCACTAACTTACGGCTAATAGAAAACGGAGCACTAACCAACTCACTACTAATAGAAAACGGAGCACTCACTAACTATTAATAGAAAACTGAACACTCACTAACTCACTGCAAATAGAAAACGGAGCATTCACTAACTCACTGCAAATAGGAAACGGAGCGCTTGCTAACTCACTGCTAATAGAAAACGGATAACTCACTAACTCACTGCTAATAGAAAACGGATAACTCACTAACTCACTGCTAATAGAAAACGGAGCACTCACTAACTCACTGCTAATAGAAAACGGAGCACTCACTATTAATAGAAAACGGAGCACTCACCAACTCACTGCCAATAGAAAACGGAGCACTCACTACTAATAGAAAACGGAGCACTCACTAACTCACTGTTAATATAAATCAGAGCACTTGCTAACGCTCTGCCAATAGAAAACGGAGCACTCATTGACTAACTCACTTTTTTCCGCCATTTTGTAACCCTTTCAGGAACTTGGCGTCTGAGGAGATGGTTCACTTTTTGGTCGATTTTTCCATTTCTTTATGATTTTTCTAGTTTCCTCCCTAGACCTCCATTAAGCTTAGAAAAACACCCCGTAGACCCCCCTCGAAGATAAATATGTAAATATTTTACGGTAGAAAAAATATCCCGGCCGAAGGCCAGTTCCACTTAAAAATACAGGCTCGCTTTCACTCGCCAGGAGTTTTTTTTACATCTAAATGTCATGAAAGGTCTTAAAATTGGCAACGAAATGGGGCGAAAGGTGTTAAAATCCGGCAACTTGTAGCCCTTTCAATAACTTGACGTTTCTTTTAACTTTATTCTTGCTTATGCTGGACGACTTTATACAGTATTGGAAGGACCTCTAGCATTCAGAGAGGTATATCCCATTCAGTACCAGGGACGTTCTTTTGATAATTTTCTGGCAATTATTAGACAATTGTATTCAACTTAGGAAGTACATATAGCAATAATAAGGTTTCAAACTATCTCAACCAACCTTTAAAACTACCACAGATCCTTCCTAAGCTGCATAATATCATCTAAATATAGCTAGAATACAATATAACACACGTCGCTGGTACTGAAAGGCATATAGTTATCTCAATAAATAAACAAACTATCATTATGCCCCACAAGACGTCGGATCAGATAGTATTCACTGGAAAGTACTTAAGGGAGGTAGTACTCACCTTTTTTCTGGACCCCCTTCTCCCTCATGTTGAGCATATTAGTTTTGAGGTTTTTAAGACATTCGTTCCATTAGTTTGGCGCTTTTGAGACCTTTCGCCTCATTTTTTGGTATCAATAAGACCTTTCCTGCTCTTTAGGTGTCGATTTTTTCCTGGCGAGCGAAAGCGAGCCTCTAATTTTAGAAGGAATCGGCCTTCGGCCAGGACATTTTTCTACCGAAAAATGTACACATATATCTTGAAAGGGGGACTAGGTGTTTTTCTAAGCTTGGTAGGGGTCTCGCAAGGAACTCAAAGATAAATTAATGAATATATATTGACCAAAAACCAAACAGTACCCCCTTAAAGGATAGAAAATACTCTCTACATATTTTCGAATTTCTATATGTTTAGGACAATTATGCTTGTATACTTTTCATAAGCAGTAGGAAATGAAATGTCTGAGTTTTAGCCTCTTTTGAATGCATTTAAACAGAGGGAGAGAGAGATAGTGATTTACATAGATTTACATTGATACACTGACCACACAGACCTTAGGATCCCAGCGAGGAGGTCAGGACTTAATTCTATTAGAGATAGCAAACCCGAGAGTAAGGTACAGTGGAAGGAAAGGATAACGAAGAAGGTTCTCTCCCCACCCTCCGTTCCCTCCGGCAAATACGGTATATGAAGACTTGGAAACGATAAAGAGAGAGAGAGAGAGAGAGAGAGTGTGTATGTGTGTGTGAGAGAGAGATTCAAATTAGCGTTCACAGGTAACAATATTGGATTCTTAAAAGTATGATCTCTCGGCCAACCGGTCGGGCGTAAGGGATGGGAGTTTTATTTCGCTGCTTTGATCTCGTTTTAAAATAGTTTCCCTTTGGTATTGTTCGATGGTTCTGTTCCGTTTTCTGTTTGTTAATTGTGTTGAAGGGGAGACGATCGTTTTTCTGGTCCCCTTTCTCTCTTGTGTTTAGTCCCACTATGTTTTAGATTTTTAGACGTTCGGCCCATTTGATTGGCGATTTTAAGACCTTTCGTCCCATTTCGTTATAAATTTTAAGACCTATCGTGCCATTTAGGTGTCGATTTTTTCCTGGCGAGCGATAGCGAGCCTGTAAGAGGAACCGGCCTCCGGCCAGGACATTATTCTACCGAAAAATGTACAAATTTATCTTGAGGGGGGTCTAGGGGATGTTTTTCTAAGTTTGAGGGATATCTAGCGAGGAAACTAAGAATTTATGAATGAATAAATGTATAGGCCAAACAAGCAGTCACTGTCCCCTTTCCTGTTTGTCGATTGTGCTTTGTTGTTTATTGATTGTGCTTTGTTGTTTATTGATTGTGCTTGTTTGTGTATTAATTGTGCCTTTTTATTGACTGCTTTGTTGTTAATTGATTGTGATTGATTGTGCCTTGTTAATTGGTTGTACCTCTGTGTTTATTGATTGTGCCTTGTTAATTGGTTGTACCTCGGTGTTTATTGATTGTGCTTTGTTAATTGGTTGTACCTCTGTGTTTATTGATTGTGCTTTGTTAATTGGTTTTACCTTTGTGTTTATTGATTGTGCTTTGTTAATTGGTTATACCTCTGTGTTTATTGATTGTGCCTTGTTAATTGGTTGTACATCTGTGTTTATTGATTGTGCCTTGTTAATTGGTTGTACCTCTGTGTTTATTCATTGTGCCTTGTTAATTGGTTGTACCTCTGTGTTTATTGATTGTGCCTTGTTAATTTGTTGTACCTCTGTGTTTATTGATTGTGCCTTGTTAATTGGTTGTACCTCTGTGTTTATTGATTGTGCCTTGTTAATTGGTTGTACTTCTGTGTTTATTGATTGTGCCTTGTTAATTGGTTGTACCTCTGTGTTTATTGATTGTGCTTTGTTAATTGGTTGTACCTCTGTGTTTATTGATTGTGTCTTGTTAATTGGTTGTACCTCTGTGTTTATTGATTGTGCCTTGTTAATTGGTTGTACCTCTGTGTTTATTGATTGTGCCTTGTTAATTGGTTGTACCTCTGTGTTTATTGATTGTGCTTTGTTAATTGGTTGTACCTCTGTGTTTATTGATTGTGCCTTGTTAATTGGTTGTACCTCTGTGTTTATTGATTGTGCTTTGTTAATTGGTTATACCTCTGTGTTTATTGATTGTGCCTTGTTAATTGGTTGTACCTCTGTGTTTATTGATTGTGCCTTGTTAATTGGATGTACCTCTGTGTTATTCATTGTGCCTTGTTAATTGGTTGTACCTCTGTGTTTATTGATTGTGCCTTGTTAATTTGTTGTACCTCTGTGTTTATTGATTGTGCCTTGTTAATTGGTTGTACCTCTGTGTTTATTGATTGTGCCTTGTTAATTGGTTGTACTTCTGTGTTTATTGATTGTGCCTTGTTAATTGGTTGTACCTCTGTGTTTATTGATTGTGCTTTGTTAATTGGTTGTACCTCTGTGTTTATTGATTGTGTCTTGTTAATTGGTTGTACCTCTGTGTTTATTGATTGTGCCTTGTTAATTGGTTGTACCTCTGTGTTTATTGATTGTGCCTTGTTAATTGGTTGTACCTCTGTGTTTATTGATTGTGCTTTGTTAATTGGTTGTACCTCTGTGTTTATTGATTGTGCCTTGTTAATTGGTTGTACCTCTGTGTTTATTGATTGTGCTTTGTTAATTGGTTGTACCTCTGTGTTTATTGATTGTGCTTTGTTAATTGGTTGTACCTCTGTGTTTATTGATTGTGCTTTGTTAATTGGTTGTACCTCTGTGTTTATTGATTGTGCTTTGTTAATTGGTTGTACCTCTGTGTTTATTGATTGTGCCTTGTTAATTGGTTGTACCTCTGTGTTTATTGATTGTGCTTTGTTAATTGGTTGTACCTCTGTGTTTATTGATTGTGCCTTGTTAATTGGTTGTACCTCTGTGTTTATTGATTGTGCTTTGTTAATTGGTTGTACCTCTGTGTTTATTGATTGTGCTTTGTTAATTGGTTGTACCTCTGTGTTTATTGATTGTGCTTTGTTAATTGGTTGTACCTCTGTGTTTATTGATTGTGCCTTGTTAATTGGTTGTACCTCTGTGTTATTGATTGTGCCTTGTTAATTGGTTGTACCTCTGTGTTTATTGATTGTGCTTGTTAATTGGTTGTACCTCTGTGTTTATTGATTGTGCTTTGTTAATTGGTTGTACCTCTGTGTTTATTGATTGTGCCTTGTTAATTGGTTGTACCTCTGTGTTTATTGATTGTGCCTTGTTAATTGGGTGTACCTCTGTGTTTATTGATTGTGCCTTGTGAATTGGTTGTACCTCTGTGTTTATTGATTGTGCCTTGTTAATTGGTTGTACCTCTGTGTTTATTGATTGTGCCTTGTTAATTGGTTGTACCTCTGTGTTTATTGATTGTGCCTTGTTAATTGGTTGTACCTCTGTGTTTATTGATTGTGCCTTGTTAATTGGTTGTACCTCTGTGTTTATTGATTGTGCTTTGTTAATTGGTTGTACCTCTGTGTTTATTGATTGTGCCTTGTTAATTGGTTGTACCTCTGTGTGTATTGATTGTGCCTTGTTAATTGGTTGTACCTCTGTGTTTATTCATTGTGCCTTGTTAATTGGTTGTACCTCTGTGTTTATTGATTGTGCCTTGTTAATTGGTTGTACCTCTGTGTTTATTGATTGTGCTTTGGTAATTGGTTGTACCTCTGTGTTTATTGATTGTGCCTTGTTAATTGGATGTACGTCTGTGTTTATTGATTGTGCTTTGTTAATTGGTTGTACCTCTGTGTTTATTGATTGTGCTTTGTTAATTGGTTGTACCTCTGTGTTTATTGATTGTGCCTTGTTAATTGGTTGTACCTCTGTGTTTATTGATTGTGCTTTGTTAATTGGTTGTACCTCTGTGTTTATTGATTGTGCTTTGTTAATTGGTTGTACCTCTGTGTTTATTGATTGTGCCTTGTTAATTGGTTGTACCTCTGTGTTTATTAATTGTGCTTTGTTAATTGGTTGTACCTCTGTGTTTATTGATTGTGCTTTGTTATTTATTGTTCGCTGTGTGCTGTATTAATGTCTGTCAGATGTTGAATAGGGTGTGTACAAGTACGAACATGTGTGTATACCTCACTCGAAACGATGAAAAAAGCGTAGAAAGTGCCGATACCAATTATTGATCAAAATATACTTGGTGCCGAGACATCACAAGACATCACTTATTTGGCAGACTGTACCACTCGCTCTTGACTCAGCAATCACGGTCATAATTGTGTATCTGAAGTGGCCAAGCTATGAAGCGGGCCTCATAATGGCTTTTACGCAGTGGTTGGCATTTGGGGGGGATATTGTTCTGTTTTGGAGAGGGATGGGCCAACACGTAAACCCTACCCCCTTAAGTGATACTGTTTATACCCCTTTGATTCCCCAGAGATCCCTCCTAGACTGCATAAAATCGTCTAATGATAACCAGAAAAAGTTGCAAAAATGTGTCTTCAAATACTGACAGATTTAATTACGATTATGATATATATATATATATATACTGTATATATATTTTTTTTTTATTCGCACTAATTATGCAGTAAGCGATATTTTTCAGCTCAGGTTACTGATTTGGTTTTGTAATATATCTATATATCTGTCTGTCTGTCTGCCGACCTATCAATGTCTTTTTCTCTCTGTCTGTCTGTCTCTCTCTCTCTCTCTCTCTCTCTCTCTCTCTCTCTCTCTCTCTCTCTATATATATATATATATATATATATATATATAGCTATATGGATCAGAAAACGCCGTTGGTGTGAACAAATATGTTGTACAGCTGTAGAGTAAATGTATAGCTAATTATTTCCTGGGGGTCTATATCAATTAATGGTGGGGTTGTATGTGGCTTCTACTGTTATTTAGAGTTAATATGGTCTCTCTCTCTCTCTCTCTCTCTCTTTCTCTTTTCTCTCTCTCTCTCTCTCTCTCTCTCTCTCTCTCTCTCTCTCTCTCTCTCTCTCTCTCTCTCTCTCATCTTTCTCCTTCCCATTATCTCTCTCTCTTTCCCTACCCCTCTCTCTCTCTCTCTCTCTTCCCCTTCCTCTCTCTCTCTCTCTCAGTATAATAGTGAGGGTAGCCTATATGGATGACCTACCCACTTCAAACAGCGCCTTCCCCCCCCCCTCTCTCTCTCTCTCTCTCTCTCTCTCTCACACACACACAATATCTCACTCTCATACACACTTTCTGTTCCACACACACACTCACTCTCTCCCCTACCCGCCCCCCTCACTCTCTCTCACACACAATCTCTCTCTCTCACACTCACTCTCTCTCTCTCTCTCTCTCAATAGCCCCGGCACCAGTACCCTTGGGAACTCTGTGCTTGGATGAATCCTATTGAAATTCTGTAGCGTAGCTGAGAATGAGGTTGGGAGGGCGGGAGGGAGGGGTGGGTGGGGAGAGAGGGAGCCTGTTTGAAGTGGGGATATCAGCCTTGTAACTGGGCAAGGGAGAGAGAGAGAGAGAGAGAGAGAGAGAGAGACTTAAACTGCTTCAAGCTCCGTGTGTCCAGACATTTTGACTCTTAATGTACCGTGATTTTGGTTATCTGTCTCTCTTTCAACTTTGGGGGAGACACTTGTGAAAGGCCGCTTTGCCTTTTGTCTCCATACAACTTAAAGAAATCTCTCTCTCTCTCTCTCTCATATATATATACGGTATATATATATATATATATATATATATATATATATATTTATTTATTTATTAATTATACTCCCTCACTCCTCCCTCCATCGTTACCCCCTCCCCCCACTTTTCTCTCACTTCCACTCTCTCTTTCTCTCACTCACACACTCACTCTCTCACTCACACAGTCTCTCTCTCTCTCTCTCTCTCTCACACACACACACACACTCACACGCACTTTCTCTCCCTCACTCTCTCACTCTCACTCTCTCTCACTCCCACACACTCACACACTCTCTCTCCCTCCCTCCTCTCTCTCACTCTCTTCTCCTCAGACCATAATTCCATTACCCTAATAATTGTCTTATATAAAGTAATTACCGGGGAGTAATTACCGGGGAGTTTGGAAGCCCGGAGTCTACCGGTAAGGGAACCCACCTCTCTTTTTTGTTTATCTTTTTCTCCCTCTCTCTTTGGCTTGTATCCATTCTGCCCCATTCAGCCTACTGTTTTAAGACGTTTACCCCCATCTAGGTGTCAATATTTTGCTGGCGAGCGGTAGCGAGAGAACATATATATATTTTTGTTTTGACAGCAAGCTAAATTTGTACATATTTCGATAGACAAATTTCTCAGGCAAAGCCGGATCTCTCCATACAATGCTAGCTCGCTATCGCTCGCCAGGAAGTAATCGACACCTGGATGGATATAAACGTCTTAAAACAGTTGGCTGAATGGGGCCGAATGGTTACAAGCCTGGGAAAAAGACTAAAGGAGAGAGAATTAAAAAAAAGCCGGTGACCCCCCTTAATGGAATGATGTTGTCGATTTATGTTGGCCCGCCTCCGTTGCTGCTGCTGCGGGAAGGGGGGGGGGGGGGGGGGATTTATACGTTCGGCCCAATAGCTTGACGATTTTTGAGGCTTTCGCCCCATTTCGGTGTCAATTTTAAGACCTTTCGTGCCTTTTAGATGTAAAAAAAATCCTGGCGAGCGATAGAGAGCCTGTAATTTTAAGAAGAATCGGCCTTCGGCCGGGACATTTTTCTACCGAAAAATTTACAAATTTATCTTGAAAAGGAGGATCTAGGGAGGTGTTTTTAATCTTGATGGGGGTCTAACGAGGAAACTAACATAATATGTGAATGAATAAATATATAGACCAACAAATAAACACGAATGGAATGCTGATGATGATGCTTCTGTTGTTGTTGTTCTGGTTGTTGTTGTTGTTGTAGTTGTTGTTGTTGTTGGGTCGATTTCGTTACCGGGGGAGGAAACGGATTTGGGGGGATGTATAGAGAAACATTAAATATTATGTTTAACCCTCGGGACCCGGGCTGTCTCTCCAAAGGACGTACCTCGTATCCGGGCGATCTGGCCAAAAATCAACAAAAGTAAACTAAGGCTAATCTCGCTTAATATATTACCTACATTAATCAAACATATATAGAAATGGGCGCCTTACCTTGCCGCGTAGAATGGCGTTGAGTAGAGCTCTCTAGCTCAACTGGTTCCGGAGTGATGGTGATGGAAGTGGAGGTAACTTTTGCCCGTATTTACCTCGGCGCGTCCGAACACTCAACCGCGGCCCCGGCTACGACGCCCAGTTGCACTCATCGCTCCACCCGCAATTATGCCGGGAAGTGATTTGATAGTGTTTTATAGTTTATTATGTCATTTATTATAGTTATTATGTTATTTTCACTCAATAAAGTTATTTACATGAAGTTATGTGTGTCTCTGTCACTTATTACTTAGTTTTATTATTATTATTATGATTATAGTGTCACTTTCACTGGACTTTGATAATTGATAGTGTCATTTTCACTGTTATGTATTGTTAGGTAAGCTAATAACATATATAGTGTCACTTTCACTTGTTTATATTGTTATGAAGGCACTTATTATTACTTGTGTGTGTCTCTTTCACTTATACTTAGTTATATTATTATTATACTGTCACTTTCACTGAACTAGGCTTATTGATAGTGTCTTTTTCACTTATTTATTGTTAGAAATATATATTTTAGTTCGACTTTCACTTGTTCATATTGTTATTCAAGGCACTTATTAATACTTATTACTTATTATTTTGGCTCGAACGTCCATTGATTTTGGCCCTGTCACTCATTCAACTATGGGGGAGGCACTCGCTATAGGCAGTTATGCCTTTTGCCTCCCTCAATCACATAGAAAAAAAAAACTTATGTGTCCTTTTCACTTATACTTAGTTATATTATTATTATTAGCCTACAGTTGAGTGTCACTTTCGCTGGTGTCACTTCCACTTCAAAAGTTTGTTAGAGTGTGGAAGTTGTTGAAGCAGATGCCAGCACACAGTCCAACTTGACACTCGAGGCATTCCCAAGTGGTTTTTGTGGCTTTGCGGGGTCTGCGAATTGTGTGGCTGCACACATGGCACCTCTTCTGCACTCTTGACTTAGTATGAGGACCCTGGAAAGGAAGGGCATTGAGCTGGTGCTTCCTGAAAAAGTCAGCACACCCCGTTCTGTCCAGCTGGCCTGGTCCTTGTAGTGGCCTCCCTGGTGTACCCGCATCTTTAGCCAGGAGCTCAAGTAGCACCTGCTTGTAGAACTTCCGCAGGGACTTGTACTTCTTGGCTCCTGGAGTTCTCAGACGGTAGATGTTGTAGGCATTGAGGACCGACATATCTACCGTATGCAGGATAAACTTCTTGTACCACCTGCAAGATGTTCGCAGGCAGTCGATGAAGCCCATCTGCATGTCAGACTTGTCAACGAGGCGCATGTTGAGGTTGTAATCCAGGACAGCAGCTGGTTTCCGGATGGGGTTCTTGGTGCTTCGGTCCACCTTCCCTGTGGCGACCATCTCGGCCTTGTAGCATGGGGTGAGGAGGTTGATCTTGCGCTGGTCATTCCAGTGGATGGAGAGGATGGGGCCACTCTTCTTGTGGAAGATGTCCGCCTTCTTCGTCTTGGTTGGGTAGCCTGGCATGCCCTTCCTCTTGGCCTTGACTGTGCCGACAGTTCCGGTCTTGCGGTCATGGAGGTACTTGGTCAGGAGAGGCGGCGTGTAGTAATTATCTGTGTAGAGGATGTGGTTTTGATTGAAGTGCCTCTCCATCATCTTCTTCACTACAGCGCCACCAAAACCAATGAGGGGGTCAGTCACAATTTCTCCACCCATGCCGCTGTACACCACAAAGTCCAGCACATACCCCATCAAACAGTCGCAGAGGACGAAGAGCTTGATGCCGAAGCGGTGTCTCTTGGACGGGATATACTGTCGGAAGTGCAGCCTACCACGGAACAGAACCAGAGACTCGTCGAGGCACATCTTCTGGAAAGGAATCAGGTAGGTGGTGAACCGATGACGTATCATGTCATACAGCTTCCTGATCTTCCATAATGAGTTGGGAAGGTGAACTGCCATTTAGTTTGTCAGGTGGAGATAGGAGAGGATGTCGAAGTACCTGTCCCTGGACATGTACTTGCCAAATGCTGGAGTCGTTATGATGTCGCCAGTGATCCAGTAGTCTGCCAGAGTGTGCTTCCTGATATGTGTCATCAGCATTGTGAGTGCCAAGAACACATATAGTTCTGCCACAGTGACAGCTCTCCATGACACCATCTTGGCACTGGTCTTCCTCCCAAGAAAGTTGGCACAGATCTCATGATGGTTGTTGGTCTCCTCGACGAGGTATTCCATGCCTTCATTGTCATAGAAGCCACAGAAAATTTCACTGGGGGTAGCATCTGGGCCACAGGGAAATGTTGGTGACACCCCGGACCCCCTCTGTACCTCGTCAAATGCAGGACAATCTGGCTCAAAATCAGCCCCATCTGTCCACACAAACAGGTCTGATGCTGATGCTCGTGCAGGTACAGCAGGCACACGCCCTGGACGCCCTGGCACACGCCCTTGGCCACGCGGACGCCCACGCCCACGCCCATGCCCAGGGGCAGCGGCGTCGGCAGCCTGACCACGTCCACGACCTCGCCCTCTCACTCGTCTTGCCGGGACTTCCTCCTGTTCCTGTTCCTGTTCCTCTTCCTCTTCCTCCTCAGGCAACGTCAGGTCATCTGGGGCAATGTTGGAGTCATCAGCATCCTCTTCAGGAGACAATTCTGGTTCAGAAGTGACCGGGCGTCGGCAGCGTGGGGCGCGGGAGGCTGCGGGAGCTTCAACAATGGGAGCCTCGGCCTCGGAAGTTGGGCTCCTTTTGCGGCGAGCCGAGGGCTTCTCCGCATGAAATAATGCTCTGCGGTGTGTTGAGGGCTGTGGCACATCACCAATACCACTTGAAGAGGCCCTTTGGTCCTCCTGAAGGAGAGATGAAGCCGAGGGCTGTGGGTGACCCACGCGGCGTCCCGGGTCAAGGCGTCGTGACAAAGGAATGCGGGTGGTTGCTAGTCCAGGGTCGGCGTTACTATCACTCTGTTCAGCTTCCCTAGCCTTTTCTGCGGCGGCCCTGCGTGCTTTTTTAGCTGCACTTTTCACCAGCGACTGTTTATAAAAATATTTGCCCACTTTCAAGGGCGTACGGGCAGGCAAAGGGGAAGGTCCTGGGGTAGGGCTATGGCTAGGCCTAGGCCTAGCCCTAGGCTAACCTACGAAAGATGGCGAGGGGGTAGGCCTAGCTTCTAGCACACTTGGAAGTTCAATAGCACCTTCCTGAAACACTTCCACATCAGGATCATCACTACTGTCTCCCCCCTCAAACAAATCCACATTATCGTCGTCTCCAAAGCCAACGAAATCTTCTTCTTCGCTTACATTGATAAATGTTTCTTTGTCCACCAAGCTTTCGCCACTGCTCTCTTCAATATCAAAGAGTTCTCGCTGTATGGTGCTATCACTCAACAAACGCTTCACTTTCTTTCGTTGAGCTTTCTTCTCTGTTGCTACATGCGTCGAAGTTGCTAGTGGGGTAGCAGTGGGGCGCGCGGGAGGTTGCACCGAATCGGACGCGTCGGAATTCATTTTTCCTGTATTACTCGCTATGGCGGCCACGTAGAAACTGATAACGGTAGTAGTTGAGGCTTGGTGGCGCTGCGATCGCCCCTGCAAAAAAATTTGTTTTGGCCGCGCGAATTTTGAAGCACGCTTTCAAGCGCAAGCCTTTTAACAGGACACCCGGGCTCCTGCCCTTCTTTCGTGGTGTCCTTTAAAAAGGACACCCTGGCTGGAAGGGTTAAATATACAGGGTGTCCCAGGAGGAAAGGGTATAACTTTGGGAAATGATAAAACAAGGTATTCTAAACATAAACTATTCTATAACAAAAAGTCCAAATCTCAGCCATTAAACAAATATTGAAGGTTCAATGTAGTGTCCTCCCTCGCATCACTGTAATGGACTCTTCCATGTCAAATAATTCCCAGCTGGTCTAAAGTGAGCTAATATGTCTATAATCATTTTGTAACATATATAATTATAGTATCTTTACAATAACATTGTAAAATAATTGAAGTTAGATGGAGGTGTGGTAGGCACTAGGACAGCTAGGCCAGCTTTATGGGGAATTACTGAAGAAAATACCATTTTCAATATGCAATAACTCTACACCGGTCGAGATTTGGAATATTTCTTATGGAACATTTTAGGCTTAGAATACCTTGTTCTATCATTTCCCAAAGTTATGCCCTTTCCTCCTGGGACACCATATATATATATATATATATTTATTAGTGGCCCCTCCATCATTGATGATATGCCTATTAATATAATAGCCTCCTTTGAAGCGCCCGCGGGTAGCCAGTTTTAAACTCCCGCCGCGGGGAAAAGGAGTACTACATCGTAAGTGTAACGCTACTCTTATGGAATCGTCTTATGATTGGGGTACACACTACGAAAAAACCTTGTAAAAAATAAAAGAGAAAAAATAAACTCAAAACTTTTTTGCTATAGCTTTCCATCTCGTGGATTTCTTGTGCATGGATTCTCGCCCAGACCGTGGCAACTGAGACGCCATACTTCCTTCCCTTCCTCGCGCTCATCCCAATCGGACGTGCGCGCCTTTGCTCAGCCACATTCTTCCTTCGCTCGCTTCTAGTGAGTCTTTGCTCATTTGTATTTATCTGAGTTGTATTGAACAGGTTTAGACTAGCTAGCACAGGCTGCCCCATTGGCATACCCGCAGGGAAGTGTTAAAATTGGGTATTATTGTGCAGGCACCTTCAATCCTCCAGGATCCGCGCCTCGTGTGTTTATTGTTTATGTTTTCTACGCCTTAGAGTTGCTATTAACTACTACTTAGGAGGCTAATATATCCGCAGGAATAGGCTTCTGACTGTCTATATGAGGCAGTTGCTTTTTCATTATTGTAGCAGACGCCATGGTCTAAGATTTATCACACGTGGTGTGGAACTTTCCATGGTTCTAGCCTGCTTTTCCCCTCTCGTGATGTCGCAGCAGTGTCTTCAGGAGGTAAGGTAAACTACAAGGAGTGTGATTACTACAAGCCTCTTGGCAAGCCTCATTAGGGGTATCCGTAGGGTCTAGGGGTATTGTATTTTATTAATATTATTATTATTATACTATTATAGCCCTAAGATATTTCCCCCGTTTACGTGTTTATTTATGTTCAACATGTAAACAGGGAGTCAGGAGACATCCTGATGGTTGTGGGGGGTGTTTTGGGGGTTTCTGACTTTCACAAATAAGTCGACCCTTCCAAAGTTTTGGCTCTTTTCCTTCCGGCGATCTTTCGGTGTATTGACGCCTACCCTCGCCTTACAGGCGAAAGGACTGAGCCAAAATTATCCCGGTGTGGTGTGCTATACCACGAACCTTCCGGCGGAAATGCGAATTCCTAAGGGAGCAACCTCGGCCCGCCGAGCGAACTCGCCCAAACCGATAGTCTGGTGCGGCATGACTTTCCTCGCCCAGCGCAACAGTCTAGTGGGGTAATTTCTATCTACGGATTAATTGGGCCAGTGGCACTTTGTCACAGGTAAGCAGTTCAATAGGAAACTGTTATGCCCTGATTTTATTCAGGATTAACGATTGATACAGGTGAGTTCTACCATACTGGGACTTCCGAGTTCATATAAATATATATAATCAAAGACAACAGAGGATATACTGATATATCGCAAAATATAGTTTAAGAAATACAGCTTTATTTCTATTAACACTAATACACAATGGAGTAAGAAGGTAACTTGTAAACACTACCAATAAATAGCACTTAAAACTATTTACTATCTCCGAGCACAGTCGCGGATCTGGATAGAGTGCAGATATTTTTGCAAAGATTCACATTCCTTTTCTCAGGAATAGTATACACTTCTGAATATCGAGGACGATCACAAGTAAAAACTTCAGCTATAATGATTCACTGTACTTGTAAAAGATTGGACTTGTGAGCTTATTTTGGAAAAAGAGTTATTTTATCACTGTACGTATCCTTGTGATTATCTACCATGCGCACTGGTACGAAAACTATACTCCTGCTATAGAAATATTGTTAGAGTCGATGGTGGACTCTAAAAATATTCACTGGGTTGGGAAAATGACAGAGTCGCTTAGCCTCAAAATCGGCTTAAAAGAATTAAATTCAGAAATCACTGTACTACGGTGGAAAACACTTCGTAGGTTATATATTGTTGGTAAAAGAAATTATCTTTGGTTAATTCTGAATATTACCGCTATAACAGATTTATGCTCTTTTTAATACACTTTTGCGGGACTCTGTTTATTATCGCTCACTTGGTAGATTACGTTTTCTCAATTTTTATTCTTCTCCAGGTTCTCGGCTTAGGTGTCTTTTCTTGTCTTCCTCCTGACGATGATTCCAGTGGTGGCTGGCTGTAGTTTTCTGCTTCTCCGTGGGCCGTCCAGGTGGGCCGGCTGTGTGAAGATAGTTCCAGATGGGTTGATGGGTTTGAGATCTTAAGTATGGCTCCGTAACATATAGCAATTGTCGGGCAATTGCAGTTGGGCACCATCTGGACTAACGCAAGTATTTCAGAGGTTTGGGAGAAATACTCGACTCTCCTGACCTGTATATCAACCATTGATGAAGTCCTGTTAAGGTACTCTTGTAATGGGATCTTGAATATCATGCATCAGTGAGAACGTACAGTATATGGCACGATATCGGACTAACGCAGTAAGTTTGGTAAAAGTATCTTTACTGACTGTCCTCATCTTTTTAAGAAGTTCGGGGGACCCAGGGCGGTGTATAAACCTTTTAGTTACACAGTCTAATGGGATGCCACAGACTTAGTGCACCTAGGATTTGTATTTGCAGAGTGCCCTTGAGGGTATCTCACTAAGCCCTTCCTCTCACAGCGGTCTCCGATGGTTTGAGACTACTTGTGAAAAGTGGTAGTGTTTATTTTCAATAGTAATAAGTAGAGAGGTCGGGATGCCGGAGTCTCTCAACTCTTACTAGGGAAAATGTAACCTAGCAGAGGGGCAATGTTAGGTACTGGGATGCCAGTAATAACAAAGTTCCTCTGAAAGGACACTTTTGTACAGTGTTCACTTCCAAGAGTAATAGTAAAGAGATCGGGATGCCAGAGTCTCTCTACTTTTACTAGGGAAAGTGAAACCTAGCAGAAAAGACAATGTTAGATACTGGGATGCCAGTAGTAACAAAGTTCCTCTGAAATGACACTCTCACAAGTTTCACTTCTAGGAGTAATAATGGAGAGGTCGGGATGCCGGAGTCTCTCCAATTTTACTAAGAGAAGTGGTACCTAGCAAAAGTGACAATGTTAGATACTGGGATGCCAGTAGTAACAAAGTTCCTAGAGTAGGACTTAGCACTTTTCACTCTAGAGAATATTGAGGACGGGATGCCGTTCTCCTCAACTTATTTTAGAGAGGGTGCTTGTGGAGTATCTTTAACTAGAAAGAAAGGGGCGGGATGCCGTAACCCTTCTTCCTAAGTTAACACTAGATTAGCGGGCTAGCGGTTTATTTATATGTACCGCCCAGCGGGGTGTTTTTAGCCAAAATAGGGCTGTTTACGTGATCATTTTCATGCCTAAATAAGACCCAGAGCGTAAAACAAGTATCTATCCCTGAAAGGGCATAAACAGAGCATTCCAATGACACCATAATGATCCTTTTATGATGGCTAGTTTTCTTGCAACAACCGCGCAACGCGAGTGCAAAAAGCATGTAATTCGGCACTTTCCCCATACAATTCCGTATATAGCGAGTGAGAGAGGGAGGGAGGAGGTGGGATTCGTGTCAGTAGGTTCGCCGCGGTGGTCTGGAGTAGTCATACGCTCGCTACTCTCCCGCCACCACTTGTCTCTCTCTCTCAGCAACATTACGTGCTGAAATTGCCACACGACCTATGTCGAGCGCCGCCAGATAGTCCAGATTTATTATACTCGACTTATGTTGCGCCCCGACAGTTAGGGGTTAAGGAAAGCTTTATACCGGTAACAGTAACTATGTTAATCACTGGGATGCCAGTGGTAACAAAGTTTCCTGTAACAGGCCACAGTATCCGTAACTGAAGAATAGTAATGAAGTTCCGGGAGGCCGTCCACTTCACTACTATACTTATAGTAGGAAACCGCCTATCAAGGGTCTCTATGTTAACCGGGTGGTGCCTCGTCATGAACAAAGACCCTACAATAGGATATTTTAACTCACAGACAGTATATTGAACTTCGGGATGCCGTTCGTCCAACTGAATGGAGGTTTAATTATAAGACTTCTAAAGTTGAGATGCCAGGGTTTCAGAAGCCTTATAATTGCTTAACTCTCTTCAAAAATCCTGACCTGGTATTGAGGATTAAACTGAGAGGGATCCTTCCCAACTTATAGGATGGTAAGGGCATGAGGAGGTATCCTTCAAGAGGTCTATAGATCCTTCTTACTCTGGTGGTCAAGGTATCCTTTAATATAATCAATTTACTAAGTGATGGAATGATGCTTAAATCAAATTACATCTCACAGAACAAGGTACTTTATCAATGGTTAAATATAACATCATATCATATCTACATGAACTCAATCAAGCCTTGGAAAACAGCAATAGTGTTCAAGGGAAAGGAAATATGAAATCTGAACTTGAGTGGAATGTTTGGTGTCGTGTGCATCGAAAGAGTGAAGTCCTAGATGCGCATGATAAAGGATTTTATCTATTATACTCCTTCCCGGCGTGGTGAAATGGGAATCTACTTACGTATCCTTGTTAGTAATATTTATGTGGATAATGATTCATAAACAGATCCTGGTAATTCATCAAATACAATAGTATGTACCTATGCTTTATTCTCAGATCGTATTGGTATGCCTGGGCGGTATACCTGAGAGGTTTAAACGCATGGGGCGCCCTCTCCCGGCACATGTGTGTGAGAGACGCCAGCGCCGTTTGACGTGGCGTCAACTTTGGTACTAAGGTTACAGATCATATTTTATAAGAAAGAAGAATATGTGATTTGTATAACTAGAAGAAGTAATAAGAGTATAACAAGAAGGCATATATATATGTGTATAGGACACAATGTCCCAAAGGTCTATTGAGGTATTACTGCATATTAATATTGCATACTTAGGTTGTAACAAAACATCATACATATTCATTTCATACTGGGGGTTATATTCTTACGATGCTGATACAGATATACATATTGTTCATCATCATAATGATTGTACATTCTTATTTTCTATACATGATATAGCTTAGTTAGAGAAATATAAGTGAAGAACGTAGGTAGATAGGAATATAAGTGAAGAAACATATGCTTGGTTTTTAAAAGGGTTGACTGAATATGAATATTTTCTTTGGGGATGTGCTGGGGCGAATCGTTTTCCCTGGCGTACTTGGACATTCCTTTTTCGGCTTCTTCAACATAGCGATTCTTCCATTTCGGAGTCTCACTACTGCTGCAGACGCGGGAGGTGCTGTGTTGGTGGTTGATATCGTCGTCCTTGCCTTTTCCTTCTTCGGGTCGTTCGGTCCCTTTTTCTTTCTTGGTCTTCTTTCGTCTTCTCCTTCTTCCGTCTCCTCTGCTTGGGGATCTCTCCGTTTCCCGAGTATTTATTTCCTTCTCCATTATGAAAGGCACGTCCCCGTGCCTCAGGGGCAAATGTTAATAAGTTGCCTTGGGTTTCCACCAAACGCAGGGTACTTAACACCTTACGAGCGGCCTATGCGGTTTATTTATGTGTACCGCACAGCGGGGTGTTTTTAGCCAAAATAGGGCTGTTTACGTGATCATTTTCATGCCTAAATAAGACCCAGAACGTAAAACAAGTACCTATCCCTGAAAGGGCATAAACAGAGCTTTCGAATGACACCATAACGATCCTTGTATGATGGATAGTTTTCTTGCAATAACCGTGCAACGCGAGTGCAAAAAGCAGGTAATTCGGTACTTTCAGTACATAATTGAGTATGTAGCGAGTGAGAGAGGGAGGAGGGAGCTGAGATTTGTGTCAGTAGGTTCGCCGCGGTGGTCTGGAGCAGTCATACGCTCGCTAGTCTCCTGCCACCACTTGTCTCTCTCTCTCAGCCACATTACGTGCTGAAATTGCCACTCGAGTTATGTCGAGCGCCGCCACATAGTCCAGCTTTATTTAACTCGACTTATGTTGCTCGCCGCTAAATAAGGGTTAAATATGCCCACCACTGTAGAGAACGGATGTCCGGTGCTTTGATGGGTTCAACCAGAACAGTAATGATGGGCGTGGTATCTGGTTGCATAGAGGCAGTAAAAGCTTCATGAAGTTAGCGGATGCGAGTAAAATGGACTTTATCAGCAGACCATTTCACTCTCTTGATAAAGGGGGTGGCGGACATCTTGGAGTTTGTGGTGGTTAGAACAAGAGCAGGGGGTGTGCAGGTAGTGGTGGTGGTGGAGCAAGTGATCTCGATAGGCTGGGCAGGTGGAAGGTCATTACCTCATGCGGACGCAAAAGTACCAGGCGGGCAGGAGGTGATTAATAACGGTGCGGGTGAACACTCATTTGTGTTAGTTATCTTTGTTAATCGTATGATTTCGAACTGTTATTGAAAAATCTCAGAGTTGATTTTTGCATAACTGCAAGGCAAAATGTCTGGAGTACGAATGGCAGATAAAGTACGAGGATGTTGATCTGGTGGTTTACTTATCCTACCTGATTTAGCGCAATAAGAGTCACGTAAAACAGGTTCAGTACTAGTGGTAGAAGATGGTGACTGAGAGGTAGGTCTGGGATTGGGAGTGCGTGGCGGGGAAGATAAAGGTATATCGGGAGCTATAGGGGAAGGTATAGGTAATGTAGTAGAGTGCGTGAGGTTAGGGGATACTGTTGAAGGAAATAGAGATAAGGTAGGAGGGGCGAGGCAAGGTGAGGATGGTTTGTCACAGGTTAAGTTGAATGACGTGGAAGGTTGGGAAGGAGAATGGTAAGGGGAAGTGCGAGGAGGAGGAAGGGGAGGTGATTTATGAATGGCGGAAGAGGAATGTGTGACTGTAAAAGAAGGAGGATTAATTCTAGGTGGGGATGTTAGTTGTGGTATATTTAACGCCTTACGAGCGGGCCCGTCAGTAACTTCTACTATCCGCCAAGCGGGTGGTTTTACCCTAAACGACCTTGTTTCCGTGCTCTTTTTCATGCATAAACAAGAGCCAGAGCGTAATACAATTAGGTATCCCTGAAAGGGCGATAATTGAGCTTTCCAATGACACCAGAACCATCCTTCTACGACCACGCGTTCTCTTGCAACGATCGTGCAAGACGAAGGAAAAATCCCTAAAATACGGTAATTTCCTTACATACTTCCCTGTGTAGCGAGGCAGTGAGTGTGGGTGTGTGTGGAGGCAGGCCCAGTGCTGGCGCGGGAGCCGTGCCGAACGGTCAGAGCCGACCTACGCTCCTCCCACCGCTCGTCTCTCTCTCAGAGCCAAATATTGCTCAAAATTGCACACCGCCTTAAGTTGGTCCCCGCCACATAGTCCTTTCTTCTCTAGACCGACTTAAGTCAGGCGCCGCCAGACAAGGGTTAAAGGTTGAGGGAGGCACCCTTGAGTTGAGGAAGATGGTGAAGGTGACGAGGAACGTGGGGAGACAGATGATAATGTGGATTTAGATGGTGAGGTGACAGGTGATGTCGAAGGTTGCGGTTTCTTGTTGGGAGGTGATGAACTTGGTGAGATGATAGGAGAATGTTGGGGGCGAGATGAAGTTGGTTTTGGTTTTGATGGAGGTTTATGGGATTTATGAAATGATGGGTATCTGGCAGTCACAGGTAGTCTTGTTCTTAAGCGAGATCTCAATTTATAGTGAGAGGTCGTGGTCTGTGGGCCACGATTTAGAGTAGGGGTAGAGGTGGTGGAATCAGAGATTGGTGAACCTGGGGTGATATAGGTGCAGGTGGTGGAGTACGGGGAGTGTCCTGAATTATTCTTTGAGATGCTCTGGTAGTCAGTTTTGGAGGAGTTGTTGGTGATGTGGTAAAAGGTAAAACAGGGAGTTTGGTAGGACTCGTATTACCATAAGTACGAGGCGGCGTGACAGCTGATGGTTGAAGAGTGGCAGGGGATTCTTCTGACGTAGGTATTAGTGGAATATCTTGATGAAGAGGTGAATATTTTCGAACAAATCTGTTGCGGTAAGTTCGGAATTCACCGTGATAATTTACTATCACTTGATATGGATTGGGAATTTTGGCAATGAGATATGGGCTTACATATCTTGGCCCTAACTTGTTGATTATAGGTAGTTTGGCGACCATAACGGTATCGCCAATGGCAAATGGATTTTTACTGGTGGTGGCATCTTGTTTTACATCTTAACAGGTTTGTGCGGTGTGAAGGGTATTCTTCAATTGTTGGAGAGGGTCTATGGTAAGTTGGGTGGTGGGAGGAGTGGCAAGATGGCGAAAAGGTAAAAGTAATGGATCGACGCCATACACTCGTTCATGAGGAGATATCCCATCTTCTCTGGGGCAAGAATTTAACCCTCAAATAGCGGGTCCCGCCTTAAGTCGGTTAGAGAACCAAGGCATAAAGAGCGGGTCCCGCCTTAAGTCCTATGCAATTTTGAGCACAAAATCGGCTCTGAGAGAGAGTCGACGCGGTGGGAGGACCGGGGGCGGGCTCTGACCGTTCAGCATGGATCCAGTCCCGCCACTGACACCACCACCACATGTCTACACCTCCTGGTCCCACGATACGGGGTAAAAACTGAGGAAATTACTGTATTAAATTTTTAGGTTTTTCCCCTTCGTATTGCAACATCGTTGCAAGAGAACCCGTGGTTGTACAAGGATGGTTCAGGTGTCATTGGAAAGCTCAATTATCGCCTTTTCATGGATACATAATTGTATTACGCTCTGGCTCTTCTTTATGCATGAAAAAGAGCATGGAATGAAGCTCGTTTAGGGTATATCTGCCCGCTTGGCAGGTAGTAGTGTTACAAAACTACCCGATAGCTGAGGGTTAATCCCCACTGAATCATCTTGACTTGTCCTGGCCAGTCAGATGTTTGTAACTCGATAATTTTGGTTCGCAGCTGATTATTGATTGATCGGTGACTATACTCACAGATCGCGCTTCCCTGTGGCCAATAAGGTGAGAAATGTTTAATCTTAATTCCACATCTTGTGGTGAATGCATCCCATACTTGGCTTGTGAATTCGGGTGCGTTGTCTGACAGTAGAGCTAATGGTACTCCGAACACAGGAATAATTTCTGTGGCAAGCAATTCAGCGACCGTAACAGCAGAATGATCTTTGGTTGGACAGGCGACGAGAAACTTGGAGTAGACGTCCACGAAAGTAACGATGAATCGTTTTCCGTGATTGGGTGAAAATGGTCCCATAACGTCCAGGGAGAGTACCTGCCATGGCTTATGAGCAGAGATCGTTCCTGCAGGTCCGGGTGTCTTGCATCGATCTTTTCCCATTGCACAGGATGTGCAAGCTTCCGTTACTCGTTTGGCAATACCGGAAGGGTCAATTGTCCAGTATTGATTTTGGAACACCTGGAGCATTTTCTTTTGTCCCAAATGTATACCATTACCCTCATGAATGAAGATCATGTATTCCTGGCAACGGTTGGTTCCAAAATAATATGTCCTGATTCAGTGGTTAAATATTCTGAAAGATGTGACGAGGAATCCATTTCGGTTTTATCTTCTTGTCCCATAGTTGTAACAGGGTTGGTTCTGATGGTGTAGTGACATCGGTAGATAAAGATGGAGCAGAAGTGGTGTGTTCACTCTTAACATTATCTTTGGCTTCAGTAGCAACGGAAAATTTTGAGATAGAGTCAGTAAACAGGGAATCATTTTTGGCTTCAGTAGCTATATTCACGTTTGGTGAATGATTATCTTGGTCAGCAATATGAAAAGAAAACCCTTCAGTAGCATTATTGCAACAGGATCCTTCAGCATGCACATTTGCTGGAATCCCTTGTTGTTTTCCTTTCAGAGAACTAAAAACACTGGTGCTGGGACGCTGATCGTGATCTACATTACGAGAATTCTTGGGAATGATCGTAACAGGTTGCTTGAGTCTAGGGACAACAGAATCAGAGTGAAGAAGGGGTGGATTGTAAGTTGAGTTCATCCCATTGGTCTTAGGTTGGGATAAAGAGCTGTGATGGTGGCAAGTTGGAGTGGTAAATACAGGGGATGCTGACATGTTTACATTGTTGATGACATTTTTCTTATGCGAAGTAGTCATGGCTGCTGATTTAAGTTTTTTAAGCACAATGGAAGATTGGTGGGGGTTTTCTGAGAGATTTTGTTTGTGAAATGAATCAAGCGTTGTCCACAGTCTACCTGGGCTTGGAGCTTTTGCAAGAGATCCAATCCCAAATAACCGTCATAGTGTCGGCATTCAGAATGAAAAACCACAAAAGAATGGTAACAATTAGCATGAGCAAAAGGAGTGATTACATGTAAGGGACGGGTTTCCCCTCTAATAATAAGGGGAGTATCACCTGCTCTTATCTGATCGGTGGTGGGAGGCTGAAGGTCACCAAATCTTTTCTTATGTCTCACATAGTAAGAATTAAATAGACATGATCGGGCGGCGCCAGTGTCGATTAAAAGGCATACAGGGATGCCTTTTATTTTAGCAAGGTGATAAATGAGGAGTGGGTGTTCACTCTTAGACTCCCCCACTGAAGCCATAGTGGGCGGGGGAGACGTTAAAAATCCAGAGACTCTGAATCTTCTTCCTCCGGTATTTCGAGGTGTTCTTCTGGAAATGTCTGAGGGATGTTTTCAGACTCAGAGGACTCATTTATTTCCTCCTCGTGGAACTCCTCCTCATTTGCAGAGATACGAGGTTGCGAGGGTCTACTGAATTTCGCAGAGTCACGGATATAATGAAGGGGCACGTTGAGTTGCAGGCGGAGAAATCGTAAAGATTTATTATCACTAATGGGTGTGGTTTACCTTGGCATTGTTGTTGGTTACATGGGTAGATTCTCTTGGGTTGGTTGGTACTGAAGGTTGGCCTGCTGGGCTGATAGTAGCCTGGACGATGGTGGGTCATAGGTGCTGGAGCTGCTTGCCTGTTGAAATGTGCGGATTCACCAGGTCTGCTGGACGACTGAGGATGAGTGGTGAACCTTTTTATGGCGGCTATCACAGGTATCTTAGGTTGTGATGCGAGTATTTTTCTGATGGTTACTATGGCTCGCTGAAAGCCTACTGGGTCGTGCACGGCGAAGTACTCCTGTACTGCAGAGGGCAGTGTTTGTACGAGATGCTCTAAAACATGCTGCTCTTGAATGTGGTGATTTAAGGTAGGGAAAGCAGCCCTTATTTGATGATTTATTTGGGTTATTGTGGCGTCTAGATGGCCTTCGTATTTCATATCTTTGATGCGATTATGGGCAACGAAAACTCCCAAAGAAGGCTTGATTGCCTCAACTACCACGGGCTTGAATTGATCCCAGGTAAGTGTAGGGGTTACCTGTGGGGCTACAAGGGAAACGGCTTTTCCCAAGTGAGTTAAAAGGACGGCTATTTTCTCGCGGTCCGTGGTATAGGCTAAGTCTAATACTGGTTTTACAATGTCCATATACACTTCTATTTCATATGTATACCCATCGTACTTGGGAATGGGGATGTGAGAGCGTGGATCGGCCATATTTATATTGGTATATTATCTCCTATTTCTTTCAAATATGTTATATATAATGAATTCTTCTGTCCGAATAAAGAATCACCGCTAGCCACCAATGTTATGCCCTGATTTTATTCAGGATTAACGATTGATACAGGTGAGTTCTACTATACTGGGACTTCCGAGTTCATATAAATATATATAATCAAAGACAAGAGAGGTTATACAGTATATATCGCAAAATATAGTTTAAGAAATACAGCTTTATTTCTATTAACACTAATACACAATGGAGTAAGAAGGTAACTTGTAAACACTACCAATGTATAGCACTTAAATCTATTTATTATCTCCGAGCACAGTCGCGGATCTGGATAGAGTGCAGGTATTTTTGCACAGCTTCACATTCCTTTTCTCAGGAATAGTATACACTTCTGAATATCGAGGACGATCACAAGTAATAACTTCAGCTATAATGATTCACTGTACTTGTAAAAGATTGGACTTGTGAGCTTATTTTGGAAAAGAGTTATTTTATCACTGTACGTATCCTTGTGATTATCTACCATGCGCACTGGTACAAAAACTATACTCCTGCTATAGAAATATTGTTAGAGTCGATGGTGGACTCTAAAATATATTCACTGGGTTGGGAAAATGACAGAGTCGCTTAGCCTCAAAATCGGCTTAAAAGAAATAAATTCAGAAATCACTGTACTATGGTGGAAAACACTTCTGTATGTTATATATCATTGGTAAAAAAAATTATCTTTGGTTAATTCTGAATATTACCGCTATAACAGATTTATGATCTGTATAATACATTTTTGCTTTTGTTTATTTTTGCTCACTTGGTAGATCACGTTTTCTCAATTTTTACTCTTCTCCAGGTTCTAGGCTTAGGTGTCTTTTCTTGTCTTCCTCCTGACGATGATTCCAGTGGTGGCTGGCTGTAGTTTTCTGCTTCTCCGTGGGCCGTCCAGGTGGGCTGGCTGTGTGAAGATAGTTCCAGATGGGTTGATGGGTTTGAGATCTTAAGTATGGCTCCGTAACATATAGCAATTGTCGGGCAATTGCAGTTGGGCACCATACCGGACTAACGCGAGTATTTCAGAGGTTTTGGAGAAATATTCGACTCTCCTGACCTGTATATCAACCATTGATGAAGTCCTGTTAAGGTACTCTTGTAATGGGATCTTGAATATCGTGCCTCAGTGAGAAGGTATATGGCACGATATCGGACTAACGCAGTAAGTTTGGTTAAAGTATCCTTACTGACTGTCCTGATCTTTTCAAGAGGTTCGGGGGACCCAGGACGGTGTTTAAACCTTTTAGTTACACAGTCTAATGGGATGCCACAGACTTAGTGCACCTAGGACTTGTATTTGCAGAGTGCCCTTGAGGGTATCTCGCCAAGCCCTTTCTCTCACAGCTGTCTCCGATGGTTCGAGACTACCTGTGAAAAGTGATAGTGTTCATTTTCAATAGTAATAAGTAAAGAGGTCGGGATGCTGGAGTCTCTCAACTCTTACTAGTGAAAATGTAATCTAGCAGAGGGGACAATGTTAGGTACTGGGATGCCAGTAATAACAAAGTTCCTCTGAATGGACATTTTTGTACAGTGTTCACTTCCAAGCGTAATAGTAGAGAGATCGGGATGCCGGAGTCTCTCTACTTTTACTAGGGAAAGTGAAACCTAGCAGAAAAGACAATGTTAGATACTGGGATGCCAGTAGTAACAAAGTTCCTCTGAAATGACACTGTCACACGTTTCACTTCTAGGAGTAATAATGGAGAGGTCGGGATGCCGGAGTCGCTCCACTTTTACTAAGAGAAGTGGTACCTAGCAAAAGGGACAATGTTAGATACTGGGATGCCAGTAATAACAAAGTTCCTAGAGTAGGACTTAGCACTTTTCACTCTAGAGAATATTGAGGACGGGATGCCGTTCTCCTCAACTTCTTTTAGAGAGGGTGCTTGTGGAGTATCTTTAACTAGAAGGAAGGGGCGGGATGCTATAACCCTTCTTCCTAAGTTAAGGAAAGCTTTATACCGGTAACAGTAACTATGTTAATCACTGGGATGCCAGTGGTAACAAAGTCTCCTGTAACAGGCCACAGTAACTGAAGAATAGTAATGAAGTTCCGGGAGGCCGTCCACTTCACTACTATACTTTTAATAGGCACCGCCTATCAAGGGTTTCTATGTTAACCGGGTGGTGCCTCGTCATTAACAAAGATCCTTACAATAGGATTTTTTAACTCACAGACAGTATATTGAACTTCGGGATGCCGTTCGTCCAACTGAATGGAGGTTTGATTATAAGACTTCTAAAGTTGGGATGCCAGGGTTTCAGAAGCCTTATAATTGCTTAACTCTCTTCAAAAATCCTGACCTGGTATTGAGGATTACTGAGAGGGATCCTTCCCAACTTATAGGATGGTAAGGGCATGAGGAGGTATCTTTCAAGAGGTCTATAGATCCTTCTTACTCTGTTGGTCAAGGCATCCTTTAATATAATCAATTTACTAAGTGATGGAATGATGTTTAAATCAAATTACATCTCACAGTACAAGGTACTTTATCAATGGTTAAATAAATCATCATAATATATCTACATGAACTCAATAAAGCCTTGGAAAACAATAATAGTGTTCAAGGGAAAGGAAATATGAAATCTGAACTTGCGTGGAATGTTTGGTGTTGTGTGCATCGAAGGAGTGAAGTCCTAGATGCGCATGATAAAGGATTTTATCTATTATACTCCTTCCCGGCGTGGTGAAATGGGAATTTACTTACGTATCCTTGTTAGTAATATTTATGTGGATAATGATTCATAAACAGATCCTGGTAATTCATTAAATACTATAGTATGTACCTATGCTTTATTCTCAGATCGTGTTGGTATGTCTGGGCGGTATACCTGAGAGGTTTAAACGCATGGGGCGCCCTCTCCCAGCACACGTGTGTGAGAGACGCCAGCGCCGTTTGACGTGGCGTCAACTTTGGTACTAAGGTTACAGATCATATTTTATAAGAAAGAAGAATATGTGATTTGTATAACTAGAAGAAGTAATCAGAGAATAACAAGAAGGCATATATATATGTGTATAGGACACAATGTCCCAAAGGTCTATTGAGGTATTAAAGCATATTAATAATGGATACTTAGGTTGTAACAAAACATCATACATATTAATTTCATACTCGGGGTTATATTCTTACAATGCTGATACAGATATACATATTGTTCATCATCATAATGATTGTACAGTTAACTCGATTAGTTTGCGGAGACAACCCACAAAGCTTGGAATTTAGAGTCTGGTAACACTGAATGTTAGCGGTCTGCCAAATGTACAATGCTGTGTCCGCCCCCCATCCCCAACCCCCCAATCCACTCACCAACACCACCACAAACGCAATTGCTCCTCAACACCGTGACCTCCCTTCCCATTCCTGCCTTCCCACCACATCTATCCCTCCCATCCCATTCATACCCGGCTCCTCTGTACCCCTTATAATTTGCACAACTCTTTAATTATACTTGCCGTGAGGTCAGTAAAATAATACAAAATACATTATTCAGCTGTCTATTGAAGAAGTAAGAATATGCCTAAGCATTACCATTATTTATATTATGATACTGCAAAGGAATGTGAAACGATTTGTCAAAGGAGTATTGTAAATAAAAATACGGCAATCAGATAGTGACAACGATATTGGAGGGATTTTACAACTTGATTCTACTTACATATCATCCACTGCCATTATTTACTAGAACATTGGCATCCTTACATAATATAAATTAAATCATAGGATGTATTCGTGAACTGTGGCTCCCCCCCCCCCCCCCCCCCACACACACACACACACTCTCAACTATATTTATATATTAATATGAAGTTTAGGAAGGACATATGGTAGCTAAAAGGATTAATTTAGATAGTTTGTAGCCTATTACTTCCTAAGCTGAGTAAAGTCGTCTAATATTTGCCAGAAAACAATGATAAGGATGTCACCGGTACTAAATGGGTTATGTTATTTTACTGACATTTGGAGCATTACATTATTTTATATTCACGGTTCCATTTAATAAAGTGTTTTAGTAAAATCAGAGCTGAATCGGTTAATTAATTGCGTGTAAATGAGGCTATGAATAATTTCACGAGGAAATAACTTTAGCGAAAGCCCATATATAGGCAAAAACTAATAGGAACCAAATATAAAGAGAACAGAGCTTCGTTGTCTAGGAAAGGTTGATACCGTAGATCACAGGGTACTCAAGGTGTGAAGGTCCAATTGCATGAATTTGCTTGGTAGCAAAGGTCCGGATGATTATGCCCCCTCCCCACCCCCCTTCGGCAAAAAAAACAACAGAAAAATATATATACAGTATACATACTGTATATAATTTAGAAAAAAAATCAAATCAATATCACTACTAGCACCGCCATTACTACACCTATACATCTATTCCCATCCAATATTCTCAATTCCCAAAACTATGAAAGTCCTTGTATAGTTCTGTTTTGTTATGTGTTTCCTACTCTCCAGCCAAGCATCCCTGATAAAGCGTTTAATGATATTGGCACTTCACTATAAAAAGGCCTTACTCGTGTAAACAGGAAAAAAGTATGTCCATGATGTCCCTTGACAAACACAAATCTTAATAAGCTGACATTACCATCTGGTGATAGCCAGAATTAATGAATATCTTCTCAACATCTTCAAAGGATAAAATATAGATATGAATAATACAATAACTTTGTATAAGCCAAAATATATGAGAAGGCTGAACCTGAGAATTCATGAAACAGGACGATGATGCCTCCCTTTGATTTAACCTATTGTCCATTCATTATAAATATGCCAGAATCGTGACCTCTAGCCTCTGTAACTCAAAAGGGGCTGGAACAAATGGACTGTGAGTTTCCACACCTCTATCATGGCTAAATCTTCCCAAATGGTAGAACAATTAGCTCGATTATTGACATTATGTTTGAGTTATGAGAGGTTGGGTTCGTGATTTCTGGCTACTTATAATGAAGAGGGTATGGATATCATTGGGTGATAATACACAACTTAGGAAGGACCTGTGGGAGTGGAAGGGTTAATCAACACAATATTTACTCCTTGATTATGACTTGCAAGGCCTTCGTAAGCTTAATCCAGTCGACAAATTCTAGCCAGATAAAGTTTAAATATCTTTAACTGAGGATGAAAATAACTGTATGAATAAAAAAAGTCAATATTGTTCTACTAGTTTTCAAACACAGAATATAACCACTGACAACATAAGCAGTATCAACGCCTAAGTTATGGACCACAACTTGAAGATAAACCTGCACCCTCATTACTGGATAACCTGCTGTATGTGGGATTTGTCCTTGAGGGGAAGTATTTGTTTTTATTCTGAATCCCCTGCTCCTTCATGTTTAACCCAATCAGTTCTCAAATTGTAAGACTTTCGCCCATTTCTTTATCAATATTATGACCTTTCGTGCTATTCGGATGTCGATTATTTCATGGCGATCGATAGCGATTCTGTAATTTAGAAGGAACCAGACATCATCCGGGACATTTTTCTACCGACAAAATTACAAATTTATCTCGAGGGGGAGTCTTGGGGATGTTATATATTATGCGTGATTGAGGTATAGGGATCAAACTAATACAAACATATACAGTATATACCGGTAATAATTAAAAATAAATATATAGATAAAATAACGTCCCCTTAACCTTACACTACCACTAACAAAATTTCCATTATGTTATGGAAGCTACTGTATTAGACAATTATGTTATGGAAGCTACTGTATTAGACAATTATGTTATGGAAGCTACTGTATTAGACAATTATGTTATGGAAGCTACTGTATTAGACAATTATGTTATGGAAGCTACTGTATTAGACAATTATGTTATGGAAGCTACTGTATTAGACAATTATGTTATGGAAGCTACTGTATTAGACAATTATGTTATGGAAGCTACTGTATTAGACAATTATGTTATGGAAGCTACTGTATTAGACAATTATGTTATGGAAGCTACTGTATTAGACAATTATGTTATGGAAGCTACTGTATTAGACAATTATGTTATGGAAGCTACTGTATTAGACAATTATGTTATGGAAGCTACTGTATTAGACAATTATGTTATGGAAGCTACTATATTAGACAATTATGTTATGGAAGCTACTGTATTAGACAATTATGTTATGGAAGCTACTGTATTAGACAATTATGTTATGGAAGCTACTGTATTAGACAATTATGTTATGGAAGCTACTGTATTAGACACTTATGTTATGGAAGCTACTGTATTAGACAATTCTATCCAGTTAAGGACGGACCTCTAAACATCAAAAGATCTTCAACTCTCTCATGTATCCCGCTTAACTCCCACAGATCATTCTTAAGCTGCATAAATTCGTCGAAATATAGCTAAAACGAGAGGAAAGAGACGTCACCGGTACTGGATGGGTCAATACTATTAAGCAGAGCTAAACTTACCTTTGTTAGCTATGGGTGGCACTTTAAGGGGCAGGTAGTCGCATTTTTTGAATCCCCTTCTCCCTCATGTTTAGCATAATAGTTTTGACATTTTAAGACCTTCGTTCCATTAGTTTGGCGATTTTGAGACTGTTTGGCCCATTTCTTTGTCAATATTTAGACCTTTCGTGTAATTTAAGTGTCGATTTGTTTTCCTGGCGAACGATAGCGAGCCTGTAATTTTAGAAGGAATCGGCCGGGACATTTACAAATGTATCTTGAAAGAGGGTCTAGGCCTCTAAGGGGTGTTTTTTAAAGCTTAATGGAGGTCTAGAGTCTAGGAAACTCAAAACAAATTAATAACTAAATACATAGACCAAAAACCAAGCATTACCCCCTTAATTCATTTGGCTGAGGAAGAGCATATAATTTTATTTGAATGGCCACACTACTTATGTCAAATGATCAACTAAATCATTAATATTGTTCTTAAATTAACACTTACAAGATACGCGGAAGCATTTCTAATTATTTTTTCTGGTGGATGTTATTGGCTGATTTTATTCAGATTAGGAAGGGTATATTGAAGTCAAAGAGTTAACCCGTGGAGCACCGGCTAGTTTTGTACTGTTTGTTCACCAGAACCCGGCCGGTTTTCAAAACATGGTTTTATTCCAGAAACAATAGCGAATGGGTTAGGAATGAAGGAAAAACCACGAAAACACGCTCAAAAAGCTTAAAGAATGGTCCTACAGAGCCCCCGAAAATGTATTTTACAAGAGAAAAAATTTAAGGCAATTACCCCCATAAACCAGGTTATTGCGCGCTCACGCGCACGCACGTGGACTTTGAGAGTTTTCAACCATCGGCAGGGTTGCGTGGGATACGTACACAGTTCCCATACAAATCTGAGCCCTCTCGAGTGGCTACACCTGAGGTTACGGTCGGAGCAATTAGGGTGACTCATCAGACGCGTCGCTGGGACTGTGCGTTACATACATCGCCGACGCGCCAGACGCGTCGCTGGGGCTCCACGGATTAATTGAGTATTCCTAAATTGTACAAAATCGTCTAATGATAGCCAGAATAAACTGTCAAATGCGTCACAATGTTCAAAGGGTTAAAAGGAAAGAGTTTTAATAATAATATATTGTTCTTCAAGACAAAATATAAACATGTTGACAAGGAGGAGGTAATTAGATAAGTTAGACACTGGACGAAAAGTTATAATGAGGAAACAAAAGGCTAACTGGTCAGATTTGGTATCCCGGGAAACAGGATAGAAGTTGGGCTCAGTGGCTGATAACTAGTACAAAACAGAAAAATACTCTTTTTCTCGTTTTATATTTTAGTATTATATTTTGTATTTATGTTTTTCTTTATTTGCAGTCATGGGCATTTTGCGGTCCAAAAACAATCTCTCTGAGTTCCGGATATGGACCGCGGGCCGCCAGTTGATGATTGTATAACGTTCAGTTGAATGAGTATGCTACTAAAAAAATGACTAACGACTTGTGTATGGCATCTAGCTAGGCAATACGAGGCATAACAGAAGCAGTTTTCAAATATAGGAATCAGGTATTATCTAACCTGAAGCGTTACCTTTTCATGCTTTAAGAGTTTGTCTCCTTTCACACACTGATTACCTTTAACTCTACAGTTGTGTGGCAACCATCCCCGTGTTTTTTTATGACAGCAATTTGTCAAAATTAATAAAACAAGCAAAGCCAGACACCATCAAATTGTATACAAAATCACCACATCTGCATTCGCCATATCGATGTCTATCTATCTATATGCTCAGGCCCGATCCACATTTTGGGGGTAGCCGACTCAAGACAGAGCAAGAACAGGGAAAACACAAAAACAACATAAAACAACAAATAAACACAGATAAAAAACACAAACTCTCACACATCCAGGTCACCCAGGAGAAGACCCAGAGACCAGGGTTACCAAGGTCGCTCAAGCACTCCCCCGGCCCCTGACCACCCGGAGAGGTTCTGATCTCGGCAGGCAGACATGCAGCGGAGCCAAAGCCATAAGCCCTCCCACCACACTTCCAGGCACACCCTTCATATTAATCGTCTCCCCGGGTCAGGCGCCTGATGGACTATTATCTAGTCCAACTTGCGCCCGACCCCTTACTCCAAATGACCAAGTGTTCACTCAACTATTCACAAGCATTCTCCATTCACTCCTGTCCACCACCACTTCCCCTGCCTGATCTATAGTCATTCCTCTATCATCCAAAGCCTTTCTTACACAGTCTCTCCATCTCAATGGGGGTCTTCCTGCCCTTCTATGTCCCCTTGTACCTGACTCACATATTCTCTTTGTAAGCCTTTCATCTCCCATTCGTTCAACATGACCATACCAGCTCAGCACCCTTCTGTCCACTCTGGCAGACAAATGTTCCTGCTGCCCCACTCTCCTACGTATCTCTTCATTCCTTAATCTGTCTCTACGAGTAACTCCACACATACTCCTCAAGCAGCTCATCTCCATCACATCCAGCCCTCTTTTCTCCTTTTTCTTCAGAGCCCATGTCTCAGCCCCATACATCACTGTTGGCACAACAATTCCTTGATACAGTGCACTTTTTACTTTCACTCAGAGATTTCTCGTCTTCCACATACTTCCCATTGCTCCAAAAACCTTCCTTCCTTCACACACTCTCTGTTTTACCTCCACTTCCATACCTCCACTCCTGCTTATTGTTCCTCCTAGATATTTAAAACACTCTACTTGTTCCAATATTTCCCCATCCAGCCTCACATCTAGACTCACCCTATGCTCTCCCCTATTACACACCATTACTGTACTTTTATTGACGTTCACCTTCAGTTTCCTCCTTCCACAAACCACACCAAACTCTTTGACTACCCGCTGCAGTTTCTCATCAGAATCCGCCACCAATGCTGTGTCATCAGCGAACAGCAACTGATTCAACTCCCAATCTCTACCATTTTTTCCTACTAAACCCAATCCTCTTCCCATAGTTCTCCTTTTCACCTCCCTCACAACACCATCCATAAACATATTAAACAGCCATGGTGACATTACACAACCCTGTTGGAAACCTACCTTTACCTCAAACCATTCACTCAACTCACCATTTCCTACTCTCACACATGCTCTGCTCCCTTCATAAAAACTCTTAACTGCTTCTAACAAATTTCCTCCTATTTCATAAATCCTTAACACCTTCTATCTATGTAAATCTATATAATTATTTGCAAATATTTAATCTTACTGAAGTATCTATTTATGCTTCAGGTTCTTCACATATACACACACACACACACACACACACACACAACAGGCGTATATATATATATATATATATATATATATATATATATATATATATATATATATATATTGATGAGTGGTTGCATAAGGCATATCTTACATTGCTAAAATAACAGTTATATGTCTGTTTTTAATCATTAATGATATCGTAGATTTCGTACAAGCTAATGCCACTTCACTAAAAGGAACCAGACAGACACAAATTGAATGACAGATAGACACATGGCCTTTATTAATGAAACACTTCTATATGATAATACAAATGTCAACTTTATTTTCTGTCAAAGGCTGGAGCAGCAGCTACATTTACCTTTTATAAACAGCAAAACGCCTTATGATAATAGTTGATCAAGTTAAACTGTGGTGGAGTGGTCATGCCACTGGATTGGTAATCCAATGGACCCAGGTTCAAATCCCGACATGTCAATGGGAAGATATTATTGGGATTGAATTTGTGCTGTATCAGTGCATTACCACAAAGCCCACCGAAATGTCCAAAAAAATACTCTCATTGTTCCCTGATTAAATAACACTGTATGAATATTCCCATATTCAAAATATGTTACAGGGGGACAATGCCTAGTGAGTTCACTGCTCAATAGGTGGCGTTCTGAGAGTGAGGGTCTGAGTCTGGAGGGTGAGACGGTGAAGCACTTGAACGAAGCAACCAGCTGCTTCAGAGATGGAGCTGCTTCGAGCCATGATGGATGCTTCACATGTGTCACTCCCCAGACTGGAACAAGACCTCACGGGCTTCGCCGTGTTGAATGTACAGGCTCTTAGCCTATGCCCGAGAGGGAGTAGTTGGAATATAGACAAAAAAAAATTAAAAAAAATGCTTCCCAACACCTATCAATAGTAAAGATTGCTCAATCGCCTACCCATTGACCCGTACAGTATATTCCATAGAAAATACAAATGGATAACAAGAAGATAAATTGGCAAATATCTGAATGTATAAAGTCACCCTCCATTAAAAAAAACAAGAAAACAAAAAAAATAATTAATGAAAGTTGATAGAAAACAATACTCAGGAAATTGAATTTCAGACAATTAGGATTTGTTTTTACATCGCCAAAAAAAAGAGAGAGAGAGAGAGAGAGAGAGAAGAGAGCGAGAGAGAGAGAGAGAGAGAGAGAGAGAGAGAGAGAGAGAGAGAGAGAGAGAGAGAGAGAATTTAATTGTCAAAAATATTGTATGTTTCACCTTAACTGAATCTCTATTTGAAATTAAATACGTATGTCTTGGATGTCAAACATATTAAGGGTGTCCAGGATGTGCTAGCAGATTATTTGTCAAGAATCTAAAAATATTGTCATATACTTTCATCCTCTTGAACTCTTTTCTAGCTGGGGAGGTGTAACATCCGAAATGACCCGGATGTAATGTGACCGACACCAGGATGTGGTCCGCGACTTTACTACTGAGCCACGGCCTAACGGCCTTATTGGGCTATCCTTAGTTGGAATTATGCAAGGCTGGTACGTGTCATATTTGTAACAAACTATGTGGTACCAACTCTGTAAATTGTTGACTGAATAAATATTATTATTATTATTATTATTATTAACCACGTGGAGCATTCTCTCTTTCTTTCTACCTTCAACCCCTGCAGAGATAGAGAGAGAGAGAGAGAGAGAGCGGCACGGACATTCCGCGAGAGAGAGCAGGTGGGGAGAGAGAGAGAGAGGGGGGGAAACAGCTGAGCGGGGGCCTGAGGTGGCGTGATACCAGCCCCCTTCTCCCACTACTTCCCACACCTGTTTTTGGCTCTCACCCAGCTGTCCTCACCTGGGATTGGCCGACGCCAGCAGCCTGTCCCTATTGTTTCCGGCATGTGTTTCCTGCCTTCTGATAGGATTAGCGTGGACAGAGAAGGATATAAATAGCCTGATAGTTGATAGATCAAATCAGTTACATTCTGAGCTGTGGAGAGTAAGGAGCTGCATGGAGAAGATCAGGCTTGTATAGTTATTGTATAGGTTTTTATTTTATTTTTAGTGCGTCCCTCGGAACCACTCGTCGTTAGTTTGTGAGTGATCTCGTGATCGTTAAGTAACCAGAGGTATGCCGGAAACATATCCTCATTTGATTTAAGATTTTGTGATTGGAGAGACATATATTTTGGATTGATGTTTACTTGTGTGATTAGATAGAATTTTGTGATTAGATAATAATTTTGTGATTGACTATTGAATAGTGGAGATTTGATGTGATGGTCACTACTTTATATTGTGACTTAAGCCTACTAAGCTATACCTTCATTTTATACTTTAAGTGAAATCAGAAGGAATACAAACGATCCTGAAATCTTATATTAATTTCTTTCATTTCTTATTTCGTCTGATTGTTAAATACTTTATTTATTTTATATTATATACAATTCCATTTTACATGTGACTTTATATATTCCCTGATCTATTATATTGATTCAGTAAAAGTCTTGCAAAGAATAAGAATAACTAATTGGCTAACCTAATAATAATAATAATGATTTACGATACGTACAGAGGACAATGATTAAATGAATAACATAATGTTTAAAGGGTTTAACCTACTAAATTAGGTATATATAAAAATATCTTAATAATTTCTGACTTTAATGATAATCCAGTTGAATTAAATTAATATATAATGTTTATAATTGCTTAAAAGTCCTTACTTACATAATAAGCTTTTCTCTATTCATAATTAGTAGCCTACCTAATATTAAACATTAAAATAATTCAATATAACTTTAAATAGTTCCATGATTAAATCAAAGTGAAGTTTATCAGAGTATAAAGGATAACTGTCCCAACTGCTAAAGGAAAACAAGTAACAACAGAACGAACTTTTATATGTTATGTTCTATTGGCCTTCAGCTGTTGGATACCCTTTAAATCTTGTCTGTGCTATCTAGTTTTATTTAGTTAACCACTTTTAAATCAAGATACGTAACTATATATATATATATATATATATATATATATGTTAGTAAAGCCAGGTAATAAATTTTCTTTAATACATACGAGGCGCCGGCAGAAGACGAAGCTGAAGGAGGTAGCGCGGGGGGCTGCGTCAAGGACACCGGGGGGCGAGGGGGTGCGTTAGGTCCTGTAGGATAGTGCCTTTTGGCAGAAGGAAGGATCTGAAGGTCCAGAGTTTGGTTGTTGATGTTAGGATGTAAGGCTTGGATATATAACGCTTCGAGTATAGGTAATCTCCTTGGGTCACTTTCTTTATCGAGTATGGTGGTGTGTTTCTCTAACTCATTGCGTGTGAGGTGGGGGTGGTTAGGGGTGAGATAGTGGTCTTTGATGGCTCCAGCCTGAAGGTGAAGAGTTAACCGACTTGAAAGACGAGTCTGCGTCATGCCAATATAGGAATGAGGTGGAAGCTGGTTTGTTGCGGAGAATGAGGTTGGAGGTCTTGGGGGATTTGTAATAAATTATTAATTTGATTTTGTTTTCCGGGTTGGTTGGGTGGACATGCTTGGAGATTATTTCTTTTAAGACGGCCTCGTCATTTTTGTGTTCAGAGGACATAAAATTGCGGTAGAAGATCTTAATTTCATTGGGGGGGTCAATGTTGAGAGGGCTTTGGGTGTACCATTTTTCAAGATGGTGGTTGATGGTGCTGGAGATGTCGGAGTTGGAGTATCCGTTATTCACTAAAACTTGGGATAGTCTTTCTAGTTCCTGGTGGGTGTCAGCCCAGGTAGAGCAGTGCGTGAGGGCTCTCCTTAAATAAGCGGAGATGGAGGATAGAAGATAACGGCGGGGGCATTCACTATCGTCGTTGAGGCATTGTCCTGTGTTAGTTGGTTTAGTGTACGCGGTGGTTTTGAACCCTTGGTTGTTCAGAGCTACGAGGATGTCGAGGAAGGGGAGTTGTCCATTGTTTGATTTTTCAAAGGTGAAGTTAAGTCCGGAGTAGGTCATGAAGCGACGCTGGAGTTCCTGTAGTTCGTGGAGGTCCTTGATTTGCACGAAGATGTCATCCACGTATCTACAGTAGACGGCGGGTCGTTGGGCAGCTAGGAGCTCTTCCTCGATAGTACCCATAAAAAAGTTCGCAAAAAGAACTCCTAGGGGGCTGCCCATCGCCACACTGTCTATCTGCTTGTACATGTTGCCCCAGGGGCAAAGGAAGGGGGCCTCCTTGGTACATAGCTCCAGCAGTGTTTTCAGGGCCTTCTCCGGGATGTCCAGTGTTGGTGTATCAGGGCAATGGTAAATTCGACGTAGAATCATGTCAATGGTCCTATCCACTGGCACGTTGGTGAACAGGCTTTCTACGTCGAGGGAGGCGATTGTGTGGTTGTTGTTTCAGGGGGCGTCTCGTCAAATTTCCAAGAAATCGTGGGCTGAGTTAAGGTTGTATTGGCAGGGCACGTAAGGGGTGAGGAGGTTGTTCAGGGCCTTGGTGATCTGGTAGGTGGCAGTGGGGATCTGGGAGTTGATGGGGCGGAGGGGGTTCCAAGGTTTGTGTGTTTTGATGGTTCCGTACGCATAACCAGGGGTGTATTCTCCGACGATTTTTTTAAGGTGGACCCCTCCTTGTTTGGCGTTAATGGCAGTGATGGTGGTGTTGGCAGTACGTTTGATTTCGTCGGTTGGGTTGCGGGTGATCCTTTTAAATTTGGTGTTGTCACTTAAGATGACGTCATTTTTCCTTGTCATGAATCACGAGGCAGGAAGCTTTTTCCGCACGACGGATGATGATGTTGGGGTTGTCTCTTAATTGTTTGGCAGCTTGGAAGTGTTGTTTGTTGAGGATTTGGCTATGGTGAGTTCCTCTGGTTTTGGCGGCTTCAGCGAGGAGAGTGGGTTGTAGGGCGGGAGTAGTGGTGACCTTGCCATCCTTCTTGAGTCGTAGGATGTCGTCCAGGAGGATTTCCGTTTCTAGGCGTTTCCGGTGGGGGCCAGGTATGCAGCTGTAGTGGCAGTTGAGGCCTTTGTTGAGGAGGTCTTCTTGGTCCAGGGTCATAATGGTGTTAGTTAGGTTTATGTATCCTTTTGTTGGTTTGGGAAGTTTTATGTTTCCGCCATAAAGACGGGCAAGCTTTTTTATGGTTGTGTTTTCGGCTTGTCTTCTGTGTTGTTCAAGGAGTTGTTCGACGGCTGTGTTGATTTCAGCTTTGAGGTGGTCTGGAGGGGTTTAGTCTTCCCAAATCCGTAGAAGAGCATCTCGTTTTTTACAAAGGTTGTTGGCGAGCTCTCGTTTTTCAATTATTTCGTCCTTCACCAGTTCTTCACGAAACTGGAGGGTGCTAGTGCGATGTCTGGCATTCTCGTGAAGTTTTATGTTAGTAAAGCCAGGTAATAAATTTTCTTTAATACATACGAGGTTGAAAGAAATGGCAATTTCTGCGTTGGAAATTTTATTATTCAAAGTTTCCAGGTCTCTGATAAGTTTTCGCTGGGTGGCAGGAAGTAGATGAATGAGATTAGCAAAATTCATGGTGGTACAGGGTTACATTAATGTACATGATGATACAGGATATACGACGCATTTCACTGGACAACCAGCATTATCAAGTAAGGGTAGAATGATATAAAAGGTAAACAGGAAGGGTATATATAGAGGGTGGAGGATCAGAGGAGGCGAAACTCAGGGGGCAAAAGTCTGCTATTGGTGGAGGGGTATTCTAGGAGTGTAAAAGAGAGATCCGCTTCACGCAGGCGCACTGGATGCGGGAAGGTGGTGGTCAGTTGGCGGGGTCGAAGCTGATTGGCTGCGTGTCGAGGGGCGTGGCCTAAGTTGCGTAGTACGTGTGGCGCCGGCAGAAGAAGAAGCTGAAGAAGGTAGCGCGGGGGGCTGCGTCAAGAGCACCGGGGGGCGAGGGGGGGCGTTAGGTCCTGTAGGATAGTGCCTTTTGGCAGAAGGAAGGATCTGAAGGTCCAGAGTTTGGTTGTTGATGATAGGATGTAAGGGTTGGATATATAACGCTTCGAGTATAGGTAATCTCCTTGGGTCACTTTCTTTATCGAGTATGGTGGTGTGTTTCTCTAACTCGTTGCATGTGAGGTGGGAGTGGTTACGGGTGCTCTGCTCACTCCCGATGGCCAATGCATTCTGAACATTCACTGTGTCTGTTGCCACTTGTCCATTGCATATGTTATAAAGACCTGGTTCCTGGTCATTGAAAGGGTGACTGTACTTCTCCAGCTCCACCGCGATATTCCTCCGATCGGCCTCATCCAGTCTCCTTCTTCTCTCTCCTTCCTCCTTGTGCTTACGCTTCTCTTCCCCATCTATTCCACCGTGTGGCTTCTGTTCCTCCTCAGATTCATCGTACATATGTTCCATGGCAATGTCAAGGTGGGCGCACACACTGAAACTATTCACCCACACAGCCACTTGCTCAGCGCTCGTTGAAATGCCCTTCATACCTCCAGAACCCTTCCCTCGTTTGATGTATGTCTGCTCTCCGAACTGATCTGCAGGCACTGCGGTTCCGCCATCTGAGTGCCGACACACGTGCGCACCTGCCAGTAGGTCCTCTTTGGCATGCTGGGGAAGGTTCTCCATCTGTCGCACATACCAGCTCAGATAGCGGGCATAGTTCTGATGACCTGCTGCGAAGAAGTATGGCAGCATCTCCTTGAGACAGTGCTGTTGGAGTAGGAACTCACCGTTCCTCTCTCCGCGCAGGAACATAAGCGACAACAATGTCGGTTTGACAAGGCAGTCCACCCATAGCCTCCCGGTCGGGTGTTGTCTGACTGACTCCAGGTCCTCATAAGTCTTGGCGCCATTCGAGAAGAAATTCTGCAGCAACACGGCAATGATGAGACGGTATGCCCGTAGAGCATTGGTCCAGGCCTTTCCGTTGACAATGCTGGTGATGCCAGCAAACGCTGCACTGATGAGAATGTCCACACCAGATGCCTTCATCAGTTTTCCTATACAGCCCAGGAAACTCATGAGAGTGTGCATCATACCTGGGTGAAGTATGACGCCGGTCCAGCGCAGAGGGTCGTTCCACTGAACTAGGCATGCAGTCTGATACAGTTGGAGGTCAACTGTGAGGTGAGTGTACTGCATCCCAAAACTATTGAGAGTCCTCTCAAGATACACAAGCGTAGTTATTACAGTGTCGGGGTGAGCAGGCGGTGAGTCGATCATCGGTCCGAACACGACCAGTGTCTTGGGCTTCTGGGCAGAACCTGCCACCAATCGGTCTTGCTGAGCATTGAAGCCTGCCCACTCAACTGGCTTATCGTTCCCGTGGACTTGTGACAACCATGCCGCATCTCGCTCCTGACTGAACATGACTGATGCGGACTGAACCTGCAACTCTTCAGCGGACAGAGCTTTCATCGGAAGCAGGGGTGGATTCACCTTGGAAGGCCCCTTATAGTGCTCCAGCTGTATACTCTGGTGGGTGAATCGCACAGAGGACATGTCATGTTTCTTGAGTCGAGGAATAGTCAGCTGCATCACGCCAATGTTTCCTGTGTTGATGATACCAGCAGGATGCTGGGTGAACTCCATGACCATGGCGTGGGTGCTCTTCATTCCTTTTGGGCTCGCAATGTACAAATCGTAGTTGTCAGCCCAGCTGAAGATAGGGCCGATCTCTGTGCTTAAGCCAAGTTTCTTGTGGTAATCTGATTTGTTGTCCAACACGAACTTGGCCACTGACTTGCGGAAGCACAGCACTTCATCATATGTGCTTGTGATACCATGCTCATTGAGAGTCTTGATGAGCTCTGAACTACCATGCTTGTGATGTAGTTTCACAGCGAGCCCGAGTGTAGTCTGGTTTCTGCCGGCACCGCAAATGTGCTGTTGAATGCACTGAGCTAGGGTCAGGGATGGCTTTGTGATGTTGCCTCCAGATACAAGGCTAGATACTAGTTTAAGAAGAGTAGCACTGGTGTTTTCAATGATCTTGTGACGAACATAGTCACTGAGGTTGTAGTCTCCAGGCCTATGTGTCGCCCTGACCTCACCACGAATCTTCCTCACCATCTTCTCCAGCTCATCATCGTCGCTGCTGCTTTTCTTGGCAATTTTGATAAACTGTCCGAGGCTGGCTTTAAATCCAACTACGCCTTCACAACCCTCGATGTGGAGTACAAGCAGCTTGGCGCCGAAGTAATCTGTGATGTTGGACACAAACTGTCTTCTTGTCACAGTGCCCGAAGCAGCGATGTACATGGAGTACAGCTCCGCTGTCGTCCACGTCTCTGTCATATTTTCAGCCATCGTCGTGACCACGGACCTCAGCGCCTCATCCACAGGCGACATCATGGAGGGGCAGGACATTGGGACAACTCCAAATTTATCATAACAGCAGACATGGTATTGTGCGTCAGAAGCATGCAGATCAATGATCCCACTGAGTCGAACAACTACCTCATTAGCCCACTGGTCCTGTCTCTCATCACAGATGTCCTCCAAGTGTTGCTTGAACGTGATATCACCACTTCTATCTACAGTTTTACACTGTCTGACCTGCACCCAGCTGAGTGGGTTCTTGTTGTCTTTCGGCTTACACTCTTTCCCACACAGCAAACAGTCTCGCTTGAAAACAAAGTCACTACATTGAGACTTCAACAATCTTTTGGAAACACCATTGTCAATTAGTGTAGACTTTCTCTTCGGCTGTTCATTGTTTCTACTTCTCGAAGTATAGCTACAGTAACATGACTTGTGAGCTAGAATATTACTTCCAGAGAGAGTTCTGTACAGTTCATCCTGCTTCACTTTGCTTGTAGCGATGATCTTCTGTACAGCGACGGTCTTGAATGTTTGCAGCGCTCCACTGGCATTACATGGACTAAAGGCACTTCTCCCCTCCAGCAGACATGATGAGTGTGACTGCCTGGGGGTATCAATGCTGATTACACTGGTTTGTCACAATCTGAAATGAGAAGAAAAGTTGTTAAACCACTGATCGCACAGCGTGGGGAGTGCATGAATGGTGAATATTGGTGTTCAATGAATCCTGACCCATTGCTCAACCTGCTAAACAAAATTTAATACAAAATATATAATGATTCCCAGGATATACCTGCATGTAGACATAGCAAACAAATTATATCTACCTACCTACCCAACCTAGTACAATGCTGGAATAGAAAGACAATGAACCACATACAATCGGTCAATATTGGTGATTTTCCAGATTTTAGGCAAAATTTGATCTCTGACCTCTGGTTTGACCTTGATACTCACCCTATATCCACAAATTAACCCCGGAAATGGACTCCCTGTCCTGGAAAACCCCTAAAAAGAAGTATTACACGACCCTCTATGTCATCAAGATCCAAAGGTGAAAACTGGCCGAAATTCAAGATGGCAGAGGGCGCCATCTTGAATTCTGAGAAATGCTAAAGGTTGCACAAATAGCAACCAAGCTAATTTTGCTCTCCTAACCATATATAATACATTTCCTCAAAAAAAGTTTACAGTAATTAACATTGCAAGGTCAACATTCTGGCAACTTGACTACTAGTGCCATCACTGTATATACTGACCATCACCCATTAAAGTTTTTGCACAAGTTCCAAAACAAGAATCAAAGACTGACAAGGTGGAGCTTGTTGCTGCAGGAGTATGTCTTGGATGTCAAACATATTAAGGGTGTCCAGGACGTGCTAGCAGATTGTTTGTCAAGAATCTAAAAATATTGTCATATACTTTCATCCTCTTGAACTCTTTTCTAGCGGGGGAGGTGTAACATCCGAAATGACCCGGATGTAATGTGACCGACACCAGGATGTGGTCCGCGACTTTACTACTGAGCCACGTGGAGCATTCTCTCTTTCTTTCTACCTTCAACCCCTGCAGAGAGAGAGAGAGAGAGAGAGCGGTACGGACATTCCGCGAGAGAGAGAGCAGGTGGGGAGAGAGAGAGAGGGGGGAAACAGCTGAGCGGGGGCCTGAGGTGGCGTGATACCAGCCCCCTTCTCCCACTACTTCCCACACCTGTTTTTGGTTCTCACCCAGCTGTCCTCACCTGGGATTGGCCGACGCCAGCAGCCTGTCCCTATTGGTTCCGGCATGTGTTTCCTGCCTTCTGATAGGATTAGCGTGGACAGAGAAGGATATAAATAGTCTGACATACGGAGCCCTGTATGTTAATTTAAGAGTTAGAGTTAGAGTTGAAAGAGTGCCAAACTACCCAAGCGGCGAAGCAGACCAGCGAGCGAACTAGCGAGTGGGAAACCAGCTCGTCCGCATACCAGCAAACAAGCCTTCACACCTGCGTGCGTCATAGGGGACCTTGCAAACTACTTCGATGACCCGACGCTATGACGTATGATCGACGCCAGGAGACCCCATTGGACCACACACCTGCTATGCAACTCGAGGAGCTGTGATAGGGGCGCGCACCATCAGCCGCCTCCTGATTCGTTCCTACACCATCATTGTTTAGTATATAAGACCCGAGTAGTGGGCATTCAAATCAGTCTCATTTGGAGTTGGGGAAGGTGAACTTGCAGCTGGAGGAAGACGGGGTGAAGTATTGTAATGGGATAGTGACTGTCAGTCAGATTATATAAGTGTGTGTTAAGTGTGTTCGGTGTAAACACTTACGTTATGTTGGTTAGTGAGATATGTGATTGGGAATTAACGTTAACGCTATTATTATGTACTTAACTATTTGATTGGGAATTAACGTTAACGCTACTATTATGTACTTAACTATTTGATTGGGAATTAACGTTAACGCTACTATTATGTACTTCACTATTTGATTGGGAATTAACGTTAACGCTACTATTATGTACTTAACTATTTTAGTTGACTGACTTGTGGACTAAAGCAACTCTTTAAGTAATTGGGTTACGATGAAAGTAATACTATTGTTTTATATTAATACTTACGAGTTCTTTCATTTTCTTTGAATTAAGCTTACATTGCTTAACGGTGCTTAGTACGGTGATACTATTGTCTCATATTAGTAATATCGCCTTAGACTAACATGGCTGTTTTAATGTTACTTCTAGTGATTTCCTAAGCTGAAGAAATTTTTTTTAGCTTCAAAATATTATTTTTGCTTTTCATATTATTTGAGTGAGACCTGAATCGAATCTATGAAGCGATTTTGTAACTTAATTTACTCATAATCAAACCTCAATGTTATGTGGTTAAGAAATACATTTAACTAATTATTAAATATATATCTAACTTTTTATGTGACTTTGATATTAATCCTGATGATAATAATAATATAATACTATTAACGTAAGACAAGAACCAAGAATAATTACATTAAATATAAATAAAAGGACATATAATAAAACTAGCTATTCATTTCAAAAAGGGTAAGAGACAGAAATATTCTTACCTCAATATTTATCTTTCAAGACTTTTTATAGAATTAATAGTCCTTCTTTAGATATACTTCTTCGGTTCATAACCATATCCTACTAAGCTTCGGTTAAATAATAATTCTTTATAAATACTACATGACTTTAATTAGTTTCAGTATTTTTCATAATTAAAGAGTATCAGTCAATAAAGGATACTAAGTCCTAAGATCCAAAAGGAAAGGAAGCAACAACAGAAAATAATTTTATTAGATTTTACTTTTGTTTTGCCTTCAGCTGACTGATACCTTAATATATATCTCTGTGCTATCTAGATTCATCAAGTTAACCACTTGAGGATCAAGATACGTAACAGAAGAGTGGCGACCTTGCCAGGAATTCGTTTCATACAGTTTCACTTAGTTTCATTACCGTTTCACTACTTAAAAATCAAATATTAATCATGCCTCAACTAATTAATGACGAAGATGCTCGAGTTTTCATAGAATCAGAACCCACAGCCCCTGATATTGACTGTCTGTCAAAATCCGAACTGAAAGTGCTTGCCTCACATCTCCTGTTAACTGTCTCAAACATGTCTAAAGTAGAGGTGGCTCAGACCATAAAAACCCACCTGTTCCCTGTAGAAGGCGGGGAGGGAGACGGAGCAGTTGGTGGGATCCCGAGTAAACCTAGTCAACTTGATGTACAATTGCCACCTGGTTTGACCGGTGATCAAATATTCGAACTAGAACTAGCCAGAATGAAAATAAATGCTGAAGCCAGAGCAACGACCGAACAATGTGAATATCAATATCGTATAGCTCAACTAAATGTCAATACAAATGCTCCCGTAATTGCTCCCCCTCTGGGATTGACTATGACTAGTGTCATTCCACCTTTCACTGAGGATAATGTGCAGGATTTCTTTGTTTTGTTTGAGGAAGTTGCTGGAGGTATGAAGTGGACAAGAGATCAATGGCCTTTTATGTTACAAACCGTTTTGACAGGGCAGGCTCGAGCCACGTATTTGTCAGAAGTAGCAGAAGTTAGGCAGGATTATGACAATCTCAAAGAAGCTATCCTAAAATCCTATCAATTGCAGCCTGAGGCTTACAGGCAATCTTTCCGTAAAAACCAGAGGAAAGTAGAAGAAACCCATAAGGTATTTACCAGGACCAGGACTAAAACTTTCAATCATTGGGTCAAGAATAAGAAAGTCACAAGCTACAACGATCTGAAGGAGTTGGTCCTGTTAGAAAATTTCCTATGGAAAATTGATTCTTCTGTATCCTATCATTTAAAGGGGAAAAAGGTAGATTGTCTTTCCGATGCCGCTGACATGGCTGACACATACGTGCTCAACAACAAATTTCGTGGAAAGAAGCCCTACGATAATTCTAGTTCTAATTTTAAGTATCCCAATCACAAATCTGACAGACCCAGTCACAAGCCTATAACGTCTTCCCCAGCTAGCCAAAATAGAATTGTTCCCCCAACTAAAAATGCGACTCAGGGCAATGGTAACAGAGGTGGGCCCCAAAGTAATAGTAATGCTCAAAGAGGGAACTTTCCCGTATCCCCTAAAGTATGTACTTTTTGTGGCAAGAGAGGCCACCTAGCTTATCAGTGCTGGGCCAAGGAGAGAACAGAGAGATCGGGGCAGACAGTTGCCGCCGTATCTCAAACTCCATATGTGCCTTTAATGCAAGACTCCCGACAGAAGGAGTACCTAGCACCAAAAGATCCTTTAATGCAGGACTCCCGACAGAAGGAGTACCTAGCAGCTAACGTAAATCATCTAGACAGGGGTGTAGTAGCATGTGTGGTGCAACCCACTAGGGTTAAGCCAATAATAATTTCACCATCAGTGCAGGACAGTTACCGTCCCTTTATTTCATCTGGCAACGTGAGATTAAATGGTTGTATGCATGAGGTAAAAATTCTGAGAGACACAGGTTCTAATAGCACCCTCATGGTGAATCCTTACACTGAGTGCCGACCTGGCGAACCAGTTGTAATGAGAGGTGCTGGAGGCCAATTTTATGCATACTTGGTAAAAGGCGAAATTGAATGTGAGTTACTACAGGGTGAGGCCACCATAGCTTTGTGTAGGTCCCAAGATATCCCTGTGCCTGGGTTAACACTCCTTTTGGGGAATGATATAGCAGGTGAGAAGGTCCGACCAGACCCCATTTTGTCACTTTCCCCTGTTAACGAGCCACTAACCGGTGAGCTCGAAAAGGAGATGCCAACAGTTTTCCCTGTGTGTGGTGTCACACGTTCAATGTCTCAAGTAGCAGTTCCCTCAGACAGAAATGTACCGAATGTAAGAGTTGATGAAAGGAATGATGAGAGTGTGAATGACGCTCCAACTGTGCCTGATGATGTGACTGAGGTGGATTTATCTGACACCTTTATGGCTCATCTTGACCCTAACCATGACCATGAAACCCCTCCAAATTGTCCTAGTGGCCTGGTAGAGCTACAGAGAGATGATAGTGAATGCAAGGAGTTAGCTACCAGGTCCGTGAGTGAAGAGGAATGTGAGAAGGAGGGTGGTGAATGTTTCTACCTCAAAGGAGGAGTATTGTGGCGTAGATGGAGACAGCCACACAGACCAATCAATGACGGGGCTTGGGACGTCCATCAAGTAGTAGTCCCCAAACCTTGTCGTAGAGATATCATGGAAATGGCACATTGTATACCATTGGCAGGACACCTAGGTGTGAGAAAAACTCTAGACAGAATCAGAGCCCACTTTTACTGGCCAGGAATGCGTGCAGATGTAGTGGAGTTTTGTAGAGTGTGTCACACTTGCCAGATGACAGGAAAACCCAATCAGAAGGTGCCTGTACATCCTCTGGTGCCATTGCCCGTCTTCGAGAATCCTTTTACTCGGGTGGTAGTGGACATTGTAGGCCCATTGCCTAAAACTTCCCAAGGTAACAATTATTTATTAACTATAATGGACATGGCAACTCGCTACCCAGAGGCTATACCCTGAAGGACTACCTCTGCTCCAACTGTCATCAAGGAACTGCTCAAATTCTTCACCAGAATGGGTTTCCCCCATGAGGTGCAAAGTGATCAAGGAACTAATTTTACCTCTAACATTTTTCAGCAGTACATTTTTCATTTTTCAGCAGTACATTTTTCATTTTTCAGAAGGAGTTGGGTATCGAGCATGTTAAGTATAGCACCTACCACCCAGAGAGTCAAGGGGTTCTCGAACGATATCACCAGACATTAAAGGGAATGTTACGTAAGTATTGTACAGAGACCGGAGTTGAGTGGGATAAGGGAGTACCTTTTCTTTGATTTGCTACTTGTGAGGTTCCAACTGAATCCCTGGGTTTTTCCCCTAATGAGCTAGTTTTCGGTCACCAGGTAAGAGGTCCTTTGCAACTATTGCAGTATAGCCTAGTTGGCCAGGAGGGGAACCAAAACCTCCTCAAGTATGTTTCAGATTTCAAAACCCGGCTGAGATCCTCATGTGAGTTTGCCGCTCAAAACTTGACAGTGGCTAAAAGCTCCATGAAGAACTGGTATGACAGAAAAGCCTGTGAGAGGGAGTTTCAGCCCGGTGATGAGGTTTTGGTCCTGCTCCCCCTTTTTGGCTAACCTTTATCTGCCAAGTTCAGGGGCCCATATAAGATCATTCGGAGGGTGAGCATTACCGATTATCTAGTAACTACCCCAGACAGGAGAAACCCCACACAAGTATTCCATATAAATATATTGAAACCCTACCATAGGTCCCCTGATGCCTCTCCTCCAGATTCTCCCACTGTGGCAGTGAATGTCAGGCCCTGTGGACAGCCTGGTGCGGACGAAGTCTTCAGTTCTCTTACTGACCCGCAACAGACTGTTCCAGAGCCTGAAGGTATCCATGCAGACTTTGACTTGTCATGTAGCCTATCCAACTTTCAGTATAATTCAGTAGCTTGGGGGGAATTACCATCTAAACTATGTCATCTTCCCTCTGATCAAGCGAACCAACTAATCTCTGTTTTATCTCAGTCTCCCAGTATGTTCCGTGATACTCCAGGGCTCACTTCTTTGGCCGTGCACGACATCGACGTAGGGGATGCAACTCCCATTAAACTATCCCCCTACCGTGTCTCACCACAACGCAGGAGTATACTGCAGGTCGAGCTTGACTTCATGTTTTCAAACCAGCTGATCACAAGGGCCTTAAGCCAGTGGAGTAGTCCAGTCATACTTGTGCCAAATCCAGACGGGAGCCATAGGTTTTGTAGGGACTATAGGCAAGTTAATGCTGTCACAAAGAACGATACCTACCCACTGCCACGGATCAAAGATTGCATTTACCAGGTTGGCCTCATACAGCAGTAAGTTTAACCCCTAACTAGCGGCGCGCAACATAAGTCGAGTATAATATATTTGGACTATCTGGCGGCGCGCGACATAGGTCGTGTGGCAATTTCAGCACGTAATGTTGCTGAGAGAGAGAGACAAGTGGTGGCAGGAGAGTAGCGAGCGTATGACTGCTCCAGACCACCGCGGCGAACCTACTGACACGAATCCCACCTCCTCCCTCCCTCTCTCACTCGCTACATACTGAATTGTATGGGAAAGTACCGAATTACATGCTTTTTGCACTCGTGTTGCGCGGTTGTTGCAAGAAAACTAGCCGTCATAAAAGGATCGTTGTGGTGTCATTGGAAAGCTCTGTTTATGCCCTTTCAGGGATAGATACTTGTTTTACGCTCTGGGTCTTATTTAGGCATGAAAATGATCACATAAACAGTCATATTTTGGCTAAAAACACCCCGCTGGGCGGTACATATAAATAGACCGCCTAGCCCGCCAATAAGGTGTTAATTTAATGAGAGGATTTTGGCAATTAGCTCTCCCTTGTAGCGAGGTAAATATCATGCTTTAGTAGTGCGCTGTCAAGCCTTCAGCTGTGAGATGCCTTGCAGTTCGATTAACGCTCCAGCTACGTTCCAGCTATGTTCTGATGTGGTACCTGGAGACGTTGCCTACTTCGGGTGATATCCTTATTATATCCTCATTATAATCTTGCTGTTGCCAATCTGGTGGTGAATCTATTTATTTATTATGTTTAATATTATGTACTATACTCCTTAAACTCTTTTCTAGGGGGGGAGGTCTGACGTACGGAGCCCTGTATGTTAATTTAAGAGTTAGAATTAGAGTTGAAGGAGTGCCAAACTACCCAAGCGGCGAAGCAGACCAGCGAGAGAACTAGCGAGTGGGAAACCAGCTCGTCCGCATACCAGCAAACAAGCCTTCACACCTGCGTGCGTCATAGGGGACCCTGCAAACTACTTCGATGACCCGACGCTATGACGTATGATCGACGCCAGGAGACCCCATTGGACCACGCACCTGCTATGCAACTCGAGGAGCTGTGATAGGGGCGCGCACCATCAGCCGCCTCCTGATTCGTTCCTACACCATCATTGTTTAGTATATAAGACCCGAGTAGTGGGCATTCAAATCAGTCTCATTTGGAGTTGGGGAAGGTGAACTTGCAGCTGGAGGAAGACAGGGTGAAGTATTATAATGGGATTGTGACTGTCAGTCAGATTATATAAGTGTGTGTTAAGTGTGTTCGGTGTAAACACTTACGTTATGTTGGTTAGTGAGATATGTGATTGGGAATTAACGTTAACGCTATTATTATGTACTTAACTAATTGATTGGGAATTAACGTTAACGCTACTATTATGTACTTAACTATTTGATTGGGAATTAACGTTAACGCTACTATTATGTACTTCACTATTTGATTGGGAATTAACGTTAACGCTATTATTATGTACTTAACTATTTTAGTTGACTGAATTGTGGACTAAAGCAATTCTTTAAGTAATTGGGTTATGATGAAAGTAATACTATTGTTTTATATTAATACTTACGAGTTCTTTCATTTTCTTTGAATTAAGCTTACATTGCTTAACGGTGCTTAGTACGGTGATGCTATTGTCTCATATTAGTAATATCGCCTTAGACTAACATGGCTGTTTTAATGTTACTTCTAGTGATTTCCTAAGCTGAAGAAAATTCTTTTAGCTTCAAAATATTATGTTTGCTTTCATATTATTTGAGTGAGACCTGAATCGAATCTATGAAGCGATCCTGTAACTTAATTTACTCATAATCAAACCTCAATGTTACGTGGTTAAGAAATACATTTAACTAATTATTAAATATATATCTAACTTTTTATGTGACTTTGATATTACTCCTGATGATAATAATAATATAATACTATTAACGTAAGACAAGAACCAAGAATAATTACATTTAATATAAATAAAAGGACATATAATAAAACTAGCTATTCATTTAAAAAAGGGTAAGAGACAGAAATATTCTTACCTCAATATTTATCTTTCAAGACTTTTTATAGAATTAATAGTCCTTCCTTAGATATACTTCTTCGGTTCATAACCATAGCCTACTAAGCTTCGGATAAATAATAATTCTTTATAAATACTACATGACTTCAATTAGTTTCAGTATTTTTCATAATTAAAGAGTATCAGTCAATAAAGGAGATAATACAGCCGGTTTCTAAACGGCTGGGCAGCCGACGCGCGCGCGCACGTGGCTACTATGCAGAAGCTTCACAAAATAAATATATAAACAACAAATAAATAAATTAATTAAAATAAATCGGAATGTGTACTAGGGATATTTTATGCATGTGTAAATACTTATTTACCTTAACTATCAGTCAACATCGATAAATAAATAAATACAAATGTACACCACTATTACCCTCGCTCTCGTTCTCTCTCTCTCTCTCTCTCTCTCTCTCTCTCTCTCTCTCTCTCTCTCTCTCTCTCTCTCTCTCTCTCTCTCTCTCTTTCTCTGTGTGTGTGTATGTGTGTGTGCAGTAAAAGCTGTCTGATATACTAAGAAAGTTATATTAAATATTTAAACTGAAGAAAACAAATAATGGAAAACATACTTTTTATATTCGCAGTCGATTTTACGATATCGATTATAAAAAGACGACTAATTAAAATTGATATGAAAGAAAAAACCTGCACGGCAATTTTATTTAGATTAGGAAGGGTACATGGAAGTCAAAGGGTTAATTGAGATATTCTGTATCCCTTTAATTCCCACAGATCCTTCATAAACTGTATACAATAATATAATAACGGCCAGAAGAAACTGTCAACATGCGTTCAAATCATTAAAGGGTTAATATCCATAATATATCAACCCTTTCTGTACCGGCGACGTCTTTTTAATGTATTGTGGCTACTACTAATCGATTGTATTCAGTTTATGAAGGACCTGTGGCAATTAACAGGTGTTCAAGTATATCTCTCTTAAGGGTGCCCACCTTTTTTTTTTTTTTTTTTCTCTCTCCCTCTAGTTTTGGGTTGTATCCATTCAGCCCCATTCAGCCTACTGGCAAGCAGTAGCGAGCCAGTATATTTAAATCAATGTTTTTTGACAGTAGGCTAAATTTGTACATTTTTCGATAGAAAAATGCCCCCAGCGAAGCCGGATATCTCCATACAATGCTGGCTCGCTATCGCTCGCCAGGAAGAAATCAACACCTAGATGGAGATAAACGTCTTAAAACAGTAGGCTGAATGGGGCCGAATGGAAACAACCCAGAGAAAGAGAGAAAAGGAGAACAAAACAGGTCACCCCCCTTAACCCTTTTTACTACCACATATCCTTCTCAAACTTGTCAAAATCATCTAAATATACAGTAGATAGAATAAAATTATCTAAATATACAGTAGATAGAATAAAATCATCTAAATATACAGTAGATAGAATAAAATTATCTAAATATACAGTAGATAGAATAAAATTATCTAATAATACAGTAGATAGAATAAAATCATCTAAATATACAGTAGATAAAATAAAATTATCTAAATATACAGTAGATAGAATAAAATTATCTAAATATACAGTAGATAGAATAAAATTATCTAAATATACAGTAGATAGAATAAAATTATCTAAATATACAGTAGATAGAATACAATTATTGATTTCTTCCTGGCGAGTGATAGCGAGCCAGCATTGTATGGAGAAATCCGGCTTCGCCAGAGACATATTTCTATCGAAAAATTTACAAATTTAGCTTACTGTCAAAACAAATATATCTATATGCTGGCTCGCTGCCACTCGCCAGGAAAATATTGACACCTGGATGGGGGTAAACGTCTTAAAACACTAGGCTGAATGGGGCCGAATGGATACAAACCAAAGAGAGAGAGAGAGAGAAAGATAAAAAAAAACCGAGGTGGGCTCCCTTAATTTCTCCCTATCTGAAATCGGGCCAGTAATACGATTAGTTGAAGGTAATTACCCTCTCTTTACCCGAACGAGTATTATATTTTACGAACCGGGATTTTTTTTATTTGGCTTGCCTCCTGTTCGTTCTTTAATATTTTGGATCCTTCATTCGTATTTTATTTTTCATCCAGCATTTTTTTGTTCTTTTTAACATTTTTTCCTATAATATTTTCTTATTTCATTTGGCTTTACTCAGTTCGTTCTTTCATATTATGGATCTTCTGTTTATATGTTTATCTCTCTTAAGGGTGCCCAATTTTTTTTTTTTTTTTTCTCTCTCCCTCTAGTTTTGGGTTGTATCCATTCAGCCCCATTCAGCCTACTGGCAAGCGGTAGCGAGCCAGTATATTTAAATCAATGTTTTTTTACAGTAGGCTAAATTTGTACATTTTTCGATAGAAAAATGCCCCCAGCGAAGCCGGATATCTCCATACAATGCTGGCTCGCTATCGCTCGCCAGGAAGAAATCGACACCTAGATGGAGATAAACGTCTTAAAACAGTAGGCTGAATGGGGCCGAATGGAAACAACCCAGAGAAAGAGAGAAAAGGAGAAAAAAACAGGTCACCCCCGTTAACCCTTTTTACTACCACATATCCTTCTCAAACTTGTCATGTATAGAATAAATTATCTAAATACAGTAGATAGAATAAAATCATCTAAATATACAGTAGATAAAATTATCTAATACAGTAGATAGAATAAAATTATCTAAATATACAGTAGATAGAATAAAATTATCTAAATATACAGTAGATAGAATAAAATTATCTAAATATACAGTAGATAGAATAAAATCATTTAATATACAGTAGATAGAATAAAATTATCTATATATACAGTAGATAGAATAAAATTATCTAAATATACAGTAGATAGAATAAAATTATCTAAATATACAGTAGATAGAATAAAATTAAAAGACGTACTAATATATAAATGCAATAGCCAATACGAGAAAGACATTTTTTTTTTTTTTTTTTTTTTAAGAGACAATGAACGGAGGAAGGAAAAACACAGATAAAACAAAAAGGTCCATGTGCCTAAAGGCATCCTCCATTCATAAAATGTTTGTAACAACTGGATTTAAACATTTGTAGATTGTAAGTTTGTGGAAAGCAATTCGAGGGAAGTGAATTCCAAAGAGTAGTAGCTCTGGGGATAACTGAATTCTGATAAGCAGAAGTTCTGCATTGTGGAGGAGAAAGTATAAATTCATGGGCGCTCTCAGCTGCCCTAGTTCTACGGGGAAAGATGTGTAGAGGCGGCACAATTGAAGCAAGTTCCTCGGAACAATTGCTGTGAAAATATCTGTAGAATAATGCAAGGGATGCAACGTTTCTTCGTATGGATAATGTAGGAAGGTCCTGTGTAATTGCAGGGTTATTGATTAATCTAATAGCTTTATTTTGAATTTTGTCCAACTGCCTCAATGCAACCACTCCACTTCCACCCCACAGAGTGTGAACAGTAATCCATCTGAGAACGCACATGACTTTTATATATCACGGCCAACTGCTCGTCAGTGAAGAATTCTCGAACTCTGTACAGGAGTCCCCGTTTTTTAGAGGCATTCTTAGCAATGCTTCTAACATAATGTGTCCAGCTCAAGTTAGTAGTTTAATGTTACACCGAGGATGTCAATACTAGGGGTGGGAATATTTACATCATTAAAAAATATATGGAGTCAGTGAGATTCTGTCGGTTAGAAAATTGAATGTACTTGGTTTTCTGTGCATTAAAGGAAACTAGATTCTTTTGTCCCCATCCATTAATTCTAGAAAGGTCCTGGTTCAGAGAAATTGCAGTGTTTATTTTTGAATTTATAAGATCGGGTTGGGTGACAGAATTGGTAAATGTGAAGGAACTGTGGAGTGTTTGAGTCATCTGCGTAGGAATGTATTGGATTATGAGTGGTAGATATGAGATCATTGATATGAATGAGGAACAGAATTGGGGCCAAAACTGATCCCTGGGAACACCAGCATTTATTGAGTGAAATTGAGAATAAAGGCCATCTACCATTACACGTATTTTTCTGTTATGAAGATAAGAAGAAATTAGTGGAACTAATGATGCAAGGCCGTAGTGTGACATCTTCGACAATAAGGATTGATGCCAGACTCTATCAAATGCCTTTGATATATCCAGTGCTATTGTATGTGTTTCACCATGTTGGTCTGTAGCTTGGTTGATTTGATGCGTAAGAAGGCAAAGATGTCTGCAGTTGATCGACATCGTCTAAAACCATATTGCCTATCACTGATTAATTTATTATTCTCAAGATGCTTAATTATGTGATTATTTAATATAATTTAATACATGTTTATTAACCCCTTCTGTACCAGCGACGTCTTTTTAATTATACTCTATCAATATGTAAAGGATTTCATGCAGTTTAAGAAGAATCTGTGGTAGCAAAAAGGGTTTAGTCAGACAGTTCGAAACCTGTTAATTGCTGGAGGCCCTTTTGAAACTGAATACAATCGTCATATAGTAGCCAGATTCAAACAAATTAGACGTCATCGTGCTGAAGGGGTTAAGAGCAGATACAAGCAGAACAATACAATACACATCGAAAAACTAAATTATGCAGTCATACATACATTGAAGAAATAATGTAACTGATAAAACATATTAATATAATGCTCATTAAATGCTGCGAAGATAATACGTTAAATAAAGGATATTTGGATTCTGCAACCCCCCCCCCCCCCACCCCGCCCCATCATGAACAACCCACCCACCCGAAAAAAGAAAAAGACAAACTACGATATATTTCGAAAAAAGAAAAATTAATAAAAAGTAGAAAGGAACGAAGACAAAGGTTAAACGAAAAAAAGGAAAGAAAATTCAAACGGCATATGAGCATATTAACCCCCCCCCCCACATAAATGAAAAAATAAGTTGGAGGGCAAAACATACGAACGGAGGTTCCAATAATAGGAACTAATTAATTAGAGGAAAGCCAAATTAAATAATATGAGCAGACTAAAAGACAAAAACAAATATATAAAACAGAACACAAAAATGTTGGAGGCAAAACATATAAACAGAAGATCCATAATATGAAAGAACGAACTGAGTAAAGCCAAATGAAATAAGAAAAGATTATAGGAAAAAAAGTTAAAAAGAACAAAAAAATGCTGGATGAAAAATAAAATACGAATGAAGGATCCAAAATATTAAAGAACGAACAGGAGGCAAGCCAAATAAAAAAAATCCCGGTTCGTAAAATATAATACTCGTTCGGGTAAAGAGAGGGTAATTACCTTCAACTAATCGTATTACTGGCCCGATTTCAGATAGGGAGAAATTAAGGGAGCCCACCTCGCTTTTTTTTTATCTTTCTCTCTCTCTCTCTCTTTGGTTTCTATCCATTCGGCCCCATTCAGCCTAGTGTTTTAAGACGTTTACCCCCATCCAGGTGTCAATATTTTCCTGGCGAGCGGTAGCGAGCCAGCATATAGATATATTTGTTTTGACAGTAAGCTAAATTTGTAAATTTTTCGATAGAAATATGTCTCTGGCGAAGCCGGATTTCTCCATACAATGCTGGCTCGCTATCACTCGCCAGGAAGAAATCAATAATTGTATTCTATCTACTGTATATTTAGATAATGTTATTCTATCTACTGTATATTTAGATAATTTTATTCTATCTACTGTATATTTAGATAATTTTATTCTATCTACTGTATATTTAGATAATTTTATTTTATCTACTGTATATTTAGATGATTTTATTCTATCTACTGTATATTTAGATAATTTTATTCTATCTACTGTATATTTAGATAATTTTATTCTATCTACTGTATATTTAGATGATTTTATTCTATCTACTGTATATTTAGATAATTTTATTCTATCTACTGTATATTTAGATGATTTTGACAAGTTTGAGAAGGATATGTGGTAGTAAAAAGGGTTAAGGGGGGTGACCTGTTTTGTTCTCCTTTTCTCTCTTTCTCTGGGTTGTTTCCATTCGGCCCCATTCAGCCTACTGTTTTAAGACGTTTATCTCCATCTAGGTGTCGATTTCTTCCTGGCGAGCGATAGCGAGCCAGCATTGTATGGAGATATCCGGCTTCGCTGGGGGCATTTTTCTATCGAAAAATGTACAAATTTAGCCTACTGTCAAAAAACATTGATTTAAATATACTGGCTCGCTACTGCTTGCCAGTAGGCTGAATGGGGCTGAATGGATACAACCCAAAACTAGAGGGAGAGAGAAAAACAAAAAAAAAGAGGTGGGCACCCTTAAGAGAGATATACTTGAACACCTGTTAATTGCCACAGGTCCTTCATAAACTGAATAAAATCGATTAGTAGTAGCCACAATACATTAAAAAGACGTCGCCGGTACAGAAAGGGTTGATATATTATGGATATTAACCCTTTAATGATTTGTACGCATGTTGACAGTTTCTTCTGGCCGTTATTATATTATTGTATACAGTTTATGAAGGATCTGTGGGAATTAAAGGGATACAGAATATCTCAATTAACCCTTTGACTTCCATGTACCCTTCCTAATCTAAATAAAATTGCCGTGCAGGTTTTTTCTTTCATATCAATTTTAATTAGTCGTCTTTTTATAATCGATATCGTAAAATCGACTGCGTATATAAAAAGTATGTTTTCCATTATTTGTTTTCTTCAGTTTAAATATTTAATTTAACTTTCTTAGTATATCAGACAGTTTTTACTGCACACACACACACACACACACACAAACACACACAGAAAGAGAGAGAGGGAGAGAGAGAGAGAGAACGAGAGCGAGGGTAATAGTGGTGTACATTTGTATTTATTTATTTATCGATGTTGACTGATAGTTAAGGTAAATAAGTATTTACACATGCATAAAATATCCCTAGTACACATTCCGAGTTATTTTAATTAATGTATTTATTTGTTGTTTATATATTTATTTATATTTTGCCATACGCCTTTCTTATAGCCTACTCCGTATATCCATTATTTATATTTGTCTGATGATGTATTTGCGCTTTTCTCTCATTACTCCCACCATGAGCCGATGAGGCCATGTATGATAATATAATATAATTCAATGGCTTGTTGTGTGTAGTTGTTCAGGCATGTATTATAATGATGTCGGGGCCCTTAATATTTAATGAACATATGATTTGAATGGCGACTTTGTTACTTATGTGTACGGTACTTTAGGTTCTGGGGAAGCTATATAGACCTATTTCTCTTTCATTCACTCACTCACTCACTCACTCACTCACTCACTCACTCACTCACTCACTCACTCACTCTCTCTCTCCCTCTATGCATATATATATATATATATATATATATACTGTATACCTACACATAAACGGTGGTTTTGAACCCATGGTCGTTCAGAGCTACGAGGATGTCGAGGAAGGGGAGTTGTCCATTGTTTGAACTCCAGCGTCGCTTCATGACCTCCTCCGGACTTAACTTCACCTTTGAAAAAATCAAACAATGGACAACTCCCCTTCCTCGACATCCTCGTATCTCTGAACGACCATGGGTTCAAAACCACCGTCTACACTAAACCAACTAACACAGGACAATGCCTCAACGGCGATAGTGAATGCCCCCGCCGTTATCTTCTATCCTCCATCTCCGCTTACGTAAGGAGAGCCCTCACGCACTGCTCTACCTGGGCCGACACCCACCAGGAACTAGAAAGACTATCCCAAGTTTTAGTGAATAACGGATACTCCAACTCCGACATCTCCAGCACCATCAACCACAATCTTGAAAAATGGTACACCCAAAGCCCTCCCAACATTGACCCCCCCAATGAAATTAAGATCTTCTACCGCAATTTTATGTCCTCTGAACACAAAAATGACGAGGCCGTCTTAAAAGAAATAATCTCCAAACATGTCCACCCAACCAACCCGGAAAACAAAATCAAATTAATAATTTATTACAAATCCCCCAATACCTCCAACCTCGTTCTCCGCAACAAACCAGCTTCCACCAAGATAAAGAGCCCGATGACCGACGATCACGTCATTTACCAACATACCTGTAATTATGAGGACTGTGGACCTCATTCCTATATTGGCATGACGCAGACTCGTCTTTCACGTCGGTTAACTCTTCACCTTCAGGCTGGAGCCATCAAAGAACACTATCTCACCCCTAACCAGCCCCACCTCACATGCAACGAGTTAGAGAAACACACCACCATACTCGATAAAGAAAGTGACCCAAGGAGATTACCTATACTCGAAGCGTTATATATCCAACCCTTACATCCTATCATCAACAACCAAACTCTGGACCTTCAGATCCTTCCTTCTGCCAAAAGGCACTATCCTACAGGACCTAACGCCCCCCCTCGGCCCCCGGTGCTCTTGACGCAGCCCCCCGCGCTACCTCCTTCAGCTTCGTCTTCTGCCGGCGCCACACGTACTACGCAACTTAGGCCACGCCCCTCGACACGCAGCCAATCAGCTTCGACCCCGCCAACTGACCACCACCTTCCCGCATCCAGTGCGCCTGCGTGAAGCGGATCTCTCTTTTACACTCCTAGAATACCCCTCCACCAATAGCAGACTTTTGCCCCCTGAGTTTCGCCTCCTCTGATCCTCCACGCTCTATATATACCCTTCCTGTTTACCTTTTATATCATTCTATCCTTACTTGATAATGCTGGTTGTCCAGTGAAACGCGTCGTATATCCTGTATCATCATGTACATTAATGTAACCCTGTACCACCATGAATTTTGCTAATCTCATTCATCTACTCCCACCCAGCGAAAACTCATCAGAGACCTGGAAACTTTGAATAATAAAATTTCCAATGCAGAAATTGCCATTTCTTTCAACCTCGTATATATTAAAGAAAATTTATTACCTGGCTTTACTAACATAAAACTTCACGAGAATGCCAGACATCGCACCAGCACCCTCCAGTTTCGTGAAGAACTGGTGAAGGACGAAATAATTGAAAAACGAGAGCTCGCCAACAACCTTCGTAAAAAACGAGATGCTCTTCTACGGATTTGGGAAGACGAAACCCCTCCAGACCATCTCAAAGCCGAAATCAACACAGCCCTCGAACAACTCCTTGAACAACACAGAAGACAAGCCGAAAACACAACCATAAAAAAGCTTGCCCGTCTTTATGGCGGAAACATAAAACTTCCCAAACCAACAAAAGGATACATAAACCTAACTAACACCATTCTGACCCTGGACCAAGAAGACCTCCTCAACAAAGGCCTCAACTGCCACTACAGCTCCAAACCTGGCCCCCACCGGAAACGCCTAGAAACGGAAATCCTCCTGGACGACATCCTACGACTCAAGAAGGATGGCAAGGTCACCACTACTCCCGCCCTACAACCCACTCTCCTCGCTGAAGCCGCCAAAACCATAGCAAAATCCTCAACAAACAACACTTCCAAGCTGCCAAACAATTAAGAGACAACCCCAACATCATCATCCGTCGTGCGGATAAAGCTTCCTGCCTCGTGATTCATGACAAGGAGGAATATCTTAGAAAAATGGACGTCATCTTAAGTGACAACACCAAATTTAAAAGGATCACCCGCAACCCAACCGACGAAATCAAACGTACTGCCAACACCACCATCACCGCCATCTACGCCAAACAAGGAAGGGTCCACCTTAAAAAACTCGTCGGAGAATACACCCCTGGTTATGCGTACGGAACCATCAAAACACACAAACCTGGGAACCCCCTCCGCCCCATCATCTCCCAGATCCCCACTGCCGCCTACCAGATCGCCAAGGCCCTGAACAACCTCCTCACCCCCTACGTGCCCTGCCAATACAACCTTAACTCAGCCCACGATTTCTTGGACATTTTACGAGACGCCCCCCAAAACAACAACCACACAATCGCCTCCCTCGACGTAGAAAGCCTGTTCACCAACGTGCCAGTGGATAGGACCATTGACATGATTCTATGTCGAATTTACCATTGCCCTGATACACCAACACTGGACATCCCGGAGAAGGCCCTGAAAACACTGCTGGAGCTATGTACCAAGGAGGCCCCCTTCCTTTGCCCCCGGGGCAACATGTACAAGCAGATAGACGGTGTGGCGATGGGCAGCCCCCTAGGAGTTTTTTTTGCGAACTTTTTTATGGGTACCATCGAGGAAGAGCTCCTAGCTGCCCAACGACCCGCCGTCTACTGTAGATACGTGGATGACATCTTCGTGCAAATCAAGGACCTCCACGAACTACAGGAACTCCAGCGTCGCTTCATGACCTACTCCGGACTTAACTTCACCTTTGAAAAATCAAACAATGGACAACTCCCCTTCCTCAACATCCTCGTAGCTCTGAACAACCATGGGTTCAAAACCACCGTCTACACTAAACCAACTAACACAGGACAATGCCTCAACGACGATATTGAATGCCCCCGCCGTTATCTTCTATCCTCCATCTCCGCTTATTTAAGGAGAGCCCTCACGCACTGCTCTACCTGGGCTGACACCCACCAGGAACTAGAAAGACTATCCCAAGTTTTAGTGAATAACGGATACTCCAACTCCGACATCTCCAGCACCATCAACCACCATCTTGAAAAATGGTACACCCAAAGCCCTCCCAACATTGACCCCCCAATGAAATTAAGATCTTCTACCGCAATTTTATGTCCTCTGAACACAAAAATGACGAGGCCGTCTTAAAAGAAATAATCTCCAAGAATGTCCACCCAACCAACCCGAAAAACAAAATCAAATTAATAATTGATTACAAATCCCCCAAGACCTCCAACCTCATTCTCCGCAACAAACCAGCTTCCACCAAGATAAAGAGCCCGATGACCGACGATCACGTCATTTACCAACATACCTGTAATTATGAGGACTGTGGACCTCATTCCTATATTGGCATGACGCAGACTCGTCTTTCACGTCGGTTAACTCTTCACCTTCAGGCTGGAGCCATCAAAGACCACTATCTCACCCCTAACCACCCCCACCTCACACGCAACGAGTTAGAGAAACACACCACCATACTCGATAAAGAAAGTGACCCAAGGAGATTACCTATACTCGAAGTGTTATATATCCAACCCTTACATCCTAACATCAACAACCAAACTCTGGACCTTCAGATCCTTCCTTCTGCCAAAAGGCACTATCCTACAGGACCTAACGCCCCCCCTCGCCCTCCGGTGCCCTTGACGCAGCCCCCCGCGCTACCTCCTTCATCTTCGTCTTCTGCCGGCGCCTCGTATGTATTAAAGAAAATGTATTACCTGGCTTTACTAACATATATATATATATATATAGATAGTTACGTATCTTGATTTAAAAGTGGTTAACTAAATACAACTAGATAGCAAAGACAAGATTTAAAGGGTATCCAACAGCTGAAGGCGAATAGAACATAACATATACAAGTTCGTTCTGGTGTTACTTGTTTTCCTTTAGCAGTTGGGACAGTTATTCTTTATAATCTGATACACTTCACTTAGATTTAATCATGGAACTATTTAAAGTTATATTGAATTATTTTAATGTTTAATATTAGGTAGGCTACTAATTATGAATAGAGAAAAGCTTATTATGTAAGTAAGGACTTTTGAGCAATTATAAACATTATATATTAATTTAATCAATCTGGATTATCATTAAAGTCAGAATATTATTAAGATATTTTTATATATACCTAATTTAGTTTGTTAAACCGTTTAAAAATTATGTTATTCATTTAATCATTGTCCTCTGTACGTATCGTAAATCATTATTATTATTATTAGGTTAGCCAATTAGTTATTCTTATTCTTTGCAAGACTTTTACTGAATCAATATAATAGATCAGGGAATATATAAAGTCACATGTAAAATGGAATTGTATATAATATAAAATAAATAAAGTATTTAACAATCAGACGAAATAAGAAATGAAAGAAATTAATATAAGATTTCAGGATCGTTTGTATTCCTTCTGATTTCACTTAAAGTATAAAATGAAGGTATAGCTTAGTAGGCTTAAGTCACAATATAAAGTAGTGACTATCACATCAAATCTCCACTATTCAATAGTCAATCACAAAATTATTATCCAATCACAAAATAATATCTAATCACACAAGTAAACATCAATCCAAAATATATGTCTCTCCAATCACAAAATCTTAAATCAAATGAGGATATGTTTCCGGCATACCTCTGGTTACTTAACGATCACGAGATCACTCACAAACTAACGACGAGTGGTTCCGAGGGACGCACTAAAAATAAAATAAAAACCTATACAATAACTATACAAGCCTGATCTTCTCCATGCAGCTCCTTACTCTCCACAGCTCAGAATGTAACTGATTTGATCTATCAACTATCAGGCTATTTATATCCTTCTCTGTCCACGCTAATCCTATCAGAAGGCAGGAAACACATGCCGGAACCAATAGGGACAGGCTGCTGGCGTCGGCCAATCCCAGGTGAGGACAGCTGGGTGAGAGCCAAAAAAAGGTGTGGGAAGTAGTGGGAGAAGGGGGCTGGTATCACGCCACCTCAGGCCCCCGCTCAGCTGTTTCCCCCCCTCTCTCTCTCTCCCCACCTGCTCTCTCTCGCGGAATGTCCGCGCCGCTCTCTCTCTCTCACTCTCTCTCTCTGCAGGGGTTGAAGGTAGAAAGAAAGAGAGAATGCTCCACGTGGCTCAGTAGTAAAGTCGCGGACCACATCCTGGTGTCGGTCACATTACATCCGGGTTATTTCGGATGTTACACCTCCCCCGCTAGAAAAGGGTTCAAGAGGATGAAAGTATATGACAATATTTTTAGATTCTTGACAAACAATCTGCTAGCACATCCTGGACACCCTTAATATGTTTGACATCCAAGACATACTCCTGCAGCAACAAGCTCCACCTTGTCAGTCTTTGATTCTTGTTTTGGAACTTGTGCAAAAACTTTAATGGGTGATGGTCAGTATATACAGTGATGGAACCAGTAGTCAAGTTGCCAAAATGTTGACCCTGCAATGTTAATTACTGTAAACTTTTTGTTTTAAGGAAATGTATTATATATGGTTAGGAGAGCAAAATTAGCTTGGTTGCTACTTGTGCAACCTTTAGCATTTCTCAGAATTTAAGATGGCGCCCTCTGCCATCTTGAATTTCGGCCAGTTTTCACCTTTGGATCTTGATGTCATAGAGGGTTGTGTAATACCTCTTTTTAGGGGTTTTCCAGGACGGGGAGTCCATTTCCGGGGTTAATTTGTGGATATAGGGTGAGTATCAAGGTCAAACCAGAGGTCAGAGATCAAATTTTGCCTAAAATCTGGAAAATCACCAATATTGACCGATTGTATGTGGTTCATTGTCTTTCTATTCCAGCATTTTACTAGGTTGGGTAGGTAGGTAGATATAATATGTTTGCTATGTCTACATGCAGGTATATCCCTGGAATCATTATATATTTTGTATTAAATTTTGTTTAGCAGGTTGAGCAATGGGTCAGAATTCATTGAACACCAATATTCACCATGCATGCACTCCCCACGCTGTGCGATCAGTGGTTTAACAACTTTTCTTCTCATTTCAGATTGTGACAAACCAGTGTAATCAGCATTGATACCCCAAGGCTGTCACACTCATCATGTCTGCTGGAGGGGAGAAGTGCCTGTTTAGTCCATGTAATGCCAGTGGAGCGCTGCAAACATTCAAGACCGTCGCTGTGCAGAAGATCATCGCTACAAGCAAAGTGAAGCAGAATGAACTGTACAGAACTCTCTCTGGAAGTAATATTCTCGCTCACAAGTCATGTTACTGTAGCTATACTTCGAGAAGTAGAAACAATGAACAGCCGAAGAGAAAGACTACACTAATTGACAATGGTGTTTCCAAAAGATTGTTGAAGTCTCAATGTAGTGACTTTGTTTTCAAGCGAGACTGTTTGCTGTGTGGGAAAGAGTGTAAGCCGAAAGACAGCAAGAACCCACACAGCTGGGTGCAGGTCAGACAGTGTAAAACTGTAGATAGAAGTGGTGATATCACGTTCAAGCAACACTTGGAGGTGTGACGTTTACCACTCCGTTAGAACCGCATGGCTTGTCCTACAGTGACTCGCTAGTATCACCAGGGCAGTGGATGTGGCTACAGTTGATGTATTATTGTGTGCTTTATTTCGTATGAAAGCTCGTGTCATGGGCAGTCCAGAAAGGCTCTTTGTTTTCGCCCATGTCAAGGCTTTATATATTTAATCTCTCAAGGAGGCTGTCCTGAGGGCTTACGAACTGCAACCAGAAACGTACCGTTTGAAGTTCCGGGGTGTAACCAAGGGAAGAGATAGCACCTTTTTGGAACACGCCCGGGACTTGTCCGATGCTATGGGGAACTGGCTCCGATCTGAGAAGGTAACAACATTTGATGGAATTAAGCAGTTAATGATGTTGGAGCATTTCTTTAAGAGCACGGGCGGTGATCTAACTTTGAACTTAAAGGTGAATAACCCAAGAACTCTAGTCGAAGCAGCAGAAATGGCTGATCGACGGCTGTCGTTGATTCGGGGTTGCGGGTCCTCACAGAAGTACGATGCGAGTGCTAGGGACCATTATCCTCCCCCTCCCCGTAGCAATGACACATTTAAACAAAAGAGCAATGAAACTAAAACTGAATCCAAACCTTACACCACACCGTATAAGAAAAGTCAGGGGCCTTTTACATCACAGTATAAGCCGAAACCGAAATTTATGTGTTTTAGTTGCCACCAGGAGGGTCATAAAGCAAATGAGTGCCCTAGTCGACCTCCTCCGGCAGCCGTGTCTTTTGCTCACGGCATTGGAGTGTTCAAGAGGACATCGGAGGGCTTATTCCCTGTCCGTGATGCCTTTAGTGACCACAGGGGACTCGGTTGTGTGGAGTGGGGGGGTAGAAGACATGAGGTGAGAATTTTGCGTGACACTGGGGCATCGCAAACATTGTTGAGGAATTTCACTGGTAAACCTGTAAATACGGCGCGGGTGGTTGTGGTTCAGGGAGTTAATGCAACAAGGTCATACCCGCTTGTAAGAATGAAGATGGAAGTTGATGGTGTGACTTGTGATCTGGATGTAGAAATTGTGGAGAAGTTACCTGTTGGGGGCGTCGACCTCCTTCTCGGCAACGACTTTGCGGGGCCTACTTCTGAGGCTCCACCCTTAGTCGTTGCCGAGAAGCCGGCCGACGTGAGTAGGGAGGAGAAGGAGTGGGTTGAGAAGTGTCCGGTGCAACCTATGGCGTGTGTTGTCACCAGATCTCTTGCATCCAGGGAGTCACATTCTGGTCAACAGTCTTTAGACAAGCGGAGGAAAGGTACCGAGAAGGGGTTGAAAGTTGATGCGGTTGAGAGTTTAGTATCAACGAACATTCTCGGGGACTCATTATTAGGACCGATTTTCGAGTCTGGAGAAGACCCATTAACTGTTACTAAGAAGGCAGAGGATGGGCTTAAAAAGACGAAGAGACAGCAACGATACACAGAGAGAGAGCAATGGGAGGCTAAATTCAATGTAGGAGGGGGACATGAGTTGTTTCGCAAACACTTAGATAAGCTTGCTCCTTCGGACATTCGTAAATTGCAATTAGAAAACCCGGAGGTTCTTGAATGTGGTACCGGTGCTGTCGAGTTGGAGGAGGACAGTGATGCACAGTCGGGAGATGTAGCAACAAGGTATCCTGACGCGTACCCTATGAGAAATGGGTCAGCGAAGACGGTGGTCCGAAACTTGCTAGTGTATTTTTCCCGGTATGGTTACCCGCAGGGGATTCAGTCAGACCAAGGATCCAACTTCACTTCTAGCCTCTTTGTTCAAGCAGTGCCACAGCATGGGATTGTTACGGTTGTGTCATCTGCGTATCATCCGGAGAGCCAGGGTGTGTTAGAGCGATGGCACTCAGCCTTGAATCTGTGCTTCGTTATTGTTGCTTTGAGAGTGGGAAAGGATGGGATCTTGGCCTGCCATATGTTTTGTTTGCTGCACGGGAGGTACCTGGGGAAAGTTTGGGATTCAGCCCTAATGAGCTCGTCTTTGGACACCGTGTCAGAGGGCCTCTCCATATGGTTAAAGAAATATGGGAGGGTGCAGAAAAACCTTGTTCTATGCTCAAATATGTCCTCGACAGTCGAGAACGGATGTTGCGCAGTCTGGAGTTGGCTGGCCGTAATTTGACTAGCTCTCAGGCCCTCATGAAGGACAGGTACGACCTCAAGGTTAAACTCAGGGAGTTTCACGTGGGTCAGGAGGTGTTGATTCTAGTGCCCCTTGTAGGTCACCCCTTATCCGCGAAGTACACTGGTCCTTATAGGGTGGTTGAGAAGCTATCGGACCTGGATTACTTGGTAGCCACTCCAGACAGACGTAAGCGCAATCAGTTATGTCACGTTAATCTCATGAAGGAGTATGTGAGGCACCCCCCTGAGCCTCTCACTGTGCCTGTGACGTTTAGCAGTCAAGGCGAAGAAGGAGAACGGAACAGTCAAGCTCAGGTGGAGGATAAGAAAGTCAAATGGGTGCCTGAGTGTGAGAAGGCGTTTGGAGTAGTAAAACGCCTGTTGTGCACTCACCCGATCCTCAGGGCCCCTGACTTTAGCCTACCTTTCCAACTAGCAACGGATGCTAGTGGTGTGGGGGCTGGTGCCGTCCTTATGCAAGAGGACGATGATGGGCTGGACCATCCTGTTAGTTTCTGCTCGGAGAAGTTCAATTCAGCCCAGGGGAGCTGCTCTGTTGTCGAGAAGGAGCTACTGGCTGTTGTGCTTGGGCATTTCGAGGTCTATGTTCCAGCCTATGGTCCGGTCGTTGTAGTTTACACAGATCATCACCCTCTCAAGTTCTTGGACCAGTTTCACAATCGGAATATGAGGCTGACCAGGTGGTCACTAAGGTTATTGGTATATAGCCTGGACATACGCCATATTGCCGGTTGTGACAACGTGGTTGCAGATTGTCTTTCAAGGGTATATGATCCTGGGTAGATTGACACACGGGTAGCCTCCTGCTTTAGTTTGAATAGTATTTTGCGCTTGGTGCTTGTTGGCTCGCGGTTGTAGCCCAGCGTATTGGGTCGTAAAGAAGGAGTTGAGCGTTTGGTATAGAAGAAAAAACTAGGCTTGCCCCTATAGTGCAGCCGAAATAAACAAATTAAAAACATAAAAAATCAAATAAAAACTCTTTCTTTGATAGTTGAATTTTTTCAGTATGTTATAGCAGTAATTCTGAGTTGCACTCCTCTCAGAATGCTGGGCTAGAGAAGCTCGCTCTTGAGGAGCATAACTTTCATATTATTTAACCTATTGTGTTGGGGAGGGTTATAATTTTGTAAAATGTTTTGTTGAGAACTGTGCCAGATATTTTACTGCCGCTGGGTGATGGGAAGTAGAGATGTAGCATGGGTTCTAACCATCAGATTTTTTTTGAGCTTTGGGCCTCTGAGAAAAATCTTGGGGGGGGGTGACGTTAACCACTCCGTTAGAACCGCATGGCTTGTCCTACAGTGACTCACTAGGATCGCCAGGGCAGTGGATGTGGCTACAGTTGATGTATTATTGTGTGCTTTATTTCATATGAAAGCTCGTGTCATGGGCAGTCCAGAAAGGCTCTTTGTTTTCGCCCATGTCAAGGCTTTATATATTTCATTGCAAAGTATATGTTTTATCATTAAGTAGTAATGATAGGATTTGAGAGAGAGAGAGAGAGAGTAGAACAGAGTGAGAGGAGCCGCGCAGTGTTTTTTGCCATGTTCGATGACGTCACAGCTGGCTGGCCTCTTGGGGATTGGTTGGAGGAGTTTTTTACCATGCTTGGTGACGTCATGTTTGGCTGGCTTCTTTGGCATTGGCTGAAGGAATTGCTACCGCTTTGCCTACGCGGTGCGAGCTAGTGCTAGTATATATACAGCTCTCTTGCCACTCTCTCCCTCAGATCTGGTTTCTAAAATGCATCCCTCTTATCCCTTTGATATCTGTCCCCCTCTCTACACCTGAGAACCTTTTCCTCTGCCTATCTCTCTCATTTTCCATATCTTTCACACCTTTTATTAATATTATACCCCCTCTGGTTAACTCTGCATAATCAGCTTCATGCTGGCCAGTTGTATTGTGCGTTAAGGTCTTATATAACCCATGTATGTTAGTTGTTAAGATAAGTTGATCACGAAGTATTGGTTGGCATTCATATTCCGGTGCTATTCCTCCCTCTCCGCCCTCCTCTCTCTTACTTATGCCTAATATTCTAATCTCTTCTAAAGATGTACTTTCTACCCTCTCTGGGCTTAACACTAATAAGGCGTACGGTCCGGACGGTGTTCCTCCTGTTGTTCTCAAAAACTGTGCTTCCGTGCTGACTCCCTGCCTAGGCAAACTCTTTCGTCTCTGTCTATCCTCTAACGTCTTCCCTTCATGCTGGAAGTTTGCTCACATTCAACCTGTCCCAAAGAAGGGTGACCGCTCTCAACCCTCCAACTATCGTCCAATTGCTCTTATCTCTTGTCTTTCTAAAGTTTTTGAAACTATTCTTGCTTCCAAATTTCTTAAGCATTTCTCTTCTCATAATCTGCTCTCAGATCGCCAGTATGGCTTCCTTAACCCGGCAAGCGCGATAGGCCTCACGGAAGGCTTCCTATAGGGAACGCGATAGGCCTCACGGAAGCAGGATTTTTAAAGGCGTACCAAAACGGCGCCAAGCTGTCTAGGGAGTCACAAATTACGCCACGTTTAGTGCGACATGGTACCTCTCGATGGCACCCACAACCACCCGCCGCACGCACCCCACACAGTCTACACACGCAGTACGCTCTCAGTCACTATGGAGCCTACACGCTCCCCTGACTCGCTCCCTGTTGACTCGCCCAACCCTGTTGCTGGCGGTGTTAGTGCTCGTGGCAGGACACGAACACGTGCCAGGAACCCCTCCTTCGTATATACTTCTGAGGATGATGAGCCAGTGCAGCCAAGAAGACCTACACGTGCTGGGAGAGGCACGACACGTGGTGGGAGAGGCACGAAACGTGCAACAAGCACGACGAGTGTGAAGAGGTCATTGTCCTCAGCATTTGCTCTGACAACTGCTACCACAACAACTACTGCCTCTACTGTTGTGGCAACGACGCCCACGGCGCCCACCACCACAGGAAGTACAAGTGGCCGTCCTGGGGATGCAGGAGCATCGGGGGTAGTTGGCAAGAAGGGTAAGGGTAAAGGACAGCCTTATCAGTTCAAGAAGAGTAAGGTGACACCTCCCGCCTCTACCACCCCCGCGTTGCCACCACTACCACCACCCACCACGGCCGCCCCTGCCTCACTACCCACCACGGCCGCCCCTGCACCACTGCCCACCACGGCCGCCCCTGCACCACCGCCCACGCACGCCCCTGCTCCACCATCCACGCCCACCCATGCCCATGCTGCTGTTGGAGGGCCTCGTAGAGTTTTGGCAGCCGGTCTAACGCCATCCAAGTTTGACGCCCTCCTCTTCCCTCCTGACTCCTCTGACGACGACGCTGCAGAAGGGGAAGCCTTCGATCCCAGGAACTATGGCTGGGGTGGTGATAGTGGGAGCGAGTCTGAGGAGGATCAAGACCAATATGAGGGAGGTGCAGAGGATTCGGAAGACGACGATGTACTTCTGCACCGTGACCATGACCAAGACCTGTCTGACGACGAAGGCTCAGACGACGTGGCTGACGGAGGGGCTGATCCTGATCCCCCACGGGCGTATAATTTTGCCTGGTCTGAAGGGTCCCATTTCCAACCAGATTTGCACCAGTTCAATGCCAATCTGGCTGGTTCAACAGCAGACTGGCCCTGCAATGACCAGTCCACGGAATCTGATTTCTTCTGTGCATTTTTTGACCAGGAGGTATTATCTCATCTCGTTTCCCAAACCAATGGATATTTTACCTGGGTGAGGGAAAGAATTGATATGATATCTCCTAGAGCAAGAATTCGTGCATGGGTTGATACGACTGTCCCTGAGCTCCTTGTGTTCTTTGCGTTGTTGCTAATCATGCCTCTCTGCAGGAAGCATGTAATGGAGCATTATTGGAAGCACGACCCAATCATCAACACCCCAATTTTCCGGAAATATATGGCTCGTGATAGATTTTTCTTGCTTCTGCGATTTTTGCACTTCGCAGACAATAATAATCCAAACCGAGCTGATAGAATATGGAAAGTTCGGGATGTGTTGACCATGTTGTTGCAAAGGTACAGGAAATTCTTCTACCCCTTTGCCAACCTGGTGATTGATGAGTCGCTCGTGCTTTTCAAAGGACGCCTGGTGTTCAAGCAGTACATTCCCTTGAAGAGACACAGGTTCGGGATCAAGATCTTTGTGTTGTGCGATTGTGAAAGTGGAATAGTGTGCTCGACATGATCGTATACACCGGCACTGATGTAGACATTCCAAAAGTCGGTGGCAACGACCCATTGGGCATGTCAGGGCACATTGTGAAAAAGATGCTGGAGCCCTACCTGAACAAGGGGCACACGTTGTACACCGACAATTGGTATACAAGTCCTGCACTCTGCCAGTTCCTCCATGACCACAAAACGGGGGCATGTGGGACTGTCAGAACTAACAGGAAGTTCATGCCTAAGTTCCAAGGCAATCGCATAGAACTGGACAACCCCTCCCACAGTGACACCGCTTCTGATGACGACTTGGCAGAGGAACAAAGGCGCCGCAGACAGGACAGACCAAGAAGAAAGAAGAAAGAGCACTACAAGCAGCTGGAGAAGTCTGGGAAAGTTCTGGCGGTAAAGTGGCTCGATAAGCGACCAGTCCACCTGCTTTCGACTGTCCATACAGGTGCCCAAGTGGACTCTGGTAAATTCCACTACCGTACCAAGAAGTCTATCCAGAAACCTGATATGGTGGTGGATTATACCAAGTACATGCGCCTTGTGGACAAGTCTGATTGCCAGCTTGCAGGCGTTGAGTGCCTACGAAAAACAGTGAAGTGGTATCACAAGCTTTTCCTTCACTTTGTTGACATCACGATGCTCAACGCTTACAACATGTGGCTGGTAAAAAAAGACATGGCCCCGAACAAAAAACTCAAGTTCCGGGAGTTCATATACAACGTCGCCTACCAACTCCTACAGAAACACCAACCAGTCTCCGGTCACAGGGGTCGCCGTGCAGTCAACCTCCCAGACAGAGTCATTGATGGATATGACAAACACTACCCTATCCACACCGAGCTATCTGGCACCCGGAGGCTGCAAGTACAGTGCCAGGTCTGTGCCCACTCCACCAGAAAGCCACCAAAAAGAAACAGAGTCACATCAATGTGCAAGGAATGCAACGTTGGGTTGTGTTTGGGCGAGTGCTTCAGGGACTACCACTCACTCAAGTACTACTAGGAGTGGTACCTGTGTCGCCCTATCTCAGCCAAACTCCTGCCCCGCCCACCTACCTCACTACCTACCTCACTACCTACCTGCCCGTACCTGACCTGCCCGTACCTGACCAACGTGATCTCAAAACACCTGCCTGCCTACCTACTTGCCCGTACCTGACCAACGTGATAATATTATCATAACATGTACAAATTATAGTTGTAGGATAAGTTCATATGTTTTGGTATATACTGTATATATATATATATATAAATATATATATATTTATATATAAATATATATATATATATATATATATATATATACACAGTATATTATTGTATACAGTATACTGTATATATAAGCAATATTTTCAGTTATTATTTCAGTTTAATTCATTAGCCAGGCAATATTTTGTTTTATTTATATATACCTATGTAATATTATACTTATGTACTAACCTTTTGTAACAACCTTTTGTAATAATAAAAAAAATAAAAAAACAAAAAAAAAAAAATAAAATAAACACAAAAAAACATACTTACGCTCTGCTATTCATCAAAGTTTTCGACTTTATGAATAGCAGGGCGTAAGTATGTAAACAAAACAAAAATTTCAAGTGATATAAACACTCCAAAAACATCCCCATAACCTCTCTGGTTTCGAACCCACGTCTCTAGGCCTACGTCTCTAGGCCTACATCTCACTCAGTCCATCACTCTAACCACTAGACCATGACTGTTCACACTATACTGACAGCGATTAGTACTAGCGTACGTATTTTCGGGCAGACGAATGCTTGACAAAAAAAAATATATATATACCCTCGATACACTTGTGTATATCGAAGTATTTAGTATGTATAATACTTTTACATAACCTAACATATTCTATCATTACGAACAAACAGTAAAGAAATTTACAAGTAAATAAATAACCTTTCATCCATGAGTTGCAAGCAAATAGTGCGTAAAAATTGTGTAATGAGATATCGGGTTACTCTAACATACTGCGCCATCCAAGAAGCCTTATCGTTGTTTACAATATAGCAATGACAACACAAAGTGTCTATAAGGTCTAAATTTGTGCATATACCCACGCTAATCTCATCTACCTACTGTAATCTGACCCCTTTTCTCTCCCGCGCCACCCACCTTTCTCAATACACCACTCTTATTTCGCCTATTATTCGTCCGTATGCCTCTCTGCGCTTCATTTATCAGTGTATATTATTCACATGGGCTGCCTTACTCATGAATATGAACAGGTGAAACCATAAAGGTGCTTTTTAGGCGAGATATAGAGCGTTGCTTCTCATCAATCGCACGTTCTTGCCTCCACCCTCTCTCTCTCTCCTCCCGCCTGACTCACTCACACACACTCGCTCGCTCGGGGATGTCGTGCCTATCAGCCCATTTTTTTCAACTTGCAGCCACCGTAACTCCACACCCACATTTTTTTAGGGTGGATATATATATATTGGCGGATGTGGCTGCTTATTTCCAAGACATTGAGGTACTTTTTTTTAAATTCTGTGAGATCGAATATTTTTGCAGAAATGCACAAATAACTACCCTAGCTCCTAGGGCTATTTAGCGCTTGTCAGGTTAAGGGTCGCTCTACTGGTGATCTTCTTTCATATCTTACTAACTCTTGGTCATCCTCCTTTCGGGACTTCGGTGAGACTTTTTCTATTGCACTAGACATATCGAAAGCCTTCGATAGAGTCTGGCATAAATCTTTAATTTCTAAACTACCCTCCTTCGGTTTCTATCCCTCCATCTGTGCCTTTGTCTCTAATATCCTTTCCGGCCGTTCCATAGCTGCGGTTGTGGACGGCCATTGTTCACTTCCTCACCCTATAAACTCCGGTGTTCCTCAGGGCTCTGTCCTATCTCCTATTCTCTTTCTAATTTTTATAAATGATCTCCTTAACTGTACCTTAATTCCCATCCATTCATACGCAGACGACTCAACCTTACACTACTCCATTAGTTTTTCAGAACGCCCCAGCCAGCAATCCCTCAACGACAAACGTAATGAAGCCATAGAACTCTTAAATTCTGATCTAAATACTATTTCCAATTGGGGCAGAGAAAACCTTGTTAACTTTAATGCTTCCAAAACCCAATTTCTCCATCTATCTACCCGTCAGGATCTCCCAGCGGACTATCCCTTATTCTTCAACAATACAAAAATCAACCCTTCATATTCTCTCAATATTCTTGGTGTCTCTTTTTCTTCTGCTCTCATTTGGAAGGACCATATTACCAGTCTTGCTAAGGCAGCCTCCCAGAAGCTGGGTGTGCTCAACCGCCTTAGGGGGTTCTTTTCCCCTGCACAGCTTCTTGCTCTGTACAGGGGCATAGTGCGACCTTGTATTGAGTATTGTTCACATGTGTGGGGAGGTTCCTCTCACACCGCTCTCCTAGACAAAGTTGAAAGGAAGGCCTTTCGTATCATTAACTCCCGTCCACTCACTCACTCTCTGCAATCTCTCTCTCTCCGCCGCAATGTTGCATCTCTCTCGCTATTCTATCGCTACTATAATAATCAGTGTTCCTTAGAGCTATCCCAGTGCATACCACCTCCTTTACGTAGGGCACGTGGTACCCGTCTTGCAACTCAATCCCACCCCTACTCTGTGCAACTCTCCAACCCAAGAGTGAAACGTTACTCTCAAACTTTCTTCTACTCAACATCTGAGCTCTGGAACTCTCTCCCAGAATCAGTCTTTCCCTCTTCCTATGACTTAAATTGCTTCAAACTCCGTGTGTCCAGGCATTTTGGCTCGAACGTCCCTTGATTTTGGCCCTGTCACTCTTTCAACTATGGGGGAGGCACTCGCTATAGGCAGTTATGCCTTTTGCCTCCCTCAATCACATAGGAAAAAAAAACAAAAAAAAAAGTACCGCTTCCTATAATTATTAGTGTTCTGCTGGATTAGATAATGCTAGACTAGGAGTCTGATACTATAAGGTATTGTTTCCGATGGGTGCTGACTTTAGTTAAAAGCTGCACGACATACCTGAGAACTGGAGTTGATTGGGTAAATTCTAGTCTGTGTGCCATTGAGAGTAGAGCATGCACGAATGAGGGCTTTTTGCCTATACCATTCTGCACTGTTCTAAGCTCGTTGTTTGTCTTTGAGGTACGCCAGGAGAACGCTTAATACTTCGGTATTAAGGTTTCTCAAGAGAGCTACCCTTCATTATAACGTAATATTTGACGCACAGCCTTGAGGTTTGCACTAGGCTAGGCGGCATGCCATGCGCACCAGTATCTCGTATCATTGACTCTAGCTAGACTTTATCAGTCATAGTAGACATTAAGTATATTAAACCAATTATTCTTATTATGCATACCCGTTTATGATTACACAAGCATTTCGCAGCCTAGTTTGATGTATTGAGACACAAATGACTTAGGCTCTTTTTGTTGATAGGAATACTGCATCGTCGTGGCGATTATTATTAGTGTTGTAGCGTTTAGGATATTCTTGGTCCCGACTGTATTATATATCCTGCCTTTTTGTGAGCATAGCCTGCTCGAGCATTGTTCCGCTGCCAGCCTTTTTGGGGTTCCATTTCCGATTCGAGCATCTTGATAGCATCTAACATTTAAAGAAGATTCCTTGTTGGTGTTGAAGGATTTTAGTGCACTTTCTTTCATGCAGGAGTGCCTGACATTTATTGATTAAAGTAAGGTAAGCTGTAACTTCTCTTACCACCTTACTTTGCATACCATAACCAAGCACCTTCGGTTATAGGTAGTAATAGGCTGTTTTCACATAACATTAAGCCTAGAGTAGACGCACATTTATTGAGAGTTTAATAACCTATTATTGCATATAGAACTCTGGAGAGTATTTGTGTTCTTTGTTCACTGGGAATATACATCAGAGGTTGGATCTAGCGCTTTCCGTTGTAGCATTTATGCCATTACTAGTCCAATGAATAAGAGCCCTGATATATTTAAACCCCAGTCGTAACATCTGTGATGAGAGACAGGACCAGTGGGCTAATGAGGTAGTTGTTCGACTCAGTGGGGTCATTGATCTGCATGCTTCTGACGCACAATACCATTACTGCTGTTATGATAAATTTCGAGTTGTCCCAATGTCCTGCCCCTCCATGACGGCGCCTGTGGAAGAGGCGCTGAGGTCCGTGGTCACGACGATGGCTGAAAATATGACAGAGATGTGGACGACAGCGGAGCTGTACTCCATGTACATCGCTGCTTCGGGCACTGTGACAAAAAGACAGTTTGTGTCCAACATCACAGATTACTTCGGCGCCAAGCTGCGTGTACTCCACATCGAGGGTTGTGAAAGCGTAGTTGAATTTATAGCCAGCCTCGGACAGTTTATCAAAATTGCCAAGAAAAGCAGCAGCGACGATGATGAGCTGGAGAAGATGGTGAGGAAGATTCGTGGCGAGGTCAGGGCGACACATAGGCCTGGAGACTGCAACCTCAGTGACTATGTTCGTCACAAGATCATTGAAAACACCAGTGCTACTCTTCTTAAACTAGTATCTAGCCTTGTATCTGGAGGCAACATCACAAAGCCATCCCTGACCCTAGCTCAGTGCATTCAACAGCACATTTGCGGTGCCGGCAGGAAACCAGACTACACTCGGGCTCGCTGTGAAACTACATCACAAGCATGGTAGTTCAGAGCTCATCAAGACTCTCAATGAGCATGGTATCACAAGCACATATGATGAAGTGCTGTGCTTCCGCAAGTCAGTGGCCAAGTTCGTGTTGGACAACAAATCAGATTACCACAAGAAACTTGGCTTAAGCACAGAGATCGGCCCTATCTTCAACTGGGCTGACAACTACGATTTGTACATTGCGAGCCCAAATGGAATGAAGAGCATCCCCGCTATGGTCATGGAGTTCACCCAGCATCCTGCTGGTATCATCAACACAGGAAACATTGGCGTGATGCAGCTGACTATTCCTCGACTCAAGAAACATGACATGTCCTCTGTGCAATTCACCCACCAGAGTATTCAGATGGAGCACTATAAGGGGCCTTCCAAGGTGAATCCACCCCTGCTTCCGATGAAAGCTCTGTCCGCTGAAGAGTTGCAGGTTCAGTCCGCATCAGTCATGTTTAGTCAGGAGCGAGATGCGGCATGGTTGTCACAAGTCCACGGGAACGATAAGCCAGTTGAGTGGGCAGGCTTCAATGCTCAGCAAGACCGATTGGTGGCAGGTTCTGCCCAGAAGCCCAAGACACTGGTCGTGTTCGGACCGATGATCGACTCACCGCCTGCTCACCCCGACACTGTAATAACTACGCTTGTGTATCTTGAGAGGACTCTCAATAGTTTTGGGAAGCAGTACACTCACCTCACAGTTGACCTCCAACTGTATCAGACTGCATGCCTAGTTCAATGGAACGACCCTCTGCGCTGGACCGGCGTCATACTTCACCCAGGTATGATGCACACTCTCATGAGTTTCCTGGGTTGTATAGGAAAACTGATGAAGGCATCTGGTGTGGACATTCTCATCAGTGCAGCGTTTGCTGGCATCACCGGCAATGTCAAGGAAAGGCCTGGACCAATGCTCTACGGGCATACCGTCTCATCATTGCCGTGTTGCTGCAGAATTTCTTCTCGAATGGCGCCAAGACTTATGAGGAGCAGAGTGTCTACCTGGAGTCAGTCAGACAACACCCGACTGGGAGGCTATGGGTGGACTGCCTTGTCAAACCGACATTGTTGTCGCTTATGTTCCTGCGCGGAGAGAGGAACTGTGAATTCCTACTCCAACAGCACTGTCTCAAGGAGATGCTGCCATACTTCTTCGCAGCAGGTCATCAGAACTATGCCCGTTATCTGAGCTGGTATGTGCGACAGATGGAGAACCTTTCCCAGCATGCCAAAGAGGACCTACTGGCAGGTGCGCACGTGTGTCGGCACTCAGATGGCGGAACCGCAGTGCCTGCAGATCAGTTCGGAGAGCAGACATACATCAAACGAGGGAAGGGTTCTGGAGGTATGAAGGGCATTTCAACAAGTGCTGAGCAAGTGGCTGTGTGGGTGAATAGTTTCAGTGTGCGCGCCCACCTTGACATTGCCATGGAACATATGTACGATGAATCTGAGGAACAGAAGCCACACGGTGGAGTAGATGGGGAAGATGGGTAAGATGGGTAAGCACAAGGAGGAAGGAGAGAGAAGAAGGAGACTGGACGAGGCCGATCGGAGGAAGATCGCGGTGGAGCTGGAGAAGTACAGTCACCCTTTCAATGATGAGGAACCAGATCTTTATAACTTATGCAATGGACAAGTGGCAACAGACACAGTGAATGTTCAGAATGCATTGGCCATCGGGAGTGAGCAGAGCAGGCACTTCTCTGCTTCGCTGAGCAGTGAATTCCACAAGACAATAAAGAAGAAGGTCAAAACAATGGAGTCTCTCAAGAAGGCAGTCACTATCAAAGGGAAGGCCGTCTACGACATCGAAACTCTGTTCAGTCGGCTGTTAGTCGTGGGGCAGCAGCACAGCATTGATATAGCCACTGTCTTCCAGTTTGAACTGAGTCCGGTCCCTCCAGCCCTTATCGACGAGTACGGCTGCTTGAGGAAGGGTGACAAGGCAGTGCTCGTCAAATCTCTTGGCGTCTTTGTCACGACTCAATCTGCTCCAGATGTGGTGCTGGTTGATTGCGGTCAGCTTCTGTACCACGTTGTATGGCCAGTCTCCGGGACTACAGGAGACCTGGCTGCAAGTTTCGGCACTAGACTGGCCCACTACTCTCCTGTCTCCAAGAAAATAGTTCTGTTCGACAGATATGACCAAGAAGCTCCCAGTGCAAAGGACCACGAGCGAACAAGAAGAGGAAGAGCCAAGGAAGTTCGGCTAACCGCAAATACTCCCCTTCCATGTCGAGAAGCTATTCTTCACAATTCCAAGAACAAGAATCTGCTCAACAACATTCTATACGGCTATCAACTTCCACACAATATTCAACTCATCAACAAGCTGGAATGTGTCGTTACCCATGACGAGGCAGACATAACCCTCTGCAGCTACATGCTGAAAGCAGTGGAAGAAGGCGCCGAGACCATCCGCATCCTCAGTGATGGCACTGATGTCTTTGTTCTCTTGGTGTACTGGACATCGAGGATGCGAGTTTCCGCCAAGATTGAAATGGAAAAATGGAATGGGGATGTCTTGGACATCAACGAAACTGTTTGGCGGTTAGGCCCGAGAAAGTGCAGCCAACTTCTTGGTGTCCATGCACTGTCAGGCTGCGATACAGTATCATACCCCTTTGGAAAGGGAAAGCTGTCAGCACTCAAACTCCTAGAGATAGCTATACCAGGTCTCGATGAAGTGCTTGGACAGCCAAGCGTGACCCACACTCAGTTGCAGGAGACAGCATGCACCTTCTTCTTACCACTCTACGGACAGAAGAGCTGTAAAACAATGAATGACACACGTGCTCACTTCTACCGTGCCAGTAAGAAGCCTCCAGCACTGAAGAAACTGCCACCGACTGATGCGAACCTGCAGCTGCACGTGCTCCGATCTCATCTTCAGATGCTACTGTGGAAGGCAGCGGACCAACGTGATCCACCTGTAGAAGCTAGAAATATTGCCAACTTTGGTTGGAACATCGAAAGCTCCATCATCACACCGGCCGTCTCAACAGCGCCAGTTGCTCCCCATGCACTCCTGGATGTAGTTAGCTGTAGCTGCACTGCAGAGGGTAAGGCTTGCAGTGGCACACGATGCAGCTGCAGCAGTGCAGGCCTTTCATGCACGGACTACTGTAAGTGCGAGGGAGGAGACATTTGCTGTAGTCCTTTCACCAGGAAGCACATGGATATAGAAGACGAAGAAGGGGAGCTAGATGTGGATAATGAATAAACAAACATATGATTCACTTCTTTTATATATATACATATATTTGCATATTGTAGTGGCTGACAAATAAATTCATATTCAAACCACATAAATGTGATTTTTCCAGATTTTAGGCAAAATTTGATCTTTGACCTCTGGTTTGACCTTGATACTCACCCTATATCCACAAATTAACCCCAGAAATGGACTCCCCTTCCTGGAAAACCCCTAAAAATAGGTATTACAGGACCCTCTATGTCATCAAGATCAAAAGTTGAAAATTGGCCAAAATTCAAGATGTCGGAGGGCGCCATCTTGAATTCTGAGAAATGCTAAAGGTTGCACAAGTAGCAACCAAGCTAATTTTGCTTTCCTAACCATATATAATACATTTCCACAAAAAAAGTTTACAGTAATTAACATTGCAGGGTTTACTATAGGAAGTATAGGGGCGGCAACTAGACTACAGGGGCAGATTGAACATAGACACTAAAGTATTGGAGTGACAAAATCAATGCTAACAGCTCCTTTTCTATTACAGAGTAATTACGTCGAGCAGAATTTAACTTTTTACTAAAATAGCAAACAGGATGCAATACATTACAGTCATCCTTCTGGAGTAACACGGCTCCGACCCCGGTATTACTTGCATCAACAGCTAGGGAGAAAGATCTGGTGAAATCAGGGGCACGGAGAACAGGATAGTTAGATAGAATGTATTTGGTAGCACTGAGAGCTTCCTCACATTTGGAGGACCACTCAAACTTCACATCCTTTCAGAGAAGATCTGTTAAAGGTGCTGTTAACCTTGAGAAATTTAGAATGAATCTCCTATAATATCCAATCATTCCTAAGTACCTTTGGATTTCCTTCGTATATGTAGGCGTTGGGAAATTTAAATTGACTCTACTTTACCCTGCGGAGGTGCAACCTGACCCTGTCCTACTGTATTTCCAAGATATTGGACAGTACTCTTAATGAAAGTGCATTTCTTTAAGTTCACTACTAGATTTGCTTCAGCAAGGTTAGCAAAAAGCAATCTGATTTGTTGGAGACGTTCTTCCCATGTATGGGAAAAGAGGAAGATATCATCAATGTACACTACACATCCAGGTACCCCTTCAGTCACCTGATTCATTAGGCGCTGAAAGGTAGCTGGAGCGTTTTTCAGGCCATAAGGCATTACTTGACAGCAGGCTTGATTATTTACCACAAAACATGAAATCTCCCTTGCTCGGAGAGTAAGAGGTACCTGCCAATATCCTTTCATAAGGTCAATTTTACTTATATAACTCGCTGTGCCAATCTGGTCAATACAATCATCAATCCGTGGCAGTGGATAGGTATCATTTTTTGTTACGGCATTGACTTGTCTGTAGTCCATGCAAAATCTATAACTCCCGTCTGGCTTAGGCACAAGTGTGACCGGACTACTCCACTGGCTTAAGGCTCTAGTAATTATGGCATTGGACATCATGAAATCTAATTCAACTTGCAGAATACTCCTGCACTGTGGCGAGACACGGTATGGGGATAATTTGATGGGTGCTGCATCCCCAACATCTATGTCATGCACGGCCAATGAGGTGAGCCCTGGAGTATCACGGAACACACTGGGAGACTGGGATAAAACATGGATTAGTTGGTTAGCTTTCTCGAAGGAAAGATGACATAATTTTGTTGGTAATTCCCCCCATGCTACTGAATTACATTTAAAGTTTGATAGACCACAAGACAAGTCAAAGTCATTATCGATACCTTCAGGATCCGGGACAGTCTGCTGCGAGATCTGTGGGTAAGGACTACGAACATCATCACCCACACCAGGATGTCCACAGGTCCTTATTACTGCCACAAAAGGAGAATCTGGAGGAGAGGAGTCAGGGGGCCCTATGATAGGGTTTTAACATATGTGAAATACTTGCTTAGGCTTCCTCCTGTCTGGGGTAGCCACTAAGTAGTCAGTAACACTCACACTTTTTACTACTTTATATGGGCCTGTAAACTTTGCTGATAAAGGTTGACCGAAAAGGGGAATGAGAACCAAGACCTCATCACTGGGCTGAAGCTCCCTCACACGGGCTCTTTTATCGTACCATACTTTCATGGTGTTTTTAGCCACTCTTAGATTCTGTGCTGCAAACTCGCACGAGGATCTTGGCCGGGTTTTGAACTCTGACACATACTTTAGGAGATTTTGGTTCCCTTCCTGGCCAACTAGGCTGTTCTGCAATAGCTGCAAAGGGCCACGTACCTGGTGACCGAAAACTAGTTCATTGGGTGAGAAGCCCAGAGATTCAGTCGGAACTTCACGGGTGGCAAACAAAAGAAAAGGTACCCCCTTATCCCAATCACCTCCAGTTTCCTCACAATATTTTCTCAACATAGACTTTAGAGGTTGATGATATCGTTCGAGGACCCATTGACTCTCTGGGTGGTAGGAGCAGGATTTCACATGGTCGATACCCAATTCCTTGAGGGACTGCTGAAATATATTGGAAGTGAAATTAGTACCTTGATCACTTTGCACCTCATAGGGGAAACCCATTCTGGTGAAGAATTTGAGCAGTTCCTTAATGACTGTTTGGGCTGAAGTATTTCTTAACGGTATAGCCTCTGGGTATCGAGTTGCCATGTCCATTATAGTTAACAAATATATATGTCCCTGTGATATCTTTGGCAATGGGCCAACGATATCCACTACCACCCGAGTGAAATGGTTCTCGAACACTGGCAAGGGCACCAGAGGATGTACAGGCACCGTTTGATTAGGTTTTCCTGTCATCTGGCAGGTTTGACACACGCTACAGAACTCCACTACATCTGCACGCATTCCTGGCCAGTGAAAGTGGGCTCTAATGCGATCTAGGGTTTTCCTCACACCTAAGTGCCCTGCTAAGGGATACTATGGGCCATTTCTAGTATATCACTACGACAAGGTTTAGGAACGACTACCTGATGTACGTCCCATGCTCCGTCATCAATAGGTCTATGTGGCAGTCTCCACCTACGCCACAAAGCTCCTTTCTTCATATAAAAACATTCACCCTTCTCCTTCTCACTCTCCTCTTCACTCACGGCACGGACAGCTAACTCCTTACACTCACAGTCATCTCGCTGCAACTCTACCAGGCCACTAGGTCAATTAGGAGGGTTTCATGATCATTTGGCTCAAGGTTAGCCATAAAAGTGTCAGACAGTTCTCCTATGTGGTACAATTATATCTGAGGGAACCGCTAGTTGGGCCATAGATCGAGTTACAGCACACACTGGGAAAACTTTTGGCATCTCCTTCTCGAGCTCACCGGTCATTGGCTCGTCAACAGGAGAAAGTGACAAAACGGGGTTTGGTCGGACCCTCTCACCAGCCACATCATTCCCCAAAAGGAATGTTACCACAGGCACAGAGATGTCCTGAGGCCTACACAAAGCTATACAGGCTTCACCCTTCAGCAAATCACACTCAATCTCTCCATTCACCAAGTAAGCAGAAAATTGACCTCCAGCACCTCTCATTATTACTGATTCGCCAGTTGGGCATTCAGAATAAGGATTCACCATGAGGGTGCTAGTAGAACAAGTATCTCAAGATTTTTACCTCATGTACACAACCATTTAATTTCACACATCCAGATGAAATAAAGGGACGGTAGCTATCCTGGACTGATGGGGACAGGCTTAACCCTTGCGGGTTGCACCACACACGCTACTACACCATTTCCTGTGTGATTTACGTTAGCTAGGTACTCCTGCGGTTGGGAGTCCTGCATCAAAGGCACATATGGGTGGTTTTGGTTATTTGGAGAGGCAGTTACTGCAGCTACTGTCGGCCCCGATCTCTCGGCTCTTTCCTTGGCCCAACATTGATAACCTAAGTGGCCTCTCTTGCCACAATAGGTACACACTTTCTGGGATACATTCCCCTTATAAGCATTATTAGTATTAGTTTGGGCCCCACCTCTGTTACCATTACCAGGAGTCACATTCTTAGTTGGGGGAGTAGTTTTTGTTTGGCTGGCATGGAGAGACGTTACAGGCTTTTGCGAGTGCTAGATTTATCAGATTTGTGATTGGAGAACTTATTATCGTAGGGCTTTTTCCCATGAAATTTGTTGTTTAGTACATGCGTATCAGCCATGTCTGCAGCTTTGGCAAGAGTTTCTACCCTTTTCCCTCTCAAATGATAGGCTACAGATGAATATATCTTCCATAGGAAGTTCTCAAGCAAGATTAACAGTTTCAGACCCTTAAGATCAGTGACCTTTTTACTTGTTAGCCAGTTATTTAAAGCTTTGTTCATGGTCCTGGCAAACACTGTATGAGTTTCCTCAAATTTTGTATAAGTCTTTCTGAAAGTCTGTCTATATGCTTCAGGCAGTAGTTGGTAAGTCTTTAGAATGGCTGCTTTTAGACGGTCATAGTCTTGCCGAACCTCAGACTCTACTGAAATATACGTTTCCCGACCTTGTCCTGTCAACACCGTTTGCAACATAAATGGCCACCGATCTCTCGTCCAACCCATTCCCGCACAACTTCCTCGAACAATACAAAAAAGTCCTGAAAATTATCCTTAGTGAACGGGGGAATTACACTAGTCATTGTTAATCCCGGAGGGGGAGCAATCACAGGAGCATTCAAATTATTTTGGGCCGTTAATTGGGCCATGCGATATTGATGGTCTAGCAGGGTTTGTTGGGACTGCATATTGTTACGACCGGCATTACGAAATAAACAAGGGCACTTAATAATGGACTAGATGATAGGCTATATCTGCAACAACGGTACGCTAATTCCAAACCCTCGAACTATTACGCCGGTGAACAGAACACTTAAACACTCCAGAGTTAATCTACTGGATAACGGGGTATCAATTAACTGGGTTTTAGTGCACTTCTACAAAGGCTTTCCGGTGACGGCAAAGCCTACTCACAACAGGAGCACTTTACGTTAATAAAATGCTCTCAAGTAATAACAATGCTTGAATAAACTATAACAATATTTAATAAAGGAGTATATGCTTACGTTAACTTTAGTGTGAGTCTGTACTCAACACTAAACTCTTCAATGCTCTATGAAAACACTGGAAGTCTAGTCCTACAGCAAACAGATATGGAATCTTCTGAAAACGTCTGATGCTCTAAGATGCTCGTCGAATATAGAACAGAAATAATGCAGGGGCAGGACACCAAAGCGTGTATCTTATATACACCAATAAGTAGGATACATATATATAAAACAAGGGAGTGCAACAACTCTGTGACAGCACTAATAATAGCCACTCAAAACAGTAGTTCCTTAGCCAACGTAACAGCCAAACTGGGTTGTGCACTATGCATCAACCTAGGCTAAAATAAGGCGTGAATAATTCCTACAGCATACGCAGTTAAAGTTAATAAACACAATGCTGTCTTTATTACTAATAAAGTCTAGCAGCGGCATAAAAGGTACCAGAAGGCTAGGCAGAGCGCAAGCATGCTCGTAGCCTACTGTCTCCCCTTGAACAGATTTCCCTTATGTTACGTTAAGTGACTAGGAGGCTCTCTTGGTAAGTCCAGATCTCAAGTATCTGGTCTTACCCTGGCGCTCCACAAAGGTCAACAAAATGAGGTAGGAAGCATACAAGTAAGATTAGGCAAAAGCCCTTCACTTGTATACTGCTACACTCGCAAAGGAAAAATATGCACAAGGGTTACAGGCTACCTTGATTTTGATTTTGGCCCTGTCACTCTTTCAACTATGGGGGAGGCACTCGCTATAGGCAGTTATGCCTTTTGCCTCCCTCAATCACATAGAAAAAAAAAAAAAAAAAAAAAAAACTAGTTCGGTCGAAGTCGTACAGGCTCTGACTTGCCACATACATAACTCAGACAACGACCAAAGATACCCTCCACTGTCTAGCATTAAATAGTAGGAAAGAACAACTCAATAATTAGAAGCACCCCAATACTATGATACCATGTGACTATGACTCTAATAATCCCTAAAGCTAGTGCAAAACATATAAGTGAAAAATGGTGCTGGTAATACGACTGGCCAACTATGGAAGTCGTATGCAGAACCAGAAGGGATAAGTAATTGAATAAAGACAAGAAGTATGGAAAAGAAGAAGTTCAGAGAGAGAAACAGTAGTAAAGAGGGTTAGATTGGGGGACAGATTGCAAGGGACGTCTAGGACCAAGCACAACATACCAAGCTCTGAAGGAGACACGCGGGTAGGAGCCCCCCAGCACCAACTAAGACAGCGGCACCCAATCACAGACCACTACGTCATGAAGAGCAGGCGTCATATGACGCGCCAGGCCCGCCGGCCAATCAAGAGCGTGGGAACCTCCGCCCGAGCGAGGAAGGCACACGTACACACACACGCACATAATACCACCTCGCTGCCTCCTTCGTTCTCTCTCTCCTTAAATTCACACTACACATCTTATACTCTATTACTGATATAAAATACTTCCAAATGTCACAGACAAGAATAAAGACCACCACTGATCTGTCTGTGACATCATGAATACTAAGAAAGAAAGAACATCGTTCTACGATTATTATAGCCCATTTCACTGCCCTGGCGAGCGCTAGCGAGTACGAGCACATTCTGGAGAGCTGGCCAGCGTAACACCCTGCCCAAGATGTGGGACATTTTAACCTCAGGTAAACGCCACATCTGACCAGACAGAATGCTCATCAACCCCGCCTCACCCAGCTACTCCCCCAAGTTGTAAAAACAAGGCACAATCACAAACAGAAAACACTTCATTATATAAAAAAAATCTACACAACACTTCCCCAAAATAATAGTATCACTTAACAATATTACGCTCAATGAGCAAGCTTCAACAAGCCTAGCCTACTAAGACAAAAACTCAGGATGTCTTAGATTCTTGCTGTAACATACTGCACTTATATACTATCAAAAAGAAAGAGTTTTTATGTGAGTTTTTTTTTAATTTTTTAATAGTGTGTTTGGCGGCTTTGCACTACAGGGGCAAGCCTAATTTTTCTCCACTCTCAAACCAACACTGACTGAACGGCGAGGGTGCTCCTTAAAACATACCCTCCCGTGACAAACAATCAGCCAGAACATTATCAGTGCCCTTAACAAGCCACACATCCATCTTGTGTTCCGGCAGCAAAACAACACCTGACACTGATAATCTGCCCAGTCCATCACAAGACTGGCACTTCTCTTCGCTCTTTCCGGCAACGGGACCTGCCAATAACCTTTCACTATTCCACCTTAGTGATAAACGAGGCAGCCCCGATGCGGTCTATGGGGTCGTTAACTCTGGATAAAGTATAGGCGTCTGTCAGGGATGATGCACCAAAACTCTTGCAAACAACACAAACACGGATCTTGCCACTCAACTCAGGTTGCAAAGTCACTGGCAACGACCACTCACGATATCCCTTATCCCTCAGACCCTTTTCCAACATGTAGTCCAGCTCTGCTTTCACAACAGGCTGTCAAGCAGGATTTATACGGTAGGGAGCCAACTTGAGCCTTGCACTGTCTCCAGCCTCCATGTCGGGTTCTACCCCGTACATCAGGCCTGAAGAATCAACAAACATGCGGACGTACTGCCACAGCCTAGTAAACAACTTCTCTTGATGCTTAGGAACAAGAGGTTGCAACTTATCTCGAAGAACAACATGTCCATTGCCCTCCCACAACCCAGCCGGGACCGCAGTTTCTAAACTATAGCCTCCCTCCTTCTCCACCTCTGTCCCTAAAACAGCCAGGTCATGAGAGGGACAATTTGTATCACCTGTGCAGTCACTCCCACAGCTCATAAGTGCTAATGCTCCCCCGCCGATACCGTACATGCTCACCCCCGCATTCCTTGCGACTACATCTGCCTGCGCAGCATCACCGCCTTCAGTGCCACGGCCAGATACAGTCGGTCTATGGTAGGGCTGTTGCATTTTTCTAGGACAGCATTGGGAGGCTATGCGACGATCGGGCGTATCTACTTCATAGTTAACCTCACCAATCTGCTTAATGGCCTGATACTGACCACCACCCTTAGCAGACATGGGTCGACCCTGACCTGACAACCATGCCAAAGCCTCGTCGCCCACCTTGAACAACTTCCACAACGAGGCCAACGGTTTACTCCCACCCAAGTGACCTGCCAGCGGAACATCATGCACCGCATGAGTTGTGAGGCCTGGGTGCTCGGCACAAACTGTGGGGTATGAACCGAGCAGGTGCTCGATCGCTGCACACTGCTGCTCAAGCAGGTGCTCAAACGCTTCCACAGCCACCTGACTCGTGTTCCCCGCCCACTGCTCCGCCGAGACATGACAATCCCAACTTTCCACCACCTGTGCCTCACTGCCCCCCTCTCCTTCTCCACCTTGGCCGTACATGCGGACGTACTGCCACAGCCTAGTAAACAACTTCTCTTGATGCTTAGGAACAAGAGGTTGCAACTTATCTCGAAGAACAACATGTCCATTGCCCTCCCACAACCCAGCCGGGACCGCAGTTTCTAAACTATAGCCTCCCTCCTTCTCCACCTCTGTCCCTAAAACAGCCAGGTCATGAGAGGGACAATCTGTATCACCTGTGCAGTCACTCCCACAGCTCATAAGTGCTAATGCTCCCCCGCCGATACCGTACATGCTCACCCCCTCATTCCTTGCGACTACATCTGCCTGCACAGCATCACCGCCTTCAGCGCCACGGCCAGATACAGTCGGTCTATGGTAGGGCTGTTGCATTTTTCTAGGGCAGCATTGGGAGGCTATGCGACGATCGGGCGTATCTACTTCATAGTTAACCTCACCAATCTGCTTAATGGCCTTATACTGACCACCCACCTTAGCAGCCATGGGTCGACCCTGACCTGACAACCATGCAAAAGCCTCGTCGCCCACCTTGAACAACTTCCACAACGAGGCCAACGGTTTACTCCCACCCAAGTGACCTGCCAGTGGAACATCATGCACTGCATGAGTTGTGAGGCCTGGGTGCTCGGCACAAACAGTGGGGTATGAACCGAGCAGGTGCTCGATCGCTGCACACTGCTACTAAAGCAGGTGCTCAAGCGCTTCTATAGCCACCTGACTCGTGTTCCCCGCCCACTGCTCCGCCGAGACATGACAATCCCAACTTTACACCACCTGTGCCTAACTGCCCCCCTCTCCTTCTCCACCTTGGCTGCTGCAGACCAACACAGGGACAGTAGGCTGCTCAGGTGGGTGCCTCACAAACTCCTTTAACCGGTTCACATGACATGCTTCCCCGTCCTCATCGAGTTCAATAGCCCCGTTCCCACAACTCTCAAGACTAAGATCATCTAGTTGCACCTGGGAACTACTCTGTCGCGGAGTGGCATCACGCCCTACCATGTCACTAGGGGGGACAGGTTCTGGGGCCACTCCGGAGCTCAAATTTGGTGCAAGTACCGAGTCACCAAGGAGTGTCGCTGGGTCCAAACTCTCAACCCGACCACCAGCCTTGACTTTCTCCTTCCGACCCTTCCTCCGCTGGTCTGAAACCTGGGTACTAGGCTGTGACACCTGAGCGGACTGAGATCTCTCGAGCCCCTCTTGCCCCTCCCTACTCGTGTCAGCCGCCCTCTCGACAACGACTAAGGGTGGAACCTCGGAAGTAGGTATCGCAAAGTCGTTACCGAGAAGGAGGTCGACCCCCTCAACTGGCAATTTCTCCACAACACCCACATCCAACTCCCGTGTCACACCGTCCACCTCAAGCTCCACTCTGACCAGCGGGTAAGACCGCGTAGCATTGATACCTTGAACCACCACAACCTGAGCCGCGTTAATAGGCTTGCCAGTGAAGTTCTTAATAAGTGTCCGGGAAGCGCCCATATCACGCAGCAACTCAAGCCTATGCTCCACACCATCCCACCTCACAGTGCCGTGCCCCCTATGACCGTAAAAAGCATCTCGGACGGGTGACGAGCCCTCCTGCTGCTTCTGCACCGACTGTGACTTCGCAACCGACATATTACCCAGGGCAAACGCGGAAGACCTCAAAGACACACCGATGTTGCTCACTAGTGACACCACTGCTGTAGGCGGTGTGCTGGTACATGAGCGCACAATATGCCCCTTCTCATGACACTTGAAACACTCCAGTTCGCTCTTGGACTTCCTCTGAGGTGAGGAAGGGCCCTGGCCTTTCTTTAACGGGAAGGGTTTCGACTTGGGATCAAAATTGGCACCAGTACTCTTAAATGGGTAATTAGTTGTGTCCTTAATTCGGGGGGGTGGAGTGGTACGCCCCTGGTTACCTGCCTCAGCTCTCTGTGCAGACCCGCACCCACGAATCAATGACAACCTGAGGTCAGCCAGCTTAGCCGCCTCTTGCAGAGTTTTAGGTTGCTTTTCTTTCAGGTTAAGAGTCAAGTCACTGCCAGTACATTTCAAAACAAAATCTAACAACACTAGTTGCTTCACTGCATCAAAAGTAGTTGCCTTCTCCGACCTTAACCAATTCTCAAATGCATCTGACAGGTCTCTGGCGTGTTCCTGGAAAGTACTCTCCTTTCTCTTAGGAACAGCCCTTAACTTCAGCCTATAGGTCTCTGGCTGTAGCTCATATGCCCTCAGGACAGCCTCTTTCAACTCCTCATAATTCACGCAGGAATCTACGGGCAAAGCATCGTACGCCTTGAGTGCTCTCCCCGTCAATCATGAATAGACAAGGGCTGCCCACTTCTCCTCGGGCCATTGGTGCTCCCGGCACTTTTTCTCAAAACGGAGAAAGAATTCTGTAACTCCTAACTCATCAAACACTGGAACCAACTTTAGTAGATGTGACAGGGACTGGTCATGGGCTCGACCCCCCTGGACGACCCGGTTCCTCGTCACCTCTACACAAGTTTTCTCTAGGTCAACATCAGCACAATACTTTGCAGACTCAGCCTGATACCTATACTTGAGCTCAAACTCTCGCTCTCGCTCTCGGCACTTGAGCTTGGCGAGCTCGAGCTGAAACAACATCTCGGGAGTCAAACCCTGATGAGGGGGTGCTACTACCGGGGACCCACCCCGTGAGTCACCTAGAGGCATACCCAACTGCCAGCGGACATCGGCCTGCGGGAACGTACTCGGCTCCGGAACCCGAGGGGGGGCCATGATAGGAGTTGAGTGGAATGGGGGCTGGGACGAAGGTGCCCCAGCTCCCGCTCCACCCGAACCCCCATGCACCGCACCCAGCACACAGGTAACCAGCTCACTTCTCGACAAACCGCTAGTACCAGAAAACCCTAAGACCGTGGCTACACACTGCAGTCCGTACCGGTCCAGTCCCAACACCCGGTCCGCCGTCACAGGCTCCTCCAAAAATCTCCGAGCATCCTCCTCATTGTTCACCACCCAAACAACGTTAAACAACTCCACCTTCTCCACCTCCTCGCCTGTCTCTCGCACTGTGCCCTCACTATGCTCAGACCCGTCCAGTGACATGATGGAGTCAACAACAAAAATTATCAAGTCAAGACAAAAGTAGCCAAACTCTCGCGTAACTTTATTCACCAAAAATATTCGAAGATGTTTTTAAGTGCAATACTAGGTCACCACTAAACTCCAACAAGTTCCATATATCCTCAAAACAATGTCCACTGCCAACACTGCGAGAAATAAATTCAACCCCAAATGGCAATAAGATTTCTCCAAAAAAAAACTGTAATATTCATTTCACTATATACTGGACTAAGGTCGCCATTTGTTACGACCGGCACTACGAAATAAACAAGGGCACTTAATAATGGACTAGATGATAGGCTATATCTGCAACAACGGTACGCTAATTCCAAACCCTCGAACTATTACGCTGGTGAACAAAACACTTAAACCCTCCAGAGTTAATCTACTGGATAATGGGGTATCAATTAACTGGGTTTTAGTGCACTTCTACAAAGGCTTTCCAGTGACGGCAAAGCCTACTCACAACAGGAGTACTTCACGTTAATAAAATGCTCTCAAGTAATAACAATGCTTGAATAAACTATAACAAGATTTAATAAAGGAGTATATGCTTACGTTAACTTTAGTTGAGTCTGTACTCAACACTAAACTCTTCAATGCTCTATGAAAACACTGGAAGTCTAGTCCTACAGCAAACAGATATGGAATCTTCTGAAAACGTCTGATGCTCTAAGATGCTCGTCGAATATAGAACAGAAATAATGCAGGGGCAGGACACCAAAGCGTGTATCTTAAATACACCAATAAGTAGGATACATATATATATAAAACAAGGGAATGGAACAACTCTGTGACAGCACTAATAATAGCCACTCAAAACAGTACTTCCTTAGCCAACATAACAGCCAAACTGGGTTGTGCACTATGCATCAACCTAGGCTAAAATAAGGCTTGAATAATTCCTAAAGCATACGCAGTTAAAGTTAATAAACACAATGCTGTCTTTATTACTAATAAAGTCTAGCAGCTGCATAAAAGGTACCAGAAGGCTAGGCAGAGTGCAAGCATGCTCGTAGCCTACTGTCTCCCCTTGAACAGATTTCCCTTATGTTACGTTAAGTGACTAGGAGGCTCTCTTGGTAAGTCCAGATCTCAAGTATCTGGTCTTACCCTGGCGCTCCACAAAGGTCAATAAAATGAGGTAGCAAGCATACAAGTAAGAGTAGGCAAAAGCCCTTCGCTTGTATACTGCTACACTCGCAAAGGAAAAATATGCACAAGGGTTACAGGCTACCTAGTTCCGTCGAAGTCGTACAGGCTCTGACTTGCCACATACATAACTCAGACAATGACCAAAGATACCCTCCACTGTCTAGCATTAAATAGTAGGAAAGAACAACTCAATAATTAGAAGCACCCCAATACTATGATACCATGTGACTATGACTCTAATAATCCCTAAAGCTAGTGCAAAACATATATGTGAGAACTGGTGCTGGTAATACGACTGGCCGACTATGGAAGTCGTATGCAGAACCAGAAGGGATAAGTAATTGAATAAAGACAAGAAGTATGGAAAAGAAGAAGTTCAGAGAGAGAAACAGTAGTAAAGAGGGTTAGATTGGGGGACAGATTGCAAGGGACGTCTAGGACCAAGCACAACATACCAAGCTCTGAAGAAGACACGCCGGTAGGAGCCACCCAGCACCAACTAAGACAGCGGCACCCAATCACAGACCACTACGTCATGAAGAGCAGGCGTCATATGACGCGCCAGGCCCGCCGGCCAATCAAGAGCGTGGGAACCTCCGCCCGAGCGAGGAAGGCACACGTACATACACACACACATAATACCACCTCGCTGCCTCCTTCGTTCTCTCTCTCCTTAAATTCACACTACACATCTTATACTCTATTACTGATATAAAATACTTCCAAGTGTCACAGACAAGAATAAAGACCACCACTGATCTGTCTGTGACATCATGAATACTAAGAAAGAAAGATCATCGTTCTACGATTATTATAGCCCATTTCACTGCTCTGGCGAGCGCTAGCGAGTACGAGCACATTCTGGCAAGCTGGCCAGCGTAACAATATTTACCTGTGCCTGATCTTGCTGTGCCTGCCGCTGGGAGTTTGCTTTGGCAGCATTTATCCTAGCTAGCTCTAGGTACTGTTCAGGTGTAAATCCCTCGGGTAAATGTTCACCAAACCCCATAATATGAGTGAATCCCCCACCCACTGCTCCGTCACGCTCACCGCCCTTGGTGTCATGAATCCCAAATAGTTCGGATTTTATGGACTGTGCCATTTCGGGCTTTGTCATGTCCGAGACAGTCAACTGCAAAAATGAGGCTAGCACTTTTAATTCGTCCTTTGACAGGAGATCGATGTCATCGGCTGTGGGTATTGACTCTAGACAAATCTTAACATCTTCGTTATTAATTAAATTAGGCATAATGACAGTGATATGGATAGGAACTTAGTGAAATATATACAAAACGAATCCTGGCAAGGTCGCCAGTTATCTGTTACGTATCTTGATTTAAAAGTGGTTAACTAAATAAAACTAGATAGCACAGACAAGATTTAAAGGGTATCAAACAGCTGAAGGCCAATAGAATATAAAATATAAAAGTTCGTCCTGTTGTTACTTGTTTTCCTTTAGCAGTTGGGACAGTTATCCTTTATACTCTGATACCCTTCATTTAGATTTAATCATGGAACTATTTAAAGTTATATTGAATTATTTTAATGTTTATTATTAGGTAGGCTACTAATTATGAATAGAGAAAAGCTTGGTATGTAAGTAAGGACTTTTAAGCAATTATAAACTATTTTTTTATTAAAGTAATTAATCTGGATTATCATTAAAGTCAGAATATTATTAATATATTTTTTTATATACCTAATTTAGTTTGTTAAACCCTTTAAAGATTATGTTATTCATTGAATCATTGTCCTCTGTACGTATCGTAAATCGTTATTATTATTATGAGGTTAGCCAATTAGTTATTCTTATTTTTTAAAAGACTTTTACTGAATCAATATAATAGATCAGGGAATATATAAAGTCACATGTAAAATGGAATTGTATTTATAAAATAAATAAAGCATTTAACAATCAGACGAAATAAGAAATGAAAGAAATTAATATTATAAGATTTCAGGATCGTTTTGTATTCCTTCTGATTTCACTTAAAGTATAAAATGAAGGTATAGCTTAGTAGGCTTTAAGTCACAATATAAAGTAGTGACTATCACATCAAATCTCCACTATTCAATAGTCAATCACAAAATTATTATCTAATCACAAAATTCTATCTAATCACACAAGTAAACACAAATCCAAAATATATGTCTCTCCAATCACAAAATCTTAAATCAAATGAGGATATGTTTCCGGCATACCTCTGGTTACTTAACGATCACGAGATCACTCACAAACTAACGAGTAGTGGTTCCGAGGGACGCACTAAAAATAAAATAAAAACCTATACAATAACTATACAAGCCTGATCTTCTCCATGCAGCTCCTTACTCTCCACAGCTCAGAATGTAACTGATTTGATCTATCAATCAATCAATCAAATGAATATAGAAAAGATGAGTGAGGATGAAAGAAGGGAAGTTTTTATTGGTGTAGTAAGAGAGAAAGTGTCAAAGTAGGAGGATAAAGAGTGTCGGGGCTTGACCCAACGTGCGTGAGTTGTTGATTTTAGTTTGGGGGTTTAGGGGAGGGCTGTGACTGTTGGTATTATTGAGACATATTTTTCGAGAGCTTCAGTATGGCACGTCAAGAAGGGTTGGAGATAAAAATGGGTGGTAAGGCAGAAGATAATTAATTTTGGGTGGTAAAAGTTAGTTTTGGTGAAGTGAGATTCTATCAACTATCAGGCTATTTATATCCTTCTCTGTCCACGCTAATCCAATCAGAAGTCAGGAAACACATGCTGGAACCAATAGGGACAGGCTGCTGGCGTCGGCCAATCCCAGGTGAGGACAGGTGGGTGAGAGCCAATAACAGGTGTGGGAAGTAGTGGCTGGTATCACGCCACCTCAGGCTCCCGCTCAGCTGTCTCCCCTCCTCTCTCTCTCTCTCGCCACCTGCTCTCACTCGACGAATGTCCGGAATGTCCGGGCCGCTCTCTCTCTCTCCCGCCTGCAGGGGTTGAAGGTAGAAAGAAAGAGAGAATGCTCCACGTGGCTCAGTAGTAAAGTCGCGGACCACAGCCTGGTGTCGGTCACATTACGTCCGGGTCATTTCGGATGTTACAATATATATATAGAAAAATATATAAAGTGTGTTGTGTTTTGTTTATCATTTATAGATTAGCTTCTATATTAATCCATCGCCATATAAATATAACATCCCATCTTCTTTTCAATTTGGTTCCTTGTATATAGTTTCTCTTTCCTGCTTGTAATCCCTTCATCCTTTCTGCTTGTAATCCTTTCTCTGCTTGTAATCCCTTCCTTCATCCTTTCTGTTTGTAATCCCTCCAACCTTTCTGTTTGTAATCCCTTCATCCTTTCTGTTTGTAATCCCTTCATCCTTTCTGTTTGTAATCCCTCCAACCTTTCTGTTTGTAATCCCTTCATCCTTTCTTCTTTCCTTCCTCTCATTCTTTTCTTCCTTCCTTTCTCTTATTTATTATATGTCTCTTCCTATCTTTTCTTCTTTCTCCTTATTCCCATGTTCTCCTATTCTCTTTTCTGTTTCTAATGTTTATCTTCTTTTCTCTTTTCAATCGTCTCTTATCTTCTCCATTCCTCTCCTTCCAATCCTCTAATCCTCTTCTGCTTCCACTGGTCTCTTTGTCTGCTGTGATCTGCTGAATATGCAACAGTTACTAATCCACTGCTGTCCGGCTGGCATATTTCCGAAGTCGAGACTAGTATATATCATAGGGGAAAATTAGGACCAATCAGAGGCCGCAGTGGCAGTGCCGTCACCCAGAAGGGGAGGAGCCAGTCTGTCTGTCTCTCTCTCTCTCTCTCTCTCTCTCTGGGTGAGGAACCTGCCTGCCTCTCTTTGGTTTCTCTCTCTCTCTCTCTGGTAAATAGAAGAAGTAAGTCACCTAGTATAACAAGTTATTTCAAATATTAACTACATTAAGGATACATTATGATTGTGCTATGTTATGGTTATGAGTAAATAAGAGTAGCCTACCGTATTACGCGTATTGCACAGCCATGGACAGAAAGTCCTTGACAATTTTAGAAGGCACAATATTATTTCACTAGCGAACTATATTGATTCCTGTGACACTTAAGCAGTTAACCTGTGCTGATAATTTCAAGAAGGAACTTAAGTCACTCATATATCTAAAGGGTTATATACAGTATATACATAGCCTATACATTACTTTATTTTAAATGTCATTAACACATTAGCATTATCAGATAGTACAAAATATATTAAGCATCAAATGTTATGAAATAGTTAATGGTTTAAGTGCATAAGGTAGAGCCAAAGGCTAATTAGTAGGCTATATAATTATACGATACGTGTTAGTGAGTTGGGCCTAGGCCTATAGGCTACTTAGGCCTTATAATGAGGGTTGGGTGTGAAGGGGATCTGCCTGGTGTGAGCCAATCGACTTTCTGTAGACTCCCATTGTCTTTTATTCTTATGTATGACAGCTATTTCTATATTTTGCTAAATATTACTTTTATTGTAGTCGATATGTTATGATGTGACAATGTTAATGAATATTTATATAGGTACAGTAGTGGTTAGGGCTACTTGAACACCTCTTAACCCCATTATATCCAGGGCGGTACAATATTGTACCGCCCTCGGTACTTTAAGCCAATATAAAATGTCATTTTTAAATAAAGCACAATGTTACAAATAATCCTGATCAAGACACTGGGAACACAACAAATAATGATTTTAAGCAAAACAACAATGAGTTCAATCAGCCTGTTCTCTAATATTAACGATTTTTATCGTGAAAGGGCTGAACATAAAGAAACTATACGATATGAAGTGAGACATTTGGCATAAAGGTTACACTCACCTGTAAGGTTGGAATGTGATTCCAGATGTACGATGAGATATAATTGTGAATTTTGTTATTCCCTTCATATCAATCTATCACTTTCTCTCCTATCATTGATCTTTACTTATTCCCTTAGTCTATGTCTCGATTCAGCCACCCCCAGCTATGGGGTATGTGCCTGAGTGTATACATACATACATCCATACATACATACAGACATACATCTGTAGGCCTACATACATAATATTATGGAATGAGATCATTACATATGCGGAGAGAGCGAGTGAAAAGTGACCATTTATAGTTTATTTACGTTGTGCATGAATGTAAATTTAAATGATAATGATAAATAAAACAGGAACTATTTGAAACAATTTAACTGTCTAAGGAGAACTGGCAACACCCTCCTCCTCAAATCTTGGGACGAAAGATGCCAGAATCGCAAAATTGTCATTGTTTACTCATTGCTTATCAAGTAAAACCATAATTAATGGGAATAACATATTGTACTCTGGATGCTTATTTAATCTAGAAAGAAACTATGCGAATAAATATTGATAACTTGTTATACTAGGTGACTTACTTCTTCTATTTACCAGAGAGAGAGATAAACAAACGAGAGGCAGGCAGGCTCCTCACCCAGCGAGAGAGAGAGAGAGAGAGACAGACAGACTGGCTCCTCCCCTTGTGGGTGACGTCACTGCCACTGCGGCCTCTGATTGGTCCTAATTTCCCCTATGATATATACTAGTCTCGACTTCGGAAATATGCGTCCGCTGCTCCTTCTTTCCTTCCCTTCTTTCTTTCTTCCTTCTTTCGTTTCTCCCTTCCTTCGTTCTTCCTTTCTGCCTTCGTTCGTTCGTCCCTCCCTCACTTCCTTTCGTCCTTCCCTGCTTTCCTTTCTTCTCTCCTTCCTTTTTCCCTCCCTTCCTTCCTTTATTAATTTTTTGTTTTCTTCCCTCATTCCTTCCTTCATGTATTGCTTCCTTCTATCCTTCCAATGTATATATATTTTTTGTTTTACTTTCTTATGTCCTTCATACCTTCTTTCCTTCCCTTCCTTCCTCTCATTCTTCCTACCGTTCTTCCTCTTCCCTCTTCCTTCCCTCTTCCTTTCTGTCTTCGTTCCTTCTTTCCTTCTTCCTTTCTGTCTTCGTTCCTTCTTCCTTTCTGTCTTTTTCCTTCTTCCTTTCTGTCTTCATTCTTCTTTCCTTCTTCCTTTCTGTCTTCGTCCCTTCTTTCCTTCTTCCTTTCTGTCTTCTTTCCTTCTTCCTTTCTGTCTTCGTTCCTTCTTTCCTTCTTCCTTTCTGTCTTCCTTCCTTCTTTCCTTCTTCATTTCTGTCTTCGTTAGTTCGTTCCTCCTTCCCTTCCTGCCTTCTCTCCCTTCTTCCTTTCCTTCTTCCCTCCCTTCCTTTCTTCCTTCATTCTCCCATTCCTTTTATGTAGACGTTTCATTAAATCATTCATTGTCTCTTCCCATTGCTACCTTTTTTATTGTTCATCCGTTTCCGCTCTCCTATTCCTCTCTGCTCTATTATGTTCCCCGTCTGCTGTTGTTTTGTTGTCTGCTCAATATGCAACAGTTAACATCATCTATGCTTCCTGGCGTTTCCTACATGTTACTGCTTTACTCTTCTCCTCCTTCCTGAAGAGGGGACGGATGTTTTTTTTTGTTTTTTTTTTTATTAATTCATTTATTCCTGTATTGCTAGTTTTCTCGCTAAACCTCCATCAAGCTTATTAAAACACCCACTAGACCCCCCCCCCCCCCTTCAAGATACATTTGTACATTTTTCGGTTGAAAAATGTTCCCCTCTTAAAATAATCGACACCTAAATGGCACAAAAGGTCTTAAAATTGACAACGAAATGGGGCGAAAGGAGTTAAATCGCCAAACTAATGGGCCGAACGTCTTATAATCTCAAAAAAATGGGGCTTAACACGAGGGAGAAAGGGGACCAGAAAAACGACCCATCTCCCCTTAACCTCAAAGAGTCCATCAGCCTCACCTTAAACGTTCCAGTATACCTCTCTTTGGCATATCGCTTGCAGTTCCTCTTCCTTCTTCTCCTCCTCTTCTCCTGTTCTTCCGCTTCTTCTTCCTCCTCCTCCTTTCTACCATAGCTATTCGTCTCTTCATGCAGTATCTTCTCCTTTTTACTTCCTTCCTTAAAACGCTCCAGTACGGTTGTGCTAATAAGTCATGGCTCAGCTGTCATCACGTTTGGCTCGCTCTTTGCTGTAGTAATGTCTGTCAGATGTTGAATAGAGTGGGTAAGTGTAGGAACATGGTTGTATATCTCACTATTTCTTTCAGGATAACTCGTAATGAAGAAATGTCGCAGATCGCAATATAAATAAAATGTCTGCATACTTTTTTTCCCATACCCAAAACAATGGGTTTTATCTGCAGCAGAATTAGCATTTGTATTTTTTTTTTTTTTTTGCGACCATTGTTTTCTGTTGTGTTGCCCCTATTCTGGCTCTGTCTTGAGTCGCCCCCCGCCCCCCCCCCCCCAAACCAAAAGGAAGAAAGGGGGGGGGGGTAAAATAGGAAAAGTGGGGATTAGGCCTGAGTATATAGAATAGTATATAGAATAGATACAATTAGCATAGACTACTAATTAATCTCCTTTCATCCTATCCTATCCGAAATTCCATGTCAGTTTTACATGGTCTATTTAAGGGACCCCACCTCGTTTTTGTTTTCTCTTTCTCTCCCTCTCTCTTTGGCTTGTATCCATTTGGCCCCATTCAGCCTACTGTTTTAAGACGTTTACCCCCATCTAGGTGTCAATATTTTGCTGGCGAGCGGTAGCGAGAGAATATATATATATTTTTGTTTTGACAGCAAGCTAAATTTGTACATTTTTCGATAGACAAATTTCTCCGGCGAAGCCGGATCTCTCCATACAATGCTAGCTCGCCATCACTCGCCAGGAAGAAATTACCACCTACTGTGTATTTCAGACCCGATGTCGCATCGCCTTTCGCAATTTGTGGCAAGACTATAGGTTACATAATAATGACATTCGAACACAATGTTATTGATACCCCGCCGTAAATTATGGTGTTATAAAGGTTTGTCAAATTATCATAGTTACGATGCTACCTCTTAGGGTAGCCAAAGGGAACGCAAAAACATGAGCAAGCGATCGGACACCAGACAGACCCCCCTCCCCTACAGTCCTACTGTCCCTCCCCCACCAACCAAGCGCCCCCACCAACCCCCTCCTACACTCATCCTTCTATACCCCCTCCCCACCTACCTCTCTCTCTACCTCTCTCTCTACCTCTCTCTCTCTACCTCTCTCTCTCTACCTCTTTCTCTCTCTCTCTCTACCTCTCTCTCTCTCTCTCTCTCTCTACCTCTCTCTCTCTCTCTCTCTCTCTCTCTCTCTCTCTCTCTCTCTCTCTCTCTCTCTCTCTCTCTCTCTCTTTCACACACACACACACACACACACACATAGCATATTGAATAATAATTATAAAGACATTCAGTACTTTGTACATTAATATACCGTGGTAATACGTGACATTGGGTTTACAATAGAACTAAAGTATATACAGCAACAATGAGTTGGGCAGCTTTTTCAAATGAACATGACCCATAAGTTGGTTAATCACATTACAGTATACTGTCTTTGCTAGCAAGTTTGGCGGGTAGTTATAATTATAACCCTATAATTTATGGTTGGGTATGGTCGTTTCAGGCTATATGGACCTGTTGTTCGGTTATCCGTATGATGTGATGACATGATTGGCCATAATATTCTAAAGAATTGGAAGAGGTTTGTATAATTACAGAATAAATAAATATTAACAAGAGAATTAATGGATAATTAAACAGGCAAATGTACTGTACATATATTTTATTTTAGTCTTCGTCACTGTCAAGGAAGAGCTCATCCTCATCATCGCTGTCAAAGCTTATAACGACAGGTTCCACAATGTCATGAATATTGTCAGATGACCAATAATCCTCTTCAAACGCCATAGCTCTTCTTACGGCACCTGCCCAAATGTCTTTGGTTGCGCGTAACTTCGCTTCCTCTAACCTGGCATTCAGGCTGGCACCAATGAATCGTTGTAACGAGGTGCGTACGTATCTCTTCATACACCCCCATACCTGCTCGATGGCGTTCAGCTCAGGATGCACCGGTGGAAGTCGGACAACTTCGTGACCCCATTCTCGGATTATATTATCCACTTTGTACCGTGGCTTTGGTCGATTTTCTTTGCATATAAGTAGGAGTTCAGGACGAGTAGCGTGAGGTGAAAAGGGGAGTTTCCTTTCCTCCAACCATTTCACAAGGTCAGCTTTTTTGGTGATAGTAGTGGGACAGCGACTTTCCTCCGTAAACTGGCTGTGGTAGGGTGCATTGTCCAACACAACTACTGATGGCTCTGCCAATGCTGGTAAAAGTTGTGCTGTGAGCCAGTGAACAAAATGGCTGCTGTTCATTTCCCCGTGGTAGTCACCTGTTTTGTTCTTTGCAGGGAAACATACAAAGGAGCCATCCACAAAACCCTCGACTGTGCCACCTGCTACCACCACAAATCGCTCTCCTTCACCAGGTGGCACCTGACGGCTGTAGGTGGCACTTGTTTCAGGTTGTGTTCTGTCCACCCACTCCCTGTTGTGTGACATCCTTGTTGTGAACCACGTTTCATCCACATACACCACCTGTCTTCCTTCCGGCCGATGATGCTGGAGTGCGCGGAGAGCGTCAATACGACGACATACTATATCATTCGACTGACTCTTTCCGTACATACATTTTTCTCTGTGATACCCTGTAACGGAATCCCATGCTGTGCAACACACGCCATATCGCTGTCTCTGAGGTCTCACTTGGAATAATATCGGCCCTCTTCAAATCATCGGTCAGGGTAACAACAGTAAATGTTTCCTTTGCAGCAAAATTGGCATGCACAAAACGTCGTATGGCACCAATAGTAAAGCTGTCAAAGACAGGTGGTGTAGTGGAGGGGGTCGGGGAGTCAGGTGGTGTAATGGTGGGAGTGCTCGGTGTTTCAGGTGGTGTGTCTGGCTGTGAACGCAGGTTGCGCTACACCATCTTCCGCACTGCCTGGATTGTCATACCCATCACGTGAGCGACACGGTCATACGGCCTGTGTGGAACGACATTATCATAGAATTGGGAAATGGTCGAATATTAAGGACAACATAGTTGTATTATTATATGTTATGGTATTATGTGGTGGGCTGAATCCAAGATCTATATACTAAGGTCTACCTGACGGCTGACCAAAATAAGCTCTCTCCCGCACACAGTGTAGAGTGCGCCCCATACTAGCCTGCACTCGACCCAGCTTCCCTCTCTCAATACCAGTACCTCTTCGTGTGTTGTTTATTTATTCCTTGTAAACTATAGTCCATGGAATTTAAGATCAGTGGAAGTTCAATCAGTTCATTCACTTTGAGTAATCGATCAAGAACAAACGAGGTGAAACAAAGTGGATGTATTATATTATGCATTTTAAACATCCTGAACCTAGCATAGACACACTGAGGATAGTTACTATACAGTTATTATTATTTTTACACACACGCACACTCAGTTTGTACAATACATTGTACGTGTTTGTGTGTGTTTGGTCAAGAAGCCCCTTTTGGGATTATATGGGTCAAACGTTTTTTCCTTCTACTTTATAAGGAATTAGGCGGCTTGTCATGTCATTAAGGACAAGGAGTAGCTTAACTTAGGTAAGGTAGAATTTAAGCACACTCACACACACACACGCACACACACACACACACACACACGGACACTGATTACATGTGTGTGTCTTTCGAAATAACTTGGTGTTTTTATTACAAGGGACAAATTATTGTTCTCTTCCCTTTCTCCCTTTCAATTGGACATAAACAATAGAGAATACATACATTTAACAACATGGCTTCCTCTACCTTCGTTCACAAAATCGTGATTACTTCGTTCTCTGTTTTTCCAGATGTAAGTAATCAACTATGACCAATAAACAAACAAACAACAAACAATTCAGCACTAGACCAATTAATATAATGTGTTCAAACAAACGTAGCCAAATGTAACAATACTCAAACATTCACACCAATATCAATAACACACACACACACACACACACACACACACACACACACACACACACACACACACACACACACAACCACTAACAAAATTTATCACACAAATATAACTCAATATTGTTTTCCCTGTAGATACTTCTACAAAGGAAAGACTTCTAAAACGTCTTCGGCATATACAACATACTGCATACTTTTGCAACTATATGGTGTGTTGCACAGCATGGGATTCCGTTACAGGGTATCACAGAGAAAAATGTATGTACGGAAAGAGTCGAATGATATAGTATGTCGTCGTATTGACGCTCTCCGCGCACTCTAGCATGATCGGCAGGAAGGAAGACAGGTGGTGTATGGGGATGAAACGTGGTTCACAACAAGGATGTCACACATCAGGGAGTGGGTGGACAGCACACAACATGAAACAAGTGCCACCTACAGCCGTCAGGTGCCACCTGGTGAAGGAGAGCGATTTGTGGTGGTAGCAGGTGGCACAGTCGAGGGTTTTGTGGATGGCTCCTTTGTATGTTTCCCTGCAAAGAACAAAACAGGTGACTACCACGGGGAAATGAACAGCAGCCTTTTTGTTCACTGGCTCACAGCACAACTTTTACCAGCATTGGCAGAGCCATCAGTAGTTGTGTTGGACAATGCACCCTACCACAGCCAGTTTACGGAGGAAGGAAAGTCGCTGTCCCACTACTACCACCAAAAAAGCTGACCTTGTGAAATGGTTGGAGGAAAGGAAACTCCCCTTCTCACCTCACGCTACTCGTACTGAACTCCTTCGTATATGCAAAGAAAAACGACCAAAGCCACGGTACAAAGTGGATAATATAATCCGAGAATGGGGTCACGAAGTTGTCCAACTTCCACCGGCGCATCCTGAGCTGAACGCCATCGAGCAGGTGTGGGGGTGTATGAAGAGATACGTACGCACCTCGTTACAACGATTCACTCGTGCCAGCCTGAAGGCCAGGTTAGAGGAAGCAAAGTTACGCGCAACCAAAGACATTTGGGCAGGTGCCGTAAGAAGAGCTATGGCGTTTGAAGAGGATAATTGGTCATCTGACAATATTCATGACATTGTGGAACCTGTCGTTATAAGCTTTGACAGCGATGATGAGGATGAGCTCTTCCTTGACAGTGACGAAGACTAAAATAAAATATATGTACAGTACATTTGCCTGTTTAATTATCCATTAATTCTCTTGTTAATATTTATTTATTCTGTAATTATACAAACCTCTTCCAATTCTTTAGAATATTATGGCCAATCATGTCATCACATCATACGGATAACCAACCGAACAACAGGTCCATATAGCCTGAAACGACCATACCCAACCATAAATTATAGGGTTATAATTATAACTACCCGCCAAACTTGCTAGCAAAGACAGTATACTGTAATGTGATTAACCAACTTATGGGTCATGTTCATTTGAAAAAGCTGCCCAACTCATTGTTGCTGTATATACTTTAGTTCTATTGTAAACCCAATGTCACGTATTACCACGGTATATTAATGTACAAAGTACTGAATGTCTTTATAATTATTATTCAATATGCTATGTGTGTGTGTGTGTGTGAGAGAGAGAGAGAGAGAGAGAGAGAGAGAGAGAGAGAGGTAGAGAGAGAGAGAGAGAGAGAGAGAGAGAGGTAGAGAGAGAGAGAGAGAGAGAGGTAGAGAGGTAGAGAGAGAGGTAGAGAGAGAGAGAGAGAGAGAGAGAGGTAGAGAGAGAGAGAGAGAGAGGTAGAGAGAGAGAGAGAGGTAGAGAGAGAGAGGTAGAGAGAGAGAGGTAGAGAGAGAGGTAGGTGGGGAGGGGGTATAGAAGGATGAGTGTAGGAGGGGGTTGGTGGGGGCGCTTGGTTGGTGGGGTTGGTGGGGGAGGGACAGTAGGACTGTAGGGGAGGGGGGTCTGTCTGGTGTCCGATCGCTTGCTCATGTTTTTGCGTTCCCTTTGGCTACCCTAAGAGGTAGCATCGTAACTATAATAATTTGACAAACCTTTATAACACCATAATTTACGGCGGGGTATCAATAACATTGTGTTCGAATGTCATTAGTATGTAACCTATAGTCTTGCCACAAATTGCGAAAGGCGATGCGACATCGGGTCTGAAATACACAGTAGATGGGGATAAACGTCTTTAAAAAGTTGGCTGAATGGAGCCGAATGGATACAAACCAGAGAAAGAGGAAAAAATCCGGTGACCCCCCTTAACCCCTTTAGTACCGAGTTGTCCTTGTAATTATAATATGGATATTTTTAGACGATTTTATTCAGCTTAGGGAGGACGTGTAGCAATTATCTATCTCGATTATCCATTTGAACTACCACGGTTTCCTCCTAAGCTGCATAAAATCGTCTAAACATAGCTGGAATAACACAAAATATATAATTGGTATGGAAGGGGTTAACCAATAGTGTCCACGTCAGCGGAAGGTGGAAGGATGGGTGGGTGGGGAGGAGCCTTTTGCTTTACTCTCCTTTTTCTCGTACTATAGTATGTTTATTTTCAGCTGACGATAAAGTGCAAAGTTCTCATCAAGTGTTCTCAGTTATTTTGAAGGTTTTGTAGTGAAATATGGTGTTAATTATCTATCTATCTATCTATCTATCTATCTATCTATCTACAGTACACATGCCCAATCCCCACTTTTCCTTTGTTGTATTATATATTATATATTTGTATTTATATATACTTGGTGTTAATGTGATGCGGAGACATAGTAGTTTCATATTGTTTCACTAAGTACCGGTATCGATAAATTAGCTGCTAAAGGATTCAATTTACCATCAGCTGGACAAAAATAGACTATAGTACTTAGTAGCTTAGCCATGTAGATTATACAAACTGCCCCGTAAGGATCAAAAAGTGTGTTGCAGTTTGTAAATATTTTGTATTCCCTTGAGGGGGGTCACCGACTGTTTTTATCTTTCTCAACTTTTCTCTCTTTCCCTGGCTTGTATCCATTCGGCCCCATTCAGCCAACTGTTTTGACACGTTTAGCCTATCCCCATTCAGGTGTCGATTTATACCTGGCGAGCGATAGCGAGCCAGCATTGTATGGAGAAATACGGCTTCGCCGAAGAAATGTTTATCGAAAAATGTACAAATTTAGCTTGCTGTCAAAACTAAAATATATATATATGCTGGCTCGCTACCGCTCGCCAGGAAAATATTGACACCTGGATGGGGTTAACGTCTTAAAACACTAGGCTGAATGGGGCCGAATGGATACAAGCCAAAGAGAGAGGGGGAGAAAGAGAAAAAAAAGCGAGGTGGGCTCCCATAATATTCCATTCTATTCCTCCTTTAAACGCTTCAATACTTCCCTTGTTAATTTGCCTCGCAGTTACTCTTCCCCTTCCTTCCTCCTCCTCCTCCTTCCTCCTATTCATGGTCCAGTACCTACCTTGCTGTTTCTTTTAATCTTATTCCTCTTCCTCCTCCTTCCTGCCTGTTCATGATCTCGTACCTCCCTTGTTCATGTGCCTTGTAGTTCCTCTTAATATTATTGTTATGTCGTGCTATAATTCTGCACACTTTAAGTTAGTTCACTATTTCCACCTTACGAAAGCTTTAGAACTACAACACTCAACTGGAACACAGCTGACTTTAATTATATGAATCTTAATCAAATCAATCTCCACCAATGTCACAGAATGCACATTTGCGGTTCACAAGTTTTATTTCGTTTAATAGCTAGGGTACACATCACATATGACTATTATCTGAATCTTACTTATATAGAAATAAGCTCAGGTATACACATGGAATAAATAACACTATTCCTATATCATATGTAAACAATAATAACAGTTGTTCTTCATCAATAATAAGGTCAAGTTAATGCAAGATGAGGAATATATATCTAAAGCATAAACGTACAGAGAGCGGTTAGTCTCAAACAATAACTGACACCCTGAGTTTAGAAAACGAACGCGATGTATAGCGTGAATCAAGGTAGGTCAATAATACTGAGGTCATAGTATTCAGTGATGGCAAGATATGGAATTTAGGATGTCAGATGAGGTATAAATAATTTGGAAGTTGGATCGATATAAAGAGTATATAAATCTCTATCAGCTCATATAAGTAAAACATTTAGATATTAGTTCATGGAACTGAGGATAATTTATTATAGCCCGTGTGAAAGGCTGAGGTCTCGTCGTTGAAATATTAACTCGATGTGGTATTAATAGAAGTTAATAATTAACTCAAATAACGCTTAGTCTGAGTTTGAAGTCAGGAAGCATGAATACAATAGGTTTAAATAAGAGACAAAATATTTAACACTCTCTGTGAACACTTATACAAGATTACGTACCCTGCTAATAATATTAAAAATAGAATAAGATCTGTTAGGGTGTTCACAGGTATTTACGTGTAGTGTTCAGGTATTATTTCCGAACGAATATATCTATAAACCTTAAATGTAATATAGGAATATACCCTATATTACAAAGTATATAGATACATCAATCCCAGGACAGAGTTTGTATTTTTTTTTTCTATGTGATTGAGGGAGGCAAAAGGCTGAACTGCCTATAGCGAGTGCCTTCCCCATAGTTGAAAGAGTGACTGCCAAAATCAAGGGACGTTCGAGCCAAAATGGCTGGACACACGGAGTTTGAAGTAATTTAAGTCATAGGAAGAGGGAAAGACTGATTCTGAGAGAGAGTTCCAGAGCTCGGCTGTTGAGTAGAAGAAAGTTTGAGAGTAACGTTTCACTCTCGGGTTGGAGAGTTGCACAGAGTAGGGGTGGGATTGAGTTGCAAGACGGGTACCACGTGCCCTATGTAAATGAGGTGTTAGAGCCCTGAGGAACACCGGAGTTTATAGGGTGAGGAAGTGAATGATGGCCATCCACAACCGCGGCTATGGAACGGCCGGAAAGGAAATTAGAGACAAAGGCACAGATGGAGGGATAGAAACCGAAGGAGGGTAGTTTAGAAATTATAGATTTGTGCCAGACTCTATCGAAGGCTTTCAATATGTCTAGTGCAATAGAAATAGTATGTTCTCTCAATACGAGCAACGATTGCTAGAAGGCGAGAATAATTAATCTTGGATGTTAACGTTAAATTGAATACATAACACATCCTTTATAAACTTCAAAATAATCACCAAACGCATCAGAATCACAAAAGCACTTAATTTGGGTTGAAGTATAGGAGAAAGCAGCCGTGAGAGATCTGGTCACACGTGGCGACTATAGTGCGGTGTCCGTCTGCCTGTTTGCACCAGGAACAGACGATACCTTCACACGGTATAGCTAGAAAGGTCACTTCTAGGCACAACACACTCTCGATCCTCCAGCACTCCTCACACCTTGTAGGTTACTTTTCAAGAGGATTTTGGCTAGCCCCTACGGAAGTATTCTCCGAGTTGACTTAGTCACGTATACTCCAACACAGAAAACGCGTGCTAGACAATGAATCAACTTTGCCTAACTATATCCTATTTTTGATCAGGTAGTATTACACATTACAGATAGTGACATGGCTGATGCGTTTCGGAACATGAGAGGCATGAGAATTACAGTTTTTAAATTATTGCTCGGTTATCTAAAGTCTTAAAAATATAGTACATACATGGTTATATGGGGAATGGTATCCTTTATTTATTTATTTTAGAAGTACGTAGTAGAGAGCTTGGATGAGTACATGATAAATGATTTACAGTGCTGCAGGTTTCCTCATTGTTATAGGCGTTTATGTAATGCTCTAGTTGTTAGCTGGAATATCCTGGTTGTAGTTGTTGTCCCTCCTGGTGGCGATATTGGTAGGTATTTCCGTCTGGGTAGATGGACGGAAATGGAGGTGGTTGATATCGTAATTCCATAAAATACTATCTATCTATCTATCTATATGCTCAGGCCCAATCCCCATTTTGGGGGTAGCCGACTCAAGACAGAGCAAGAACAGGGAAAACACAAAAACAACACAAAACAAAACATAAACACAAGTAAAAAACACAAACTCTCACACAACCAGGTCACCCAGGAGAATACGACTTCTCATAATCCAAGTCTGGCTCCGTATGGGCATTCTGGTCGTTTGATGAGGGTGGCCATTTTTATAGCGCCCAGGGGTCATTAACGAGAGGGTATCCGGATACGTGTTTTAAGGGGCCAGGTGAACCTTGTTTTCTATCTGGCTTCTGTATGGGTGACTGGTGTAGGTGAATCTTGGTTTGGAGGGTAGACTTATTCTTGGTTTTTCTGCTTGTTATAGCCGCAATTTTGCAAGGTGATAGTTGGGGCTCTTTTGGTTGCGGGAACGAGTTCTTTATTTCTGTTGGCTTACCTTCTTTCAGCCCCGTCATCTCAATTCTTCTTCTCCTCCCTCCTCCTTCCACCTCCTCCTCTTCCTTCCTCGTCCCATAAACGCTCTCGTACCTCCCTTGTTAATGGGCCTTGCAGTTCCTCTTAATCTTATACCTCCTTCTTCCCCTCCCTCTTCCCTCCTCCTTCTCCTTCCTCCTCCTCCTCCTCCTCACTCTTCCCTCCTCCCTCTTCCTCTTCTTCTCCTCCTTCCTTCCTTCTCATCCTCCTTCCTTAGTCCGCCCTCTTCTGGAATACTGTGTTCAATCCTGGTGCCCTTATTACCAAAAAGATATAAACAAGCTAGAACGAGTTCAACGTAGAGTTACCAAAATGATACCTAGCCTAAAGAACAAACCATACGAAGAGCGTCTTAGAGAATTATATCTATTTCCTTTAACCCAGTGCAGATTAAGAGGTGACTTAATTCAAGTGTTCAAAATCATCAAAGGCATCGACAATATGAACTGTATTAAGTACTTCACTATCGACCAATCTAATTACACGCGGGGAAACGGTTGCAAAATTATTGGTAAATCTTTTAACTCGCACGAATCTAAGAATTTCTTCTTCAATCGAGTTGTCAACTTGTGGAATGGGCTTCCCCGAAACGTTATAGACTGCATCACCGTTGATTCATTTAAACTCCGCCTAGACAAATATCTCTCATCAAACCCGCGACTGACTGCGTTTGTAAATGAATAACTTTATTTTATCCCCCCCCCCTCAGTTACTAACCCATCTGTCCTCTACTAAATTCCTAATCCTGCCACGGACATTAGTTCCAGGGCAGTAATTCCCTTTCCAATGTTCCCTTACCCACTCTAAACCACTGTTTGGACACTTGATCCTCAGTGTTTTGGAGGACAAGCAACCTAGAAGGGTCACTAGATCTGTTGTTGCTTGATTTCCTTTGTACTCCTTTGTACTCCTTCCTGTGCATGCTCTCGTACCACCCTTGTTTATGTGCCTTGCAGTTCCTCTTAATCTTATACCTCCTTCTTTTCCTCCCTCCTCCTCCTCCTCTTCCTTGCTTCCCTCCTCCTTCCTTCTCCTTCTTCTTCTTCTTCCTCCTTCCTCCTACTTATGGTCTAGTACCTCCCTTGTTTGAGTGTTTTGCAGTTCTTCTTAATCTTATTCCTCCTCCTCCTCCATCTCCATCATCATCATCCTCCTTCCTCCTCCTCCTTCCTCTTCTTCATCCATATTTCTCCTCTTTCATCCTCTTCCTCCCTCTCTTCCTCCTCCTCCTCCTCCTTCCTCCCCCTCCTTCCTTCACCTCCCTCTCTTCATCCTCCTCCTTCCTCTTCTTCCTCCTCCCTCTCTTCTTCTTCTCCTCCTCCTCCTCCTCCTCCTCCTCCTCCTCCTCCCCCCCCCCTCTCCTCCCCCCGACCACTACACTTGACATACGTCCGTGATCGTCCTGTGAAAATTATGTAAATTGGGTACCCTCCCCCCCCCCCTTAGAGGAAAACCATGCCCTGGAAAATGCCAGTGTTTTATTATGAGATATTAGTTAAGGAGAGAGATACAGAGAGAGAGAGAGTGTGTGTATGTTTTATTATGGAGAGTTAGTTAAGGCAAGAAAGATTTACAGATACTCAGACCAAACAGACCTTTTGGTCCCTACAATGTGGGCTGGCCTCAATACTACTAAACAGGTACAGTTTAGAGTATAGTAGATAGGACAGCAATGTAGAAGGCTCTTTCCCAACTCTCCGCTCCTTTGGGATAAAAAACCGTACCAGAAAATAGGATGAAGAGTTAGTTACCTTATGGTTCAGGAAATGCCGACAAGGAAATTTTGAATAGAGTATAGAAAGTAATTAGTCTGAAAGGGAATTTACACTTACCTACGGATTCATTCATATAAATCCAGCACCCCTGATGGTCACAAAGGCTTTAAAGTATCCCAGAATAGGCTCAAATCGCGTCCTGTGCGTGAAATGGTTATAATCCGTAAACTAATGGGGCCGAACGTCAAAACAATCTGAAAACTAATGAGGCTAAGCATGAAGGAGAAAGGTGTGTGTGTGTGGGGAGGCATTGAACGTAGCTGTAAAACATGACGTCCCTCACCATCTGCGCATGCGTGAGAATCTTGGCCCCGCCCCTCAAATGTACAACTATTATATTGGATTAGATTAGATTAACCTAACCTAACCTAACCCTAAAATATAACAAAAATAACCAAAATAACAAATATAACGAAATACAAAAATTAAAAAATATACCATTACGAGTGGGATCGATCGCTGGTTTCCTCAGTAACGGGCAGGCGTTATACCGAGTGAGCTACGGACAGATCCGGCTGGAATGGTTTGAAGGGTATATTTAACCCTTTGGCTGCGGGCTGTTTTGGGCTATTTAGGGCCTATTCAGGCACTCCTGAATGATAAATGAAGCATCTGCATTAAATGAAGTGTATTCTGCCGAAAACTAGGCGAAAATAGCTTCAAAATGACACCAGAACGGACCGTATACGTGGTCTGGTTCACCCGCAGTGATCCCAGTGAAACGCGGGAACCCCGCTATTATGTAACACTCGCTCGCTTGGCTGCACTTATGAGAGAGACAGAGAGAGACTCGCCCGCCACACAGCCTTGCTCAGTGAGCCGCTCGGTGCTCTGAGGGTCGGAGGTGGGCCCCTCATGCTCCCACCCACTGACACTCGATTCTTACGTTTTTTACAGGCTTTTAAAGCCTGGAAATTGCTGTAACTTGCCAAAACATTCCAGAACGTCACCCGCAGCGAAAGGGTTAAATGCAACGGAGGTGAGGGGCGGGGCCAAGGGGGCCTAGATTCTCACGCATGCACAGATGGTGAGTGACGTCATGTTTTAGAGGTACGTACAATTCCGTGTGTGTGTGTGTGTTTGGGGGGCGGGGGGGGGGAGACAGATAACCAAACCATCCCCCCTTAAAAATAGACACGCCCCTCTCTCTCACTCTCTTTCTCTCTTTCTCTCTCTCTTTCTCTCTCTCTCTCTCTCTCTCTCTCTCTCTCTCTCTCTTCCTCCTTCAGTATATTTCGGTGATGAACCGGAGAGCTTTCATATGTAGCCGCTTGACTGAGGACATAGGAGTGAAAAGAAAATATGACCATGGAATTGAAGTAAGAGTTTGAGAGTAGGCTAGGTGGAAGGAGGGAGAAAGTGTGTGTGTGCGTAGGGGGGGGGGGGGGGGGGAGGAGGAGACAGTGGAACCGGCCTTTGGCTATCAAAAAATTTACAAATTTATCTTGAAGGAGGATCTTGGGCGGGTGTTTTTATAAGCTTGATGGTGATCTACGGAGGAAACTAAAAACGTATTAAAATTATATATAAATGAGCAAATAAATACCGCCGAATGCCAGCCGATTTACCATTAGTATTATTTTATACCGCTATATTTTTCTTTAATTTGGGGGTGGCAAAATCTATCATGTTGAATGAAAATGCAAGGATAGTGTTAAAAAAAGCACTCACCTAGTCTATTTTCGCCCGAAAATATGAAGACAATGTCGTATTTAGAGAGTTTTTTTGTTGTTGCTGTTCCCCAGGCTGTCTGGCCGAGCAGCCCCAAGGTCTCAAGCAAGGTCAAGGCCACAACTGAGCGCCCCCACAGAACCCTCCCTGCTTACCACTAATAAAGCCCAGGTGACCGAAGCCACTCCAAGGCGGGGAGCTGAGGAGGGTGAGGAAACGCCCGGGAAATCAAAGCTCCACCCAAGGCCCTGTGCCCCTCAACAATTATGAAGGGAAAGTTGAGGGGCAAAGGAAAAATGTGACGCTTTGGCTCCCAACCTGCCAATCTCTAGGTTGGCAGTAGGGAGGTCAATCCAAGGAAGAGACGCCGTCACTTGAGATCTAGAAAATGTATAAGTAAAAGGAACAGTCAGAGTAGCCTATGGGTATGGCAGAGAATGCTCAGCTCTCACTCTGATAGACCAGCCCATCACCACATGACTAGAACCCAATCCTCTCAGCATCAGCTAGAAAAGGCCCTAGAAAGCCGCCTTTGGCGGGGGGATAGCTCCCCTATTTCAACTCCTTTCGGGGTTGGGCACCCGCCCTTGTATTTTGAGAGTTGAAATTATCGGTGTGAATACCGTAGACTTTCTCATAACCTTTATCGCTGGTGTCGAGGGATGCAGGCATTTCAAGTAGTGTTATGTTGAGTATGGACTACCGTTAGTACGCGCACATTTGTTTGTGATGTAGGTACGCGCATATTTTATTTTGCGTAACCATGGTACGCCTCTGAGGCACCAATGGTTACGCAAAATAAAATAAATACGGTAGCCTATGCATTTTGTAATACAAATTTGAGTTAAATTTGTCTTTGCAAACACACATTGATTTTGTATTTCTTTTCCGATACACAATTGTTATGGCTGTGTGGGTCAGAAGTGGGTTGCAACATATTCAACCTGCATTCCGTTGAGGCCATCTATCGCCTTCAACCCTCTTGAATGTGTGTGGGTGTGTCTGTCCTCCTTCAGTCTGGTCATTCATCACTGCACTACCCACTCACACACACACTTTCACTCACACACACACACACACATACACAAACACATAAAGTTACCTCCAAAATACTAATGAATCAGGCCCAATATTGATACCGTATACTGTATGTTGCACACCAACCCATTATATTATTTGTACAGTTCCGAGCATATGAAACAGAGACACCGCCTCAGGCCTTATACTCAGTCATTGTGTCCTTTCTAGCTGGAGAGTTATTGGGGGAGAACGGGAGTGGAAGAAGGTGATGGTGGGAGGGTGATGGTTTGCGGGGTGGGGGTAGAAGTGTTAGCGAGGTAGGAAAGAAGGGTGTGCTTGTGTGGCTGTTAAAGTTAAGGTGGGAGCAGAGAGGAATGGAATCCATTGATTTGTGGCAAATAACCGATTAATTACGTAATGTTCTTTGAAAAATGGTAATTATATAAGCCTGATTTATGTTTTGCTAATATGTGGCAACAATTATAAAAGCGGCATACAATTGTGTTGATAGTCATATTGCCGCGATTTATAACTATAGTTTGTTTATATTTAGTTGATGGTAAATTGTCATGTCCTCATCTTTATTACTCAACTATTACGAAGATTATATAGCAAAATATGTTGTTTATTATGAGGACTTGGCAGTAATATGACATATTTTCATATTTTTCCATTACGTATCGATACATCAGTTGCTACGGGATTCAATTTACCGTCAGGTGACATAACCGACCATATGATAAATTACACCCAGTTAATTGCAAAATATGTTTGTTTTAATGCCACAACATTATCGGGCTTACTTTAAACCTCTAGTGATGTGTATTTCGGTATGGTTGTATTTTGCTTGATCTCTGAGTATGATATAATATACCCATCCATAATTATATGTAATTTGTCATATTATATAATATATGTAATTTGTCATATTATATAATAAAGTTCACACAGTAGAGGCAGAAATGGTCATTTCGCAATAGGAACCTTCAACAATTCCAATAACTGCTAGTAGTTCTAATTAACTGCGGATATATTTGCAACCTTAGATATGCTCTGACATAACTGTATCCAAAGTGAACATATTACCTGAGAAACGGGTTTGTTCCTTGGAAATCTTAGTCTTAAGGGGCTATCACACTGGCCTATTTTCCGTCGTCATTCATCATATCTACGATTTGCGTGGTCTTTCATCTCAACTGAATTCCGAACTAATGATATAAAGCCTGAAAATATATATATATTATGAACTGGAAGGTGGTTAAATGGCCTTGTAATTAACCCCTTTAACACAATGACGTAATTTTGATCATACTCCGGTTACCATTAGATGATTTTCCTTGGTTTATAATCTACCTCTAGGACTCAAAGGGGTAATTACAGTCTCAAAAAAGCCTCTGAATAACACATAGTAATTCTGAAGCTGAATATAATTTTGTAATTTTAGCCAGAATCAAGGGTTAAATGGCGTCATCGTGCTGCAGGGGATAATCCGCTATTGATTGCATTTATCTTCAATGTCGTATTTAGTGTTTTTTTGTTTTTGCGGGAGACACTGGCTGTAATATTAACCACTTCTTTGCTGGCGACGTCAATGTAATATATTCTAGCTATGTTTAGACGATTGTGTGCAGTTTAAGAAGGATGTGTGGTAGTAAAAGGGTTAAGTGAGATAGTTCAAAGCCTGTTAATCGCTGGAGGCCCTATTTAAGCTAAATAATTTTGTCTAATGGTACCGGTAGCCAAAATATAGTTACAAGGACGGTACCGGTACTCAACAGGTTACTAACCTGGGATCGAGTCTCCCGTGGCACCGATATTTTTGTATTGATTTATTTTGGTTTGTTTTAGTTTTTACTTAGAATTACATTATACGAAGTTAAATAACATAATTTGCAGATAATGTGTTAATTTTGTATATAATACGTTTTGAGTGTCTTGGGTTATTATATACAATAATACTGTACTTTAGTATATAAACTAGGATATGGTAATCTAGGTTAGGATATAACATTAAGTTAGGACACAATAAGTTAATTTATGAAAGGATAAACTTAAGTTAGCAGTTAGGCTAGTTACATTAGGGTAGTTAGTGTTATAACAGTAGATTCGATAATATTGTAAGACTATTGTTATCAAGAAACATATACTTTATAAACTCTATATACTTTAACCAATTTTAAACATTGTAGGCTACCATACATTAGTTTAAAATTATCCAAATTACGAATTAAAAAGATAACAAACTACGTCCGAGGGGCTCAAACTCCTACACTTTGAATGTATGCCTATTACGGTTACCACTGCGCTACTTAATAAACTGCAGACAATCGTCGGTGTATTCTCGATCATATTGATCTTCAATTCCTGTCAATTTTTAAATTGTATTAGAGGTCAAACTCATCATATTTGCGTTAATATGGTATATACTGTAGACTCGACTTCTTAGTTGCGATTGCGAAACATTAATAACAGCCTACAGACGGAATCTATTCAGGCCAAAATTGGAGTAAATCAATCCGAGGAGCGAGTTCAGCAGATATTCGTATGACGACGGTCATGCGTTAAGGAGAGATTTTCACTTGAGGGTGTTTTTTCTGAAACCCTTTCTCCCTCATGTTTATCCCTATTAATGTTGAGACATTTTAAGGCGTTTGCCCCATTAGCTTGGCTATTTTATAACTTTTCGCCCCATTTGTCAATATTAAAACTTTTCTTACTGTTTAGGTGTCTATTGTTTTTCCTGGTGAGCGATAGCGAGTCTGAAATTTAGGATTAACCGACCTTCGGTAGGGACAATTTTCTACCGAAAAATTGACACATTTTTCTTGAAAGGGAGTCTTGGGAGATATTAAATGTGTTAATGCTTGATAGAGGGCTAGGCATCAAACTAAAACCCTTAAGCCAGTGTGATAGGGAGATAACGATTCCATGCCCAAGGTCGAAGGACGACAGACAGTAAGTAAGTCCCTTTGGGGAAAAGAGGAGGACCAGTATAATAATTCAATGTTGTTGCAGGATTGTAGATATACACACAGGCTTGTAATGTAATTTAATCAGCTTAGGTAGATATTACAATAGATGTTTACAGGTCGAGAGCTGAGCTATAACTGGCAGCTAATGCTGTCTGAGCATACTGTGACGCTTCTGCATAGTAGCCACGTGCGGGCATGCGCGCGCGTCGGCTGCCCAGCCGTTTAGAAACCGGCTGGTGGCAGCCGGTCGGCAGGCTTTTCCTTAGTATATATCCTACGACAACGTAACTAATGTCTGGGATATTCTTATGTTGTTTCACAGCTTGAAGCTGCCTTATTCTTAACCAACGCATCTTAGTATATTTTATTCTCAATAGTTGATTATTTCATTATAATATATAAGATGTAAGTCTAGTGAGGGCGGGAGGAGACGAGCGGGAGAGAGAGACTGGCTTGGGACGTTGCTTCGCTTGCCAGCTTGGGACGAGCCTGAAGCGTTGCCATATGCATTTCATTGCAACGTTAGGCTTAGTTTCGACTCACGCACGGGGTAGAGGATTTTGACCCGGCAACTGTTTTGAGTGTTGCCAAGCATGGGATGTATTCTGCATGCCTAGGGCGGGATCCAGACAGATTCAAGACTCAGAGCTCACCTCACTGTCATACCCTTCGGACCCCCTTGATATCTATCCCTCTCAACCCCACTTAAAAACTTTCTCTCTTACTTTGTATACCTTCCTTCCACTACTTCACCAATCTATTTAATTATCCCATCCCCTTGATAGACCTTATATCTATTATTGTATTAACGACGAGCTCTCAGATAATTAGATAGGATTTTGGGCCTTATGCAGGGATGTAATTGTTAATGAGACCTAGGAAGCTTTTTTGTTGTCTCATATTTGGTGGTTTCATGCTTGCTAGTGTGTTCTTGTGTCAGGTTAGCAGGGGCTAGACCGGAGGGGAGGCTTTTTGCGATCCTTTAAGTAAAGTCTGCTGGTGCGAGTCCTGTGGACCCGCACGACTTTACTAGGATACCCGTGGGAGTCTGGGAGCATTTTCTTGTCTGTGTCCCTGTGTGTCTAGTGTTGTGTTGTGTGAGGGCCCTTGCCTAGTCCACTCAGCACTGCGCTAGCATGTCTTGCTTTTGTTTTAGGGTCGCCAGGAGAGAGTCAGATACTTGGGATCTGAGTCTCTCAAGAGAGCACCCTTTCAATTAGAGTAATTTGGCGCACAGACTTGGGAACGTCCCTAGGCTAGAGCAGGTGGCTCAGCCCGGGTATCCGAAGCCTATATCCTTCCGGCTAGACCTCTGCCACCTGGCAGATTAACAGCTAGGGGTTTATTATCTCTGTATGCTTGTTATTGTGCCACAGTTTACCGTTTTTGTGAGCATTGTGAGTCAGGGTGTGGCTTAGAGACTCTGTCCGAGCAGGCTTGCCTGACTAAGAGTGAGAAGCACACCTGTATGTGGTTATGTTGCGAGTTGCTACCTTTATTTAATTATACTTATGCCATTATACACTGTATGGCCTATCACTAGTATTTATTCCTGCGTATGAGTTAAGAGTTCTCTAAATCCGTAACGTACTTTCTTTGCTAAGCATCAGATCCTACAGTAGCCGCATGCAGTTTAGAAACCCGCATCTTGTCTACCTGTACGATGTTTTGAGGACTGTTTGCTTTCACCTTTTTTCACGCAGGGGTGATTAGTTGTATTAATTAATGTAACGTTAAATGGACTTTCTTCTATTTTGTTATTAAATTGTTTCTGCAATTTTATTCCGTTATCTATCTTTTCCTTGAAGCTTTAAGTCAACTTATTGTGTGATCTTTTATATAGCCTGCTTGACTATCAGCAGTCTATAGTGCGTGCACCCTGTAACCGAGTCATAGGATACCTCGTTGTCCAGGCAGGACTCTTAACGGTTTAGGGTGGTTTGTTGCCTGGGTTTATAGATAAGGGTTGGATCTAGCGTTTTCCGTTGTTGCTTGTTGCCGCATACCTAGTCCAATAGAAAGAGCCCAGTGTTTATATATCCCAGGACGTAACAAATGGCGACCTTGCATAGGATTTACTGAACAGAGGAATATAGTGGTCATTTGTTTTGAGATTCCTTATGATTAAAGGAATACAGTGGACATAGAGTTTTTTTTTTGGAGCAACCAATATAACACATTAAAGACTTTAAATAACATTAGTATATACATACTTGCATAGGAGATAAGGCACATTCTATAACCGTGATAATTACTGCAGTACACAAACATGTCTAATACATCAGAACACAGTGATGGGTCAGGTCACGATACGGGCTCGGAGGGAGAAAGACCTGTGGAGTGGCTAGTCGATAGCGAGGAGGGTGCTAGAAGATTTTTAGAGGTGCCCCTTACCGCTACCAGGGTGTTGAAGCTGAATAAGTATGGCTTAAAGTGTGTGGCAGGTCTTCAGGGTCACCAGGGTTTAAGTGGCATGAGGAAAGATCAGCTGAGGACTTTGATATTGGGTTTAGAAGGGAGAGACCTGGGTGGAGAGGTGACTGGGGGCCCCGGTTCCCAGCCCCCCCTCCACTCTACCCCCAAATCAAACGTCAGGGTGCCTGAATTTAGTACATACCCCCAAGTTGATGGTCAATGGCAGCGTGGAATTCAATCACAGGTAACCCTCTCCATTAAATGCACCTTCCCCTCCTCAAGGGTTGACTCCAGATTTGTTGTTTCGGCTTGAGATGGCCAAGGTTGAGGTTGCTAGAGCTCAGGTTGAGGCTGCCGAGAGACAGGCTAGTGTGCAGGCTGAGGCTGCAGAGAGAACAGCTATACGAGAGGCTGAACTGCAGGCAGAGTCTACTAGGTATCGGGCTGACAGGGAGCTGGAGATCTCTCGAGTGGAGGTAACAGGGCGAAATATTGGGGGAGGTAACAGACATCGGGACCAATTATTGTCGCACCTGCTTAAACTAGTTCCTGTGTTCGGCTAAAAGCGTATGATGCACTACCTTTAGAGTCCTGTGTAGTTTATGATGAGCTAAAGAAGGCTGTGCTACGGGCCTATTAGTTACAACCAGAAACTTACCGCTTGAAGTTTCGGGGTGTTACTAAGGGCAAGGATAGTACCTTCCTAGAACACGCCCGGGACTTGTCTGATGCACTACGACATTGGCTGCGTTCTGAGAGGGCAGCTACTTTTGAGGAGTTGAGTGAGCTAGTTCTCTTGGAGCAGTTCTTTAAGTGCACAGGCGGGGACTTAACATTAAATATAAAGGAAAACAAATCCTAGAACTCTCCAGGAGGCAGCAGAAATGGCTGACCTCCGACTGTCATTAATTCGAGGGTGCGGAGCAGCAGCTAGGAGTGAGTCGGGTGCAAAGGATCGTACCCCTCCCCCTCCCAAGAATTTTGATACACATAAATACACAAAACCATCTAGCACTGACAATAAAACTGAACATAAACCAAATACCGTCCCGTATAAGAAGTCTAATGGTACCTCTCACTCCCAAGGGAAACCAAAGAGTAAAGAGTGCTTTGCATGTCACAAGGAGGGTCACTTTGCAAATGCTTGTCCGAACAAGCCACCAAAAAAGGTTGTGTCATTGGCCCGCAGCATAGGGGTGTCGCCTATATCTTCTGAGTTTGCCAAGGGTAGTTCGTCAGAGGGTGGGACACAGCCTGTGTTCAAGAGTTCGGAAGGCTCGAACCCTGTCCGTGACGTCTTTGGGGTCATAGAGGGCATGGTTTTGTGAGGTGGGCTGGCGAAAGGCGAGGAGTTAAGCTATTGCGTGATAAGGGGGCTTCTCAGACCTTGTTAAAGAACTTTACTGGTAGACCGATTAACGCTGCTCGGGTGGTGGTAGTTCAGGGGATCAATGCTACGAAGTCCTACCCGCTGGTGCGGATGGAGCTAGAGGTGGGTGGTGTGGCGAAGGAGCTGGATGTAGGAATTGTAGAGAACTTGCCTGTTGGGGGCGTCGACCTCCTCCTCGGCAACGACTTTGCGGTGCCTGCTTCTAAGGTTTCACCCTTGGTCGTTGCCGAGAAGGCGGCCGACGTTAGTAGGGAGGAACAGGAGTGGGTTGAGAAGTGTAGCGTACAAACCATGGCGTGTGTTGTGACGCGTTCTCAGACATCCGGAGCCTTGCAGCCACCACCTCAGTCTATCAAACCGCGCAGGAAAGGTCACAAGAAAACGGGAAGTGTTGGTCAATTGGAGAGTTTTGAGCCGGCAGTGTTTCTTGGTGACTCATTATTGGCACCTATGTTAGAGTCTGGAGAGGCCCCGGGGCCTGTCCCCGCTAGTGCAGGTGCAGGGCAGGAAGAGACTCTGCGACAGCATCGTTATGCGCAGCGTGAGGAAAGGATGGCTCAGCGGGACATTGGAGGTGCAAATAAATTATTTAAGATGAACTTGGATAATCTCGCACCTGCTGATATATGTTCCTTGCAGCTGGAAGATCCTGAAGTCAGGGCGTGTGGTAATGGTGCTGTCGAACTGGAGAGCGATGGGGATGCGCAGCCTGGTGATTTTTTCTTGTCCGAGGGGATCTTGTATCGGAGACATCAGGATCCCAAGAAAAAGTGGGATGGCGGGTCAGGATTAGTGGACCAGTTAGTAGTACCGAGGGTGTGCCGTGAGAGCTTATTGAGATTAGCTCATGATGTGCCTTTGGCAGGGCACTTGGGGGCACGTAAGACGGAAGCAGCTCTGAGCAAGCTTTTCTGGTGGCCTGGGTTAAAGGCGAGTGTCGTGTCATGGGTGTCACAGTGTCACACATGTCAAGTTGTTGGGAAACCCAATCAGGTCATCCCGAGAGCCCCATTACAACCCATCCCTGTCATTGGGCCGCCCTTCAGCAAAGTAGTTATCGATATGGTTGGATCATTGCCCCCCACTAGTGCCGGCAATAAATTTGTACTAACTGTAATGGATGTAGCAACACGGTATCCAGATGCTTACCCCATGCACAACGGGATGGCTAAGACTGTTGTCAAAAACCTACTTGTCTATTTCTCTCGTTATGGCTACCGTCAGGAGATCCAGTCTGATCAGGGATCCAATTTTACTTCTGCTCTGTTTAAGCAGACCATGCAGCAACATGGGATAGTGTCTGTGGTGTCATCTGCCTACCATCCCGAGAGTCAGGGAGTTTTGGAAAGGTGGCACTCGACTCTCAAGAGTATGTTGCGATGTTATTGCATGGAAAATGGGAAGGACTGGGATCTAGGTCTCCCATACGTTTTATTTGCTGCGAGAGAAGTACCTGGGGAGAGCTTGGGATTTAGCCCGAACGAGTTGGTTTTTGGACACAGGGTCAGGGGGCCCCTTCACATAGTCAAGGAGATCTGGGAGGGAGTCACTCAGCCATGCTCGCTTCTAAAGTATGTTGTTGAAAGCCGTGAGAGAATGCTAAAGAGCCTGGAGGTAGCGGGTCGGAACCTTGAGAGTTCACAAGCTCAGATGAAGGACAGATACGACCAGAAGGTGAAGCTGAGGGAGTTTGAAGTAGATCAGGAGGTACTGATACTACTGCCTCTGGTGGGACACCCCTTGTCTGCCAAGTATTCTGGTCCGTATCGGGTTGTAAGGAAAGTTTCTGATCTAGACTATTTAGTAGCTACTCCTGATCGTAAGAAAAAGAACCAACTTTGCCATGTAAATCTGATGAAAGAGTATGTGAGGCGCCCCTCCGAGCCTCTCACTGTCCCGGTGTTGATCTGCAGCGATCATGGTGGAGAAGGAGGAAGGGACAGTCAAGCTGCGGGGGAGGATAATTGGGATTGTCATGTTTCCGCGGATCAGTGGGCGGGGAATTCTAGACAAGTGGCTCACGAGTTGATATTGCACCTGCCTGAGCAACAGCGTGTAGCTGTGCAGCACTTGTTTGATTCAAACCCAGCTGTTTTCGCGGAGCATCCTGGCCTCACTACTCAAGCGGTGCACGATGTCGATGTTGGGAACCACCTGCCCTTTAAATCAGTGCCATACCGTGTTCCCCCTATTAAATTATCAGCACTTAGGGAAGAGCTGGATTATATGCTGAAACGTGGGCTGATTTCTGAGGGTGCAGTAAGGTGGACTTCCCCAGTCACACTGCAGCCCAAACCAGATGGCAAGGTGCGGTTTTGTATAGATTTCCGCAGGTTGAATGGTTTAACCCCCACAAATGCCTACCCTCTCCCTCGCGTGGACGACAGTGTGGATAAGATAGGAAAAGCCAAGTTCCTCACTAAGATAGACCTTGTTAAGGGTTATTGGCAAGTGCCCTTGTCTGAGCAAGCGCGAGAGGTGTGTGGGTTTGTGGTGGACGGTGCCACATATCGTTGCCATGTTATGCCATACGGGCTGAAAAATGCCCCTGCAACGTTTCAGAAATTAATGAACGACATTGTAGCCGACATTCCCAACTGTACGGTGTACCTAGATGATGTCATAATATACGACGATGATTTTAACAGTCACTGTGCTCACATCGGACAGCTTTTTAACCCTTAATTAGCGGCTCACCACATAAGTCGTATTTAATAAAGCTGGACTATGTGGCGGCGCTCGACATAGGTCGAGTGGCAATTTCAGCACGTAATGTTGCTGAGAGAGAGAGACAAGTGGTGGCAGGAGAGTAGTGAGCGTATGACTGCTCCAGACCACCGCGGCGAACATACTGACACAAATCCCAGCTCCCTCCTCCCTCTCTCACTCGCTATATAAGGAATTGTATCGGGAAAGTGGCTAATTACATGCTTTTTGCACTCGCGTTGCACGGTTATTGCAAGAAAACTAGCCATCATAAAAGGATCGTTATGGTGTCATTCGAAAGCTCTGTTTATGCCCTTTCAGGGATAGGTACTTGTTTTACGTTCTGGGTCTTATTTAGGCATGAAAATGATCACGTAAACAACCCTATTTTGGCTAAAAACACCCCGCTGGGCGGTACATAAAAATAAACCGCATAGGCCGCTCGTAAGGTGTTAATAAACTGAATGAAGCAGGTTTGGTGGTAAACCTGGGTAAGTGCGATTTTGTCAAAGCCACAGTTTTGTACCTGGGATTCGAGGTGGGGATGGGTAAGGTGTGCCCTCCACAGACAAAGATCAAAGCCATCGATCAGTTTCCTCAGCCTACGACTAAGAAACAAATCATGCGGTTTCTAGGTATGATAGGCTATTAAAGTCGCTTCATCAAAGGCTATTCGACTGTACTTGCACCTTTAACTGACTTATTATCTAAGGACAAGAAGTTCCGGTGGGTTCCTGAGTGTGCAGAGACGTTTTCCTTGGTGAAACACCTGTTATGTACCCACCCCATACTCAGGGCCCCGGACTTCAGCAGACCTTTTCAGCTGGCGACTGATGCCAGTGGCGTAGGGGCTGGGGCTGTCTTGTTACAGACAGATAATGAAGGTATCGAACATTCAGTGAGTTTTTACAGTAAAGAATTCAATAGTGCACAAAGGAATTACTCTGTAATTGAAAAAGAACTCCAGGCGATAGTGCTGGCGCTCAGGCACTTCGATGTATATGTTCCTGCTTTCGGACCAGTCGTAGTGGTTTATACCGATCATCACCCTCTGAAATTCTTGAATCAGTTTCATAACCGGAATATGAGGCTGACCAGGTGGTCACTCATGCTTCAGGAGTATAATCTGGACATACGCCATATTGCCGGTTCTGATAACGTGATAGCGGATTGTCTATCAAGGGTGGATGATGTTGGTTAGACTGCCACAGGATTGAGGGTTGAGTGTGGAGGAAAATAGGCTGTCACTGTAGTTCAGCCGAAAAAAACAAATTAAAAAAGCAAAAACCTTATAAAAACTCTTTATTTTTTATAACGTGTAGAATTTTGTATAAGATGTTGTAGCAGTATCTAAGTTGAATGTTTTTGCTTTTTGTCGCTAAGTTAGTTGAACTTGCTCGGTGGAGCGCAACAGTCTTTATTTTTTTTATATATAGAGCCTTGTGTCGTAACAGTGTGTGGTACAATGAGAAGCTTTCTGTTAGATATGAAGAACTTAGTCAAGGGTCTTATATATGGGGGAGGTGTGACGCTTCTGCATAGTAGCCACGTGTGGGCATGCGCGCGCGTCGGCTGCCCAGCCATTTAGAAACCGGCTGGTGGCAGCCGGTCGGCAGGCTTTTCCTTAGTATATATCCTACGACAACGTAACTAATGTCTGGGATATTCTTATGTTGTTTCACAGCTTGAAGCTGCCCTTATTCTTAACCAACGCATCTTAGTATATTTTATTCTCGATAGTTGATTATTTCATTATAATATATAAGATGTAAGTCTAGTGAGGGCGGGAGGAGACGAGCGGGAGAGAGAGACCGGCTTGGGACGTTGCTTCGCTTGCCAGCTTGGGACGAGCCTGAAGCGTTGCCATATGTATTTGATTGCAACGTTAGGCTTAGTTTCGACTCGCGCACGGGGTTGAGGATTTTGACTGTGTTGAGTGTTGCCAAGCATGGGATGTATTCTGCATGTCTAGGGCGGGGTCCAGACAGATTCAAGACTCAGAGCTCACCTCACTGTCGTACCCTTCGGACCCCCTTGATATCTATCCCTCTCAACCCCACTTAGAAACTTTCTCTCTTACTTTGTATACCTTCCTTCCACTACTTCACCAATCTAGTTAATTATCCCATCCCCTTGATAGACCTTATATCTATTATTGTATTAACGACGAGCTCTCAGATAATTAGATAGGATTTTGGGCCTTATGCAGGGATGTAATTGTTAATGACCTAGGAAGCTTTTTTGTTGTCTCATATTTGGTGGTTTCATGCTTGCTAGTGTGTTCTTGTGTCAGGTTAGCAGGGGCTAGACCGGAGGGGAGGCTTTTTGCGATCCTTTAAGTAAAGTCTGCTGGTGCGAGTCCTGAGGACCCGCACGACTTTACTAGGATACCCGTGGGAGTCTGGGGGCATTTTCTTGTCTGTGTCCCTGTGTGTCTAGTGTTGTGTTGTGTGAGGGCCCTTGCCTAGTCCACTCAGCACTGCGCTAGCACGTCTTGCTTTTGTTTTAGGGTCGCCAGGAGAGAGTCAGATACTTGGGATCTGAGTCTCTCAAGAGAGCACCCTTTCAATTAGAGTAATTTGGCGCACAGACTTGGGAACGTCCCTAGACTAGAGCAGGTGGCTCAGCCCGGGTATCCGAAGCCTATATCCTTCCGGCTAGACCTCTGCCACCTGGCAGATTAACAGCTAGGGGTTTATTATCTCTGTATGCTTGCTATTGTGCCACAGTTTACCGTTTTTGTGAGCATTGTGAGTCAGGGTGTGGCTTAGAGACTCTGTCCGAGCAGGCTTGCCTGACTAAGAGTGAGAAGCACACCTGTATGTGGTTATGTTGCGAGTTGCTGCCTTTATTTAATTATACCTATGCCATTATACACTGTATGGCCTATCACTAGTATTTATTCCTGCGTATGAGTTAAGAGTTCTCTAAATCCGTAACGTACTTTCTTTGCTAAGCATCAGATCCTACAGTAGCCGCATGCAGTTTAGAAACCCGCATCTTGTCTACCTGTACGATGTTTTGAGGACTGTTTGCTTTCACCTTCTTTCACGCAGGGGTGATTAGTTGTATTAATTAACGTAACGTTAAATGTACTTTCTTCTAGTTTGTTATTAAATTGTTTCTGCAATTTAATTCCGTTATCTATCTTTTCCTTGAAGCTTTAAGTCAACTTAATTGTGTGATCTTTTATATAGCCTGCTTGACTATCAGCAGTCTATAGTGCGTGCACCCTGTAACCGAGTCATAGGATACCTCGTTGTCCAGGCAGGACTCTTGATGGTTTAGGGTGGTTTGTTGCCTGGGTTTATAGATAAGGGTTGGATCTAGCGTTTTCCGTTGTTGCTTGTTGCCGCATACCTAGTCCAATAGAAAGAGCCCAGTGTTTATATATCCCAGGACGTAACAATACTGAGTCAATCAGTGCGAGTGCGCAGGTTGAGTGAATCATTATGGAAAATGGAATACTGAAACAATTTGATCAGGGAGACTAAACTAAATGACATATCATGACATCCCCCTTTCTTTAAGTAATTTTATTTTACAAATATTGAATAGCGCTCAATTAATTATTTAATACTTTTTAGCATTGACAAACAGTTTGATATTATCTACTGACTCATACAGATAATTTAAATGAGTATTGTATTGTAATCAATAAACATTGCGCCAAAAAACATTGAACAAACATTAATAGAAACTAAATTAACTTTATTTATGTTTAACATAACTGATAAAGAAGATTATTGTATTTACAATATTTCCATTGATTACATCCTACCATCTTTTGTAGGATTAATAAACATCAGACATTTTATTCATTTACATATAACCATACTTCTGTGGCTTTTTTACAACTCTTCCGAATCTCGTACATTGTGGTTTATTATCACCAATGGTATTATCCTTCCCTGCTGTCTTAGACGGGTCATGGTGATGGTTGTATTGTTCGGGAGACGGGCTTGTAGGTGGTTTGGATGTGGTAGGTTCCGATGGTTCTTGCTGGATGTTGAATTTTACCGCTTTTGTGCTTGATGGATTTTGTTCTCGAATGTGTTGCCGGTTTCGTCTCAAGATTGATCCACTTGGTGTCTCTACCACATATGATCTCGGTTCTTGACCGGTATCCTTGACAGTAGCTGGATTCCAGTGTCCTGTGTTGTGGTCTTGAATACGGACTTGCTGGCCTGGTACAAGTGATGGGAGATCTCTGGCGTGTGTGTCATAATATTTCTTCTGCGACTCCTGTTTCTGCCGCATATGTTGGTGAATTAGATCTTTCTGTCGTTGCCGGTTGTAGATACGAACAGGTAGGTTCCCCTTCATTTTCCTGTTGTTCAGAAGTTCCGCTGGGCTGGGTAGTGTATGATCAATCGGTGTTGTACGTACGGAGAGAAGTGCCATGTATGGGTCTTGATTACTGGCTTTGGCTTTTGTGAGAATGTTCTTTACAGTTTGGATTGTTCTCTCGATGTAACCATTGGATTGCAGATAATGAGGAGAGCTGGTGACATGACCAAAACCCCATGATTCCGCAAAGTTCCTGTAGCACTCCTAGTCAAACTGTTTACCATTATCACTTATAACATATTCTGGTATACCTTGTTCAGAAAAAACTTGTTTAGTGGCGTTTATTACTGTTTGGCTGGTAACTGCTGAAGGCATTTTCCTGATCACAGGGAATTTTGAATAATAGTCACTTATGATCAAGTACTCGGCTGAATCAAAATGAAACAAATCAGTACCTACAAATTGCCACGACCGTGAAGGTATTTCATGTTGTAACAAGGTTTCTTTGCTCTGAGATTTCTGGTACTGTTGACATATTGCAAATTTTTTTTATAATTTGTTCTATATCATTGTTGATGTTTAGCCAAAATACACAGTCCTTTGCTCGTAATCTACACTTTTTGATTCCTTGATGACCTTCGTGAGTCTTATTTAGGATTTCTTTTGTCATCGAACTTGGGGTAACAACACGTTCACCTTTGAGAACTAAACCATTTTCGATTGACAACTCGTCTCTGAATGAGTGATATTTACGGAGTGTTGCTGGAAATTCTTTGACTTTCTCTGGCCATCCTGCAAATATGTATCCCTTTAGTTCTGATAGTTCATAATCCTTCACTGTTTCATCACGCAACTGATCAATTTTCTGACTACTAAACTGTACGAAACTAATTTGAACATCCAAGTTGATGTGGCTGTCCATCATTGAAGGTAGACGGGATAATCCATTAGCTAACAACATTTCCTTGCCTGGCCTGTAGACTATCTTGACATCGTAGTTTTGGAGTCTTAACAACATCCTCTGGAGCCTAGGGGGAGCTGCAGTCAGGTTTTTGAGTTGTATCATTTCAAGGGGTTTGTGATCGCTCCCTACTGTGAATGGTTGACCATATATATACTGTACATACGTGTGAAAACGCTCGCATCCAAAAACAACAGCTAACATTTCCCTTTAGATGTTGGCTGGCATAACGTTGTTCTGTAGCAGATAGTGATTTTGAGGCAAAAGCGACTGGTTTGCCATCCTGGACGAGTGCTGCTCCTAGTCCTCTCTGTGATGCGTCTACTTGGATGGTAACTGACTTGTTGGTGTCGAAGTATGAGAGTGTTACTTCTTTACACAGTATATCCTTGATGTGTTGAAATGCTTTGGTGTGGGAAGAAGTACATGTGAAATCAGCTTCTTTCTTGAGAAGATCACGGAGGTTTGCCGTTTCAGTTGACAGTTTTGGGATGAAAGGAGCCATGTTGGTTATAACTCCCAAGAATTCCTGAAGTTGAGTTGGGCTACTTGGCACAGGGAGAGATTTGATAGCCTCCACTTTCTCTGGGTCGGGGTGCGATCCTTGACTGTCATACAATGTACCAAAGAACTTAATTTGTTTCTTGTCAATGGCACACTTCTCACTGTTGAATGTTAACCCATACTGTCTGGCTACTTTAAACAGGTTGTGCATATTCTCCTCGTGCTCTTCTTTAGTTCTGCCAAATACCACCACATCATCTGCAATACTGATGTCACCTTCACAGTTCTCCAAAATCTGGTCCATCTTTCTTTGAAACACATCTTGCGATATCAGAAGACCAAATGGCATACGAAGATACTTGTAGCGACCAAATGGGGTGTTGAAAGTTGTAAGATTTGTGCTAGGGTCATCCAATTCGACTGACCAATACCCATTTTTTGCATCAAGCTTGCTGAAGTGTTTGGCACCTTCTAGCTTAAATGTTATCTCTTCTACCGTTGGCACTTTATGATGACATCTCTTGATACATTTGTTCAGGTCCTTTGGATCCAGGCATATCCTTAATTTTCCGTTGGCTTTTCTCGTGCAGACAATACTACTCACCCAGTCAGTCGGGTCTGTTACCTTCACAATAACACCACTTTGTTCCATTTCGTAGAGTTCTTTCTTCAGCTCGTCTTTCACCTGGATGGGAAATTGACGAGGTGCATGCAAGACTGAATGTGCGTCATCTCTGAGTGTGATATGATACTGGCCTGGATACTTGCCTATGCAGTCAAAAGTGTCCGGGTAGAGGTTCTTCAAATCCTCCACAGAACTTATAGAGCTTGTATTCTTTTCAGGTTTTGCTTTGGTGTTGATTTCACAATGTAAGGTTACCAATTTTAGAGCTCTTGAACTTGGAAGTCCGAGTATCGCTGGTCCTTCATTCTCCACTATGTAAAATTCTGTTTCAATCCAGTCACTTCTGTTGTGTTTACAAGGTAACTTGATCGATCCATAATGTGGAATATTTGTCCCGTTGTACGCTGTAAGCACCACACTCCTTCCATGTACTTTGTTTGTTTGTGGGTTGCCCTCTGCATTGAGATGTTCAGGAAACAGGCGACGATACATACGAACAGGTATCGTGTCACCTTGGGCACCAGTGTCTATTTTCACTCTTATATCGGCCCTAACTTTTTTTTCTGGTATCTTGGTGGTAATGGAGGTGAAAGCTTCGTCTCTTGTGTCGTTCTCGAGTTTGCTAATGGCAGATACTTGCACTGTGTCAATGGAAAGAAAGTTGTAATATTCACTATCATCTGATTCATACCACACAGAATGTACTTTTGTTGATTTTGCATTTTCGTGCTGTCTTGATTTGTGAGAAGAGTCGCGTGCTGGATTTTTGGAATATTGGCCATGTTGTCTTGGTCCTCTTGAAGTAGAGCCTGGTCCTCTTGAAGTAGATCTTGGTCGCCGATTTTTCAACAGTCTTTCTCGATTTGTTTGGTCCGATAAGCACATTTTCTCCCAATGGTTCTGCTTACCACACTTCCGGCAGGTTGCACCGTATGCTGGACATCTACTTTTATTGTGGTTTCGACCACACTTAAGACATAAGTTTGTACTCCTGTGTCTGTTGCTGATCATGTGTACCTGTGTTGTGGAACTTCTGTCAATGTCTGCCATCTGTTTCATGTAGTCCACTGAAGCCTCATATGTTCTTCCTAAATCCTGTGCTTGATCCATAGTGAGTGTTTTCGGCTTTCCAAGTAAGTCTTTCTGAAGTTCGGTGTGTTTGGTCCCTGCAATGAACTGCTCTATTACTCGTTCTTGGTACTCTGCATCAGTAAATTCACATTTCGAGGCATGTAGTTTGCATCGCGATACGAACTCATCGATAGATTCTCCTTCCTTTTGTTTGTATTTTTGTAAATAAAATCTGGCCACTCTGAAGTTAATTTTCCGCTCAATTTGTGTCATGAAGTTCCTCCATACAACGTCCGGGTTCTTCTTCTCCTCAATCCCATGAGTTGAATAGCTTCAGTCCTTCTTTACCAGCAAACAATAAAATATGGTCCACTTGCTTCTCCTTTTTGATGTCCTTGATAGAAAAATATAGATTACAGCACTGCTTGAATATCTTGATTTCGTTGGTTTGATCTGGATTCGACCAATCCATTCGTGGCATGACCGAATCAGACATATTGGCGAGCAAACTAGTGTACAGTTGCTAACCGATGAATTATATTGTTGCAAATAATTTGTTGATGAATGTCGAAGATAGTTGATGGTCACACCTGTAATCCTAAGCATTGCATAGGAAACGAAGTAATAATGTCGATAATATTCAAGGACACTAGTGCGACGTTATGAGAAACAATTTATTAGGGAAAATAGGCACCAATAGATTCGCCATATTTTTCTCCATATAGTCCGCATGGAGGATTTTCGTTATCAACAAATTGAAAAATACCCACTTCACAGACAAATACACCAAAAATCTAAGTCAAAGTGGGGGTGTAGGGGCAGCAGCCCCCACCTATAATACTAGGTTAGGTTAGGTAAGGTTGTTAGGTTAGGCTAATGTCCATTCAAAGGGGTATAGGGTAGTAAACACCAGGATAGCCTATACCCGGTCAGAGGTAAGAAGAAGCAGAAGAAGAGTCCTGCAGTAGTCTCCTTGAATGCTACCATAATGTCTTTAGCCACGTATTGATTGATGTGTGACAAGACTGCAGGCTGGAATCCACTGTAGCTCTTTGTGAAAATGGCGGGAAGATCTCGAGGAAAAAAGCGGGAAACTTGGTACCATATGTTGCTGCTGCTGCTGTGTCTCTCGTCGTAATACAAATCGTAGGCGCTGTGTTGTTGTAGGCTTGGGTTGTCGTCCATGCTGCCACCATATAATAATTCTATGTTGTTGCAGGATTGTAGATATACACACAGGCTTGTAATGTAATTTAATCAACTTAGGTAGATATTACAATAGATGTTTACAGGTCGAGAGCTGAGCTATAACTGGCAGCTAATGCTGTCTAAGCATACTGAGTCAATCAGTGCGAGTGCGCAGGTTGAGTGAATCATTATGGAAAATGGAATACTGAAACAATTTGATCAGGGAGACTAAACTAAATGACATATCATGACATCACGAACTGCAAATGTGTAGGCTAATATTTGAGTAATGATACATCATTTCCTATTCTTTATTGTTTCTATTATTTTGGCAAATTGTTAGTTCATTTTCCCTGTGTGACTTTGCATCTAATATATTGTTTAGTGTATTACACTGTTTAATTAAGTTTCATGGAAAAGTAAAATAATAGGCATAATAATATGAGTCTTAGTTTTAATGTATACGAAACTCAAGGTTAATACTGAGATCGTAACTATATAGTGGTAACTTTAGATCTTGATGATGACTAATAGATGAGAAGTCGAAATGTTGAAAACAACACAGATGTTATTGATTACCTGGTAATGGAACATCATAGTAAGAGTAGCCTATATAAATACTTATTTATAACAATATTCATTATAACATATAGTACAGATCATAGTGTTCTGAACATATTGAAACATATGCCATTGATGGGATAATTATATTGAAGTCATCTATGAATTGATATATTTAGTAAAGGAGGAAAAGGCGTACAAACAGCTTAGATCAGATCACGCTGACGCAATAATGTTATACGACAGGATGAACAATAAAAGGCATAACTATATTTAGTTTAAGTTAGCAGGTGTAGTCAAATTATTTCTGACCGATCCACAAGGTAATTCGTTTGACCCCATGCATATGACAGCAACGGCACATGACCGCAGGGTCCATTTCGTAAGGTGTATTGAGTAAATAAAGAGGAAAGAAAGTTATATTATTATAGCTAATGTATATATAAAGTTTGTTTTATGTGATTAAGATATCACTTCTATACTTGGTGTTACCAATCTTGCCAAACACAAAATACCAAACCCCGTACAGTTGGTTGCCCTGTTCTCTTCCGCATCAATTCGCGTGAGACCTGAAACAATTGTTTGAACAATTTCCTCCGATTTTAATTATAATGCTGCGTTACAGATCTAGCTTATCAGATAATACAAAAGTGAACCTTTTAGTTTAACTTCCAAATAATTCATTCCACCTTACACTGTGGGTGCTACCCTACCACTCATAGGCCAGCCACCCTCCTCTGCCTCCCTTCCTACCACTGCTATCCCCCACCCGTCAAACTATTACCCCCCCTCCCCCCCCCCCTCCCCCCCGTCACCACCACCACCAACACTTCCATCCCTCCCCTTCTGCCCCATCGTAACTCTTAAACCAGAAAGGATACACCGCAGATTCTCTGTGACTGATGTAGTGTATCTGTTTCATGTGCGCGGAACTGTACTTTTGTTGTATTATTATTACACACACACATACACACACACTACTCCTCAAGCCCCCCGCCCCCCCACCCCCCCTCACTGACCACACCCATCTCGACCACCAGCATGCGACTAACAATATATCGCGTCAAGTGTCAAAGCAACTACGAGTGGGAAGGCAGTGTCACACGAGCTCTTTTTCCTTCAACTTTTAATGGTAAGCTACCTTTGGTTAAGTCTCCGCGCCTAACGCAAGAGTAGTTCAACTAGGTTTCGGAACTCCAGGGGGGTGTAAAGCTGCTGTACACGCAACCCGCACCTACCTCAGCCAAGCCCAAGAAAAACGAGTGCTTCTAAAGATTGACATGCGGAACGCATTCAGCAGCATTCGCAGGGATGTCTTCCTCCGTGCAGCTCAAGAACACATCCCCACTCTGTACCCCCTACTTTGGCAGGCTTATTCCAAACCTTCAATCCTATTTTTTGGCAAGACGGTAATCCCATCAGCGACCGGGTTACAGCAGGAAGATCCAGGTGGTCCTGCTCTTTTCTCAATAGGGGTGGATGCAGCAGCTAACAAAGTAAGGTCAGAACTGAATGTATGGTACATGGACGATGCAACCTTGGGTGGGTCAGTAGAGAACGTTCTAACCGACCTAAATAACATCGTAACTGACCTCGGCCAGGCTGGGCTAGTGATAAATGACACCAAATGTGAACTTGTCCTCCTCAACCACACACGTGAAGAAGGAGAAGAGACTCAGGCTCTGTTTCGAGGGATATTGCCAGATGTAAAGATCCTTCAGGAGCACCAGCAAACCCTATTAGGTTCCCCACTAACTCTGGCAGCAATCCCACCAGCACTTCAAGTTAAAAAGGAGGAGCTTCAACGTCTCGTGAGTCGCCTGATACACATCGATGCCCACTCAGCTCTGGCCCTTCTCAAGAACTGTTTCTCCATCCCAAAACTCCAATACCTCCTGCGCACATCGATGACTTACACGAACAAGGGGGGCCTCCAAGAATTAGACAGCATAATCCGAGAAGCAGTGACCAGCATCACCAACGTGGAATTTAAAGAACGGACCTGGACACAAGCCACCCTTCCTGTCCGCCTCGGGGGCTTGGGCATACGGAGAGCCTCGGATATTGCCTCCCCAGCCTTTATCTCTTCCCTCATCGCGACCAACGACCTTGTAGTGTCCATCCTTTCTTCTCAACCCGGAATGACACTTAATGGGGACGTAACAGTAGCGATTAACACCTGGAAGGAAAGTACAGGAGCAGAGGAGGAGCCTCAGGGTACCTCCAGGGGCAAGCAGAAAGCGTGGGATACCATCTCGGCGAAGAAAACTCAAGAAAATCTCCTAACCAATGCAGACCAGGTTGCAAAAGCACGCCTCCAGGCAGCCGCCCGTTCAGAGAGTGGCTTGTGGTTACACGCCATCCCCATCCCACCTCTTGGAATTCACTTGGATGCTGAAGCGCTCCGGGTTGCCATCGTGCTCAGAGTGGGTGCGGCAATTTGTCACCCACACACTTGCAAGTGTGGTGGGCGGATGGATGCTCAAGGTCACTATGCCTTGTCATGTAATTACAACCCAGGCCGCCTGCCAAGACACTCTGCACTAAATGATGTCATAAAACGGGCCCTGCAGAGTGCTAACCGTGCATCAATCCTCGAACCACATGGACTTCACAGAGAAGACGGCAAACGGCCAGATGGGATGACCACTTTCCCTTACAAGAATGGCCGGTGCCTCGTGTGGGATGCCACATGTGTTGACACTTTCTCCACAACCAACATCGCCAGAAACGCCGACGAAGCAGGTGAAGCCGCCCGGATAGCAGAAAATAAAAAGCAAGAAAAATATCAAGCCGTCGCCAGAAATCATCAGTTCGAGCCCCTGGCATTCGAAACTTCAGGAGTCTTCGGCCCTACCACCCTTAAGATGGTGAATGAAATAGGCCGTAAAATCAGAGAAGTTTCAGGAGAACCCCGGGAAACCCTCTGGCTCAAGCAAAGACTAGGGATGGCTATCCTCCGGGGCAATGCCACCAGCGTCATGAGCTCAGTTCGACTGGACTGGGTCATGCCACTGTGTGAGGCCCGGGCAGGAGTGGTGTATCCGTAGTCTTTCCACAGTAGGGTAAAACAAAACATAAACTTTATTTGTATTTAACATGTGTGATCCACATAAATAAAAGGGGATGTGTCGGATGGTTGAAAGCCACAGTTGCTCGCGCGTTTGGGGCTAGCAACACGTATTATGAAAAACATGTATCCTCCTTCATTCACTGTCCCCCCCTTCACTCACTCAACCCCACAATTTGCCGGAGGATAACAGGTTTTTCACAATACGTAGACGGAGGTCTTTAAAAAAAAAAAAAAACGCAAATTAGCCCTAAAGCATTTCAGGTTAGATATATTTAAATAAGAAAAATAAAATAAATACATAAATAAATAAATAAATAAATAAAAATACATATATATAATTAAATAAATAAAGCAATAATACACAATAATACATTATAATACATAATTTAATAAATATACTTGCTCCCCCCCCAAAAAAAAAAAATGCCGAGAAACGCGCTCGTTTAAATACTAGCTTTCTTAAATACGGTGAACGGAAATGGAAAACAAAAAAAGAAGAGAAAAGACAAGAATGAAAAGAAAGAAAACAGAAGTCATACGTAATCAAATTCATACGAGATATTAATATTGATCTCGTCAAACAGCTCTTAGACTACCTCATGCCTTGGTCCTTATTATAAGATAATATAAGTTAGAGTTAAGCTAAAAAAACTGTTCCTCTGTACATTTTCAGCCTACGGCTGCAATTATCAATAAACCGTTTATTATTATTATTATTTTATTATTTACACGCATATATACTGTACATCCTCTTGAATGTGTGTGGGTGTGTCAGCCTAACATTCCTCAAGTCTGGCCACTTATCACTGTACTGTCCATTCTCTCACACTCACACACACTCTCATATTCACTCTCTCACACACTCACACTATCTCATTCACCCATTTACACACACTCCCACATATACATTATCTCTCTCTCTCAAACACACACACACTCCACACTCTCAATCTCATGCACTTACTCTCACACACACTCCCACTCTCACACACACACACACACACACACACACTCTGTAAATCTTTTAACTCACATGAATCTAAGAATGCCTTCTTCAATCGAGTTGTCAACTTGTGGAATGGGCTTCCCCGAGACGTTATAGACTGCAGCACCGTTGATTCATTTAAACTTCGCCTAGACAAATATCTCGCATCAAGCCCGGGACTGGCTGTGTTTGTAAATGAATAACTTTATTTTATCCCCCACTCAGTTACTAACCCATCTGTCCCCTACTAACTTCCTAATCCTGCCACGGACATTAGTTCCAGGGCAGTAGTTCCCTTTCCAATGTTCCCTTACCCACTCTAAACCACTGTTTGGACACTTGATCCTCAGTGTTTTGGAGGACAAGCAGCCTAGAAGGGTCACTAGACCTGTTGTTGCTTGATTTCCTTTATACTCCTTTGTACTCTCACTCTCTCATGCCTGGATGTGAGGTGGACGGGCATTGTGGTGTGCTCCGCTGCGTGTCTGCCTGCTGAGACCGGAACCTCTCCAGGAGGTCTGGGGCCGGGGGAGTGCTGGAGGCCCATAGTGATCCCTTGTCTCTGGGTCTTCTCCTGGGCGACTTATATGTGTGTGAATATTTATTTTGTTTTTGTTATGTTGTATTGTCCCTGTTCGGCCTCTGTCTCGAGTCGGCCACCCCCGGTTATGGGGTATGTGCCTGTGTATATACATATTTTTATTTTATTTTTTTTTCTATGTGATTGAGGGAGGCAAAAGGCATAACTGCCTATAGCGAGTGCCTCCCCCATAGTTGAAAGAGTGACAGGGCCAAAATCAAGGGACGTTCGAGCCAAAATTCCTGGACACACGGAGTTTGAAGCAATTTAAGTTATAGGAAGAGGGAAAGACTGATTCTGGGAGAGAGTTCCAGAGCTCAGCTGTTGAGTAGAAGAAAGTTTGAGAGTAACGTTTCACTCTTGGGTTGGAGAGTTGCACAGAGTAGGGGTGGGATTGAGTTGCAAGACGGGTACCACGTGCCCTACGTAAAGGAGGTGGTATGCACTGGGATAGCTCTGAGGAACACTGATTATTATAGTAGCGATAGAATAGCGAGAGAGATGCAACATTGCGGCGGAGAGAGAGAGATTGCAGAGAGTTGGTGAGTGGACGGGAGTTAATGATACGAATGGCCTTCCTTTCAACTTTGTCTAGGAGAGCGGTGTGAGAGGAGCCTCCCCACACATGTGAACAATACTCAATACAAGGGCGCACTATTCCCCTGTACAGAGCAAGAAGCTGTGCAGGGTAAAAGAACCCCCTAAGACGGTTGAGCACACCCAGCTTCTGGGAGACTGCCTTAGCAAGACTGGTAATATAGTCCTTCCAAATGAGAGCAGAAGAAAAAGAGACACCAAGAATATTGAGAGAAGATGAAGGGATGATTTTTGTATTGTTGAAGAATAAGGGATAGACCGCTGGGAGATCCTGACGGGTAGATAGATGGAGAAATTAGGTTTTGGAAGCATTAAAGTTAACAAGGTTTTCTCTGCCCCAATTGGAAATAGTATTTAGATCAGAATTTAAGAGTTCTATGGCTTCATTACGTTTGTCGTTGAGGGATTGCTGGCTGGGGCATTCTGAAAAACTAATGGAGTAGTGTAAGGTTGAGTTGTCTGCGTATGAATGGATGGGAATTAAGGTACAGTTAAGGAGATCATTTATAAAAATTAGAAAGAGAATAGGAGATAGGACAGAGCCCTGAGGAACACCGGAGTTTATAGGGTGAGGAAGTGAACAATGGCCGTCCACAACCGCGGCTATGAAACGGCCGGAAAGGAAATTAGAGACAAAGGCACAGATGGAGGGATAGAAACCGAAGGAGGGTAGTTTAGAAATTAATGATTTATGCCAGACTCTATCAAAGGCTTTCGATATGTCTAGTGCAATAGAAAAAGTCTCACCGAAGTCCCGAAAGGAGGATGACCAAGAGTTAGTAAGATATGAAAGAAGATCACCAGTAGAGCTACCCTAAAGGAAGCCATACTGGCAATCTGAGAGCAGATTATGAGAAGAGAAATGCTTAAGAAATTTGGAAGCAAGAATAGTTTCAAAAACTTTAGAAAGACAAGAGATAAGAGCAATTGGACGATAGTTGGAGGGTTGAGAGCGGTCACCCTTCTTTGGGGCAGGTTGAATGTGAGCAAACTTCCAGCATGAAGGGAAGACGTTAGAGGATCGACAGAGACGAAAGAGTTTGCCTGGGCATGGAGTCAGCACGGAAGCACAGTTTTTGAGAACAACAGGAGGAACACCGTTCGGACCGTACGCCTTATTAGTGTTAAGCCCAGAGAGGGTAGAAAGTACATCTTTAGAAGAGATTAGGATATTAGGCATAAGTAAGAGAGAGGAGGGCGGAGAGGGAGGAATAGCACCGGAATCATCCAAGGTGGAGTTTGTAGCAAAAGTTTGAGCGAAGAGTTTAGCTTTGTCAGAGGAAGAAGTGATGGTTGTGCCATCAGAGTGGGAAAGGGGAGGGAAAGACGAGGAAGAGAAATTGTTGGAGAGGTTTTTGGCTAGATGCCAGAAAGCTTGGGAAGAGCTAGAGTTGGATAGTTCAGTGCATTTATTATTGATGAAAGAGTGTTTGGCAAGTCGAAGAACAGATTTGGCTTGATTCCGGGCAGAAACATATGAAGAATGAGAGTCTTGAGTTTTAAGGCGTCGGTGTTTGAATGCTTCCTCCTTATTGCGGACAGCAGTAGAACAGGCGTGAGTAAACCAAGATTTTTTAGCATTAGACTGAGAGAAAGAGAATGGAATGTATGCTTCCATGCCCGATAGGATTACCTCGGTAATGCGTTCAGCACTCTCCGAGGGTCCTCGGCCATGGAAGCAGAAATCATTCCATGGGAAATCAAAGAAGTACTGCCGAAGAGCCTCCCAGTCGGCAGCGCCAAAGTGCCACAAGCGCCGCCGGCTAGGAGGATCGGGTGGCTGTACTGGAGAGATAGGACAGGTGACAGAGATAAGTTTATGGTCGGATATATATGCATACGTACATACATACATACAATATCTGGGTGTCAAACAAAATCCAAGTCCTTTTTTTATCATTATTATTGTCTATGCATGCCACATATAAATTTTGGTTTATAGTTTGAATTATATCTTAGGAAATGATAAAATAGCCAAAGCAATTCTATTGCAAGTTAATTTTCGTGTAATCCTTTTCATATTCATTACATTTTTCAAACAAAATTGCTCCGGTTTGATGCCCTGTATATATTTTGTTTTCTTCTATATTCTAACTACTCCCTCTCGGGCATAGGCTGAGAGCCTGCACATCCAACCGCTCAACAGCCTGTGAGGTCTTGTTCCAGTCTAGGGAGTGAGACATGTGAAGCATTAGAGTTCAACTCACGGCTCGAAGCAGCTCCATCTCTGAAACTGCTTCACCTTTGTGCTTCACTGTCTCACCACCTAGACTCGGACCCTCACTCTCAGAATGCCACCTATTGAGAAATGAGCTCACTAGGCATTTCCCTCCCCCCCCCCCATCCCCCCCTGTAGCCTATTTTGAATATGGGAATATTCATACAGTGCTATTTAATCAGGGAACGATGAGGGTATTTTTTTGGCGATTCGGTGGGCTTTGTGGTAATGCACTGTTACTAGGTACAGCACAAATTCCATCCCCATAATATATTCCCATTGATATATTGGGATTCGAACCCGGGACCATTGAATTACCAGTCCAGTGGCAAGACCACTCCACCACACCTCCCCTTAACGTCTATGTAACATTATTGCTGTCATGGACAATTATATTATTCCTAGCTACCATTGCGCCACAGACTATCATATTATTTGATACCACTCAGCGCCATTTGGCAATAACATGTTGTGCCGTTGAAAGAGTAGCTTCCTCCCCTGTCTCAATCTAGGCTCAAAATGGTGGTGAAAAGTTCTGTGTATTGCTGCACTCCACCCAAAGCATATATATATATATATATATATATATATATATATATATATATATATATATATATATATATATATAGACATATAGATAGATAAATAGATAGATAGATAGATATAATATACGGTGTGTTATTATTATTTCACATGACTCCACTCCCAAGCCTCCAATTATGTTTGAACATTAGAGACATCAGTGTGTTATTCTGCCCACGTTATAAACCACCACATTAACACGTTTATTATTTTATGTGTCACTTTCAGATGATCAACACACTTAGTAGTCATGGTAGATGGAACTGTTTGGGTTATATTCAGGAAAGACTTTATGTATATAAATATCATTATCTATTTATCTATCTATAATCAATATCTATCTATATATATATATATATATATATATATATATATATATATATATATATATATATATATATATATATATATATATATATATATATATATATAATTATATATATATATATATCTTTCTATCTATCTATCTCTGTCTGCCTGTCTGTTTACCTACCTATCTCTCTCTATCTGTCTATCTATCTATCTATTTGTGTGTCTGTCTTTCTTCTGTCTGTCTATGTATTTATATCTATCTTTCAATTATTTTTCACCGTCTGTCTTTCTGCATATTATTGAACAGAGCACATATATTCAGGCTAGAGATCTAGACACGTTTACGAACAATGAGAGATGGGTAAGAGGGAGAGTTTTTGCACCCATCGAACCACCAAGGGAGGCCATTTCCGACCGTAGAGTTACGTTCAAAGGTACAATATTATTATGACTTCGCTTTGTTAGATACTTATACTGGTCACACACACATATACACACATTAGCCTTAACACTAACCCACCGCACTCACTCACTCTCTTTCACTCTCAAACACACACACACACACACACACACACTCTCTCTTTCTCTCTCTCTTTCACACACACACACACATTGCAATATCAATCATCCTCGTTTCTCAACCTTCATCAAGCTGGATATTATTGATTATTATTATGTGTGTGTGTTTGTAAATGGAAGAAAACGTTTTAAGATTAACAAAGGAATGGAGCGAAATGTCTTAGAATAGCCAAACTAATGAGGTGAATGTCTTAAAATGTCAAAGCTAATGGGGCTAAGATGAGGGAGAAGGGGGTAAACAAAATATCCTCCCCTTAATATGAACTGTGAGAGAGAGAGAGAGAGAGAGAGAGAGAGAGAGAGAGAGAGAGAGAGAGATATGAAAATGGAGATAGAGTAGTCAAAGAAAAGACAGAGTTAGAGGCTGAGACAGAGAGAGAAATACAGACACCAACAAAGAGACAGATACAGCCGGAAAGACAGGGAGAAACTTACGGTGAAGCAGAGATACAAGTGAAGAGACAATATAAACAAAAAGGCAGAAATGGACACAAATAGAAAGACACAGAGAAATCACAGAAAAAACACAAAGACAGAAGTTGACTAAAAGACCAAGAGACAGAGACAGAAATAGCAGGCTAATCAAAGAGACACACATGGACAGAAAGACAGAAGAGACAGAGACAGAAATAATAGGATAAACAGAGATACACAAATGGACAGGCATACATACAGACAGGAATAGCAGGAGACACAGAGAGACACATATGGACAGAAAGAGAGACAAACAGAGACACAAATGGACAGAACGACAAAGAGACAGAGACAGAGAAATAGCAGGATACACAGACAAAAATGGACAGAAAGATAAAAGAGAAAGAGACAGAAACAGCAGAAGAAACCAAGAGACAGACAAGGCAATAGCAAGACAAACAGAGATACAAAGAGACAGACAGAGAAATAGCAAGATCAACAGACAAATGGACAACAAGACAGAAGAGACAGTTAAATAAAAGACAGAGAAATAAGAAACAGATAAATAACAAGATAAACAGAGATACAGACAGAGAAATAGCATAAGAAACCAAGAGACAGACATATAAATAGCAGAATCAACAAATGGACAAAAATACAAAGAAACAGAAACAGAGAAGTAACAAGATAAACAGAGAGACACAGATAAATAGCAGAAGAAACCGAGAGACAAATAGACAGACAGAGAAATAGCAGGATCAACAACCAAATGGACAAAAAACAGAGACAGAGAAATAACAGAGACAGAAATATCAAAAGAAACCGAGAGACAGACAGATAAATAGCAAGAGAAACAGAGATACAGAGACAGAGAAATAGCAGGATGAACAGACAAATGGACAACAAGACAAAATAGACAGAGACATACATAGCAGAAGAAACAGAGAGACAAAGAAACATATACATAAATAACAAGATAAACAGAGACAGAGAGACAGACAGAGATATATCAAGAAAGACAGAGATAGAGAAATAACAAGATACACAGACAAATGGGCATGAAGACAGAAGAGACAGGGAGGAGGCAGTGCGTTGCGTTGCGGGGCTAATAAATTTCCTTAGACAGATGACCCGACGCAGGCACAGACGGGAGCTGAGAGAGAGAGTACAAAGAAGTACAAAGGAAACCAAGCAACAACAGATCTAGTGACCCTCTAGGCTGCTTGTCCTCCAAAACACAGAGGATCAAGTGTCCAAACAGTGGTTTAAAGTGAGTTAAAGAAAATTGGAAAGGGAACTACTGCCCTGGAACTAATGTCGATGGCAGGATTAAGAAGTTAGTAGGGAACAGATGGGTTAGTAACATAACACAGTTATAAGTGATCTTTCGTATATCTGGGAAAAAGAGAGCAACATCTTAGTAATATTTATATGCAATAATCCTTGATGAATTTGAGGGGGGAATAACATAAAGTTATACAATTACAAACGCAGTCAGTCGCGGGTTTGATGCAATATATTTGTCTAGGCGAAGTTTAAAAAAATTAACGGTGCTGCAGTCTATAACATCTCAGGGAAGCCCATTCCATATGTTGTCAACTCGATTGAAGAAGAAATTCTTACAATTGTGTGAGTTAAAAGATTTACCAATAATTTTGCAACCGTTTCCCCGTGTGTAATTAGATTGGTCGATAGTGAAGTACTTACTACAGTTTATATTGTTGATGCCTTTGATGATTTTGAACACTTGAAAATTAAGTCGCCTCTTAATCTGCTCTGGGTTAAAGGTAATAGATTTAATTCTCTAAGACGCTCCTCGTATGGTTTGTTTTTAAGGCAAAGTATTATTTTGGTAACTCTACGTTGAACTCGTTCTAGCTTGTCTATATCTTTTTGGTAATAAGGGCACCAGGATTGAACGCAGTATTCCAGAAGAGGACGAACTAAGGAATTAAAAAGAGTTAGGATAACTTCTTTGGATTTATGCTCAAATGACCTGCCTATAAAGCCAATAATTTTGCTTGCCTTCTTAACAACTTCTGAACATTGTTGACTCGGTTTTAGGTTACTCGATATTGTTACTCCCAGATCGGTTTCTCTGTCTACACTCTTAAGCTGAGTGCCATTTATCGAATAGTTTGCTCTCTCATTTCGGTATCCGATATGTAGTACTTTACATTTATCCCAATTGAAACTCATTTGCCAAATTTGGGCCCAACATGAAAACTTATCTAGATTGTGTTCCATATTGTCAACTTGTTCTTTTGAGAGTACGCTATTTGCAATTTTTGTATCGTCAGCAAACTTGAAGGTTGTACAGGTGAGACCCTCATCTATGTCGTTGATATAAATTAGAAAAATAATTGGTCCTAGTACCGATCCCTGGGGTACCCCGGTACTTACGTTGGTCCATTTAGATGCCTTACCATTTATGACTACTCATTGCTTTCTGTCGCTGAGCTAATATTCTATCCATTTCAATACACCGTCTTGTATTCCATGTGCTTTTAGTTTAAGCAGTAAATGTTTGTGGGGAACTTTGTCAAAGGCCTTTTGAAAATCAAGGTATATAATATCAATTATGTACGATTAAGTACGACAGGTTGGGTAAGAGGTATCCTCACCAGGATTCGAACCCACTCACTCCAGGTATATTTGGGAGAGTCGGGCACCATAACCACTCGGCCATGAGTGGATAAAAGGAAAGCAACCTTTTATCCGCTCATGGCCGAGTGGTTACGGTGCCCGACTCTCCCAAATATATCTGGAGTGAGTGGGTTCCAATCCTGGTGAGTATATAATATCTACAGCTTTACTTTCATCATAGAGGTTCAGGATATCGTGGAAGAAGTCTAAGAGGTTTGTTAAGCAGGAGCGTTTGTTACTAAAGCCGTGTTGATTATCTTTCCCTGAATAGGTACGCATCCTTTTCAGGTACATTTTAGCTACGCTATGGTCGTTTCCGTCCAGTGACTTTAAAAATCCATCACACCTAAACTAAGAACCATTATTTTGATTTTGTTATTGCTAAACTTACTTAAACTATCCCTTAAGACTATGTTAGGTTCTAATAAAAAAATACTAATGTTTAATAGGTTTTACTGATTATTGTACATAAATATGTCTCGGTAAAAAAATAATTCTAATAAAAAATAAAAAATAAATACTTAAATTACGTCGATTGCCATCACATTCTAGAAACTTGTAGGGTGATCCAGGGGGACACTCAGGTACGAATAACAGCCTTGTAGTTTGCACCAGAACAGATCTAGAACAGAAATGGCAAGAGGTTAATTTTTCGACGCCCCCAAAAATTTAGGAAACTTTACCCAATTTCTTAAAATGCACCAAGGCTGTAAATGTGGAGGGATTTGTATGAAATTTGCATGAGTGTATCTCCAAACTATAAAGAACAGCCTAAACACAAAAAAAAATGGAATATATTAGACCCTACCAAAATTGAATTTAGTAAATATATTGGAAAACGGAGGGTCATTTTTGACAAGAAAACCGTGATAACTCTACTAATATGGCATTAAAGTGGATGAAAATCATTCTGAAATTAGTTGAAGACCTCCTGATTACGTTGGCATAGAGTTAATAGAAATCGGATTATTACCATTGATCAGGTGTTGCAATAACTCAACTTTCCGAGGCCCCGAAAAATCAAAAGAAATTACCCTTTTTTCAAAATTGTGTAGAGGCAATAAATATGGAGGGATTTGTATGAAATTTACATGAGTGTATCTCCAAACTATAAAGAACAGCCTAAACACACAAAAAACATTGGAATATATTAGACCCCACCAAAATTGAATTTAGTAAATATATTGGAAAACGGAGGGTCATTTTTGACAAGAAAACCTTGATAACTCTACTAATATGGCACTAAAGTGGATGAAAATCACTCTGAAATGAGTTGAAGACCTCCTGATTACGTTGGCATAGACGCCATAGAGTAAATAGAAATCGGATTATTACCATTCATCAGGTATTGCAATAACTCATCTTTCCGAGGCCCCGAAAAATCAAAAGAAATTACCCTTTTTTCAAAATGGTGTAGAGGCAATAAATATGGAGGGATTTGTATGAAATTTGCATGAGTGTATCTCCAAACCATAAAGAACATCATAAAAAAACAAAAAAAACATTGAAATATATTAGACCCCACCAAAATTGAATTTAGTAAATATATTGGAAAACGGAGGGTCATTTTTGACAAGAAAACCTTGATAACTCTTCTAATATGGCACTAAAGTGGATGAAAATCACTCTGAAATGAGTTGAAGACCTCCTGATTACGTTGGCATAAATTATATAAGAATATGCTGCTTACCTCTATTGGTAGGAGACTATTGGATGCAGGTGAAGCAGTAAGTGAACAGGTGTCTCTAGCATGTAGGTTGACGACAGCGGACACAGAGGGTCTTGGTCTTGCTGTGAGAAGCCCTGGGGCACACATGGTACCTTGCCCTCTTGTTGAATCTGTCAGGGGCCGGTTCAGGGGCATCCACATCCGGAATGCTGAAGGTTTGGCAGACGTAGTTGCGGATGTCCCTGTTCATAGTAGGGGAGTTATCTAGCCGCCAGACAGCCCAAGGGCGGCATAACTCCGCGGCAACATCCTTGAGGAACAGCTTTCTTGTCTTCTGTGTGTCAGGGTTGACACTCTTGTATAGGATGTACGAATTGACCATTGTAATGTTGAGTATCCCATAAAACATACAGAGGGGCCATCGGCGGGTTCGGCGAGCACATGTGGTCCCAGCACATAGCTGGTCAAAGGTGTCTACACCACCCTTTGTGCTGTTGTAGAACATTTGGATGTCGGTTTTTCTGCCTTCAATTTTGGTCGGGTTGTGGTGGATGGTTGAAACCATCATGACTCTCTTTTTCTGGCTTGCCTTCTGGCAGAGTAAGGTTATTTTAGAATCGTAGTTGTCGCCACAGATTCCCCAACCTGCAGCTTCATCGCCACCACATGGGTCGGCAGGTATGGTTTGGGTCGAATGGTCCCAACAAGATATATTTTGGCTCGGCGTAGACTGTTTGCCAAGCTCAAGGACGTGAACCAGTTGTCGGCGGTGATTGTACGATCCCTACGACCCAAACCGTCTACCAGTTGTGTGGTGACATACTCTCCGAGGCCAATGTTGACTGTTGGTGCAACAATGGTTCCCTTCCCCAGGTATGGCATGGCGTTATACATGTAGTAAGAATCGCTGTCACACACCATGATGATCTTGAGGCCATATCTGAGGACAAAAATTAACATTAGTTATCAAAGGCACCATAAATTTTAAAGTATCTGGTAAGTAAAGACCAATAAATGTAATTGCAGGTAAGTGTATGCAGATGCAAGGTATGTTTCAATAACAAGTATCTGGTAAGTAAATTAAAATAAATGTAATTGCAGGTAAGAGTAGCAGTTCCAAAGTATGTTTCAATAAGAAGTATCTGTAAGTAAATACAAATAGATGTAATTGCAGATAAGTGTCGGGTAAGTATATGCAGTTGCAAGGTATGTTTCAATAAGAAGTATCTGGTAAGTAAATTAAAATAAATGTAATTGCAGGTAATTGTCAGGTAAGTGTATGCAGTTCCAAAGTATGTTTCAATAAGAAGTATCTGTAAGTAAATACAAATAAATGTAATTGCAGGTAAGTGTCGGGTAAGTGTATGCAGTTGCAAGGTATGTTTCAATAAGAAGTATCTGGTAAGTATATTAAAATAAATGTAATTGCAGGTAATTGTCAGGTAAGTGTATGCAGTTCCAAAGTATGTTTCAATAAGTATCTGTAAGTAAATACAAATAAATGTAATTGCAGGTAAGTGTCGGGTAAGTGTATTCAGTTGCAAGGTATGTTTCAATAAGAAGTATCTGGTAAGTAAATTAAAATAAATGTAATTGCAGGTAATTGTCAGGTAAGTGTATGCAGTTGCAAGGTATATTTCAATAAGAAGTATCTGGTAAGTAAATTAAAATAATTGTAATTGCAGGTAATTGTCAGGTAAGTATATGTAATTGCAAGATATGTTTCAATAAGAAGTATCTGGTAAGTAAATACAAATATATGTAATTGCAGGTAAGTGTCAGGTAAGTGTATGCAGTTGCAAGGTATGTTTCAATAAGAAGTATCTGGCAAGTAAATTAAAATAAATGTAATTGCAGGTAATTGTCAGGTAAGTATATGTAATTGCAGGTTATGTTTCAATAAGAAGTATCTGGTAAGTAAATTTAAATAATTGTAATTGCAGGTAATTGTCAGGTAAGTATATGTAATTGCAAGTAAAGTTGCAACAGTTATGACAGGTAATTGCAGGTAAGTGTAAATATATGATAGGTATCAAAATCAGGTAACTTTAGGTCTTTCAGGTACGGTAATTGCAGTTATCAGGTAAGTTATTGAAATAGATAATAAATAATAGTTATACTAATATATAAATATTAAAATATATAGTATAAAATATATAATATAAGATATATAATACTTACTTAGCAGGTTTGTTGGGAATGTACATCCGGAATCGGCAGTTTCCCCTAAACGCGAGAAGCTGCTCGTCGATCGTCAGGTGTATTCCGGGGGTGTAGTTCTCCTTGCAGTGGCAGAGTAGGGCATTCCAGAGAACCCTAATAGGGGCCAGTCTGTCGTCCTTGAGTCGTGCCTGGCGAGTTGCTGAATCATCAAACCGTATGCACCAAATGAGGAATGCAAATCTCCGTTCCGACATGGTGGATCTGTAGATCGGGGCCCCGTCCAACTTCGACCACATCTCTGTAGTCGGCATGTGATTGTCTTTCCTGGCACCACCCATAATCAATATTCCTAGTAGGGCCTTCAACTCTAAAAGTTCAAGGTTTCTAAGGGTGCTGTGCTCGGTGTTCTTGAATTTTGCCCTGTACCGCTCGCTCCTGTCATTGGTGTGGGCACATACGCCTGCCAACATCGTGTCATCCAGGAACAAGGATATATAATCAACAGGGTTAATGGGACTGCACCTATACGAGTGGGCTTTCCATCTAGGTTCTGGCTTTCTAAGATTCTCGGCATATTAGGATTGGGATCCCTGTGCCAAACAGCCCCATTCCTGGCTTTCACTGAGGGCAAGTCGAGTGGTATAATGGAGCCTCCAACCGCAGGGCTGAGTTTCCCACGTTCCCTCTTCCTAGACTTCAACACCGACGATGAAATGCCCGATGTGTCCTCTTCCGGGGTGGTGGGAGTTTCAGGGGTGCCTAGTATAACTTCCGGGTGATAGATGTTTGGTGTTGATGCCGTGGAAGATGACGAGCCAGGCCGAAGGGGTGTTAGAGGGTCGAGTGTGGCAGAGGGCAGCGGTGCTGGGTCGTCAATATCGCCAGCTTCTTTATCAGCAGCTGACAATATTACCTCTCTAGCAAAGGGATGGAGCCTTTTCCTAGCCCTGGCAGCAGTAACAGCGATACTAGGGGAGGCATGTGGCGTGTGAGATGCGTGGGAGGTGGAGGGAGTGTGGTCCGGGAGGGGGCCGACTGGGGGAGAGTCGGGCGATAAGGCGGCGCGAGTTGCCAACTCGCTTTCCACCTCTCTGTCGTCGAATAAGTCCTCTTCCCTATCACAACTCTCATCCTCATTGCTTTCAGGACCATCCTCATCGCTGGCAATGGGTTCCGAGTCCAATAGAAGGCTGTCTATCTCAGCAGGAGTGAGAGATCTGCGGGCCATGGCTGTCACTGAAAATTGAAACAAATACACAACATTAGGAAAATGGCTCTAGTGGCGACGTTTGACAACATAGCATCAATCTGATTTTGCCAACGTGTAGACTAAATATCTCCCTAAGCTACCACAAAGTATCATGATCATAAAGCAAATACTTACCCTGTAATATAATAACATACAAAAAGTTTTACAAAAATATTCGAGGTACATACCTAGTACGCTGGAGACGCGAGGGGGTCCAAAAATCCTGGTCAGACCATGTGATCGGAGCGAGCGGGACAAAGGTGTGCCCAACTCAACCGCACTAGAAAGACTGACTCATGGACGTGGAAGCTCCCGCTCTGCCAAAACAGACGCTGCGTGATGACGGAAAACTGTTCCTGCGCATGGCGTGGGGCCCAAAGCGACCCCTGTGTGCCTATTCAGGGTAAGTATGTTATTTTCTTCTAAGTGATTTAGGAGTCTGTCTCTTATGAGTGTTTCTGGCATTTTACATACAACTGAGGTTAAGCTAATTGGACGATAGTTACTGGGTACGGATTTGCTGCCTTTTATTAATATTGGTGTTACGTTGGCTAGCTTCCACTGATCAGGCATAGTTCCAGACTGCAAGGATTTATTAAATAGCAATACCAGTGGTTTAGAGAGCTCATCCTTAGCTTCCTTTAGAATTCTAGGTGAGATTGTATCCGGTCCAGGCAGTTAATTTACTTTGAGTTTATCTAAACATTTCAATACTTCTCTCTCTGGTATGGTGATATTGCTTAGAACATCAGAAATATCAATCTGAATCGCCGATGCTGTAGGGATATCACTGAGGTCTTCTGTTGTAAAAACTGATGCAAAGAAGGTATTGAGGGCATTACTCATTTGTACTTCGTCTTTGGTATATTCTCCATTTTCATCGACTAACGGATCAACAGTTGAAGTAACTACTTTTTTCTTTCTGATTTGACTATAGAATTCTTTCGGGTTTGTTTTACTTTGATTCGCAACTTGTAATTCCAGGGTCTTTTTACTTTGCTTAATTCACTTTTTTACTTTGCGTCGTAGTTCTACAAATCTCACCCGTTTTTCGTCATTTTGTGAGGATTTTAATCTATCATTAGCAATATTTTTATCAAGCAAACATTCTGAAATATCTTTATTCCACCATTTGGGGTTATGGCCTGTACGCCGTATTTTCGATGGTATGCAGTCTTGCACTGCTTTTTTGTACCGGCGACGTCTAATTTTATTCTAGCTATAATTAGACGATTTTTTTGCAGCTTAGGAAGGATATGTGGTACCGTAGTCAAAATGGTTGTTGTTGTTGTTCCCCGGACTGCCTGGCCGAACAGCCGTAAGGCCCCGAGCAAGACCAAGGACATAACCGAGCGCCCCCTACAGAACCCTCCCTGCCTACCACAATAAAGCCTGGGTGACCGAAGCCACTCCACGGCGGGGAGCTGAGGAGAGTGCGGAAACGCCCGGGAAACCAAAGCCCCACCCAGGGCCCTGTGTCCCTCAGCAATTTTGAAGAGAAAGTTGAGGGGCAAAGGAAAAATGTGACGCTTTGGCTTCCAATCTTGGTAGATTGGGAGGTCAATTCACGAAAGAGACGCCTTCACTTGAGATCTAGAAAATATATAAGTAAAAGGAACAGTCAGAGTAAGCTATGGGTATGGCAGAGATCGCTCAGCTCTCACTCTGATAGACCAGCCCATCACCACATGACTAAAACCCATTCCTCTCAGCATCAGCTAGGAAAGGCCCTAGAAAGCCGCCTTTGGCGGGGGATAGCTCCCCTATTTCAACCCTTTCGGGGTTGGGCACCCGAGAAGTCAAAATGGTTAGATGTAATAGTTCAAAGCCTGTTAATTGCTGGAGGACCTTTTTTAAACTTAATTAAATCGCCCAAAATAAAGTTAAAGGGAAAGCACGTAAACAATTATGTACTTCAAGAAAATCATCAAACAAGTTGGTGCAGACTTACCGCTTAAGGGAGCCCACCTCTCTTTTTTTTTCTCTTTCTGTCCCTTTCTCTTTGGTTTGTATCCATTCGGCCCCATTCAGCCTACTGTTTTAAGACGCTTACCCCCATCCAGGTGTCAATATTTTCCTGGCGAGCGGTAGCGAGCCAGCATATATATATTTTTGTTTTTGCAGCAAGCTAAATTTGTTCAATTTTCGAAAGAAAAATTTCTCCGGCAAAGCCGGATTTCTCCATACAATACTGGCTCGCTAACGCTCGCCAGGAAAAAATCAACACCTGGGTGGGGATAAACGTCCTCAAACAGTTGGCTGAATGGGGCCAAATGGATACAAGTCAGAGAAAGAGAGAAAAGGAGAGAAAGATAAACATGGCTGGTGACCCCCCTTAAAACACTACATGAATATTCCACCACCTGTTTATCCCCACCTCCTCTCTCTCTCTCTCTCTCTCTCTCTCTCTCTCTCTCTCTCTCTCTCTCTCTCTCTCTCTCTCTCTCTCTCTCTCTCTCTCTTTTATTTATTTTATTGTAACCTCACTCTCTCTCTTTTATTTATTTTATTGTATCCTCGCTCTCTCTCTCTTTTATTTATTTTATTGTAACCTCGCTCTCTCTCTCTCTCTCTTTTATTTATTTTATTGTAACCTCGCTCTCTCTCTCTCTCTCTCTCTTTTATTTATATTATTGTAACCTTCCCAAACTTGACTACTTCCTTTAACGTGACGATAGTGCGTTGTTATATGTGCGATTAGTTTGCTTGGGAAACAGATTAACTTGCTCATGTAGTAATGTACACCCTATGTGGTGGATTGTGTTCTTTTATTTAATAATTTTCATTTTAGTAAGCGTTGTTTCCACATAGCGATTTGGATAATTTAATTTGACTTTATATTGTCCTTGTCCCAATTTTGGTTTGTTTAGTTTGCAGTTAGTTTAGTTAGGAGGAACAATAAGCAGGAGTGGAGGTATGGAAGTGGAGGTAAAACAGAGAGTATGTGAAGGAAGGAAGGTTTTCGGAGCAATGGGAAGTATGTGGAAGACGAGAAATCTCGGAGTGAAAGTAAAAAGTGCACTGTATCAAGGAATTGTTGTGCCAACAGTGATGTATGGGGCTGAGACATGGGCTCTGAAGAAAAAGGAGAAAAGAGGGCTGGATGTGATGGAGATGAGCTGCTTGAGGAGTATGTGTGGAGTTACTCGTAGAGACAGATTGAGAAATGAAGAGATACGTAGGAGAGTGGGGCAGCAGGAACATTTGTCAGCCAGAGTGGACAGAAGGGTGCTGAGCTGGTATGGTCATGTTGAACGAATGGGAGATGAAAGGCTTACAAAGAGAATATGTGAGTCAGGTACAAGGGGAGATAGAAGGGCAGGAAGACCCCCATTGAGATGGAGAGACTGTGTAAGAAAGGCTTTGGATGATAGAGGAATGACTATAGATCAGGCAGGGGAAGTGGTGGTGGACAGGAGTGAATGGAGAATGCTTGTGAATAGTTGAGTGAACACGTGGTCATTTGGAGTAAGGGGTCGGGAACAAGTTGGACTAGATAATAGTCCATCAGGCGCCTGGCCCGGGGAGACGATTAATATGAAGGGTGTTCCTGGAAGTGTGGTGGGAGGGCTTGTCGCTTTGGCTCCGCTGCATGTCTGCCTGCCGAGATCGGAACCTCTCCTGGTGGTCAGGGGCCGGGGGAGGTCTGGAGCGACCTTGGTAACCCTGGTCTCTGGGTCTTCTCCTGGGTGACCTGGATGTGTGAGAGTTTGTGTTTTTTATCTGTGTTTATTTTTTGTTTTATGTTGTTTTTGTGTTTTCCCTGTTCTTGCTCTGTCTTGAGTCGGCTACCCCCAAAATGGGGATTGGGCCTGAGCATATAGATAGATAGATAGTTTGCATGTTTTACATTTTAATTTATTTTATTGTAACCTCGCTCTCTCTCTCTCTCTCTCTCTCTCTCTCTCTCTCTCTCTCTCTCTCTCTCTCTCTCTTTTATTTATTTTATTGTAACCTCGCTCTCTCTCTCTCTCTTTTATTTATTTTATTGTAACCTCGCTTGACCTCATCAAACTTAAATTAACACCCCAAGACCCCCCTTCAAGATGAATTTGTAATTTTTTTGATAGAAACATGTCCCGGCCGGAGGCCGGTTACCAGTATATCACAGGCTTGCTATCGCTAGCCAGGAAAAAAAATTGACACCTAAATGGTACGATATATATATAGAAATGGGACGAAAGGTTTTAAAATCAACAAACTAATGGGGTGAATGTCTTAACATCTAAAAACTAACGAGGCTAAACATGAGGGAAAAGGGGGACCAGAAAAACGGCCCATCTCCCCTTGAACTAAACATGAGTGAGAAAAAGCAACTCCACCCCCTTAACAATATACTCCAAGAACATCATCAAGCAAGTTAGTACAGACTTACCTCTTAAAACACTACATGAATATCCCACCACCTTCCCCATTCTTTCTCATGCTTAGCCCCATTAATTTTCAGATTTTATGACGTTCGGCCCACTATTTTGGCGATTTTTAGACCTTTCGCTCCTTTTCTTTGTTAATATATAAGACTTTTCTTGTCATATAGGTGTCATTTTTGTTCCTGGCGAGCGGTAACGACCCAGCATATTCTTCATAATGTTTTTGACAGCAGGCTAAATTTGTACATTTTTCGATAGAAATATGTCTCCGGCGAAGCCGTATTTCTCCATACAATGCTGGCTCGTTATCGCTCGTCAGGAAGAAATCGACACCTGGATGAGGATAAATGTCTTGAAATAGTTTGCTGAATGGAACTGAATGGATACAAGGCAGAGAAAGAGAGAAACGGAGAGAACAAAATCAGGTGACCCCCCTTAACAATAGACTCCAAGCTGTGAGAAGAAGAAGAAGACTGCATTTCACACAACCACTTACGCCAACAACACAATTTACACTCTTTGAGAGCTCTGTGGGAAGGCCCGACCGTGGCCATGGCCTTCCTTAAGGACTCGGGGCTGTTCGGCCAGGCAGCTTAGGGAACAACAACAACAACAACAACATAGACTCCAAGCACCTCATCAAACAAATTAGTACAGACTTACCGGTACTGCTCAAAACACTACATGAATATTCCACAACCTGTTTTTAACCTCACCTCTCTCTCTCTGCCTGCTACTATAGGCCCCAGGGGTTCGTACTTTCATCTTTTGATATATTCTATATATTCATAGTGCTCCTGATCTAAGGAGCTGATGATGGTGATTTGTGTGTGTGTGTGTGTGTTTCATAGTGCTACTGATTTGAGGGGCTGATGATGATGATGGTGTGTGTGTGGTTGTGGTTGGAAATATTATGGATCTTCCTCCTACCCTCCCACCCACCGTCGCTCTCTCTCTCTCTCCATCTTTCTATCCCCTATCTGTCTCTCTCTCTCTCTCTCTCTCTCTCTCTCTCTCTCTCTCTCTCTCTCTCTCTCTCTCTCTCTCTCTCTCTACAAGAATAACCACTATTGGTGGAAATAAAATTATTATTATTATTATTATTATTACTACTCTCCCCCCCTTGGGTTGAGCCCCTAGAACCTCAGATGTAGCACAGGTACAGTCGTCAGGATTAATTTGTTTCATTTTCCCTGTTAGTAGCGCTGCTGCACGGTGGAGAGGTATCCCCTCCACCTCCTCTCCTTGTTGTTCCCATACCCCTACCTAAACCCTCCCATTTTCTCTCCGACCCCAGAACGACACCCACCCTCCCTTCTCTCGCTCTCACCCAGCTAGGAGCTACTTCTGGGACCTCACCGATTAAAATGATTCTGGACACCTAATGAAGAAATTAAGTATTTCACACACATCTCTCGACCACCATCTCCTGCACATTAAACATAATTTATGAACTAAACAAAACCTTAAAAAAGAGTATTTTGAATCATTGTTAAATACAAGAGATGGAAGAGAAGCAGTGATTGAAGCAGAGGTGGATGGAGATAGGTTACCCAGGCCACCCAGGTGGCAGGGAATGAATGAAAGAATTGAGGAAAATGAGGTGAAAGAAGCAGTGAAACAAATGAGAGCGGGAAAAGCAGAAGGTTTGGATGGTATTGCTGTGGAGTGTATAAAGAAGGGTGGAGATGTGATAATAGATTGGTTGGTGAGACTTTTCAATGTGTGCTTTGCTGTGTCAATGGTACCAATAGACTGGAAGAGTGCATGTATTGTGCCGTTGTACAAGGGGAAGGGAGATCGGCAGGAGTGTTCAAGTTATAGAGGTATTAGTTTATTGTCAGTGGTTGGAAAGCTGTATGGCAGGGTGTTGATAGAGAGGATAATAAAGTGTACGGAAGTTGCAATAGGAGAAGAACAGTGCGGTTTTAGGAGGGGAAGAGGGTGCGTGGATCAGATGTTTGCAGTAAGACAGTTATGCGAGAAGTATTTAGAGAAGCATAAGGAGATATTTTGGGCTTTTATGGACTTGGAAAAAGCGTATGATCGTGTGGACCGTGAAGCAATGTGGAAGGTGTTAAGGATTTATGAAATAGGAGGAAATTTGTTAGAAGCAGTTAAGAGTTTTTATGAAGGGAGCAGAGCATGTGTGAGAGTAGGAAATGGTGAGTTGAGTGAATGGTTTGAGGTAAAGGTAGGTTTGCGACAGGATTGTGTAATGTCACCATGGCTGTTTAATATGTTTATGGATGGTGTGGTGAGGGAGGTGAAGAGGAGAACTATGGGAAGAGGATTGGGTTTAGTAGGAAAGAATGGTAGAGATTGGGAGTTGAATCAGTTGCTGTTCGCTGATGACACAGCATTGGTGGCGGATTCTGATGAGAAACTGCAGCAGGTAGTCAAAGAGTTTGGTGTGGTTTGTGGAAGGAGGAAACTGAAGGTGAACGTCAATAAAAGTAAAGTAATGGTGTGTAATAGGGGAGAGCATAGGGTGAATCTAGATGTGAGGCTGGATTGGGAAATATTGGAACAAGTAGAGTGTTTTACATATCTAGGAGGAACGATAAGCAGGAGTGGAGGTATGGAAGTGGAGGTAAAACAGAGAGTGTGTGAAGGAAGGAAGGTTTTCAGAGCAATGGGAAGTATGTGGAAGACGAGAAATCTCGGAGTGAAAGTAAAACGTGCACTGTATCAAGGAATTGTAGTGCCAACAGTGATGTATGGGGCTGAGACATGGGCTCTGAAGAAAAAGGAGAAAAGAGGGCTGGATGTGATGGAGATGAGCTGCTTGAGGAGTATGTGTGGAGTTATTCGTAGAGACAGATTGAGGAATGAAGAGATACGTAGGAGAGTGGGGCAGCAGGATCATTTGTCAGCCAGAGTGGACAGAAGGGTGCTGGTCATGTTGAACGAATGGGAGATGAAAGGCTTACAAAGAGAATATGTGAGTCAGGTACAAGTGGAGTTAGAAGGGCAGGAAGACCCCCATTGAAATGGAGAGACTGTGTAAGAAAAGCTTTGGATGATAGAGGAATTACTATAGATCAGGCAGGGGAAGTGGTGGTGGACAGGAGTGAATGGAGAATGCTTGTGAATAGTTGAGTGAACACGTGGTCATTTGGAGTAAGGGGTCGGGCGCAAGATGGACTAGATAATAGTCCATCAGGCGCCTGGCCCGGGGAGACGATTAATATGAAGGGTGCGCCTGGAAGTGTGGTGGGGGGGCTTGTGGCTTTGGCTCCGCTGCATGTCTGCCTGCCGAGATCGGAACCTCTCCGGGTGGTCGGGGGCCGGGGGAGTGCTGGAGCAACCTGGGTGACCCTGGTCTCTGGGTCTTCTCCTGGGTGACCTGGATGTGTGTGAGTTTGTGCTTTTTATCTGTGTTTATTTGTTGTTTTATGTTGTTTTTGTGTTTTCCCTGTTCTTGCTCTGTCTTGAGTCGGCTACCCCCAAAATGGGGATTGGGCCTGAGCATATAGATAGATAGATAGATAGAATCCTTTTTACTACCACTAATTCTTCTTAAACAGCACAAAATCGTCTAAATTTAGCTGAAATAATATAAAAGACGTCGCTGATACTCAAAGGTTTAACAATAGTAAAGACATAACATTAACACTTCAACCCTTTACAGCCCAACACATGCCTAATGACACAACAACAACAACAACAACAACAACAACAAACATCTAGATATCATTAATTCTATTATTTTCTATACTCAGGCCCAATCCCCACTTTTCCTATTTTTTTTTTAAGGGGGTGGCCGACTCAAGACAGCCAGTATAGGGACATCACAACAGAAAACAAAGAGCACAGAAAAACAAAATACAAATTCACACACATCTAGGTATGTGTGTGGATTTGTATGTGTGTGTAAATGTGTGTGATCATTCGTAAACCAAATCAATTAGTCAAAATATTAGGCAGAATAACAGACATTAATATTGTATTATTAACCCATTCAGTACCGGTGACATAATTTTCATTATATTCTGCCAATTATTAGACGATTGTATTCAGCTTAGGAAGGACGTATACCAATAAAAGAGGCTATAGACTCTCACGTCATCCTTTTTACTATCACAGATCCTTCTTAAGCCGCACAACATCGTCTAACTATAGCCACCAAAATATAATTATAAAGACGTCGCCGGTACAGAAAGAGTGAATACAATTATTACAAGTAAAGGAGGCCACCTCGCTATTTTTTTTTGTTATCTTTCTCTCCCTCTCTCTTTGGCTTGTATCCATTCGGCCCCATTCAGCATACTGTTTTAAGGCTTTTACCCCCATCCAGGTGTCAATATTTTCCTGGCGAGCGGTAGCCAGCCAGCATATAATATGTATTTTTGTTTTAACAGCAAGCTAAATTTGTACATTTTTCGATAGAAAAATTTCTCCGGCGAAGCCGGATTCCTCCATATAATGCTGGCTCGCTATCGCTCGCCAGGAAGAAATCGACACCTGGATGGGAATACATTTCTTAAAACACTTGGCTGAATGGGGCCGAATGGATACAAGCCAGGGAAAGAGAGAAAAGGAGAGAAAGATACAAAACACGGTGACCCCCCTTAATCGGTTAGGTTGGCTGATGGATGGAGCTTGAAAGATGCAGGGGTTCGGATCTACCCGCGGCCACTAAAAGTTGTGAGGCTGAATTATCACATGTAAGCGTCTACAGTAGAACACAAGTAAACAAGCTACGTAATACCACTGTCACTACAACAGTCTTCTATTCACGCTTATTATGAACTTTTACCTTGTCTCTGCCGAAACCCTTCGACAGATCCCGTTAACCTTCATCACTTCTTTCTAGATAATCAGGCTATATATATATATATTATTATTATTAATACAAACCCCAGCACTTAGGAGAACATTATGGCTGAAGGCTATGCAAGGAACAACGCATATTTTACAAAATCATTCAAATTAATAGCCACGGTGGAGTTGGAGCTAGTTTTTGGTATCTGTATTAGTCCTTCCTCTATTACTAGTTTTCTATCATAGCCAGGCCTCTGTTTCGTTTTCTATCATGAATTATCTTTGTAAGGGGAGACTCGCCGTTTGTTTGGTCTACTAATTCAATTTTTCATATACTTTCTTAGTTTCCTCACTAGACCTCCATCAAGCTTAGAGAAACACCCCCTAGACCCCCCTTTAAGATAAATTTGTACATTTTTTGGTAGAAAAATGTCATGGCCGAAGGCCGCTTCCTGTTAAAATTGCAGGCTTGCTAACGCTCGCCAGGAAAAATTCGACACCTAAATGGCACGAAAGGTCTTAAAATTGACAACAAAATAGGGTGAAAGGTGTTAAAATCGCCAAACTAATGGGCCTAACGTCTTATAATCTCAAAACTTGTGGGGCTAAACATTGGGGAGAAGGGGGTCGAGAAAAACGGTCTGCCTCCCCTTAATTTCTTCCAAGGGGGACTTACTTAGTGGGTGTGGTAGTAGCCTACGTCCTAGCGTGTTTCATATACTCACACCTAGCCACAACAAAGCCACTCCAACAGCTTTCTCTGTCTCTAACACCCTTTCTGCCCTCTCAACACTCTTCAATAATAATCGTTTGTGTTTACTCATGCTTTTGTTTACCAATAAGAATGTTATTATCATCACCATCATCAACATCAACATCATCTAACCCACCATCTCGATTATATGCACGACACTTTAGGTTTTAACTTCCAATAACTAGATATTTATATACCAAATATATCTCACAAATACACGCGGGCTACTAAATCTTGTATACTCCCAGCCGGACTCGAACCACCGACAGTCAGGATGAGTGTCCATGCTTTAATCCTCTACACCATGGCGTGATAAAGGATACTTATATATATATATATATATATATATATATAGAGAGAGAGAGAGAGAGAGAGAGAGAGATAGAGAGAGATAGCTAGATAGATATAATGTATGTTTGAAGATAGAGGAGTGTATACATAGTAATAAGTTAGGTTGATAATTGTTTAGAACAGGAAGTATTAACCCTTCCTACCCGGGCTGCCTTAGGTAAGGACAACGCGGCTGATGGGCCGGAACCCGGCATGCCTTATGTAAGGCATTTGCTTTAACCCTTAATTAGCGGCTCACCACATAAGTCGAGTTAAATAAAGCTGGACTATGTGGCGGCGCTCGACATAACTCGAGTGGCAATTTCAGCACGTAATGTTGCTGAGAGAGAGAGACAAGTGGTGGCAGGAGAGTAGCGAGCGTATGACTGCTCCAGACCACCGCGGCGAACCTACTGACATGAATCTCACCTCCCTCCTACCTCTCTCACTCGCTATATAAGGAATTGTATGGGGAAAGTGCCTAATTACATGCTTTTTGCACTCGCGTTGCACGGTTATTGCAAGAAAACTAGCCATCATAAAAGGATCGTTATGGTGTCATTCGAAAGCTCTGTTTATGCCCTTTCAGGGATAGGTACTTGTTTTACGTTCTGGGTCTTATTTAGGCATGGAAATGATCACGTAAACAGCCCTATTTTGGCTAAAAACACCCCGCTGGGCGGTACATATAAATAAACCGCATAGGCCGCTCTTAAGGTGTTAAAGCGTGCTTTAAATTTCGCGCGGGCAAATTTTACTTTGCGGGGGCGATCGTAGCGCCACCAAGCCTCAACTACCACGCTTATCAGTTCCTACGTTGCCGCCATTAAGAGCTACAGCAAAACAATGAATTCCGACGCGTCCGATACTGTGCAATCTCGCGCGCGTCCCAGTGCTACCCCGCTTGCAACAGCTACGCCTCTGCCAACCGAGAAGAAAAAGAAAGTAAGGAAAGTGAAACGTTTGCTAAGTGATAGTGCAATACAACGTGAACTTTTCAACCCGGATTTGAGCAGTGGTGAAAGCTCTGTGGACAAAAACCTCTATATTCAGAGTAGAAGTGGGAGCGAAATTGACGATTTTGTGGGATTTGGTGCTGATGACAATGTTGATTTATTTGAGGGGGTTGATAGTAGTGATGATCCGGATGTGGAAGTGGTGGAGGAAGGTGCTATTGAAGTACCAAGTGTGCTAGAGCCAACCCCTTCGCCTAGTTTCGTAGCTCAAGGTAGGCCTAGGCCTAGCCCTACGCCTGGACCTTCCCCTTTGCCTGCCCGCACGACCTTGAAAGTGGGTAAATACTTCTATAAACAGTCATTAGTGAAAAGTGCAGCCAAGAACGCACGCAGGGAGGCAGAAAAAGTGAGGGAAGGCGTATAGTGAGAGTGATGCCGACCCCGGCCTAGCAACCACCCGCATTCCTTTGTCCCGACGCTTTGACCCGGGATGCCGGGAGGGCCACCCACAGCCCTCAGCTTCATCTGTCCCTCAGGATGACGAAAGGGCCTCTACAAGTGCGCCATTGGCCTCCCACAGTGTGGCACCACAGGCCCCGCATCGTAGGTCCTTATTTCCTGCGGAAAAGTCCACGGCTAGCCGCAAAAGGAGCCCAACTCCCGAGGCCGAGGCTCCCATTGTTCAACCTCCCGCAGCCCCATGCCGCCGACGCCCGGTCTATTCTTCACCAGAGTTCTCTCCTGAAGAGGATGCTGACGACCCCAACATTGCCCCAGATGACCTGACGTCGCCTGAGGAAGAGGAAAATGAAGAGGAAGAGGAAGACGAAGAGGGAGTCCCGACAAGAAGAGTCAAAGGGCGAGGTCGTGGACGTGGTCAGCCTGCCGACGCCGCTGCCCCTGGGCCTGGGCTTGGGCGTGGGCGTGCAGGGCGTCCGCCTGGGCATCCGCGTGGCCAAGGGCGTGTGCCTGCTGCAACTCCACGTCCTCGTCCTCGAGCTGCTGAAATGTTTGTGTGGTCAGATGGGGCGGATTTTGTGCCAGATTTTCCTGCCTTTGACGAGGTACAACAGGGTTCTGGGGTGTCAGCAGCATATCCCTGTGGCCCAAATGCCACCCCCAGTGAACTTTTCTGTGGCTTCTACAACAATGAAGTCATGGAATACCTTGTCAAAGAGACAAATAACCACCAGGCTATCTGTTCAAACTTTCTTGGCAGGAAGACCAGTGCCAAGATGGTGGCATGGAGAGCTCTCACTGTGGCAGAATTATATGTGTTCTTGGCACTCACAATGCTGATGACACACATAAAGAAGCACGTTCTGGCCGACTACTGGATAACTGGCGACCTCACAACGACTCCAGCATTTGGCAAATTCATGTCAAGGGATAGGTACTTCGACATCCTCTCATATTTCCACCTGACAAATAACATGCATGTCCACGAACCCGACACACTCTGGAAGATCAGGCAACTGTATGACATGATACGTCATCGGTTTTCCACCTACCTGATTCCATTTCAGAAGCTGTGCATCGACGAGTCTCTGGTCCTGTTCCGTGGTAGGCTGCACTTCCGACAGTATATCCCGTCAAAGAGACACCTCTTCGGCATCAAGCTCTTCGTCCTCTGCGACTGCAAGACGGGATATGTGCTCGACTTTATAATCTACAGCGGCAAGGGTGGTGAAGTCCAGATTGACCCCCTCATTGGTTTTGGCGGCGCTGTGGTAAAGACGATGGAGAGGTACTTCCATGACAACCACGTCCTCTATACCGACAATTATTACACGTCGCCTATCCTCGCCAAGTACCTCCATGACCGCAAGACCGGAACTGTCGGCACAGTGAAGGGGAAGAGGAAGGGTATGCCAGCCTACCCAACCAAACAAGAAGACGGACATCTTCCATAAGAAGAGTGGCCCCATCCTCTCCATCCACTGGCATGACCAGCGCAAGGTCAACCTCCTCACCACATGCCACAAAGCAGAGATGGTCCCCACAGGGAAGGTGGACCGAAAAACGAAGAACCCTGTCACAAAACCAGCTGCTGTTCTGGACTATAACCTGAACATGCGCCTCGTCGACAAGTCCGACATGCAGATGGGCTTCATAGACTGCCTGCGAACATCTTGCAGGTGGTATAAGAAGTTTGTCCTGCATACAGTAGATATGTCTGTCCTCAACGCGTACAACATCTACCGTTTGAGGAGTCCAGTCATTAAGTACAAGAGCCTGCGGACCTTCCAAAAACAGCTGATACATGAGCTCCTGGTAAAACATGCGGGTACACCAGGGAGGCCACTACAAGGACCAGGCATGATGGACAGAATAGGGTGTGCCGACTTCTTGAGAAAGCACCAGCTCGTCGCCCTTCCTTTCCAGGGTCCTAACAGCAGAATAAGAATGCAGAAGAGGTGCTATGTGTGCACCCGCACAACTCGACGACCAAGAAAACCCACAAAAACCACTTGGCAATGCCTCGAGTGTGAGGTGGGACTGTGTGCTGGCACCTGCTTCAATGATTTCCACACTATGGCAAACTATTGAAGTGTAAGTGACAGTGATAGTGACACTCAATAATAATAATAATAATATAACTAAGTATAAGTGAAAGAGACACATAAGTAATAATAAGTGCCTTCAGAACAATATGAACAAGTGAAAGTGACACTAAAATATATATTCCTAACAATGAAGAATTGAAAATGACACTATCAATTACCATAGTCCAGTATAAAAAATCATAACTACTATAACAATGACTATAAAACTAAGTCTAAGTGAAAGAGACACACATAAATAATAATAAGTGCCTTCAGAACAATATGAACAAGTGAAAGTGACACTAAAATATATATTCCTAACAATAAAGAAGTGAAAAATACACTATCAATTACCATAGTCCAGTATAAATAATCATAACTACTATAATAATAACAATAAAACTAAGTATAAGTGACAGAGACACAAATTACTTCAGAAAAATATCTTTATTGAGTGAAAATATCATAATAACAATAATATATAGCATAATAAACAATAAAACACTAAAAAATCGCTTCCCGCCATAATTCAAGGTAGAGCGACGAGTCAAAACGTTCGTCGTAGCCTGGGCCGCGGTTGAGTGTTCGGACGCGGCGAGGTAAATACGCGGCAAAAGTTACCTCCACTTCCATCACCATAACTCCGGAACTGCTTGAGCTAGAAAGCTCTATTCAACGCCATTCTACGCGGAAAGGTAAGGCGCCCATTTTGACATATGTTTGATTAATGTAGGTAGTATATTAAGCGAGATTAGTCTTAGTTTACTTTTCTTGTGTTTTCAGCCAGATCGCCCGGATACAGCCTCCGTCATTAAGAAAGGCTGCCCGGGTAGGAAGGGTTAAGGGGAGATTTCAACTTGAGGGATTATTTTCTTGATCACTGTCTCTCTCATGTTTAGCCCCATTGTTTTTTTAGATTTTAAGACGTTCGCCGAATTAGTTTGGCGATCTTAACCCACTGAGCCCCAGCTAGTTATAAAGAAATGTACCACCAGGGACCAGCAGGTTTTGAAAAAAAAAAAAAATCCAGAAACAATAGCGAATGGGTTAGGAATGAAAGACCGCCCCCAAAAAAATGATCAAAAAGGTCAAAAAAGGGTCCTAAGGAGGCCCCAAAAGTCGATATTACATGAGTAAAAAATTTAAGGCAAAAATACCCAAAAACCATGTTTTTGCGCGCTCACACGCACACGGTTGGACGCATGGTTGCGTGGGATACTTACATAGTTTCCATACAAATCTGAGCCCTCTAGGTGCCATAGGACCGGAGTAATTAAACCCCGACGACACTTGTGCGTCGTGGGGTTTAGCGTTACATACATTACCGACGACACACGTTGTCGTCGCTGGTACTCAGAGGGTTAAGAACTTTCGCCCCATTTCGGTCAATTTTAAGACCTTACGGGCCATTTAGGTGTTGATTTTTTCCTGGCGAGCGAAACCGAGACTGTGATTTAATAGGAACCGGCCTTCGGCCGGAAATTTTTTCTACCAAAAAATATACAAATTTATCTTGAAAAGAGCTCAGAGGGGTATAATTTTAAGCTAGATGGAGGTCTAGGGAACAAACTAAAAACCTCCTCTTAAAGATGAGTTATTGAAATCCATACGTATACATTACATACACAATGTTACTGTTCGACAAAATATAAGGAATGATGTATTGCTGATAAATTTACAATAATTTTGGAGTTCTTACCTTTCGTACTGAGAGAGAGAGAGAGAGAGAGAGAGAGAGAGAGAGAGAGAGAAAAAAAAGCACATCAGCACCAGAGGAGGCACAGGGGAGGTGTGGCAGAGTTGTCTTGCCACTGGAGTGGTAATCCAATGGACCTGGGTTCGAATCCCAATATGTCAATGGGAAGATGTTATTAGGATGGAATTTGTGTTGTACCTAGTTTCAGTGCATTACCACAGCACACCGAAATGCCAAAAAAAACAAAAACTCATTGTTCCCTGATTAAATAGCACTGTATGAATATTCCCATATTCAAAATATGCTACAGGGGGGCAATGCCTAGTGAGTTAATTGCTCAATAGGTGGCGTTCTGAGAGTGAGGGTCCGAGTCTGGGGAGTGAGACGGTGAAGCGCAGAGGCGAAGCAGCTTCAGAGATGGAGTTGGGTTCGGGCGGTGAATAGGTGCTTCGCATGTCTCACTCCCTAGACTGGAACAAGACCTCACGGGCCTCACCGTGTTCAGCGGTTGAGTGTGCAGGCTCTCAGCCTATGCCCGAGAGGGAGTAGTTGGAATATAAAAAAAAAAAAAAAAAAAAAACAGAGGGGAGAGAGAGAGAAAGAGAGCTTGGAGGTGGTGAGAAGGTGAGAGATAGGGAGAGGAGGCAGATAGAATCGAACATCCAGGGTGATAACATATACCCAGAGATACCCTCTTGAGTTAGGGTTTACTCTTATATTACTTTATAGTACTTCTGTATATCTATCAGATTGTTACTTAAATATATCAAAGTGGTTTTGGAACAGAGATCTTTAATTATATTCCCTTTACCTATATCTATCAATATAATATATATACTGTATATATATATGGTAATCGGTGGTGGCAGCATTATAACTACTTATATATATATCAATCGATTAATCTATCATCAACGAGCAGAGAGAGCTGAGATCAACTTATCTTCAATCAACCTATAACTAAAACATATATCTACATCTCTTAAGGCCATCGACACCTTCAGTCAGCCTTATATAGAGTCAACAGTTAACCCTTATCATAAATATAGGATCGTAACTCAAAACGTCCTAATACTCCTGCCTGGAGTTAACCCTATGAATACATTTGACTACTCCTAATAGTCATACGTAACAGGCTCTCAACCTATGCCCGAGAGGGAATACCGGTAGTTGGAATATAAAAAAAAAAAAAAAAAAAAAAACAGAGAGAGAGAGAGAGAGAGAGAGAGAGAGAGAGAGAGAGAGAGAGAGAGAGAGAGAGAGAGAGAGAGAGAGAGAGAGAGAGAGAGAGAGAGAGCACCAGGCAAGAGAAAGAGAGAGAGTAATGGTTTTCCCTCTCTCTCCGACGAACGAAGATGTATTGCAACCGAAGGGGGGGGGGGGGGGGGTTGATGGAGATAAGAAACAGAATAGGACGAAGTGAAGGAAGAGATAAAGATGGAGGTGGAGGAGGAGAAACGGAAGATAAGAAAAGGAATAAGTGACAAAAGTAGACTAGAATAAGGAGAAGAGGAAGGAGAAAATGTGTAACAGAAAAGGGAAAGAGGAAGGGGGAGGGAATGGAGGAATAAAAGGAGGAGTAAACAAAATGAGGAGGAGGAGTAAACAAAATGAGGAGGAGGAGGAGTAAACAAAATGAGGAGGAGGAGGAGTAAACAAAATGAGGAGGAGGAGTAAATAAAATGAGGAGGAAGAGGAGGAGTAAACAAAATGAGGAGGAGTAACCAAATGAGGAAAGGGAGGAGGAGGAGTAGTAGTAAACAAAATGAAGAGGAGGAGGAGGAGGAATGTGACAACAACAACAACAACAACAACAAGCGAATATGTTGGATAAGCCTATACTTCCGTGGTAATTTTTGGGAGTATGAAGACGGCATCATCATCAAATTGTAAATGAATCATAATATATTGCAGTGAACTACGGAATGAAGTTACCGACCAATTATCGTAAAAATCCAAGCACCAGGTCTAGGGATGTCTTGGTAACAGACATAGAATGACAGACAGATTGACACACAGATAGGTAGCAAACTATTACATTAACTTTGAAAATGTTGACAGAATTAATATAAACACCATATGAGGAGAAGCACTTTGTTGACAACGTTTCACAGATTGCTACTTCAGGTCACTAATATGACCTGAAGAAGCTATCTGCGAAACGTTGTCAATATAGTGCTCCTCCTCAAATGGTGTGTATATTGATGTTGTCAACGTTTCGAAGTTAATCTAACATTATATCAAGTTATTGTGGGAAAGACTGTATACGAGGGGTGATTGATAAGTTCGTGGCCTGAGGTAGAAGGACATGAGTTACAAAATTCCAGTTTTATTCACTTACAGTTCAACCTTTTTAAAGCTTTCATACATAGTATGGAGTCTCTAACAATATTTGTCTTTCTGTTACAGATAAATCAATGTCATGAATTTTGTAAATGTGTTCCTGTGTGGTGACTGTAGGAGGCCTTCCTTCACGGGGGTCATCTTCCAAGCTTTCTCTACCCCGTTTGAATTCAGCTGCCCAATTTTTAACCATCGTATATTGCATGTGTATATTTGTGAATAGTTTATCCTTCTTTTTTGTCTGTACAGGTTTTTCACCACCGCCACGCTGCGATGCAAAGTTTCACATAATTATTTTTATGCAATAGGCTTAGGGTAACGTCGATCCCTAACAATGTTCAATGGGTTAGGTGTGCCCCTTCCATACACACACAACCCACACACACACACACACACATTAACACACACACGCGCGCGCACACTAACACACACACACACACACACTCACTCTCTACCTGGTGCTATATATAGCTCTAATTTATCTACTGAAAAATGCATACATTTATCTCGAAGGGAGATCTTGATGGTATATTCTAAGCTTGATGGAGGTCTAGGGAGGATACTAAAATCATAATAATAATAATAATAATAATAATAATAATAATAATAATAATAGTATATATATATACTAATTTGTAATAATTCGCCCCTTAACATTGAATCATAAAGGTGGTTTGATATTGAACAATGAACATACATAAAACAACACTAATAAATCATGATTCTATATATATGTGCATGGATACATTTGTTAGAGGGTCTATGATTTGTTGTAAGTAACTGTACATAGCCCCCCCCCCCCCCCCACACACGCAAAGGCCTTACTCATACTCCAATTGATTTACTCTCTTTGTCTCTCGCTCTCGCTCTCGCTCTCTCTCTCTCTCTCTCTCTCTCTCTCTCTCTCTCTCTCTCTCTCTCTCAAATATATCAATAAATGAATACATAGGCCAACAATCAAGCACGACCCCCTTAATTCTTACTAAACATAAATTTTGAAGCTGTCAGAGTACAATAGGCTAATTTCCCTTAAAAATTGACGGACAAATCGCTCGTGTGACATCCTGTAATAATAGCGCAACAATTATTGGGTAGTAATCTATATTTTATTAAGCAAGCCGTATAAATGACCTCTGCAGCAGTCCATCTATTTGAGTGTTTAGTCTCTCTATATTTCCAGCTGATGGCAAATTGAATTCCTTTGCATCTAATGTTTCTATTCTTAAGCGGACATGGGCCGTTTTTCTGGTCCCCCTTCACCCTCATGTTTAGCCTAGCCCCATTAGTTCTCAGATTTTATGACGTTCGCCCCCATTATTTTATCGATTTTAAGACCTATCGTCCCACGTATCGATATCAAGACCTTACGTGCCATTTAGGTGTAATTTTTTCATGGCGAGCGAAACCGAGCCTCTAATTTTAAAAGGAACCGGCCTTCGGCCGAGACATTTCTCTATCGAACAATTTACAAATTTATGTTTTTTTTTTGGTTTTTTTTTACCTCGATGAAGGTCGAGGGAGGAAACTAAAAACAAATATACTGTAGAAAAATAAATAAACAAGCAAATAAAAACAATCTACTGCTGTCTCTGCTTCTTACTATGGCCCCGTATCCGTAATTGACCACTTGCAAGTTTCAGGCTATAAGGAAGTTCGGCCTGTAAACATCGATATTAAACACAAATACAGTAATTATGTAGGTTTCTGATGGATAAATAATATGTTGAATTTAGTTTTATGTTTTTATAACATTACTAAAACTGTATTATAGCTGGTTATTCTGCTAAATATCAATGTCTGCAGCTCCAACTTCCTTATAGAATGAACCTCCCAAGTAGTCAATTAGCAACCTATTTCGCTACAAAATCTATGTAACAGCCGAGTAATCAGGCTGGTGAAGATAGACATTTACCATCATCTGAAACAACCCGCGTGTAGTGTGGCCGACGCATTACCTAGCTGAAACAACCCGCGTGTAGTGTGGCCGACGCATTACCTAGCTGAAACAACCCGCGTGTAGTGTGGCCGACGCATTACCTAGCTGAAACAACCCGCGTGTAGTGTGGCCGACGCATTACCTAGCTGAAACAACCCGCGTGTAGTGTGGCCGACGCATTACCTAGCTGAAACAACCCGCGTGTAGTGTGGCCGACGCATTACCTAGCTGAAACAACCCGCGTGTAGTGTGGCCGACGCATTACCTAGCTGAAACAACCCGCGTGTAGTGTGGCCGACGCATTACCTAGCTGAAACAACCCGCGTGTAGTGTGGCCGACGCATTACCTAGATGAAACAACCCGCGTGTAGTGTGGCCGACGCATTACCTAGCGCGCGTTGTCGGTAAAATGTGCGGGCTTATCAATTTCCGTCGTGAAAAATACCGGTTAATTAAGGGGAGGATGGGCGTATTTATTTGCTTATTATTTATCTTTATATAATTGTTATTGTTTCCTCCCTAAACATCCGTCAAGCTTTTTATAACACCCCCAAGACCCCCCTTCAAGATAATTTTGTAGATTTTTTGATAGAAAAATGTCATGGCCGAAGGCCAGTTCCTTTTATAATTACAGGCTCGCTATCGCTCGCAAGGAAAAAATCGACACCTAAATGGCACGAAAGGTCTTAATATTGACAGCAATGGGGTGTAAAGTCATAAAATCGCTAAACTAATGAGTCGAACGTTTAAAAAAAAAAACAATGTGTAGTAAGCCGTATAAATGAGCACTTCACCTTGTAAGTGTGGCCGATGCATTATCTCGTGCTCGTTGTCGGTAAAATGGGTGTGCTTCTCAACTGCCGCCGTGGAAATTACCGGTTAATGAGATCATCAAGTATTCCCCGTACCAGTAACTTAAGGATTTTTTTTTTTTTTTTTTTTTGCTCTGTGCTGTATTGTCTGTCAGATGTTGAATAGGGTGGGTAACTGTAGGAACATGGTTGCATATTTCACTCGAGATTTTTTTTTTTTTTTTTCTATGTGATTGAGGGAGGCAAAAGGCATAACTGCCTATAGCGAGTGCCTCCCCCATAGTTGAAAGAGTAACAGGGCCAAAATCAAGGGACGTTCGAGCCAAAATGCCTGGACACACAGAGTTTGAAGCAATTTAAGTCATAGGAAGCGGGAAAGACTGATTCTGGGAGAGAGTTCCAGAGCTCAGCTGTTGAGTAGAAGAAAGTTTGAGAGCAACGTTTCACTCTTGGGTTGGAGAGTTGCACAGAGTAGGGGTGGGATTGAGTTGCAAGACGGGTACCACGTGCCCTACGTAAAGGAGGTGGTATGCACTGGGATAGCTCTGAGGAACACTGATTATTATAGTAGCGATAGAATAGCGAGAGAGATGCAACATTGCGGCGGAGAGAGAGAGATTGCAGAGAGTTGGTGAGTGGACGGGAGTTAATGATACGAAAGGCCTTCCTTTCAACCTTGTCTAGGAGAGTGGTGTGAGAGGAACCTCCCCACACATGTGAACACTACTCAATACAAGGGCGCACTATGCCCCTGTACAGAGCAAGAAGCTGTGCAGGGAAAAGAACCCCCTAAGGCGGTTGAGCACACCCAGCTTCTGGGAGGCTGCCTTAGCAAGACTGGTAATATGGTCCTTCCAAATGAGAGCAGAAGAAAAAGAGACACCAAGAACATTGAGAGAAGATGAAGGGTTGATTTTTGTATTGTTGAAGAATAAGGGAAGAATAAGGGATATGAAGAAATTAACCTTAAAAAATGCTGATACCAATTATTGATCAAAACATACTTGGTGTCGAGTCATCACTTATTAGCGCGACTGTACAACTGTAGTTATTAAGGTATAAAACTGTACAATGACTGAACGACCATCCTGTGCCGGTACCGGTATATATATATATATATATATATATATATATATATATATATATATATATATATATATATATATATATATATACAGTATATATACAGTATATTGTATGTAAGTGTATTATGTGTATTTTCGGGTACCGGTATATGTATGGATGCCTATTTGTGGTGTGTGTGTGCATGTGTGTGTGTGTGTGTATGTGTGTAAGTTAGTCACGTCCAGGTATCCATCCATCATACTGTGTGACTCACGTGCTGCTCTCCTCAACACAACATACTCTTATTGCTGTGTGTGTGTGTGTGTGTGTGTGTGTGTGTGTGTAAGTTAGTCACGTCCAGGTATATTAACCCGCAGAGACCCAGCGTCGCACGTGTTGCGTCGGCAGTCTTTGATCACCAACTCCCAGCGACGCATCACGTGCGTCCGACATATAAAAAACACTTACGTGGCTCGTAAGGTAGGAAATGGCGGGAGAATAGGAGGGGGCGGTACCGTAGTGTGTGGGGGAGCCGGGCCAGTAGGTGTGAGCGGGCCGAGACTGCCGCGCGGCTGGTGGTGGTGGGCTTAGTGGGGATAGTTTACACCCCTAGTTTACCGCCACTTTGAACCTTCATTACTCCGGTCGTATGGGAGCTAGAGGCTTCAGATTTATGTGAGATACTCCTTAGGATGTATGCCGTACAATGCCATACTCAGTTTTTACCCTAGTGCTCCCGGGCGGGTGGTCATGCGGGGGAGACGAACTATTGAAACCCCCCCCCCCCCGCCCCCCAAATGACCGAAATGAGTTTTTTTTTATTTGTGTGTTCATTTCTCACCATTCTCTTCCATTTTGGCTCAACAAATTTTTTTGAAGCTCCCCCCCCCCCCCACCCCCCCCCCCCCCCCCCCCCCCAAAAAAAAAAAAAAGAGGTGATTTTTTTTTGTTTTTTTTTCATTTCTCATCCTTGTCTTCCATTTTAGCAAACAAAAAAAATAAGTGAAAATGGCTTGGGACTGGGGTGAACAAAATATTATAACTAGCCGGGGCTCAACGGGTTAAAAGCAAATCTTCCGACTGGGTTCGCTGTACATCGTTGGATCCAACGTGGATGACGTACATTGTATTAGCAGGGGCCAGCTTTGATACTTCGTCAACTGCAGCAACTACGTCGTCCACACCACCACCAGGGATACAAAAACGCTTCCTGGCCTTAAGTGCCCTGGCGCAAAACTCTGTGAGCTGACCACGTATCATCGAGTCTCCCACGAGCCAGACTTCTTCTGTTTCCTCTTCGTCATCTGAGTCTGTGAGTATCTGGAAACGGTTTTGACATTCGGTAATCGGTATGGTTTTCCTGGTCTTGGGGCAAACATTGTTGCTCACGACTCGGAAGTTGTCTTGAGGGGGAAAAGAGTCACTATTTGTTTCTTGAGTAACGGAACCATCTGCTGAAGTGGCTACTTCAGGCGTTGGATTGTTGGAAGTTATCGTGTAATACGATAGAGATAGACAATTTATGTGCTAACATACGTCTTTATGACGTGCCTAGGTAGATACGATAGTCTAACGGTCGTTCCCGTGGTACGATGTATGAAGATTAGATCGTGATTACAAGTTGTAAGTAAGTTAAGATTATAAAAGGCCTAATATGCTATTAACCTAAGATGTGCACATGGGGGGGGGGGGATTACACCATAGCCCTGTGCGGATCTATTTCACTGTTTCCATTCACTAAAATCCTTATCTTACCATAAATATCATTAATACTTATCCATATGCGCCTATTTTACGTTTAATATGAAGATATTAACCTGTTACAACAATAAAACAAGTGGAAACAGTGTTTGGTTGGTCAAAATCGCGAAATGAGAGCGAGAGTTACATTCATCAAGTGTGAGCCAGCCTGGCCAACATCCACCCCTCACGATGCCTGGAGCGACACTGACGTCTCTCTGCTTATCTCTTTCTCTTTCTCACACTTGGTAACACATATGACCACACCCTGCTAGCAACTCGCTATTGTTACCACAAAAATATACCTAAGAATAAGGGAATAACAGGGAAAATAGGTGATAATTGAAGGGGGGTGGGAAAGGGGGGAAGGAGGGGATGTGGAGGAGTGATATTTGACATGGCCAAGGGGATCATAAGAGTCTTGCCGCAGCTGACCGGTAAAACTCATAAGAGTCTCCCCGCACTTGACGGGTTAAGCAATATTGACACAGTCTTATGTAGTATATATGAATTTATCGTATATATTAATATAATTTATCGTATTGAGGAACATAGATGCGGTACAATAGTTTGCGCGCCTGGCGTTTGCCAAGGCAGCAAGATTGAGGCCCTGGGAATCTTAGAGCTTCCACAGACTTCACCCTGTAAACATATAATTTCCGTCTCATTTAATCGTGCTATTGTGCCTTTATTCACAGTACACTACCAGCAATACACACATCTACACTACGACGATGCTCTCATCGACGCCATGACTGACAGCTAAGCATTTCTACTCATGTCCATTACCATATCATAATAATTTGTTTTTTTCCCTTGAGTCGTGCTTTTGGGCCGGCTCCTATTTCCCCGTCGTCTGCCATATTAGGTTGGCATTTTTCCTTTGCCTCATTGCCACGTGGAGATATTGGTGAGTTGAATCCTGGAATATAATTAACCCTTAGAACCCTGATTAAATATAAATATATGTGAGTGACCTTTGGATGTAATTTAGATTATATTCAGATTAAATTAAATTTAGACTTAGATTGATTCGTTTGGAATGTAGCTTAGATATATAATTAACTTCCACTGATATTATACCACATTGGTGCCCAGACCCGGGATTTTGCTACTGCCAAGGGATTTTTTAAGGCAATGAGCAAAGGGACATACAACAAGATGCAGGAACAACTCTATGATTAACTGGTAGGACTAGCCAAGCGATGGTTAGAGCCGGAATGCAGAGTCGCGTCGTTGCACCTGCTGAAATCCTGCATCACACCCATCATCTTCCCCGAATAATTTTTCTTTTCATTTTCAGACTTCCTATGACACCTGACCTGACATAACATTTTCTTTGTTCATTATGGCCTTTTAGTGTAGGTATTGCCCATTAATGTACTATTTTCTCTCCATAACAAAGAAGTCTGCTGTTCGGCATCTCCTGACTAGGCTAATAATTTGCCGTGGTGATATAACATTGTAGCTGCTCATTGTAAGGTGTAGATAGCCTACAGGTTTGAATAACAAATTAGTAAACCAGAGGAGATACCGTCTGGTGGGGTGCAAAGTAAAGCCCCGAAAAATCAGAGGGCAGGACTTCGGGGAGTGTTAAATAGATTAATAGTCGATGTCAATACTTTCATCACTACTGCTGGCCTCGAGGAATTGAAGGCTAGACTAGATAATGTCCAGGTTACACATAGTCGTATTGTTGCTCTAAGTGAGTTGATTGTGGCAAGCATGATGGAGGATGATGAGATAATAGCAGAGTGTGAAAATCGCGCCCTATATGACGAAACAGTCTTCAAAACGAAGCACTTGTTATAGCGCGCTGTCGTGAACAAGAAGGGAGGCGATAACGATACCCAGAGAAGGGTTGTTCCTAAACATACTGTGCACCTCCCCAAGCTCAATCTACCTACATTTGAGGTAATTTGACAGAGTGGTTAGCCTTTTGGGACGTATTTAGGTCTACCGTGCATGAATCCACTTTGGTTAATGTCCGGAAATTTAATTACCTGAAAGTACAAATGGAAGGAGAGGCCTAACATCTGATAGAGGGTTTTGCGGTAGTAGGTGATAGTTATCTTGAGGCAGTACATTTATTACAGTCAACATACAGGGATCGGGAGCAATAAAAAATGGCCCATGTTGTCGCCTTGTTGAATCTGACAGAACCAAAATACAAGGTTGATGAATTAGCAAAATTTAGAGCAGACATGGAATGCCATACTCGATCACTTGACACCCTAGGGCTGACCTCACAGGAAATTATAGTTATTGTACTAAGACAGAAGCTTCCTATGGCAATACTCGACAAGGTCAGATCATTTGATCTGGGTGAGTTTAAAACTCAGTTCAGTAAAGAAATCAGTAATTTACAGTTGAACAATGGGAGAATGAATGTGTCAGGAGGGAGTGGGAATGTTGAAATGAGGAGGACTGTAAGTATGACGGTGGGGACCAAGGGAAAGAAAGAGGGTACATACAAGAAACCCGCACAGACTTTATGTAAACTCTGTAATAATAACAAGCATAAATGGAGTTTCTGTGTAAAATGCCCAACAAATTAGTTAAAATTAGCACATGCAATAAAGTTGAAGCTATGTGCAGGTTGTCTGAGTAGAGAGCATGGTAAGCAAGGGCAATGTACTGCTACGTACTTAAGGCCCTGTCGTCACTGTAAAGGACATCACTTCGTCAAGTTGTGTCCTACAGTTGACAAAGGCAAAGAAGTCAAACCAGAGGGTACTACAACTTTGACATTTAGGTAGTACGAAAGACACCACTATATTGCCCACTATAAAGATTCCCATGGAAGGTAATGACAATAACAAAGTTTGTCGGGTGCTTCTTGATCAGGGGTCTCAACGGTCCTTTATAAAAAGGTCCATATTAATGGGACTTAAGCACCGAATCGTACGGGCTGAGACTCTTCGACTGCAGGGCTTTACGGGGGATACTGACAAACAAGACTACGAAATAGCGGAAATTTCCTATTTTTACCGTAAACAAAGGTACTTTATGACATGTATCGTAGTAGACACCCTACCGGAATATGTATCTGTAGGAGTGAAGAAGGTGGAACACGCATTACGTAGCAAAGGGGTTAACTTGTCAGATCCCATGGGAGATCAAAGTGAGGTGCGTGTTCTACTTGGTGTGGATCACTATTATGATGTAGTATACCCTGGATTTAAAGAAATGTGTGGTGTAATTCTAATCCCCACTAAATTTGGTTATTGCATGAGTGGAAAGGTACATACCACACAGTCAAACATCCTGGTCGACACGGTCTCTATACGAAGGGTGAATGTAACCGCGGCAGAGGAGTTGGGAAGGGAAGATTCCCAACCTAGTGTCCCTAAAATGACTGCCGAGTTCGACCTGGAAAGACTGTGGAAATTAGATCACATAGGCATTAATCCTGTGGAGACTGATTATGACTCGGAAATTGCGATAAAGAAGTTTGAGGAGTCTGTGAGCTATTGTGCCGCAGAAAAACAATACAAGGTTAGTTTACCTTGGAAAGATAGTGAGATGAGCCTGCCAACAAATTATGGAATGGCATTGGGTCGCTTGCGCGCATTACAGCGTATATTAACACTTGAGCCGAGCACGCGCCAGGCGTATGATGATGTATTTCAGAACTACTTAAACCGAGGCTCCATAGAAAGAGTCGATGTGAAAAAAGCCCATTAAAAAGGGTAGGGTTCACTATCTAGCCCATCATGGGGTGAAAAAAGACAGTGCCACCACACCAATACGGGTGGTGTATGACTGCTCGGCCCACCAAGGTCAACAACCCAGTCTAAATGATTGCTTACTGACTGGTCCGTCCATGGTGTCAGATTTGTCTCAACACCTATAGCGATTTAGACTAGGGCAATATGCTTTTACCAGTGATATTGAGAAAGCCTTCTCGATGGTCAAGTTGCAGGAGGAAGATAGAGATGTTACTTGCTTTCTTTGGTTCGAAAACATTAGCGACTCTGGAAGTCCGGTCGTGATCTAACGTTTTCGGGTCGTACTCTTTGGTGCTACATGCTCGCAGTTTTTGTTAAATGCCACAATTAAGAAACATCTGTCAGATACTCATGAGGACACTAATAAACTATCTCGCGGGTTGTATATAGACAATTTGCAGGGTTCTAGCGATAGTCAGGATGTATTGTTTCATACCTACTGGCAAGCATGTAGGTTGTTTACAGAAGCTCATTTATTTCTCCGCGAGGGAGTTACTAATAGTGAAAATCTTCAGAGTTTAATTCGGATGGAAGGTACAGCATCTCATAATCAGGAAAAGACCAGAAACTTGGGGATGATCTGGCAACCAAAACAAGACATTCTAATCTTTCAAACAAAATCTTTGTTCAGCAGACAGGAACGCACTCTAAGAGAAGTCTGTTCAGCAAAGTTTCGCAATTTTGTTATCCTTTGGGTCTAGCATTACCCGTTACCATAAGAGCTAGGATTCTGATGCAGGAAGCATGGAGACGCAAAATAGGGTGGGATGACAGTTTGCCCGAGGACTTAAATGATTAAGGGACATTATTGTTGAAAGAATGTGACATCCTATGTACTAAACAGCTACCTCGTAAGGTGGCGGCATTCGGTGACGTTACATTACATACGTTTTGCGATGCTAGCACCACGGCATACGGGGTAGCCATTTACGTCGTTACTTCTTTTGGGGCGCATTTAGTTACAGGTAGCACCGGTCAAGAAAGTAACTATCCCTAAAATGAAATTGACTGCCATGCTGCTATTAGCACGTCTGGTGCAACATGTACGAGCATACGAGAGCGAGTTGAATATTGAAGTCGTTCACGTATGGTGCGATAGTCAAGTAGCACTCAATTGGGTACATAGCAAAGAAGTCTCTGCCAGTTCATGTGCGAAATAGGGTAGATGAGATTAGGGCGCTATTGCCAGACGTTGCATATCACTATTGCAATACAAAAGACAACCCTAGTGATCTCATAACTAGGGGTATAACGGCAAACCAGTTAATAAAGACCGAATTGTGGTGGCATGGTCCAAATTGGCTGCTCCATGAGAATGAATGGACGATATGGCAAGCTGTTGGTGAGGGACTTCTGCCACTGGAAACAGTGACAGTTACAGCCCAACCAAATAGAGTGGTGACTATAATAAATTAGTCAGAGTTGTAGCTTGGGTGTTGAGATTTGTATCCAATATCAAGGATAAAGTAACGGGCAAACTCTGCAATAAGGGTCACATCATTAATGCTCGTGAATATAAAGCAGCTGAAGTAACTTTGATTAAATGGGTTCAAGCAGAAACCTTTTCCAACGAATTAGAATCTTTGCAAAGCTCTAATAAGTTAATAATGCCTAACTTGGTGCGACAACTGAGGCTGCACTTAGATAATGACCTCATCAGGTGTGAGGGTCGCCTGAAGTGGTCGGGTGTAACGGACGGCACAAATCGTCCTATACTTATGCCAGCAAGACATCACGTTACTGACCTATTGGTCATACATGCACATAAGGAAGTAAAACACTACGGGGTCTATCACATCATATCGAATTTGCGTCTCACATGGTGGATACCCAGAGTTCGACAAGTAGCTCGACGCGTAGTAAGGAAGTGTGTGATATGCCAAAGACTAAAGGGTAAACCTTATGCGACCGGACCAGCTCCGCCTTTACCTGAATGCCGTGTAAACATATCGAGCCTTTCCAAGCAGTAGGGTTGATTACACAGGTGCATTGAAGACGAGAGAGCAAGATAAGGTCTATATATTATTGTTTACCTGTGCAACGTCCCGCGCGGTACACTTAGAATTATGTGACAATAATTATGTCTAGTGAGGAATTTATGATGGTATTTAGACGGTTTTGTGCACGTCGTTCATTCCCTCAACTAGTACTTAGCGACAATGCTCCTACTTTTATCCAGGCATCAAGATACCTCAACGATATGAGCAGTGATACTACAATCATCACTTTTATGGGAGAAAAGAAGTGCGAATGGAGGTTCATCACAGTTAAGGCACCTTGGTTTGGTGGAATGTGGGAACGGTGTGTCGGCATAGTCAAATCAGGACTAAGAGCGGTAGTAGGACGTGCTCTATTGAAGAAGAGTGAGTTGATGACAGTCCTCACCGAAATAGAAGCAGTCGTGAATGATCGTCCGCTCACATAATTATGTGTACACCGACCTGCAAGAACCACTACCATTAACGCCAGCTCACTTACTCTACGGCAAACCATTGACTGCATTTCCGTCCGATTTCCAATTGTAGAACTAGAGGATCCTTCATTGTACTCTGAAGTAGCGGTGTCTAAGCGATACCAGTATATATCGAAGGTAATCGAGGACTTTAGAAAAAGGTGGAATAATGAATATCTGCTAGCCTTGAGGGAAAGGAGTATCAAGCCCTCTGGTAGACCATCGGCACCTACTGTTGGTGAAGTGGTTTTAATAAGAGAAGATAGTCCTCCTTTGTACTGGAAATTAGGCCGCGTGATGGAGGTGTACAAGGGGGAAGACTCTGTAGAGCAGGTGGCGCTATTGAAGACAGCCACTGGAACTACTGTTCGTCCTATCGCACGTTTGTACGCTTTGGAGCTCGATTCCGCTTTACAATCTGAGGCTCCACCTGCTATTGCTGGGTCCGAGAATTCTCAACATGACGATTCACCTCTTACTGATGGTGAACTTGCTCGGACCGGGACGCGTTCCAGACGCGCTGCTGCTGGTGCCGTTGAAATGTGGCGTCAGAAGATAGCCTCTGGGCAACTTTAATTTAAGGTGGGGTTAAGGTTTTCTTGTGGGAGAGTGTAGCGTGTAATACGATAGAGATAGACAATTTATGTGCTAACATACGTCTGTATGACATGCCTAGGTAGATACGATAGTCTAACGGTCGTTCCCGCGGTACGGCATAGGAAGATTAGATCGTGATTACAAATTGTAAGTAAGTTAAGATTATAAAAGGCCTAATATGTTATTAAGCAATATTGACACGGTCTTATGTAGTATATATGAATTTATCGTATATATTAATTTAATTTATCGTATTGAGTAACATAGATGTGGTACAATAGTTTGCGCGCCTGGCGTTTGCCAAGGCAGCAACATTGAGGCCCTGGGCATCTTAGAACTTCCACAGACTTCACCCTGTAAACATATAATTTCCGTCTCATTTAATCGTGCTATTGTGCCTTTATTCACAGTACACTACCAGCAATACACACATCTACACTATGACGACGCTCTCATCGACGCCATGACTGACAGCTAAGCATTTCTACTCATGTCCATTACCATATCATAATCATTTGTTTTTTCCCTTGAGTCGTGCTTTTGGGCCGGCTCCCATTTCCCCGTCGTCCGCCATATTGGGTTGGCATTTTTCCTTTGCCTCATTGCCACATGGAGATATTGGTGAGTTGCATCCTGGAATATAATTAACCATTAGAACCCTGATTAAATATAAATATATGTGAGTGACCTTTGGATGTAATTTAGCTTAAATTCAGATTAAATTCAATTTAGACTTAGAGTAATTTGACTTAGATTGCTTTGTTTGCATTGTAGCTTAGATATATAATTAACTTCCACTAATATTATACCACACAGTTGACTTTGGGGCGTTGGTGGCTGCTGGAGTTGAAGCGGTGACAATTGAAGTTTGTGGTACTCCAACGTTGAGTGTTACAAACTCATGGAGTGATTCCAGCTGCATGGTGAGGACGTTGATATTGCTGTAGGCTTCATCTAATTTCACTGTCAAATTTTCTCGTGGCTGGCAGAGCCGGCAGAGCCGGCAGACTTGAAGATCGACAGTAGCAAAGATTGACTCACCACACCTACCGGCGCAGTTTGTACAAGCGCAAGGCATGGTGACAGTCACTTTCTTCAGATCACTTCACTCACTTTAACACCTTAAGAGCGGCCTATGCGGTTTATTTATGTGTACCGCCCAGCGGGGTGTTTTTAGCCAAAATAGGGCTGTTTACGTGATCATTTTCATGCCTAAATAAGACCCAGAACGTAAAACAAGTATCTATCCCTGAAAGGGCATAAACAGAGCTTTCGAATGACACCATAACGATCCTTGTATGATGGATAGTTTTCTTGCAATAACCGTGCAACGCGAGTGCAAAAAGCAGGTAATTCGGTACTTTCGGTACATAATTGAGTATGTAGCGAGTGAGAGAGGGAGGAGGGAGCTGAGATTTGTGTCAGTAGGTTCGCCGCGGTGGTCTGGAGCAGTCATACGCTCGCTAGTCTCCTGCCACCACTTGTCTCTCTCTCTCAGCCACATTACGTGCTGAAATTGCCACTCGACCTATGTCGAGCGCCGCCACATAGTCCAGCTTTATTTAACTCGACTTAAGTGGTGAGCCGCTTTTTAAGGGTTAAAACACTCAACTCACTTTAACCCATAACTAGCGGCGCGCAAAATAAGTCGAGTATAATAAATCTGGACTATCTGGCGGCGCTCGACATATGTCGTGTGGCAATTTCAGCATGTAATGTTGCTGAGAGAGAGAGACAAGTGGTGGCAGGAGAGTAGCGAGCGTATGACTGCTCCAGACCACCGCGGCGAACCTACTGACACGAATCCCACCTCCTCCCTCCCTCTCTCACTCGCTACATACGGAATTGTATGGGGAAAGTGCCGAATTACATGCTTTTTGCACTCGCGTTGCGCGGTTGTTGCAAGAAAACTAGCCATCATAAAAGGATCGTTATGGTGTCATTGGAAAGCTCTGTTTATGCCCTTTCAGAGATAGATACTTGTTTTACGCTCTGGGTCTTATTTAGGCATGAAAATGATCACGTAAACAGCCCTATTTTGGCTAAAAACACCCCGCTGGGCGGTACATATAAATAAACCGCTAGCCCACTAATCTAGTGTTAAAACACTTCACTCACTTTAAAAACACTTCAATCACTTCAACCGAAAACAAATATGTTGAAATACGCAGAAATAGGTTATCTGGGGTGATAGCCTAACCGAAAACAAACATTTTGAGATACGTAGAATTAGGCCTCCAGGGGCGATAGCCTAACCAAAATGTTTTTAAAAATTGAAATACGCAGCAATAGGCTACCAGTGGAGATAGCCTAATCGAAGACAATTTATTATATTTGATGTACCTTATTTTTTTTTTTTTTTCTTAAATACGCAGTGATAGCCTAACTGAAAAAAAATAATAATAATACGCAGAAATAGACCACCAGGAGTGATGGCGTAACCGAAAATAAAAATGTTGAAATACGCAGAAATAGGCCACCAGCGTTGAATAGCCTAACCGAAAAGAATAAAATTGAAATATGCAGAAATAGACTACCAGGTGTGATAACCTAACCTTAAACAAATATATACTGTATATAACGGAATATGAAACTAAATATACAATTCACCAAATAGAGATTATATAAAAGTAAACTGTGACTGCACACAAGGGGTTAATATACTGTATCAACAGATGGCCCTGGTGTTGCTGTAGCCTAGTAAAGCAGTACTCTTTTTAGATAAAAAACAAAAGTGTATCAGTCAAAAAAAAAAAAAAAAAATTATCAGTCAAAGGTTACTACAAGATCGTGCAAGCAACAACTAAAATTACAGATATATATAGCTACAGTAGGATACTAAATACAATATCTACAAGAGTTACTAAGAAAAACAGATTGGCTGGCTATAGGCTAGGCTAGGTTTGGGTTAGGTTAAAAGCTTGGCAGGTTGGGTTAGGTTAGGTTAGTTTGTACAAATACCACCCTTAGCTTAAAGTAAAATCAGTATGAGGAGAAAAAGTCAAGAATATATCTAGGGGGAAAAGATAAATCAATGCACTTAAATTTGGTACAAAATTGGCTGGAGTTTAATATGTATAATAGGGATGGATGTAGTTACCGGGTGTACCACTACCGACATACAACATAAATCATCTATAAACACTTATAAAAAAATAAATACTTATAAATCTATAATACTAGGTTAGGTTAGGTTAGGTTGTTTGGTCAGGGTAATGTATTTTTGTATTTAAAGGCAGTCAAAATAGACGGGAACATGATGGTGAGCGTCCACGTAGTGTAAACAAGACGGGCGGTACACCCGGTAACTACATTCTTGCCGTATAATCACCAAAAAAAGTTTGTTTACAAAATGGCGTAGGCGTTCGTCCCTGTAGATAGTTTAGATAGTAAACAATATTGTTAATTAGCAAATTAATATGCAAAGCTTTACTTACATACAAGGCAGTTAAATAGATACTTACTACAGTAGGTAATGGGTCAAATTAGGGGCTACGATTTTATATAAAATAATAAGAGAGCGTTTCGTTACAAAACAAAACAATAGATGGCGTTAGTGGCGCCCTGTCCGAGCAGGAGTCTTGTGAAAAACACAAAGTTTATCAGTCAATATACAGCAACATATCGTGCAGTGTTACTTACTAAGCTACAGGATAGTTAAACGTGTTCTTAACCACCTTTCATGCACAAGAATGAAGAGGATGAGTAGTTAATACTCAAATTATGATCGAATATCGTGAGACCGTTGACGGAGCCTCTGCAGCGTCTGGCGGTAGCGAGAGGTGTCGAGAGTGTGTCTGTCTGTGTGTATGTGTGTGTGTGTCATTCATAACTGACTCGGAAAGTACGCTATAGGAATAGAATATAATATCCTAAAATTTACAAAGTTTTTTTACGTATAATGCAATTGGTAGTTATCACATTAATTACCCCCCCCCCCCCCAGTGCCATCATATTCTGTCTCTCTCTCTCTCTCTCTCTCTCTCTCTCTCTCGTGATGCAGTTAACACCTTCATTTTTTTTAGGAAGTATATTTGTTCTTGTTTTTTGTCTTTTCAGTAGAAGATTGTAATCAGTTTAAGAAGAGATGGGCTGTTTTTTATGCCCCCCCCCCCCCTTTCTTCCTCATGTTTAGCCCCATTAGCACGCTAGGACATACTACCACACCCACTAAATACTGTATATCCCCCTTGGAAGAAATTAACGAGAGAGTTCATGATAGAAAACGAAACAGAGGCCTGGCTGTGATAGAAAACTAGTATTAAGCCGGTATCACACGAGCACATTTTCACTCAACATTTAGCCTCAACACTGGTCTGGCAGCTTATGTGGTCAACATATATACTATTTCGGTTGCCTAAATTCATCTATCATCAGTCTAGTTTCCGATACCAGAGCTAAATATTCCTAAAATGTTGCCAGAAAAATGTTGATCATCGAGTGTTGACTATAAAAGCTCTCGTGTGATACCGGCTTTAGAGGGAGGACTAATGCAGATACCAAAAACTAGCGCCAACTCCACCGTGGCTATTTATTTGAATTATTTTGTAACATATTCCTTGTATCTTCATGGCCTTCAGCCATAAAGTTTCTCTAAATTGTGGGTACCGTAATTGTTCAGTTCCGGGGGGGGGGGGGGGGGGGATCCAAGGGGAGTGTCGGGGATGGGAGGGGTACCATATCTTCCCCTCCAAGCTTTCTTATTTGCCTAGATCTAACAACAAAACAAAGATAAAATCGTCTAGTGATAGCCATAATGAACGGAAGAAAAGATTTATAGTGCTGAATATAGTGGATTTTATAATAGTAGGGGCTATTAAACTGCACTCTATATCCTCGTTTCCTTTATTATTATCTAAGACCCATCCCCCCCCCCCCCCCCCGCTCCCCTTCCTCCAATCTTTCTTTTTTGCCTTGATCTAAAAAATAAAGTTCATCGCACAAGTTGAGGAAGGGCAGATGAGATATGCAAATTTTATGCAGGGGGAAAATAAAAGTTTTTGAGTTTTAAAGATTTTCCCCTCACTAGCCACTGAGGGGTTAGAGGCGAGCGTATTTCTCTTAAGGGAGTAGTGCTTGTTCTTGACCCCCTTCTCCCTCATGTTTAGCATATTAGTTTTGAGATTTTAAGACCGTTGGCCCATTATTTTGGGGATCCTAACACCTGTCTCCACATTTCATTGTCAATTGTAGGACTTTTTGTGCAATTTAGGTTTCGATTTTTTTCCTGGCGAGCGATAGCGAGCTTGTAATTCTAAGAGGAATCGGCCTTCGGCCGGGACATTTTTCTACCGAAAAATTTACATTTATCTTGAAAGTTTTTTTTTTTTTTTTCTAAGCTTGATGGAGGTCTAGCGTGGAAACTATAAAATAAATGAATACATGAATTAAAAGGTATTATAATCGCCAAAGTAATGGGGTGAACGTCGTAAAATATCAAAAGTAAGAGAGTTAAAATATGAGTGCAAAGGGGGTCCACCCCCCCCCCCTCCTCTCTCTCTCTCACACACTCACTCACTCACTCACTCTCTCTCTCTTTCTCTCTCATTTAATATTCTCTATTAGCTACCATCGTCGTCAATGCAATATTTTTAGATCGATTGTTTCATATATATAAGTAACACCCCGTTCTTAACATTAATCATCAATTACAAACTCCAATGTACTTGAATAAACTAATGAAAGCATATGGTCCTCCCGGGATTCCAACTCAGGACACCACACCCAGGACACAAGCACCTAGTTTCCTCCCTACACCTCCATCAAACTTAAAAAACAAACAAATCCATTAGACCCCCCTGCTAGATTAATGTGTACATTTCTCGGTAGGGCCGGTTCTTCCAAAATTACAGGCTCACTTTCGTTCGCCAGGAAAAAAATCAGTACCTAAATAGCACGAAAGGTCTTAATATTGACAAAGAAATGGGGCGAAAGGTCTTAAAATCGGCAAACTATTAGGCCGAACGTCATGAAATCTGAAAACTAATGGGACTAAACATGCGGGAGAAGGGGGACCAGAGAAGCGACCCATCTCCCCTTAATGGGATCCGAACACCGGGGCCCCTTTAGTTTTTCTTACATATTTTTGTATCGATCTCATTATCGGCGGGTTTGGGCTATGGGTTATTATAGTTATACCTTCCTTTCTGCCTTCTTTCTCTCGCTCTCTCTATCTCTCTCTCTTTCTCTCCATTGTCATTCATCCTGTTAATCGCTGAAGGATTCCACGGGTAATTAAACCAAATGTCGGGCTGGTTCTGGTCTTCAGTTCCACAAGGAGAGAGAGAGAAGTGTGACGCATGTCCAGTGTGAGCATGCTGTACAGAACGCCTAGTCATGCCCCACTCTCGCTAGGATCGTCAGGGCAGGAACTTTGGCTGTAGTCTATGTAGAGTTTCCTAACTTAGTTCATGTGAGCCGTTGTACTATAAGTATAATGAATATGTATTTTGTTTTCATCTGAGTCAACGAGTTCTATTTTATATCATTAGTTATAAGTATTGTGTGTAAAACTTATTTGTAATGATGGGAGGAGAAACAGCCACAGTTGGGGGTCAGTGGGTGCGCCAGGCGGGAGGTGGGCCTAATTCACTAGCACTCCCCCCCCCCCCCCCTCAGTGCTAGGGGAGCCTTTGTCTATCTAAGAGGAGAGAGAGAAATTACGTAATGGTTGTCAGTGGGCGGTCCTTAGTAGTTCACATTGGGCTCACTAGAGGGCCGGGTATAAAAGAGAAGTCTAGCCATTTTTTCATCAGAACTCATTAGGCAGAGCGACTTCTCATTTCCCTTGCTAACTATATATATTCTTCTGACTGATGTGAACTTTCTCTACTACCTTACATTCTTATCTCCTCTTTTCCCTACCCTTTTTAACTTCCATGGTCCCGTTGGTGCAGAGCTAGTCAGCCAACGTATTATCGCTTGAGTTCTCACGAGATACTTGCTTATTAGATAGCCTATTTTGGAAAGGTTAACTTAGAATAGGATTGATTTATGTTTGTTGCACTTGTATATGCATTTCCCTGTGTGTTATTATTATTATTCCTGTTTTCTGCTAGTCTAGGTAATGCTAGACTGGGGTAAGGCTTTTCTGTGTTACGAGTTGTTGTTTGATGCAGTGGTTAAGCGATAAACCTGCATACTCGTTTCGGTTCAGTGAAGCCTAGGTTGTCTTCGCGGCTGACTGTGTTGAGTTAATAATTTACAGTGCGTGAGGGCAAGAGCCTAACCACCCTGTATTTTATTATCAGTTTGTTTTTACACTGTCAAGGAGCCGGGAGAAAACCAGATACAAGGGATCTGGATTTCTCAAAGTGCACTTGTTAGTTTTAACGTAATACTTTAAACAGTTGTGAGGACTTCGCTAGGCTACGAGCCGTTTTTGCTCAGTCACTGCTACCTTTTGCCCACAGTACCCCAGCTAGACTTTACTCGATTAGTAGATACAGAATAGTATTGAAGCTTTCCTTATGTATGATATTGTTTATGCACTATTGATTTCATGTGTTGCAAGCTTGGCTACTTTAGTGATTAGTGGCCCACGAGCACAATCCGAGTAGGCTATTGCCGTTGCATTTGCGGAGTACTTCTTTTTAATGTTTGCCATTTACTATTGCATATTCTTTTAATTATTCTTATGCCAATTTAAACCTTTAATAGTATTTAATTGCCAGTGTTTTTGCTTATTGAATTACTGTTCAAAATCCGATACGTACTTCTTATGAGCATCCGAGAAGCATCTAACTTTTTTCAGAAGATTCCTTGCTCGATGCTTAAGGACTATTAATTAACGTAACGTAATAGTGCCGATCCGAAGTAGAGGGTGGAGGACTTCTTAAGTTCTTAGTCAAGGGTGGATTACTTCGGCTTCGGCCAACACTATTCTTTGGTGTTGTTGTTTCTTACTTCATTGTTTGATTGTTGACCAGACTAGATAATTCCTGTCTCTTTATTAGTCTGTTGTTGAACACTAGTACCGAGTTCTTGTATACCCCGTTATAGCAGATTGAACTCTGGAGGGTATTGGTGTTTTTTGTTCGGCTGGCAGTACTCAGGAGTTGGGATCATGTGTTTCCGTTGTGGCAGCGAGCCGTACTCGAGTCCTGATTGAGAGCCCTTGTGAACCCGAGTGCCAGTTCGTAACAGAAGGTGAGAGAGAGTGTGAGTGTGAGAGAGAGAGGTGGGGGGGGGGGAGGATAGAAAGGATATATAATAAAAGAGAGAGAAAGACAGAGAGAGAGAGTGTGTGAGTGATATATAGTTACAATGAGTTAGAAGGAATAGCTAGTATCTCAAGAGACCTTGCGGTCCATTCCGAGGAGATACTCGAAGTGGAAGGAGGGAGACTGTTCAGTGCACTACACTCCTACAAAGTGTGCAAAATACTATCTACTCTCTTCTTGAACTGCTCTACTGAAGAACTGTTTACAACTTCGGAGGGAAGTTTATTTCAGGTAGAACAGATCTTATATGTGAAGAGGTTTTCACAAGTACTAGTGCTGAACCTTTTCAATTCTAATTTCCAGCCATGGTTGCGTGTTGTATTCATATTGAAGCTAAACATTTGGCTGTAATCCACATTGTCAAACCCATTAAGTATTTTAAAAACTTCAATGAGCTGACCTCGTAGTCTGCGTGTCTCCAACGGTAAGAGATTAAGAGCTCTCAACCGGTCCTCGTAGCTCATTCTTCTAAGCGATAGAATAAGCTTTGTAGCCCTAACTTGTAATATTTCTAGTCGCTCTATATATTTCCTGAGTGCTGTAGACCAGAATTGAACAGCATACTCCAGGAGAGAGAAAGAGAGACAAACAGACAGTGAGTGATTGAGTGAAGCTACACAAGAAATTACCCCCCTCCCCCCCTTACAAAAGTAGTGGCTTAATTTGGAATTATATTCCATCCACCACCACCCGCTCCGACTCGTGGTCACGTAGCTAGATACCATACACACATACAGCTCACACACAAACACTAGCAACTAAGTACTAGAAAAGGATACTTGAAATCTGGGGTACATTTAAGGCCTCACTGAATAAACAATTAGTTGACTGTTTCAAGATATTAAACGGCTCTGACAAAATTGATGTAGATTCACTGTTCAAATGCAATAATAGTTCATCAACTCGGGGAAATGTAATTAGAAATCAGGAGGGCGAATCTTGATGTCACAAAGCATTTCTTCACCTACAGTGTGGTCAACAAACTGCAAGAGAAGTGGTACAATGTAATACAATTGACAAATTCAAAAGGAATCTAGACATCCATTTCGAGGAGGTTGGAGTATTATAAGTAACACAAATAAGTAAATATATATATATTATATATATTAATAATGACAAAAAAAGGTTAAGCATTAGTAGCATACAATATTTCTCAACTTCCTTCTTTACTATGAATTTCCCAGTAGAAATGTTCCCAGTCTGCTGGGGGCCTTGTTTCCAGTCTGCTGGGGGCCTTGTTTCCAGTCTGCTGGGGGCCTTGTTTCCAGTCTGCTGGGGGCCTTGTTCCCAGTCTGCTGGGGGCCTTGTTTCCAGTCTGCTGGGGGCCTTGTTCCCAGTCTGCTGGGGGCCTTGTTCCCAGTCTGCTGGGGGCCTTGTTCCCAGTCTGCTGGGGGCCTTGTTTCCAGTCTGCTGGGGGCCTTGTTCCCAGTCTGCTGGGGGCCTTGTTCCCAGTCTGCTGGGGGCCTTGTTCCCAGTCTGCTGGGGCCTTGTTTCCAGTCTGCTGGGGGCCTTGTTCCAGTCTGCTGGGGGCCTTGTTTCCAGTCTGCTGGGGGCCTTGTTCCCAGTCTGCTGGGGGCCTTGTTCCCAGTCTGCTGGGGGCCTTGTTCCCAGTCTGCTGGGGGCCTTGTTTCCAGTCTGCTGGGGGCCTTGTTCCCAGTCTGCTGGGGCCTTGTTCCCAGTCTGCTGGGGGCCTTGTTCCCAGTCTGCTGGGGGCCTTGTTCCCAGTCTGCTGGGGGCCTTGTTCCCAGTCTGCTGGGGGCCTTGTTCCCAGTCTGCTGGGGGCCTTGTTTCCAGTCTGCTGGGGGCCTTGTTCCCAGTCTGCTGGGGGCCTTGTTCCCAGTCTGCTGGGGGCCTTGTTCCCAGTCTGCTGGGGGCCTTGTTCCCAGTCTGCTGGGGGCCTTGTTCCCAGTCTGCTGGGGGCCTTGTTCCCAGTCTGCTGGGGGCCTTGTTCCCAGTCTGCTGGGGGCCTTGTTCCCAGTCTGCTGGGGGCCTTGTTTCCAGTCTGCTGGGGGCCTTGTTCCCAGTCTGCTGGGGGCCTTGTTCCCAGTCTGCTGGGGGCCTTGTTCCCAGTCTGCTGGGGGCCTTGTTCCCAGTCTGCTGGGGGCCTTGTTCCCAGTCTGCTGGGGGCCTTGTTCCCAGTCTGCTGGGGGCCTTGTTCCCAGTCTGCTGGGGGCCTTGTTCCCAGTCTGCTGGGGGCCTTGTTCCCAGTCTGCTGGGGGCCTTGTTCCCAGTCTGCTGGGGGCCTTGTTCCCAGTCTGCTGGGGGCCTTGTTCCCAGTCTGCTGGGGGCCTTGTTTCCCAAACTAAATTTCATGCCGACTCAATGTCGGAGGGAGTGGTGGGTGGGGAGAGAGCCTTCTGCTTTGCTATCCTTAACTTCTACTTTGTAGCAACTTCTATGTTAGCAAGTCCGGACTGCTTAGTAGGTATTGCTTAGTAGGACCGCAAGGTGTATACAGTCTGAGCATCTATGTAACTCAATGTAACTCTCTTAATCACAAGGATTCCACAGGTAATTAAACCAAATGTCGGACTGGTTCTGGGTCTTGAGTACCTACTACCGCAAGGAGAGAGAGAGAGAGAGAGAGAGAGAGAGAGAGAGAGCTGGGAGAGGGAAGGAAGAGGAGAGCAAAATACATTAAAGGGTAAGGTAAATGAAAAACAAATATGGGGAGTTAGTAAAAAGGAAATATTAATACGGAACTAAAGAAGGAGAGAGAGAGAGAGAGTGTGTGTGTGTGTATGTCAAAGAGGATATTGTAAAAAACGAATAAAGTTGAAAGGAGAAGAATATTATTTAAAGGGAGATGCTTAAGAGAGAGAAAGAGAGAGAGAGAGAGAAATATATTAAAGGGGAGATGGTTAATAAAGAGGGGATGAAGGAAGGGGACTTAAGGGAAGAGAGTGAGGGGAAGTGGTTTATGAGAGAGAGAGAGAGTGAGGGTGGAATCTATTAAAGGGGAGATGGTTAATAAAGGGAGATAATTTCAGAGGGGAGGAAGGAAGGGTACTTAGAGCTACATAGATACACAGACCTCAAGGTCCTTACTAGGCAGCCTGGCCTTACAAACTATATATATATATATATATATATATATATATATATATATATATATATATATATATATATATATATACTGTATATATATATATATATATATATATATATATATATATATATATATATATATATATATATATATACAGTATATATACATACATAGGGGAGGTGTGGCAGAGTGGTCTTGCCACTGGACTGGTAATCCAATGGACCCGGGTTCGAATCCCAATATGTCAATGGGAAGATATTATTGGGATGGAATTTGTGCTGTACCTAGTTTCAGTGCATTACCACAGCACACCGAAATGCCAAAACAAAATACCCTCATTGTTCCCTGATTAAATAGCACTGTATGAATATTCCCATATTCAAAATATGCTACAGGGGTGCAATGCCTAGTGAGTTAATTGCTCAATAGGTGGCGTTCTGAGAGTGAAGGTCCGAGCCTGGGGAGTGAGACTGTGAAGCGCAGGGGCGAAGCAGCTTCAGAGATGGAGTTGGGTTCGAGCCGGGAAAAGGTGCTTCGCATGTCTCACTCCCTAGACTGGAACAAGACCTCACGGGCCTCACCGTGTGCAGCGGTAGAGTGTAAAGGCTATCTGCCTATGCCCGAGAGGGAGTAGTTGGAATATAGAAAAAAAAAATAAAAAAAATAAATAAAAAAAAATACAGTACATATATATATATATATATATATATGCAGTACATAATATATACACATACATACATATACATACATATACACATACATGCATATAGGCTATACACATACATACATAATACACATTTTGTACATATACTGTATACACACATATACGCATACATATATACATGTACATACAGCACATGTATGCACAAATACATACATATACATATATATATATATATATATATATTATATATATATATATATATATATATATATATATATATATATATATATAATTATACCGGTATATATATTATTGTTTTTCTTCATATCACCCCAGCCCCCTCTAGATAGAGGTCAAGCCTACACTTGAAAGCATTTATTGTATCGCTCTCCACCACTCTCGCTGGTAGTTTATTCCACTCTGTCACCACACTGTAGGTGAAGAAACTCTTTGTGACATCTAGGTTTGCCATTTTGGTTTTTAATTTCATTCCATTTCCGTGAGTTTGAGTATTATTGTTTAATATGAATAGCTCATTTATATCAACTTTGTCGAAGCTTTTTAGTATCTTAAAGCACTCAATAAGCTGACCCCTCAACCTCCTCTTTTTTAATGTGAACAGGTTCAATCATTTATGTCTTTCTTCATATGGTTTATTTCTTAATGAAGGTATCATCTTCGTCGCTCTACGCTGCACTGACTCGAGTCTTATAATGTCCTTGGTCAGATAAGGTGACCAAATCTGCACACCATATTCAAGGTGGGGCCTCACCATAATTTTGAACAGTGGCACTATTACGTTCTCATGTTTATATGTCAATTTTCATTTAATAAAGGCCAATGCTCTGTTTGCCTTATTTGCAGCTGCTATACATTGGTCGGAAGTTTTTAGGTTTTCAGATATTAGTACCCCTAGGCCTTTTACTAGCGTTGTGGTTTTTATTTGCTTGCCATTCATTTCGTATTTGTATTTCATATTTCTGCTACCAACCTGCAGCACCTGACATTTATCGACATATCTGCTATTTTTCAGACCACTCTGATGTCTTGTTTAAATCAGACTGCAACGCATTTCTATCTTCTTCGGTCAGGACTGTATTTCCTATCTTTGTATCGTCGGCGAATTTGGAAATGGTGTTGTTTACCCCTACATCAATATCGTTAATATAAATGAGAAACAGGACCGGACCAAGGACCGAACCCTGTGGACCTCCACTAGTGACAGGCTCCCACTTGGATTCCACTCCATTTATCACCACACTCTGTCTTCTGTCTGTAAGCCAATTATTTATCCAAAAATTAATTTTACCTTTGATACCTATCCTCTCCAATTTGTTATCCAAGAATGCATTTTACCTTTGATACCTATCCTCTCCAGTTTAACCATCTATTCACATATAACGACATGACGAAATCACTAGATATATTCTTCTTGGACTTTCAAAAAGCTTTCGACAAGGTGCCACACCGGAAACTAATGACTTATTTGATCTAAAGCCGTGTTGACTATTTTAGATTAGGTTGTTTTATTCGAGGTAATCTACTATCTTATCTCTAAGGATATTTTCCATGATTTTTTTCTGTAACTGGAGTTAGACTAATTGGTCTGTAATTACTTGCTTTGGCCTTGCTACCCTTCTTGTATATTGGCGTAATGTTTGCATCTTTCCAATCACTCGGTACAATCCCCTGTAGTAATGATAAGTTAAATAGCTCTGCCAGTGGTTTTGCTATCTCGTCCTTAACATTCTTAATTATTTTTGGGTGGAGCATGTCAGGTCCCGGGGTCTTATTTACATTTAAATTACTCAATTTGCTTTGTGCTTCGCTAACACTGATGGTGAAATCTCCTATCACATGAGTTGAGGTGTTCTTTTCAGGGGTATGATCGATAACTTCTATGAAAACTGAACCAAAATATTTGTTGAACATATTTGCCGTGTTTGTGTCACCTGTTATCGTCTGGCCATCTTCTGTTAGCGGTCCGATTCCGCTTTTGATATGTTGATTTTTATTTACGTAACTGTAGAATTTGTTGGGGTTTGTGGCACTCTCTCTGGCAATAGTCATTTCGTAATTTTGTTTGTTCGCTCCAATTATTTTTTTCACTTCCCTTCTACTATATTTGTACAAGTTTTTAACGACTTCAGTGTTTGGGTTATTTCTTACAAGTTTGTGGAGTTGGTTCCTTTTCCATATTGCCTTGCCAATGTCTCTACTGTACCAAGGGGCATACTTGATTTTGTATTACGTTTTGGTATCATGGGTACAAATCGTTTATGCGCTTCTGTAATATTGTAGACTTAAAATTTCCCCATAATTAATTTTCTTCGTTTATATTTATGAGGTTTGAGTGTACGTTTGATAGCGATTCCTTAAGTCTGTCATAATTTGTGTTTTTAAAGTCCGGAACCATTGCTGTTGTTTTTACTGTGGAATATTTGCTTATAACGTTGATTCTTAAGATTTTATGATCGGACGTTGCCAGATGTTCACCTACATCCAGGTTTGATAATAGATTTTCTTGGGTAGTGATTACGAGGTCTAATATATTCCTGTCTCGTGTCGGTTGTTTTACGTGTTGAGTCAAAACATTGTCCTGGATGAAGCTTGTCATTAGGCGTGACTCAGCATTTTTTCCGGTCAGGGTATTCCAGTCAATTAGGGGGAGGTTATAGTCACCTAGTAATACTGTTTCGTCGGAATTAAGGTTTTTCTCTAGTATTTCATACAAAATTGTATCATCAGCAACAGTTTGTCTCGGTGGTCGGTACGCTGTAGTGAGATTTAACTTCATGTTTTTTGTATTTATTTTGACGCACAATATTTCTGCATTACTTTCGGGGAGAGTCACCTCAACTGGGTTTAAGTAGGTTGCAGCGTACATTTCAGTCCCCCCCCCCCTCTTTGTTTTCCATTATTACGGTCTTTAGGACAAAATTGATATGGCTCAATGTGACATTTATGAAGTAGATCTTTATTTTTAAGGTTCAGGTGTGTTTCTGTTATACAAATTACGTCAGCTTTCTCATTTAATAATAGACATTTGAGTTCGTCTAATTTGTTTCTTATTGAGCAGGAATTTACGGATATTATTTTGTTTTCATATCATTTCTCTCAGCATGCGCTGGATTTGTTTTTCTTATTGGTAAGGATGGGTTTGGGGGTTGGTTTGGATGGGGTTGGGGGGGTTGTTTAAGTTTTTTAGTGGTTCAGATGGGTAAATTTTCGCAACTTGTGGACCATGGGGGTTGAAGGTTTCACGTAAATGGTTTTGATGGACTTGGAAGGGTTGGGCGGGGTTATTTATTTCTCTTAACTGTGCGGGTGGGTTTGGATGCGTGAATTTTAAATAAAAGGGGGTATTTATTTAATTTATTTGATTGGGTGGGGTTGTGGGAAGGCTTTTTGGGGGGTAGCGATGTCAATACTCAAAGGAGTCTATTAGCCTAATTGTCTCTCGGTACTGCCTGGTGTTGTTTTCATGGGCAATGTAGGTTGCGTGATTTAGGGTGTCACTCATGTGCTGAACGCCTTTTTCTGATAAATGAATGCCATCTCCGCTGTACAGGGACGAGATTCCTACCAAGTTCGTCCAATTGTCCACATACAGTACCTTCTCGTGTTCGCACATGACCTTGACTGCGTTGTTAATTTCTATGGCTCTATTATGTCCGTATGAACTTGTTTTAATTCTTGGTCTTCCTTTTCATGACTTTAATTATGGTTCTCAAAATCTTTTTCTATGGTCTTAATTGGGACCTTACCTCCGTCAAAGGAGTCATTAGAGCCAACATTAACGACTACACAGGCGCCCTCTGGTATGGCGGAGTTGGACTTTCATGATATGTTCGACTTTGCCGCCTAGAATGACCTTTACTGACCTTTTTCCACTTTTCTTGGTGGCAAAGGCAGCTCCTTGACCTCGCATGAGACTGTCACCATAAACTAGGGTGAGTTTCTTCTTCCCGCTGACTCCGTGGTTAGGTGGTTTCGTTATTTTCCCGTCATGAATTTTCTTGCCTTTCGGGCTTGGTTTCTCGTGGTCAATTTCCTTGTGTTCTTTATTTTTGGCAAGAACAGCAAATCTATATTTGATAGGGATACCTGGTGTCGCTTTCCCTTTCCCTTGGGTTTTGTTTGTGTTACGCCTGTTGTCTACTGTCTGAAATAGATCATTGGATGGGTTTTCGTTTTGAGGATTTTTAACGTCGTCGACTTGCTTACTCTGTATGTCATTTACTCGCTCTTTTAGTAAGAAATTTTGATGCGAAAGTACACCTACAGTCTCCTTTAGTGTGAGATTATCTCGCTTCAGTTCGTCAGCCTGTACCTTGTATGCCTCTAATGTGCACTCCAAGAGCAAAAAGTGTTCACCGGTTAAACATATAAAACATTTGGCATTTGGATACCCGTGGCGCGGATACCACTCCTTGTAGTAGTTTTTGTTACAGGAAGGGCATGTAACTCTGATCGGTGCCATGATTTGATGTTAGTGAGGAAGAATTTGCAAAACGAAAGGTACAAAAAGTTGGAGTTGTCACTTCCCTTAAAGAGTTGTTCCATGTTGTTGGTGCAGGTTGCAAGGTGTTGGTGGGGGGAGTTCCTGTTACGTCGGCACTTTAAAAATAAATTTGGGACGGGTTTAGGGGGGGGGGGGGGATTGTCCTAAGAGCCCTTATTTTATATCCCTCTTTCTCCTCATAAACCGAGGTGGGCGGTAGGTGAGGAAAGAGGGTTTGATGGGGGGGGCGGTACTTTTTGACACTCGGGCGGCAAGGAGCGGTGCAGTGGGATGGGGGGAGGGGGGGGGGGGATGAACTAGGGATGAGAGGAAAAGAGAGAGAGAGAGAGAGAGGGGGGGGGAGTGAGAGTGAGGGTGAGGGAAAGTGGGTGTGAAAGAATGAGAGAGAGAGAGAGAAAATTAGTTTATTGGGGGGCTGTATTCACAGACCCGGGTGGGGCACTTCTCATAAAACGGAGGAGCAGTCGAGGGGAGCGGTGCCTTATGTTGGGGTTATAGGGGGGGGGGGGGGGGGGGGGGGAGTTGGGATGAGAGAGAGAGATAGAGGGTGAGTATATGACGTAGAAGGGGGTGATAAGAGTGAGAGGGAGTTATTGAATAGTAGGGATTACAATGAATGGGTAGCTGGGAGTTGGTGTGTGACAAAGCAAGGGAGGTATTAAGACAAGGAGGAGCGATTTAAGCTTATAGAGAGGGATTTTTCTATAGAGTGAGTGGGGCAGACAGAGAATTGTGCAAGAAGGATTTATGATAATGGGATGTGGGGACTGCAATTCGGGATGTTCTATATAATGAGAGTGAGTGAGAGAGACAAATGTGTGTATAAGAGATATTTATATGTAAAAATAGGTTAGGTGGTTTATAATAAGGGAGTTAAGTTATTAAGATGATTGAAAGAGACCGAACATTTTACAAGAGAGATGTTTAAGAATAGGTCTAGTGGTCTGTAGAAAGGGAGATTTAATAGGGTGAGAGTAGAGAGAGAGGATGGGATTGCAAAGGTGAGTTTTGTAGAGGGAGAGTAGGGTTGGAGTAGAGGGAGAGAGAGAGGGGGGGATGTACAAGTGAGTTTTATAGTAATATGGCAAACTGTGAGGGATAATGAGAATTTATAAGGGATATTGATAATAATAGGTTGAGAGGTTAAAAATGAAGGAATACAGGGGAGAGGCAGCATGTACGGGTTAGAGGGAGAGAGAGAGAGAGAGAGGAATCTATTAAAGGGTAGATAGTTAATAAAGGGAGATAATCAGAAGGGAGGGAGGAAGGGGACTTAGAGGGAAGAGGGAGAGAGAGAGTGAGTGTGTGTTTGTGAGAGTAATTGAAGGGGGTGAGACAAATGAGGAAGAATAAATTGAAGGGGTAACAGTTAATGAGGGAAAATAATGAGAGGTTAGTAAGGTTGATTTGTGGATGATTTAGAGGGGAGAGGAAGAGAGGGGAAGCTGTTAATGTGTGTGTGTGTGTGTGTGTGAGAGAGAGAGAGAGAGTGGGCGGGGGGGATAATGAGAGGGGAGCAAGGTTGATTATTTTGTGAATGAGTTAGAGGGGAGAGAGAGAGGGGAGGTTGTTAATATATGTGTGTGAGTGTGTGAGAGAGTGAGAAAAAGAGACAGAGAGAGAGAGAGAGAGGGGGGGGGGCAAATAATGAGAGAGGAGCAAGGTTGATTTGTGAATGATTTAGAGGGGAGAGAGATAGAGAGGGAGGGGAGGTTGTTAATATATGTGTGTGTGTGAGAGAGAGGGGGAGGTTGTTAATGTATATGTAATTCACTTCACTTGCTTGTTCGTCAAGGGGATTCCACGCAATGCGAGCTAAGCTCATTATTATCGCGCCTCCTTAACTGGGAATGTATTGCGTGAAATGCATGTTAATTGTTTATGTATCGTTGGAATGGCTGTGGATGTGTGTGTAGTCTGTATTTTAGCCAATTGGCGACATCTGGAAACGAAGGCTTAGGGTTAATCTGTACGATACCATTCTCACTACGGTACCAGTCTCACCCGAAGGCTTAGGTTGACCAGAACGATACCCATCTCACCTTGTAACCGATCACCAACCCCAGATGGGACGTCACAACTTAGTCCACTTATACCAGGTTCCTATTTATACTGCTAGGTGAACAGAGGCTACACCGTTAGGAGACTTGCCCAAATGTCTCTTCCCCGCCCGGGTCTCGAACCCGGGACCTTCTGGTTGTGAGCCAGACGCGCTATCAGTTACGCCAAGGGGAGGTGTGTGTGTGTGTGTGTGAGAGAGAGAGAGGGGGGGGGGGGGATTTGCTAGTATGTATACTGTATAATGATATAGGGCGTGTGTGTGTGTGTGTGTGTGTGTGTGTGTGTCGGGGATATGGAAAACAAAATGTATGACGAAAAGTACGTTAAAGGGAAAATAGTTAATGAAGACAGCTAATAAGAAGGGACGAGAGGAAGATTGAGAGGGGGGAGAGAGGGATGTTAGGTATTATGTTAGAGAGAGAGAGAGAGAGAGAGAGAGAGAGAGAGAGAGAGAGAGAGAAACCGAAAGCTAGCGTGAAGGTGATCAATTAAAGTAGGTTCGTGTTATTGATTCAAGTAAAGTTTATATTATCGAGAATTTATAAGCGAGATTTCTGTCCACCAATTAAAATTATGATAAAAATAAACACTGACAAGCAGACTGAGTGAATATGTAGACACCATGTAAGAAGGAGCACTTTATTGACAACGTTTTTCATATAGTTCCATCAGGCCAAACCAAACTATAGGCGAAACGTTGTCAATAAAGTGCTCCTCATATGGTGTATATAATTATGCATTACTATATTTTGGCAATTTAAATAGGGAGGTAGTCGTTTTTCTGGACTTCCTTCTCATTAATGTTTAACTACTTTAGTTTTGATATTTTAAGACGTAATAACCGGCCTTCGGCCAAGCCATTTTCTAACCGAAAAATTTACAAATTTATCTCGAAGGGGGTCTAGGTTTTTTTTCTTTTTTCTTCTTAACCTTAATAGAGGTCTAGCGAGGAAACTATAACATGTATAAATAATTATATAAATAGACCAACAAATATACTCAACCCGTTTAATCTGGTAACATCAGAAATTAAACGCTAATTGAATTCTTCCATCAGTGAGGTTGTCTGATTGCACAGAATAACAGAAAACAAACAAACAAACAAATGCATGATTCTCGATAACATAACCTTTACTTGAATCAATAACACGAACCGACTTTAACACCTTAAGAGCGGGTGGTAGGGTATTTTACACCGTGCCGCCCAGCGGGTTTTCTTTTACCCTAAATAGGGTTGTTTCCGTGCTCATTTTCATGCATAAAAAAGACACAGAGCGTAAAACAAGTATCTATCCCTGAAAGGGCGTAAACAGAGCTTTCCAATGACACCCGAACCATCCTTGTACGACAACTGGTTCTCTTGCAACGATCGTGCAACACGAGTGCAAAAACCTTAAAATAAGGTAATTTCCGTACATAATTCCCTGTGTAGCGAGTGAGAAAGGGGGGAGAAGGGTGGAATACAGTTCAGTACGTCCACGGCGGTCGTGGGGAGCGGTCATAAGGTTACTACGCTCGTCCCACCGCTCAGCTCTCTCTGTCAGTAACATTACGTGCTGAAAATGGCACTCGACAGCTGTCGTGCACCGCCACATAGTCCAAATTTATTTAACTCGACATATGTCGCGTGCCGCCAGTTAAGGGTTAATTAATCACCTTCGCGTTCGCTTTCGGTTTCACTTGCTCTCGCTCTCTCTCTCTCTCTCTCTCTCTCTCTGAAAATTGTCTAAACATTTCTGAATCTCTCTCTCTCTCTCTCCCCCTCTCTAAGTCTTACCTCTTCGTCCCCTCTTATTTACTCCGTTTATATGAACGATCTCTCTCTCTCTCTCTCTCTCCTGTACATCTTCCTCTACTCATATCATTTCCCCTCAATAACTATCTCTCCCTTGATTCAATACTTCTCATTTACTTAAACCTTTACTTTCTTTCCATCCTCTCTCTCTCTCTCTCTCTCTCTCTCTCTCTCTCTCTCTCTCTCTCTCTCTCTCTCTCCGGGTGTTTGTGCCAGACGTGAATGGCAAATCAATCTTGTTGGTGTATGCGAGAAAGAGAAGAAGAATAAGAGGAGGAAGAGGAAGGAAAGGAAAGGAGGAGGAGGAGGGGGAGTAGGAGGAGGAGGAGGAGAAAGGAAATGAAAGGAAAGGAGGAGCCTATTAATGGGTAGAGATCCTGCCTAAGCTTAACAATATCATCTAAAAGTTGCCAGAATATAATGAGAAGGACGTCGCCGGTACTGTATGGGTTAAATTAAATAAATATCAACCCTTTTAACATTACACGATTGTTTATAGTTTATAGGCTGTCTAGGACTCAAACGGGGGTAAATATGATTTCAATACACTTTCTGAATAACATCGTATTTTCTAGACGAAGTTTAAATGAATCAACAGTGCTGCAGTCTACAACGTCTCGGGGTAGCACATTCCACAAGTTGACAACTCGATTGAAGAAGAAATTATTAGATTCGTGTGAGTTAAAGGATTTACCAATAATTTTGCAACCGTTTCCCCGCGTGTAATTAGATTGGTCGATAGTGAAGTACTTACTACAGTTCATATTGTCGATGCCTTTGATGATTTTGAACACTTGAATTAAGTCACCTCTTAATCTGCGTTGGGTTAAAGGAAATAGATTTAATTCTTTAAGACGCTCCTCGTATGGCTTGTTCTTTAGGCTAGGTATCATTTTGGTAACTGTACGTTGAACTCGTTCTAGCTTGTCTATATATTTTTGGTAATAAGGGCACCAGGATTGAACGCAGTATTCCAGAAGAGGGTGGACTAAGGTATTGTAAAGGGTTAGGATAACTTCTTTGGATTTATGCTGAAATGACCTGCCTATAAAGCCAATTATTTTGTTTGCCTTCTTAACAACTTCTGAACATTGTTGACTCGGTTTTAGGTTACTCGATGTTGTTACTCCCAGATCGATTTCTCTGTTAACATTCTTAAGCTGAGTGCCATTCATCAAATAGTTTGCTTTCTCATTTTTGTATCCGATATGTAGTACTTTACATTTATCCGCATTGAAACTCATTTGCCAAATTTGGGCCCAACATGACAACTTATCTAGATTGTGTTGCATATCGTCAACTTGTTCTTTTGAGAGTATGCTATTTGCAATTTTTGTATCGTCAGCAAATTTTGAGATTGTACAGGTAAGACCCTCATCTATGTCGTTGATGTAAATTAGAAAGATAATTAGTCCTAGTACCGATCCCGGGGGCATCCCGCTACTTACATTGGTCCATTTAGATGCCTTACCTTTTATGACTACTCTTTGCTTTCTGTCACTGAGCCAATTTTCTATCCATTTCAACACACCGTCTTGTATTCCATGCGCTTTTAGTTTTAGCAGTAAACGTTTATGGGGAACTTTGTCAAAGGCCTTTTGAAAATCAAGGTATATAATATCTACAGCATTACTCTCATCGTAGAGGTTGAGGATATCGTGGAAGAAATCTAAGAGGTTTGTTAAACAAGGAACGTTTCTTACGAAAGCCGTGTTGAGTATCTTTATGTATGTTATTTTCCTCTAAGTGATTTACGATTCTGTCTCTTACGATTGTTTCTAGCATTTTACATACAACTGAGGTTAAGCTAATTGGACAATAGTTACTGGGTAGGGATTTGCTGCCTTTTTCGAATATCGGTGTTACGTCGGCTAGCTTCCATTGATCAGGCATAGTTCCAGACTGCAAGGATTTATTGAATAGCAATGTCAGTGGTTTGGAGAGCTCATCCTTAGCTTCCTTTAGAACTATAGGTGAGATTGTATCAGGTCCAGGCGTTTTATTTACCTTGAGTTTATCTAAACAATTCAATACTTCTCACTGTAACGGTGATATTGCTTAGAACATCTGAATTATCAATTTGAATCGGCGATGGTGTAGGGATATCACTGAGGTCTTCTGTTGTACAAACTGATGCAAAGAAGGTATTGAGGGCATTACTCATTGGTACTTCGTCTTTGGTGTATTCTTCATTTTCATCGACTAACGGTCCAACAGTTGAAGTAACTACTTTTTTCTTTCTGATATATCTATAGAATTCTTTCGGGTTTGTTTTACTTTGATTCGCAACATGTAACTCCAGTGTCTTTTTACTTTGCTTAATTAACTTTTTGGCTTTGCACTAAAAATTTCACCCGTTCTTCATCATTTTATGAGGATTTTAATCTATCATTAGCAAACATTTTAGCAAGCAGACCGTTTGAAATATCTTTATTCCACTATTTGGGCTTATCATTATGGCCTGTATGCCGTATTTTCGATGGTATGCAGTCTTGCACTGCTTTTAGGTAAGTGGTTGCGAATAATTCCCAAGATGTATTTATGTCGTTATTGAAATGACGGGGTCAAACAGCCACCCTCAGGTCACCACCATAGCAGTAATTAGGGACAGCCACAAAACCATAAGGAGAGGACAACGGAACCGACCAGCTTCTCAAGCTTTAATTCCAGAAATAGATAAGTCTACCCCTTTCCCCGGATCCGCCCATGCTTTAATTCCGGAGGAATTGATGAGTCCCCCATTTAAAGGAGTTCGAGCCCGAACGAATCCTGAGAGCTCCAGCTCCTCCAATGACAGCGGCCGACACAAAACGACACGGCCTATCACGATGCTCCAGCTGTACTTAAACTATAGTGAGGATATGTTTATGGTAATTAAACATCAAGAACCTCACCAATATCGATATAAGCGGGAATCTCAGCCACCTCTCGATAATACCTTCCCACAGGAATGGGAATAAGTTAGATCCAGTGTTCCATATCAAAACTATAACATGCACAATAATAAAAGCTAGAGTTCCATATGAACAGGAAATCCTTCATTACATCACCATTATGACCCCTAGAAATAAGTACCGGTAATATATATCAGGAGATTAAGAATCTCCACATGCACCCTTTAATATCTGACCTGTATTTTTAGGCTAAGTAATACGTTCGCTATAACCATTACAACGATATCCACATGCCTCTATGTAATTGAAATCCAGTAAGTTGAACAGTAAAATTAAGTTGAACATAGTCTAGAAAAGTAAGCAAAATACGACTGCCGCCTTCTACTGGTATACCACCAGAAGCGGGCTCATGCATGACTGTGAAGCTTTCCAGACGTCCAGCCCCGCCTCGCCTTTCTCTGCCCCTGGGAAGAAGGCCGTGCCCCTGACGTACCGCCCTTCAGACTCAGAGTCCACGTCGACCAGACTCTGACTTTAGGATACTTCTTCCTTTACCCTAAGTGTCCCTGAGTGTCTTAAGTTGTTGGCTATCGTTGTAAGGTAAGGTAAAATATGTGCGTATTCCTAATTTGATTTCGTCTAGATCTGTGCCTAAGATCTTTAGTGAATTTGTATTAAGTGTGAATTTAATTAATATAGATCTGTACAGTGATTCTTTGAGTACGAGATCATAATTATACTTTGTGTTCATCCTTCAGAATTATAGTCTTTACATACGTTACATACTCATTATTACACGCATCAGTTATATTGAATACTCTCAGATTTTACTCTCATGTGTCCAATTATTCTGTGTATAAACCAAGTCGAAGTCTAAGTGTATACCGTGAAGTGATTATAACGATAAATCTTCTACATACCTAGAACCTACACCCAATTTTAGTATTATGCTTTATCTTTGCTTGTGCTAATTTAAAGTATTTCTTTACTTTCCATTTGAAAGTAAAATCCCCTCTCCATCGAGTTATGAATTATTCCTTAACTTAATCCTCAGATATACCAGTTATAGTGAATATTATAATAATCTACGTTAGTAGGATTATATAATTCTTTCCATACTTCTTTAGGAATTCCGATTGATTATTCATCAAGTTTACCTAACATTTGACTTTCAAGTCAAGATAAATTTATTTCTTCGATAATATAATTATTCTACCAGATTTTAGGTACGAATTTAACGCTACTCGTTCTGCGTTCTTTTAGGAACATGTTAATATATTCAGAACTCCTTGTATACCATTGTTGGTAATCTTTTAGTGCAACTTCGTCGTGTACAACCATTCTATATAGTAATTTGTTTTACGCTATTTGTTCACGTCATTTTATATGCGTTCTTATCGATTCTGTATTTATTCGATTATAATTGTCTGAATATTTGATATAATTTGATTCTCTCCGTATATCTATTAAGAATCTGAATTCCTAATTGTGTGAATTGATTTCATATACAGGTAAAGTTATTATTCATATCTTGTGTGAAAGAATATTCACAATAACCCTTGTATCGTTAAACTCCGATTTAGCTTATCTTTCCTTCCATCATAAAGTCAACCGCCTCGCTTTAATCGCCAAGTTAAGATTGCACTTAGATACATAAGTATTTCCACCCCAACAGTCGACCTGACCTATAGGTTAAGGCTACATTGTGACATCTACCTGTGCGCGGCTAAACAATTTTTGTTGTCTCAACCCCCTTCCCCCAAACTTACCCGCGCGGCTGAACGATATTCTCTCAGCTGTTCGTGTACGTGTCAAATTACTTCACGCTAGACACTCGACTCTCATAGATATTATCATCAATGAACTTATGTCTATGTATAGCTCTGTCTGTACTATTCTGTATATTTCCCAGTTACCTATACAAATATCCAAGTGAATAATATTCTATTTTGAGAGTAAGTTAGATAACCTATCTTATTTACTACCAATATCTTACTACCTATTCTATGTTATAGTGGAGTATCGAACCCATATAATTATAACCCTCATGCAATTGAATAAAGAAGCGTGTCATTTACCCTGTAGTGGGGCAGATAACTGGAATAATCGTTCATTTCTGGAAACAAGCACCAAAATTGGCACACATACTCCTTGGGGATTGCTATTTTGATAAAACCCGTTAGCCACCTAAAAATTCAAGATGGCGGCCATTTTTCAAGATGGCCGCCATTGAATATACAGAAACATTGCATTTCGCAATAAAATCGCAAAGACTTGTCCTATTTGAATGATCTTGGTGTCAAATCATACAGTTTTCACTATGTAGAATCCGAATTTGGAACCATGGACTTACTCACTAGCTTCCTTGTACCATAATATCAGTCCCGGAATCATAATTAGGGTAAAAAGTGCCCATATCATAGGCACCATCAGTCCGATATATTATTGGATATACATGTAGGCAGTAGGCCTATACTTGTTTGTCACTTATTGCTTGCTGCCTGGATGAGTATACTACAACGCTTCTAAACCTCACATTTGCAGCTGCACAGTGCCATGCAGGTCAGACCAAAGCAGTAGCATTTGCATCGACCGCAGCATTCCGACTTGCATCCACACTTGGTCAGCTGCTGGCAACTCTCTGCAATGGGTGGGAGCTCTGTCCAAACGATCTGCCACAGATCTCCTTTCTTGGTCCAGCCCCAGTTGGCAAGAGTCTGCGTTTCTGGTTGACATACTGTTGACTGACTCCAGATGCAGCCCGCCTGGTAGGCAGCACGCTTCACTTGCTGCTTCAGTGCTGCTCGGGTTGGAGGAATGGCTTCTGTTACGACCTGGCACTCGGGTACACAAGGGCTCTCAATCAGGACTCTAATACGGCTCGCTGCCACAACGGAAACACACGATCCCAACCCCTGAGTACTGCCAGCCGAACAAAAAACACCAATACCCTCCAGAGTTCAATCTGCTATAACGGGGTATACAAGAACTCGGTACTAGTGTTCAACAACAGACTAATAAAGAGACAGGAATTCTCTAGTCTGGTCAACAATCAAACAAAGAAGTAAGAAACAACAACACCAAAGAATAGTGTTGGCCGAAGCCGAAGTAATCCACCCTTGACTAAGAACTTAAGAAGTCCTCCACCCTCTACTTCGGATCGGCACTATTACGTTACGTTAATTAATAGTCCTTAAGCATCGAGCAAGGAATCTTCTGAAAAAAGTTAGATGCTTCTCGGATGCTCGTAAGAAGTACGTATCGGATTTTGAACAGTAATTCAATAAGAAAAACACTGGCAATTAAATACTATTACAGGTTTAAATTGGCATAAGAATAATTAAAAGAATATGCAATAGTAAATGGCAAACATTAAAAAGAAGTACTCCGCAAATGCAACGGCAATAGCCTACTCGGATTGTGCTCGTGGGCCACTAATCACTAAAGTAGCCAAGCTTGCAACACATGAAATCAATAGTGCATAAACAATATCATACATAAGGAAAGCTTCAATACTATTCTGTATCTACTAATCGAGTAAAGTCTAGCTGGGGTACTGTGGGCAAAAGGTAGCAGTGACTGAGCAAAAACGGCTCGTAGCCTAGCGAAGTCCTCACAACTGTTTAAAGTATTACGTTAACACTAACAAGTGCACTTTGAGAAATCCAGATCCCTTGTATCTGGTTTTCTCCCGGCTCCTTGACAAAGTAAAAACAAGCTGTTAATAAAATACAGGGTGGTTAGGCTCTTGCCCTCACGCACTGTAAATTATTAACTCAACACAGTCAGCCGCGAAGACAACCTAGGCTTCACTGAACCGAAACGAGTATGCAGGTTTATCGCTTAACCACTGCATCAAACAACAACTCGTAACACAGAAAAGCCTTACCCCAGTCTAGCATTACCTAGACTAGCAGAAACCAGGAATAATAATAATAACACACAGGGAAATGCATAGACAAGTGCAACAAACATAAATCAATCCTATTCTAAGTTAACCCTTCCAAAATAGGCTATCTAATAGGCATGTATTCTCATGAGAACTCAAGCGATAATACGTTGGCTGACTAGCTCTGCACCAACGGGACCATGGAAGTTAAAAAGGGTAGGGAAAAGAGGAGATAAGAATGTAAGGTAGTAGAGAAAGTTCACATCAGTCAGAAGAATATATATAGTTAGCAAGGGAAATGAGAAGTCGCTCTGCCTAATGAGTTCTGATCAAAAAAATGGCTAGACTTCCCTTTTTATACTCGGCCCTCTAGTGAGCCCAACGTGAACTACTAAGGACCGCCCACTGACAATCATTACGTAATTTCTCTCTCTCCTCTGGGATAGACAAAGGCTTTCCTAGCACTGAGGGGAGGGGGGAGGGGGGGGGGAGTGCTAGTGAGTTAGGCCCACCTCCCGCATGGCGCACCCACTGACCCCCAACTGTGGCTGCCGCTTCTCCCATCATTACAAATAAGTTTTACACACAATACTTATAACTAATGATATAAAATAGAACTCGTTGACTCAGATGAAAACAAAATACATATTCATATTACTTATAGTACAACGGCTCACATGAACTAAGTTAGGAAACTCTACATAGACTACAGCCAAAGTTCCTGCCCTGACGATCCTAGCGAGAGTGGGGCATGACTAGGCGTTCTGTACAGCATGCTCACACTGGACATGCGTCACACCTCCCCCAAGATTTTACTTGCTCAACCCTGAGCTAAAATCTGACAAACACAGAACCCCATCAAGCCCCTCACACCCAGCGACCCAGCGACCGCATGGCACTAAAACAAAGCTGAGTTTATCACCAAAACGCATCTTATTATTAACCAAAAATTCACATTTTATAACTCCTCCCAACAATAGCAAAAAGACACAATATCATGCTCCCAGAGCGAGCTTACAGCAGCTCAGCCGTTTGATAGTTTGTGGACTACTCAAACTCTATAGGCTATGACAAACTTATACGATTACCTATATCAAAAGAAAGAGTTTTTTATATGATTTTAATATTTTAATATGTTTTTCCCGGCTGCACTATAAGGGCAGCCTATTTTCCTCCACTCAAACCCACACACCTGTGATAGCCTACGACTGATCATCCACCCTTGATAAACAATCCGCGATCACATTGTCACATCCAGCAATATGACGGATGTCCAGGTTATACTCCTGCAACATCAAAGACCACCTGGTCAGTCTCATATTGTGATTGTGAAATTGATTCAGGAATCTCAAAGGGTGATGATCAGTGTAGATAACCACGACTGGGCCATAGGCTGGAACATACACCTCGAAGTGCCTGAGCGACAGCACAATCGCCAGTAATTCCTTTTCTATTGTAGAATAGTTCTTTTGTGCAGCATTGAACTTCTTAGAAAAGAAACTTACTGGGTGTTCCACACCTTCATTGTCTGTCTGTAGCAAGACGGCACCAGCCCCTACACCACTAGCATCTGTTGCCAGCTGAAAAGGCCTGTTAAAGTCTGGGGCCCTGAGTATCGGGTGAGTACATAGCAAATGTTTCACCAAAGTGAAAGCCTTTTCACACTCAGGTGCCCACAAAAACTTTTTGTCTTTAGATAACAAATCTGTGAGAGGTGCCAACACCGTTGAGTAACCTTTTATGAAGCGTCTGTAGTAGCCTATCATACCCAAGAATCTCATAATCTGCTTCTTGGTTGTTGGGTGCGGAAATTTATTGATAGCCTGTACCTTGTTCTGAGGAGGGCACACCTGTCCCCTTCCCACTACAAACCCAAGGTACTGCACAGTGGCTTTTACGAAGTCACACTTTGCCAAATTTACTACCAGACCTGCTTCACTAAGTTTCCGGAACAAGGTCTCAAGGTGCTCACAATGGCTCTCAAAGTCGTCATCATAAATGATTACATCGTCCAAATATACGGTGCAATTTGGAATGTCCTTTACAATTTCATTCATCAGGTTCTGAAACGTTGCTGGTGCATTCTTAAGCCCGTAAGGCATAACATTGCACCGGTAGGTACTCCCGTCCACAACAAAACCACATACCTCTTTAGCACGCTCGGACAAAGGTACTTGCCAGTAACCTTTTACTAAATCTACTTTAGACAAAAAACGAGCATTACCAATTTTGTCAACACTATCATCAACCCGAGGAAGAGGATATGGGTTAGTTGGAGTCAAACCGTTTAACCTACGGAAATCAATACAAAAGCGTACCTTGCCATCTGGCTTAGGCTGCAGTGTTACAGGGGAAGTCCACTTAACTGTGCCTTTCTCTATCAACCCTCTACCGAGCATATACTCCAACTCATCCCTCAGAGCTGGTAGTTTTATGGGGGGCACACGGTACGGGATTGACTTAAAGGGTAGATGGTCCCCCACGTCAACATCATGCATAGCCTGAGTAGTGAGGCCTGGGTGTTCAGCAAATACAGTGGGGTATGAACCGAACAACTGACGGATAGCATCAAACTGCGGCTCAGGCAAATGAGCTATAGCCTCGTCAGCCCTTAGGCTCGAGTTCCCCGCCCACTGATCCGCTGAAACATGTTGATCCCAGCTATCCTCCTCTGAAGCTTGACTGTCCCCCTCTCCTTCTCCACCACGGCCGCAACAAGCCAACACAGGGACAGTGAGAGGCTCAGAGGGGCGCCTCACATACTCTTTAATAAGGTTCACGTGACATAACTGGTTCTTTTTCCTCCTGTCTGGAGTGGCAACAAGGTAATCTAAGTCTGAAATTTTTTCTACAATTTTATAAGGTCCAGTGTACTTCGCAGAGAGGGGGTTACCAACCAAAGGCAACAAAATTAATACCTCTTGTCCTACAGTGAACTTCCGGAGCCTCACTTTGCGATCATACCTGTCCTTCATCAAAGCTTGTGATTCTGTCAAATTTCTACCTGCCATCTCCAGACTCTTAAGCATGCGCTCACGGCTTTCAAGCACATACTTTAATAATGGACAAGGCTGCACAGTCCCCTCCCAAATTTCTTTCAGCATGTTAAGGGGGCCCCTGACACGGTGTCCAAAAATCAGCTCGTTTGGACTAAATCCCAGGCTCTCACCAGGTACCTCCCGAGCAGCAAACAGCACATAAGGCAATCCAAGATCCCAATCCATACCGTTGTCAGCACAATAACACCTGAGCATGCTTTTAAGTGTAGCATGCCACCGCTCAAGCACCCCTTGACTCTCAGGGTGATACGCTGACGATACTACTGCTCGTATCCCATGCTGTTGCATTGTTTGCTTGAACATGTTGGAGGTGAAATTAGATCCCTGATCAGACTGAATCTCCTCCGGGTACCCGTACCTTGAGAAGTACCACAACAAGTTACTGACTACCGTCTTAGCCATTCCATTTTTCATAGGGTATGCATCGGGGTATCTAGTGGCAACATCCATTATGGTTAACAAAAATTTATTTCCCGCCTTAGTGGGAGGGAGTGGACCAACCATGTCAACAATAATTTTACTAAAGGGTGGCCCAATCACAGGAATAGGGTGTAACGGAGCCTTAGGAATAACTTGGTTCGGTTTCCCGACACGTTGACAAATATCACAGGAGTTTATCCATGACTGCACATGAGACTTCATCCCCGGCCACCAAAACAATTTCCCCAAAGCCGCCACCGTTTTTCTCACCCTAGATGTCCTGCCAGTGGTGTGTCATGCGCCAACCTCAGTAGGCTATCCCTGCACTCCCGTGGCACCACCAACTGGTCCACTACTCCGGACCCCTTTTGCCAACTACGTTTAGGGTCTTGAAAACGCCTATAAAGGATGCCTTCTAAATAAAAAAAATCTCCTGGCTGTGCATCGCCGTCCTCGTCGAGCTCTACAGCTCCATTAGCACACGTTTGGAGCTCAGGGTCCTCTAGTTGCAACCGACTTATATCTGAGGGTGCCAAGCGATCTAACTGCTCCCGGAGCAATGCATGACCTTCCCCGATACTGGGCTGCTCCCTCTGTCTCTCTCGATGTACATAACGTTGCTGTCGTGGAGACTCGTCATGCCCAGCCTCGTCACTCTCGATGACAGGCCCAGGGGCTACTCCAGAATTAAGTAATGGTGCTAATACTGAATCACCCAGGAGAGCCGCCGAGTCAAAACTCTTAAAACCAACTCCAGCTTTAGCCTCCTCCTGTTGATCGTTCCTCCGCTGGTCTGAAGGCGGAGGACTAGGCTGTGACACTTTAGCTGCCCGAGCTCGGGTGACAACACACGCCATGGGTTGTGTCTGGCACCGCTCGACCCACTCTTGCTCTTCCCTACTCACGTCGGCCGGCCTCTCGGCAACGACTAAGGGTAGAACCTCGGAAGCGGGCATTGCAAAGTCGTTGCCGAGAAGAAGGTCGACGCCCTCCACTGGCAGTTTCTCCACAATCCCGACATCCAATTCACGTGCCACACCATCCACCTCCAACTCCAACCGCACCAGCGGGTATGACCGAGTTGCATTAATACCCTGCACCACTACCACCCGAGCCGCGTTTATAGGGTAGCCAGTCAAGTTTTTCATCAGAGTCTGGGAAGCACCTGTATCACGCAAGACCTCTACTCCATGCTTGCGCCCCGCCCACATCACGCAACCCCGCCCTCTATGGTCGCAAAAAACATCCTGAGCAGGGTTCGAGCCTCCCAGGTGCTTCTGCATTGGCTGTGCCTCAGCCTCTGACGAACTGCCCCAGGCAAACTCAGATGACTTCGGAGACACACCAATGTTGCAGGCCAAAGACACAGCTGCTGTAGGTGGTTTGCTAGGACAGACTCTTGCAAAGTGCCCCTTTTTATGACAATGATAACTCCAACTCCCCTTTGGGCTTCCCTTGGTACTGGGAAGGGCCCGGCCCCTTCTTAAATGGGACGGTGCTAGTCTTGTGGTCAGTCTTGGTATCATGGCTCTTGTACTTGTTTGCATAAGGTATATCACTAACTCGGGGGGGTGGGGCGTCACGCCCCTTGTTACCTGCCTCACTACGCTGGGCAGACCCGCACCCACGAATTAGTGATAGCCGGAGGTCAGCCATCTCAGCTGCCTCCTGTAGAGTTTTTGGGTTCTTTTCTTTAATAGTTAAAGTCATTTCTGCACCAGTACACTTATAAAACTGCTCGAGCAGAAACAGCTCAGTCAACTGTTCGGCCGTCTCAGCTTTCTCAGAACGTGTCCAGTTTTTAAGTGCATCTTTTAAGTCCCGGGCATGTTCAAGAAAGGTCACCTCCCTAGTCTTTGTAACACCCCGAAACTTCAATCGATATGTTTCCGGTTGCAACTCGTATGCCCGTAGGACAGCTCTCTTCAATTCTGGGTAGTCAATGCAAGACTCTAAAGGCAGTGCATCATAAGCCTTCAGACCCTTACCCGTAAGTCTTGAGGAGACTAGAGCTGCCCACTTCTCTTCAGGCCAATTATGCTCCCTACATTTCTTCTCAAAACGATTAAAAAATTCTGTGACTTCAGTTTCACTAAATACCGGCACCAATTTGACTAATTGGGCCAAGGACTGTTCTCTTACTTGGCCCTCACGGCCCATCCAAGTCCCTGTCGACTCTGCACGAGACTTATCTAAATCTAATTTAGCACAATATTTCTCCGAGTCGTACTTAAGCTCAGCCTCATGCCTCCTAACCTCAATCTCATGCCTCCTCGTCTCATCCTCCTGCCTCCTGGTCTCATTTTCATGCCTCCTGGTCTCATCCTCCTGCTTCCTAGCCTCAATCTTAGCAAGCTCAAGTCTAAATACCATATCTGGAGACAGACAGGAAGAGGGAGCTGCCACTACTGAAGGAGGGGGGGCAAAAACTGGGGAACCACCATGTGCACCACCCGAGGGCACTCCAATCTGCCAATTCTCATCCCTCTGTGGGAGAGTGCTAACCTCCGGTAACTGAGTGGACGGCACTGTGGGAGTCGAGTGAGAGGGGATCTGGGGAGGAACCCCCCCAAACGCCCTCTCCTCCGAAACCCCATGTCGCCCACGCAACACCCAGGAAATCAGCTCCCCCTTGGACATCCCTACTACATTGGAAATTCCCAAAACCTTGGCTATCAGGTGCAAGCCACAAACATCCACCCCAGTCAGCCTCTCCTCCGTCACGTGGTACCGCTTACTCACAAAAACTCTAGCATCCTCCTCACTGGTTACTAACGGCACACCTTCAAATGGCATCTCTCGCTCATCGTCAGTGCTAATGCACGACATACTGAAGTCCACAAAAAAATTCTCGAGACAAAAGTGTTAACTTCCTATGCAAGCACTAATTACTAAATTAACTGGAGTCTCTTAAATGCTTTACTAATTGCCATACAAAAACAAATATTCTTCAATATGCACGCTAAAATACAAACAAACAAATGTTGTACAACTCTGCAAAAATTTATACTGTTCACAAAATCCTAAGCAAGGTCGCCATTTGTTACGACCTGGCACTCGGGTACACAAGGGCTCTCAATCAGGACTCTAATACGGCTCGCTGCCACAACGGAAACACACGATCCCAACCCCTGAGTACTGCCAGCCGAACAAAAAACACCAATACCCTCCAGAGTTCAATCTGCTATAACGGGGTATACAAGAACTCGGTACTAGTGTTCAACAACAGACTAATAAAGAGACAGGAATTCTCTAGTCTGGTCAACAATCAAACAAAGAAGTAAGAAACAACAACACCAAAGAATAGTGTTGGCCGAAGCCGAAGTAATCCACCCTTGACTAAGAACTTAAGAAGTCCTCCACCCTCTACTTCGGATCGGCACTATTACGTTACGTTAATTAATAGTCCTTAAGCATCGAGCAAGGAATCTTCTGAAAAAAGTTAGATGCTTCTCGGATGCTCGTAAGAAGTACGTATCGGATTTTGAACAGTAATTCAATAAGAAAAACACTGGCAATTAAATACTATTACAGGTTTAAATTGGCATAAGAATAATTAAAAGAATATGCAATAGTAAATGGCAAACATTAAAAAGAAGTACTCCGCAAATGCAACGGCAATAGCCTACTCGGATTGTGCTCGTGGGCCACTAATCACTAAAGTAGCCAAGCTTGCAACACATGAAATCAATAGTGCATAAACAATATCATACATAAGGAAAGCTTCAATACTATTCTGTATCTACTAATCGAGTAAAGTCTAGCTGGGGTACTGTGGGCAAAAGGTAGCAGTGACTGAGCAAAAACGGCTCGTAGCCTAGCGAAGTCCTCACAACTGTTTAAAGTATTACGTTAACACTAACAAGTGCACTTTGAGAAATCCAGATCCCTTGTATCTGGTTTTCTCCCGGCTCCTTGACAAAGTAAAAACAAGCTGTTAATAAAATACAGGGTGGTTAGGCTCTTGCCCTCACGCACTGTAAATTATTAACTCAACACAGTCAGCCGCGAAGACAACCTAGGCTTCACTGAACCGAAACGAGTATGCAGGTTTATCGCTTAACCACTGCATCAAACAACAACTCGTAACACAGAAAAGCCTTACCCCAGTCTAGCATTACCTAGCCTAGCAGAACCCCGGAATAATAATAATAACACACAGGGAAATGCATAGACAAGTGCAACAAACATAAATCAATCCTATTCTAAGTTAACCCTTCCAAAATAGGCTATCTAATAGGCATGTATCTCATGAGAACTCAAGCGATAATACGTTGGCTGACTAGCTCTGCACCAACGGGACCATGGAAGTTAAAAAGGGTAGGGAAAAGAGGAGATAAGAATGTAAGGTAGTAGAGAAAGTTCACATCAGTCAGAAGAATATATAGTTAGCAAGGGAAATGAGAAGTCGCTCTGCCTAATGAGTTCTGATCAAAAAATGGCTAGACTTCCCTTTTTATACTCGGCCCTCTAGTGAGCCCAACGTGAACTACTAAGGACCGCCCACTGACAATCATTACGTAATTTCTCTCTCTCCTCTGGGATAGACAAAGGCTTTCCTAGCACTGAGGGGAGGGGGGGGGGGGGGGGGAGTGCTAGTGAGTTAGGCCCACCTCCCGCATGGCGCACCCACTGACCCCCAACTGTGGCTGCCGCTTCTCCCATCATTACAAATAAGTTTTACACACAATACTTATAACTAATGATATAAAATAGAACTCGTTGACTCAGATGAAAACAAAATACATATTCATATTACTTATAGTACAACGGCTCACATGAACTAAGTTAGGAAACTCTACATAGACTACAGCCAAAGTTCCTGCCCTGACGATCCTAGCGAGAGTGGGGCATGACTAGGCGTTCTGTACAGCATGCTCACACTGGACATGCGTCACACTTCGTACGGCCTCTGCTTTCGAGCAAACGTGTCCAACCTCGCATCATCGACACCTTCAGCTGTGCTGAATCTGTCGTACATCATGACCACGAACTTCTCCAAGGTCTCCAGGTCTTCATCATCAACTACCGGTGGGTACTGGCTGAGTTTGCTGAAGACACCGGAAGCCTCATCACAAACATCCCAGGTTTGCCAAGCAGACTTCTTCTCTTTGCCACAGAATGCTGAAACGACATCGCAGCCAGTAAAGGCATGGAAGAAGAGCATCCCTTTGCTATTTTCTGCAAGAGTGCAACACAAGTCATGTACAGGAACCCACCTCAGGTTCTATCCTTGGCCAAAGGCAACCCACAACTGCTGCAGACCTAGCTCCTGAAGTGCCTGCAGAACACTGACTGCGATGACGACAACATCTGTGTCGCTGGCTTTGACCATGATGACTTTGCTGCCTGCTTCTGTTGCATGCCTGGCATGCACAAAGATCCGCGTGTCAGCTTCTTCATGACTGCACGGTGCCACCCCAGCCAGATTGATAGTGCGGTTGCTGACAGCATCTTCTTCCTTGGTCACAACGACCACATTTGGTGTGGCCACACGTGCAATCTTATCAGCCAGAAAGTTGAACAGCTCGGCTTTGTTGTCATTTTCTCTCAGGAAGTTTCGCCAGTTTGAAGGAATTTTGTCCTTCCCTGTCACCCTGCGTCTCACCCCGCGTCCTCGCTTTGATCTAGTTTCAGCATTCAGACTAGATGGCCAGTAGACATCAAACACAATGTCTGTTCTCTTGTACTTGGTAGAGTATGCTTGTATTCTAGTAAGGACATCGAGCATTGCGTACTCTTCGAACGTCTTTGAACTCCGTGGAGGCAGACTGTTCACCAACGCTGCACCATCAATGATGATGGTGTCGGCGTCTGGCTCTGCCTCAGGGGTTGTAACTTGGCTCTGAAGAATGGTAGTGAGGTGGGATTTCTGACAGGTGTGGAGCTTTCCACCATCACTGAGGGCAGCAGGATGTGACTGGTTCTCATGATGGAAGAACTCCTTCAAGTCACACTCTCTGCTCTGGCATGATATGAACAGCTTGGAGAACAGTTGACAGTCTTCCTTCAGCACTTTTTGCTTTGAAGAGTCAACAGAGGCTGGTACCTGTCGGAAAAAGTCAACCCTGTTCTTCTTGATTGGTTCATAGAAGGTGGATTCTTCTTCCCCTTCCAGTCCCTTCATAAACTCCTGGAAATGGACCTTGCCTTTCTCAAGGTGTGTGCCAATCAGCTCTGCGGCAGTGTGGTGAGCAATATCCTTTGTATCAAGCAAAAGCAGGTCCCGACTCTCCTCCTGGAAAGGATTGCACATATCTGTCATGGCTTGTGAGAGCTTTTCTACTTTCTCAAGGAACACTCTTTGTGCTCGTTCTGTCTCCTCATGGTGGCTGGTGTGTTCAGTACCCTCTTTGGTCCCACATGCTGCCTCATACTGTGCAACCAAGTGGCTGACTTGAGGACCAGCTATCATCCATCTTCTCAGTGCTGATGGGTCTTCAGTCACGCCGATCACACCCCCGTCTGCCTTGATGACAGCGTTGGCCTGCTCGTGAGCTTGGTCAATAGCCATTGCTGAGAACACCCGGCTCGATTTGTGTACAACAAAGTTTTCACTCTGGAACTCCTGAGCCAGCTGAGGATGCTTCTGTTCCAGGGTCACCATGTCTCTGTAGTGGATCGGAAGCCACCGTGCATAGTTTACATTGTTGTTGGCAAAGAAGTACAGTATCAGCTCAGCCAGTAACTGACAGTACAGGAAGAAGTTGGCTTCCCTGAATGATCGGATCAACAAGAGGATCACCAGTTCCATTGACAGCACCATATACCAGAAATGAAACTGGGGACTTTGCAGTTTGCCATGCTCACACCAAGCTTCGAAGCTAGGTACTTCTTCAGGTTGTTCATCTGTCTCTTTCGAGTAGTCCGTGTGGGCTGCCTTCAGAAGCTTGTACAGACTGCATGCTGTTATCCTGGCTGTACATTGACATCTGCTCTGTTGAGCTACTACTCTACACCTTCTGCTGCAAGTCTCTCAACGTCCCGCCCCCCCCCCACCGCATCGTGTCATGTCCAGTTTGGAAGCCTTGTACAGGAAGATACAACACATACTAAACCTCTAACACTACTACGATATACACTATCATGCATTTTACCGAGTCAGACGTAACATGAACCTCTAATTTAGCAGAATATTAGGATTCCGGGACTGATATTATGGTACAAGGAAGCTAGTGAGTGAGTCCATGGTTCCAAATTCGGATTCTACATAGAAAAATGTATGATTTGACACCAAGATCATTCAAATAGGAAAGTCTTTGCGATTTTATTGCGAAATGCAATATTTCTGTATATTCAATGACGGCCATCTTGAAAAATGGCCGCCATCTTGAATTTTTAAGTGGCTAACGGGTTTTATCAAAAGAGCAATCCCCAAGGAGTATGTGTGCCAAATTTGGTGCTTGTTTCCGGAAATGAACGATTCTCCTGAAATTTGCAGTTATCTGCTCCACTAATAGGTTAAGGCTACATTGTGACATCTATCTGTGCGCGGCTAAAATTTTTTGTTGTCTCAACCCCCCTTCCCCCAAACTTACCCACGCGGCTGAACGATATTCTCTCAGCTGTTCGTGTACAGTACGTTTCAAAATACTTCACGCTAGACACTCGACTCTCATAGATATTATCATCAATGAACTTATGTCTATGTATAGCTCTGTCTGTACTATTCTGTATATTTCCCAGTTACCTATACAAATACCCAAGTGAATAATATTCTATTTTGAGAGTAAGTTAGATAACCTATCTTATTTACTACCAATATCTTACTACCTATTCTATGTTATAGTGGAGTATCGAACCCATCTATAACCCTCATGCAATTGAATAAAGCAGCGTGTCATTTACCCTGTGTATTTATTGTGTTTTGGTTGCCTGATTGAGTATATAATTGTCATATTCACTGCGCTCGATGTGTCCCTGTTGAGCAATATTCCAAATCTAAATATCCAAAACCTGGATTTGCATTAGATAATACTGAAGCCAGTTGGATTACAACCCGGCTAATTGTTTAATTGTTAATTCAAAATCTCCAGTCAGTTTCTTTAAACATAGCTCTAAGTTTATGAAAGTTTGCTTTCTTGAAATTAGGGACTTTTTCGATGCTGCTATTTGGTTCGTTACTAGTAAACTTTAAAGTGAAAGTTATTGTACGATGGTCGCTGTTACTGAATTCATCATCTACATTCAAATTCTCTATTAATTCTTCTTTTGTTGCAAGTACAAGGTCAAGAACGTTATTACCACTGGTCGGCGATCGAACGAATTGATAGAGTGAACTCTCTTGCAAGTTCGCATACAAGTCATGTCCGGAGTGTGAAGTAAGAGTATCGCCCCACTTGGTCACAGGTGAATTAAGGCCGCGTCATACAGAACTCGAATCCACCAGAACCCACTGGAATCGAACTTTTCACCGGAATTGACGAGAATTACGAGGCCTTAATTGAGTGTGACTTCAGAGTAGAATGCGACCCGTCAATGACCGGAATGTAAATCGAACGTAATTCGATGGACTCGAATGTAACCCAAATATGAGTCGATGTTAACCAGTAAGTGACTCGAAGGAAACCGGATGTGGAAAGAAGACTATTCGATCCCAAGTCGAATGCAACTCGATTGACCAGAATGAGACCGGAATGTCAGTATATCATGACCAGAATTACATGAAGTTAAGTCGAACGTAAGTGGAACTAAGTGGAACGTAACTCGAACGTAAGTGGAACGTGACTCGAATAGGCAGAAGATGACTCGATGAGGAACCTTTGAGTATATAAAGGGAGGATTGGTTCACAGGCACACCAGTAGTAACAGGGCACTCACCACGGCAACATAAGCACTTTCAATCACATACACACATACACGTACACGAGGGGAGGGGGGTGGGGGGTGGAGATAGGGTTTTTCTGGACCCCCTTCTCCCTCATGTTTAGCCCCATTAGTTTTTGAGATGTTATGACGTTCATTCCATTAGTTTGGCGGTTATAAAAAAAAAATCCTATTTCTTTGTTAATATTAAGACCTTTCGTGCCATTTAGGCATAGGTTTATTTCCTGGCGAGCGATAGCGAGCCTGTAACTTTAGGAGGAACTGGCCATCGGCTGGGACACTTTTCTACCGAAAAATGTACAAATTAATCTCGAATTGAGTGTGTTTTTTAAGCTTTGATGGATGTCTAGCGACGAAAGTAAAAACAAAAAAATATATATAGGCTAAATAAAAAATAGACCAAAAAGTAACCCTACCCCCTTAACTCACACAGCTGGGGTGAAGGAAGAACACTTTTCATTGGTAGACACAACTGAGGGGAAGCCGGAGTTAAGGTGTGGAGAGTTAGATGAGTAAGTTTGATTCCAGGTACTACTTGAAATACAATGGCCTCGTATAGGGCAGATTTTATATTTTATTTTATTTATTATTATTTTTTTTTTTTTTCAATCCATTATATATTTGGGGCCGCACCTAGTCGAGTTATATTCTGGTTGTATTCCAGTTACCTTCTAATTGGATTCCACTTGTATTCTAGTACTTCTAGTCATGTTCGAGTCGACATCCAGTGTACACTCGATACATCAAGCAAGTATGCAGTCATCTACCAGTCATATTCTAGTCGGCATCCAGTTGTATTCTTCTTAATTCGGGTTATAATCAACTCTCATTCCATTACATTCAATTTTAAAGTGGAATAATCAACTTGTCATCCAGTTGACTTCCGGTCATTATCGAGTGGCATCGAGTTACATTCAAGTAATTCGAGTCGGCATCGACTATAACAATTACATCAGAACATGACCAGAATAGGTAGAATGCGACTCTAATGCGACTCGAATGCGACCAGGATACGACTAGAATGTAACTCGATAATTTTTAACGTTTTTTTCACTCGATAAATCGTAGAAAGTTAACGCATGCACTAACTTTTTGCTCACTCACTCGATCAATCGAGTGACGACTAGAACATCACTCGAAACACAAGAATAGACAAGAATCTAACCAAAACACGTACAAGAATAGACCAGAATGGGGAAGAAATGGCTAAAAATTTGAATTTTTTAATTCATTCCGGTGGGTTCTGGTGGATTCGAGTTCTGTATGACGCGGCCTTTAAAGTCGCCAAAAATTACGGTATCTTGTGAGATACTTACATCTGCAATTTTTTCGTAAATTTCTCAGTCAGTTTGCACTGACTGAGCTGGAGGTCTGTATATTAATGCAAGTATTATTTGTGTACCTTTATTATTCTTTATTAGCACAAAAGATGTGTCGACATTCACAATTTGAGGTTTTGACAAAAGGGTCGGGTTAAGACTTTCTTTGATATAAAGTAAAACGCCACCTCCATTTCTATTTATTCGGCTTTTCTCAAACATTACATAACCGGGAAGTGAATACTCTGCTAAAAAGTCTCTATCATCTGTATTGAGCCAAGATTCTGTTATGCCAACCACATCATAATTTTCTGTAAACACTAGTTCCTCTAAATCTGAAAATTTATTGCGTATGCTATGAGCGTTTGCATAGAAAACCTTTAAAGTTGCGGTTTTAAAACTCTCAGAACGCTGTGTGTGAGAGAGAGAGAGATATATATATATATATATATACACTGACCACACAGACCTTACGATCCCAGAGAGGTGGTCAGGACCTAATTCTAGTAGAGATAGCTAACCCGAGAGTAAGGTACAGTGGAACGAAAGGATAGCAAAGAAGAAGGCTCTCTCCCCACCCTCGGTTCCCTCTGGCAAATGAGATAGATAGAGAGAGAGAGAGAGAGAGAGAGAGAGAGAACAGAACAGAACAGAACAGTAGACCGAAATATAATGTCTAGGAGTAGCCCCCCAATCTTTAGCCCCACAGGAGCACAGCTAAATGGAGCTGTCGTTGTATTTGTAGATAAACTGCCTCAAGAATAAATGTAGCAGAAGTTGGGACGACAGAGAGTGAGTGAGTGTGTGTGTGTGTGAGAGAGAGAGAGAGAGTAAAAGTAGAATATAAGAGAATGTTTTGATGTTCTGTAAGCTGTCTTTAATGGTCTTGAAAAAAATAGTGAGAGAGAGAGAGACAGAGAGACAGAGAGAGATAAAAGATGGATGGTGACCAAACATAAGAGAAAGTTGTGATGTTCTGTGAGCTAACTTTAATGGTCTTGGAAGAAATAGTAAGGAGATGAGAGAGAGAGAGAGAGTGTGTGTGTTATATACTGTAGATACACATGCTCTACAGACCTTGCGATCCCTACTTGGCAGACCGGACTTAATTCTAACATAAATTTTGCTACAAAGTGGAGGGTAAAGACAGTGAAGAAGAGAGAGAGAGTGAGTGAGAGAGAGAGAGTGAGTGAGTGAGTGAGAGAGTGAGAGAGATAATCACACTTCTATTTGAAAAGATATATATCACCTAAGCACCCCCTCTCGCCCTCCCTCCCTCCCTATATTTTAAATCCTTGTTTCCTTTAACCCAAGCGGGGGGGGGGGGGAGGGGGGGCTATTTTGGGCATATTCAGGCCCTCCTGAATGATCAATCAAGTATCTGCATGAAAATAAATGTATTCAGCAAAAAACTAGGCGCTAAAAGCTACAAAATGAGACCAGAACGATTTACGTAGCACTCGTCGTTCTCACGCAGTGGTACCACTAACATGGGAGTTTAGCGTATAGCGGCATATTTTTTCCCACTACGCTCACTACTGGCAACACTGCCGGCCTCTCGAGTACAGAGGGAGCGTGAGTCAGTGGGCGGCGGTAAGCCCTGGGTGTCGGACGTGTGGCCTGCTGCGCTCCCGGCCATTTGCACTCGATTTTAACCCTTTGAAAGCCTTAATAATGCTCCTAACTTGCTACAAATTGGAGCCCGACTTAAGGCGCGCCCCGCTAGTTAAGGGTTAAGGGAGCCCACCTCGATTTTGTTTTATCTTTCTCTCCCTCTCTCTTTGGCGTGTATCCATTCGGCCCCATTCAGCCTACTGACTTAAGGCATTTACCCCCACCCAGGTGTCAATATTTTCCTGGCGAGCGGTAGCGAGCCAGCATATATATTTTTTTGTTTTGACAGCAAGCGAAATTTGTACATTTTTCGATAGAAAAATTTCTCCGGCGAAGCCGGATTTCTCCATACAATGCTGGCTCGCTATCGCTCGCCAGGAAGAAATCGACACCTGGATGGGGATAAATGTGTTAAAACAGTTGGCTGAATGGGGCCGAATGGATACAAGCCAGGGAAAGAGAGAAAAGGAGAGAAAGACAAAAAACACCGGTGACCCCCCTTAATCCCGAAAAAGTATGTATAATAATTGCGTCTTATCTGATTGAAGGGATTTGTTTCAACCTAGGGATTATTAATTATTTATTTTTGTATTGTTCTAGTTTCCTCCTTAGACCTCCATCAAACTCAAAAATATAACCCCAAGATCCCCGTTCAAGATATGTTTGTACATTTTTCGGTAGAAAAATGGCCCGGCCGAAGGCTGGTTCCTCTTAAATTTACAGGCTTACTTTTGCTTGCCAGGAAAAAAATCGAATCGTTACCGGCATGAAAGGTCTTAAAATTGACATCGAAATGGGGCGAAAGGTGTTAAAATCGCCAAACTAATAAGCCGAACGTCTAAAAATCTCAAAAGTAATGGAGTTCAACATGAGGGAGAAGGGGGCCAGAAAAACCGGCTCATCTCCTCTTATCCGTGTTTTATATTTTAGTGTTTGATACATGTAGACAATTATATGAAGCTTGGGCAGGATATATGGTAGCTAAAAGGACCAATGGAGATATTCTGTAGTCTTTTAATTGATAGACATCCTTTCTAAGCTGAGTAAAATCGTCTACTAGTTGCCAGAATATAATAAAAAAGACGTCACCGGGACAGACTAGGTTAACCCCTTCTTTACCGGCAACGACTTTCTAAATTATTCTAGCTATATTATTCTAGCTATATTTAGACGATTTTGTGGAGCTTAAGAAGGATCTGTGGTAGTACAGAGGGTTAAGGGGAGGTTTTTAGTTTGGTCTCTAGATATCCATCAAGCTTAAGATTACACCCCCTTGAGCCCCTTTCAAGATAAATTTGTACATTTTTCGGTAGAAAAATGTCCCGGCTGAAAGCCGGTTCCTCTTAAATTACAGGCTCGCTATCGCTCGCCAGGATAAAATCGACACCTAAATTGCACGAAAGGTCTTAAAATTGACGGAAATGGGGCGAAAGTTCTTAAAATCGCCAAACTAATGGGGCGACTGTCTTAAAATCTCAAAAGCAATGGGGCTAAACATGAGGGAGAAAGGGGTCCAGAAAAAATCCCTCAAGTCGATATCTCCCCTTAAGCAAGATAGTTCGAAACCTGTAAATTGCTGGAGGCCCTTTTAAAATTGAATAAGATCGTCTAATAGTAGCCAAAGTAAAGTTAAAAGAACGTCACCGGTACAGAAGGGGTTAACAACATCGTCTGCAGGTAGAGATAATGTGATGAAAATTAAATGATTTCATTGATGGGATATTTGACACAACTTTAAGGGGGGTCACCGGCTTGTTTTTGTTTCTCTCCTTTTCTCTTTCTTTGGCTTGTATCAATTCGGCCCCATTCAGCCAACTGTTTTAAGACGTTTATCCCCATCCAGGTGTCGATTTCGTCTTGGCGAGCGATAGCGAGCCAGCATTGTATGGAGAAAACCGGCTTCGCCGGAGACATATTTCTATTGAAAAATGTACAAATTTAGCTTGCTGTCTAAACAAAAATATATATATGATGGCTGGCTACAGCTCGCCAGGAAAATATTGACACCTGGATGTGGATAAACGTCTTAAAACAGTAGGTTGAATGGGACCGAATGGATACAAGCCAAAGAGAGAGTACAAAGGAATGCAAAGGAAATCAAGCAACAACAGGTCTAGTGACCCTTCTAGGCTGCTTGTCCTCCAAAACACTGAGAATCAAGTGTCCAAGCAGTGGTTTAGAGTGGGTAAGGGAGCATTGAAAAGGGAACTACTGTCCTGGAACTAATGTCCGTGGCAGGATTAGGAAGTTAGTAGGCGACAGATGTGTTAGTAACTGAGGGGGGGATAACATAAAGTTATTCATTTACAAACCCAGTCAGTCGCGGGTTTGATGCGAGATATTTGTCTAGGCGAAGTTTAAAGAATCAACGGTGCTGCAGTCTATAACGTCTCGGGGAAGCCCATTCCACAAGTTGACAACTCGATTGAAGAAGAAATTCTTAGATTCGTGTGAGTTAAAAGATTTACCAATAATTTTGCAACCGTTTCCCCGCGTGTAATTAGATTGGTCGATAGTGAAGTACTTACTACAGTTCATATTGTCGATGCCTTTGATTATTTTGAACACTTGAATTAAGTCGCTTCTTAATCTGCGCTGGGTTAAAGGAAATAGATTTAATTCTCTAAGACGCTCCTCGTATGGTTTGTTCTTTAGGCTAGGTATCATATTGGTAACTCTACGTTGAACTCCTTCGAGCTTGTCTATATATTTTTGGTAATAAGGGCACCAGGATTGAACGCAGTATTCCAGAAGAGGGCGGACTAAGAAATTGTAAAGGGTTAGGATAACGTCTTTGGATTTATGCTCAAATGACCTGCCTATAAAGCCAATTATTTTGTTAGCCATCTTAACAACTTCTGAACATTGTTGACTCGCCTTTAGGTTACTCGATATTGTTACTCCCAGATCGGTTTCTCTGTTTACATTCTTAAGCTGAGTGCCATTTATCGAATAGTTTGCTTTCTCATTTTGGTATCCGATATGTAGTACTTTACATTTATCCGCATTGAAACTCATTTGCCAAATTTGAGCCCAACATGACAACTTATCTAGATTGTGTTGCATATCGTCAACTTGTTCTTTTGAGAGTACGCTATTTGCAAGTTTTGTTTCGTCAGCAAATTTTGATATTGTACAGGTGAGACCCTCATCTATGTCGTTGATGTAAATTAGAAAGATACTTGGTCCTAGTACCGATCCCTGGGGTACCCCGCTACTTACATTGGTCCATTTAGATGCCTTACCGTGTATTACTACTCTTTGCTTTCTGTCGCTGAGCCAATTGTCTATCCATTTCAACACACCGTCTTGTATTCCATGCGCTTTTAGGTTTAGCAGTAAACGTTTGTGGGGAACTTTGTCAAAGGCCTTTTGAAAATCAAGGTATATAATATCTACAGCTTTACTCTCGTCATAGAGGTTGAGGATATCGTGGAAGAAGTCTAAGAGGTTTGTTAAACAGGAACGTTTTTTACGAAAGTCGTGTTGAGTATCTTTAAGTGTTCTTTTCCTCTAAGTGATTTACGAGTCTGTCTCTTATGAGTGTTTCTAGCATTTTACATACAACTGAGGTTAAGCTAATTGGACGATAGTTACTAGGTAGGGATTTGCTGCCTTTGTTTTAATATCGGTGTTACATTGGCTAGCTTCCACTGATCAGGCATATTTCCAGACTGCAAGGATTTATTGAATAGCAATGTCAGTGGTTTGGAGAGCTCATCCTTAGCTTCCTTTAGAACTCTAGGTGAGATTGTATCAGTTCCAGGCATTATAATTACCTTGAGTTTATCTAAACAATTCAATACTTCTCTCTCTGTAACGGTGATATTGCTTAGAACATCAGAATTATCAATCTGAATCGGCAATGGTGTAGGGATATCACTGAGGTCTTCTGTTGTAAAAACTGATGCAAAGAAGGTATTGAGGGCATTACTCATTAGTACTTCGTCTTTGGTGTATTCTCCATTTTCAACGACTAACGGTCCAACAGTTGAAGTAACTACTTTTTTCTTTCTGATATAACTATAGAATTCTTTCGGGTTTGTTTTACTTTGATTCGCAACATGTAACTCCAGGGTCTTTTTACTTTGCTTAATTGACTTTTTGGCTTTGCTTCGTAGCTCTACAAATTTCACCCGTTCTACGTCATTTTGTGAGGATTTTAATCTATCATTAGCAAATTTGTAAGCAAGCAGACAGTTTGAAATATCTTTATTCCACCATTTGGGCTTGTCTTTATGGCCTGTACGCCGTATTTTCGATGGTATATGCAGTCCTGCACTGCTTATAGGTAAGTGGTTTTGAATAATTCCCAAGATGTATTTATGTCATTATTGTTAATTAAAAAGCTCCAGTCAGTTTCTTTAACACCTTAAGAGCGGGTGGAGGAGTATATTTGATATGCCGCCCATAGGGGGGTTTTACCGTAAACGAGCTTGTTTCTGTGCTCGTTTTCATGCATAAACAAGAGCCAGAGCGTAATACAAGTATGCATCCCTGAAAGGGTGTTAATTCAGCTTTGCAATGACACCAGAACCATCCTTCTACGAACACGGGTTGTCTTGCAATGATCGTGCAACCGAAGGGCAAAATCGGTAAAATACGGTAATTTTCTTACATTATTACGTGTGAAACGAGTGAGAGAGGGTGGAGTACAAAGGAGTACATCACAGTAGCTCCACGGCCACCGTGGCGAGCGGTCATGAGGTAACCTACGCTCCTCCCACTGCTCCGCTCTCTCTCAGAGCACATTACGTGCTCAAAATTGCACTCGACAATAGCCGTGACCCGCCACATAGGCCACATTTATTTAACTCGACAATAGCCGGGTGCCGCCAAAGAAGGGTTAAACATAGCTCTAAGTTTATGAAAGTTTGCTTTCTTGAAATTGGGGACTTTTTCGATGCTGCTATTTGGTTCGTTACTAGTAAACTTTAAAGTGAAAGTTATTGTACGATGGTCGCTGCTACTGAATTCATCACCAACATTCAAATTCTCTATTAATTCTTTTGTTGCAAGTACAAGGTCAAGAACGTTATTACTACGGGTCAGCGATCGAACAAATTGATAGAGTGAATTCTCTTGCAATTTCGCATACAAGTCATGTCCGGAGTGTGAAGTAAGAGTATCGCCCCACTTGGTCACAGGTGAATTAAAGTCGCCAAAAATTACGGTATCTTGTGAGTTACTTACATATGCAATTTGTTCGTAAATTTCTCTGTCAGTTTGCACTGATTGAGCTGGAGGTCTGTATATTAATGCAAGTATTATTTTTGTACCTTTATTATTCTTTATTAGCACAACAGATGTGTCGACGTTCACAATTTGAGGTTTTGACAAGGGGGTCGGGTTAAGACTTTCTTAGATATAAAGTAAAACGCCACCTCCATTTCTATTTATTCGGCTTTTCTCAAACATTACATAACCGGGAAGTGAATACTCTGCTAAAAAGTCTATCTTCTGTATTGAGCCAAGATTCTGATATGCCGATCACATCATAATTTTCTGTAAACACTAGTCCCTCTAAATCTGAAAATGTATTGCGTATGCTACGAGTGTTTGCATAGAAAACATTTAAAGTTGTGGTTTTAGAACTCACAGAACGCTCTTTAATCGAATTTTTGGTTCTGGTCGGATCTACATTTACATTCATGGCTGTCCTCGGTCCTCGGTCGTTATCCCTGGTGGTTTTGAATTTGGGTCGTGTTGGTGGAGCTTTATCCAAATACGTGGTTCTTGACGGATTAGCATTTAATTCCTTCGCAGGTTGCCATCCTCTCTGAGAGGGAGAGAAAGAGAACAAAATAGCGAGGTGGGCTCCCTTAAGAACATTGTCTGCAGGTAGAGGTAATATGATGAAAATTACTTTATTTCATTGATGGGATATATATTGCAACTTGATGCATCTGTTGTATTAGTCTTAGATAAAGTGTCTGGGGAAATTATGAACACACACACACACCAATCCCAGCTTACATAAAATATATTCCTGTACCTTATCCCGAATATTAAGGGTGGTCACCTGATTTTGTCTCACCTTTTCTCTCTTTCTCTGGCTTGTATCAATTCCATCCCATTCAGTCAACAGTTTTAAGACGTTTATCCCCATCCGGGTGTCAATATTTTTCCTGGCGAGCGGCAGCGAGCTGGCATATATTTAAATATGTTGTTGACAGCAGGCTAAATTTGTACATTTTTCGATAAAAAATTCTCCGGCGAAGCCTGATTTCTTCATACAATGATGGCTCGCTATCGCTCGCCAAGAAACAATAGACACCTGGATGGGGATCAATGTCTTAAAACAGTAGGCTGAATGGAGCCGAATGGATACAACCCAGAGAGAGGGAGAAAAGGAGAGGACAAAAAAAAGCAGGTCACCCCCCTTAAAAAATTACATATCCGATTGAAGGCATTATATCACTCAGGGGAGTGAAAGGTACAGCATGGTGGACAGAAGAGGTAAGAATAGCTGTGGAAGAAAAGAAGAAAGCATATAGAGAGTGGTTGGGTAGTAGAGGGAATGAAGATTCCGAGAGACAGAAACGAGCGAGGTACGTGGAGAGTAAGAGGGTGGTGAAGAGAGTAGTGAAGGAAAGTAAGAGAAGAGTAGATGAGGAATTTGGAAGGAATCTGAGTGTAAAATGGAGGGAGAGTAAGAAACTGTTCTGGAAAGAAGTCAAGAAAGTTAGGGAAGGTAGCAAGGGAAACAGTAAGGGTGTGAAAGATAAGAATGGGATAATGCTAGCCGAGAAGAAAGAGAGAGTCGAAAGATGGAGGGAGTACTTCAGTGAGTTGCTAACTGAAAGGAATGAAGAGCCAGCAAACATAGCTGGATATGGTATGGGAGGGAGAAGAAGAGAAGTAGTGGAGGAGGAGGTGGGGATCAGGAGGTCAGAAGTGTGGGAAGCCATGAAAAGAGTGAAGTTGGGGAAAGCACCAGGAACAGATGGAGTGTGTGGGGAAATGTTGAGGTATGGTGGTGAGATAGTGATAGAATGGGTATGGAAAATGTGCAAACTAGCATGGGAGAAGGGGAGTGCACCCGATGACTGGAAGACTGGCATAATAGTCCCCCTATATAAGGGCAAAGGGGAAAGAGGAGTGTGTGGTAACCACCGAGGAATATGTCTTCTAAGCGTAGTAGGGAAGGTATACAATAGGGTAGTGATTGAGAGAGTGAGAGTGAGAACGGAGAAATGGATAGGCGACGAGCAGGGAGGTTTTAGGAAGGGAAGAGGATGTGTAGATCAGATTTTTACCCTGAATTGTGTTGTGGAGAAGTATCTGGAGAAGAAACAAAAGGTGTATGTTGCCTTTATGGACTTGGAGAAGGCCTATGACAGAGTGGATAGAGAAGGTTTGTGGAAAGTACTTAGAATATACGGAGTAGAGGGCAAGTTGCTGAAAGCAGTGAAGAGCATGTATGAGGGTGCAAAGGCGGCAGTACGTGTGGAGAGTGAGCAGAGCGAGTTCTTTGACCTGAATGTTGGTTTGAAACAGGGGTGTGTGATGTCCCCGTGGTTGTTTACTGTATATATGGATGGAGTTATGAAAGAAATACTATCAAGAGCAGTGGATGTTGGTGTATCGCTGAAAAGGGAGGGAATTGAGTGGAAGCTACCTATACTGCTGTTTGCGGATGATACAGTTCTGATGAGTGATAATGAATGGGAGTTGCAGGGTCTGGTAAATGAGTTTGGAACAGTGTGCGAAAAACGGAATTTGAAGGTAAATACGGGGAAGAGCAAGGTTATGGTCTTCGAAAGGGGTGAAGTCACAGAGTGTGAGGTGAAGCTGAACGGTCAGGCTATGGAGATCGTCAACTCTTTTAAGTATCTGGGCAGTGTGTTGAGTAAAGATGGGACTATGGATGAAGAGGTGCGGGAGAGGGTACAACAGGGGAAGAGGGTTGTAGGAACGCTAAAAGCAGTAACAAGAAATAGGGTGGTCAGTATGGAAGTGAAGAAGTCCTTGCATGACAGTGTGGTAATCCCGACACTGACTTACGGAAGCGAAGCATGGACGTTGGTTGAGAGACTCAGACCAAGAGTGAGAGCAGTGGAAATGAATTACTTAAGGAGTGCGTGCGGAGTTACATGGAGGGATAGACAGACTAATGAGGAAGTAAGAAGGAGGTGTGGTGTGGAGGTAGATGTGCTGGAAAGTGTGAAAAGGAACAACTTGAGATGGTTGGGCCATATGGAACGTATGGAAAGCGAGAGAATGACTAAGAGGGTGTACGAGAGCGAGGTGGAGGGACAGAGGGGGAGAGGTAGACCGAATATGAGGTGGAAGGATGGAGTGAGGAAGTACATGAACGAAGGCGGTGCTGGTTGGGGGGAGGGGCGTCGACTGACTGGGGACAGAGGTGCATGGGGGCGGTTCTTTCGTGGCCACCCCTTCGGGGATCACGGCGTCAGGCAATAGATAGATAGATAGATATCACTCTAAAGTCCTCGTTTCAAAACCTCTCATATATTTTTCAGATCTTCAGATCTATGAGTTTGGAGTGGGATCCTTTATGAAGACGCTCTCTCTCTCTCTCTCTCTCTCTCTCTCTCTCTCTCTCTCTCTCTCTCTCTCTCTCTCTCTCTCTCAAAGGCCCCGTAAAATGTGTTCCTCCCAAGCTTCCAATACCTGCCTTTGATATTAACTCGGGCAAAGCGATAAATAATTAAGTTTTCTGCGGGACGAGAGATGAGCCGCTTCGGAAGGGGGGAGAGAGAGAGAGTTAGTGTGTGTTTGCGTGTTCAGGTGTTGATAGCTAGATAGATAATCAGACAGAAGAGAATTACACAGAGTTACACAGATACTCCGACCACACAGACCTTGCGGTCCCTACTAGGTGGTCCGGCCTTAATACTACTAGACAGGGACAGTTTATGGTAGAAGAATAGGACAGCAAAGTAGAAGACCTTATGGGGCAGGAAATGTCGACAAGGAAAGTGTTTATAGAGTATAGACAAAAATTAGTTTGAGGGGGAATTTACACTTGCCTACTGATTATTTCAGAGAGAGAGAGAAAGGGGGGGGGGGGGGGGAGGTAGAGTTAGTGTGTGTCACTGCCAATAAGAAAACCAAGTCTATTTCCAAGTAAGTCACTTCCATGGTCCTTCCTATACCCTGTTCCAAATAAGTAGGCCAACACTTCAACGTTAACCTTCATAACTTACAAACCACTAGTAATCCAGCTAATATTTCTACCATTTGGGAAGAGTCAGCCAGGAAGTAGGTGTGGAAATTTACAGCCCATTTTTTCTAGCTCTTTTTTAGTTCTAGAGATTAGGATTAATGATTGCTGGCCTACCTATTTGGAACAGGGTATAATACTGAGTGATGAGTTTGCTTGGCCAATATACATCACCTTGCACTTTTCCAAGTGTCTCAGATCATTGGCCCAGTCACTTATCATCCATGATGAGCTGTTCAACCAATATATGATTGTTCAAATTCATTCAAATCATAATATTATCTACGAACCTGGAGAGAGAGAGAGAGAGAGAGAGAGAGAGAGAGAGAGAGAGAGAGAGAGAGAGAGAGAGAGAGAGAGAGAGAGAGCGTCTTCATAAGGGATCCCACTCGAAATTCAACCAAGAGATTATAAAGATCTGAGAAATATATGAGAGGTTTTGAAACGAGGACTTGAGTGATAATATACAGTAATGCCTTCAAACAGGTTTGTAATTTTTATATATTCGGGTTAATGGGTTAAGGAATATATTTTGTGTAAGCTAGGATTGGAATGTGTGTGTGAGAGAGAGAGAGAGAGAGAGAGAGAGAGAGACAGAGAGACAGACAGAGATAGAGCGTGTGGTACACCCGGATACCATAGTCTCTAGCCCACCCCACTCAGGCAAAAGGTGAGGCCAGGACCCTTTCTGGAAGGCGGTCCACAGTGATGGTGAGGGGTGGGGTTTGAGTGAGAGGGCAACACACAAACGAGCACAGTGTGAAGCATTTGAAGACTTCGAATCCTGTCCCAAATGCTTCACGCTGTGTTCGTGTGTGCGTTTCTCTCTCTCCCAAACCCCAGCTGTAACTATCACTGTGGACCACCGTCCAGAAAGGGTCCTGGCCTAACCTCGTGCCAGAGTGGGGTGGGCTAGAGACTATGGTATCCGAGTGTACCTTAGCTCTATATTGCTTAACAAAATCTTGTAACAAATATATATACTGTGTGTGAGTGTGTATGTATGTGTGTGTATCTGTGTGTGTGTGAGTGTATGTATGTGCGTGTGTGTGTATGTGTGTATGTATGTGTGTGTGTTTTTTGTGTGTGTATGTATTTGTGGGTGTGTGTGAGCGTGTATGTGTGCGAGTGTGTATGTATATGTGTGTGTGTGTACGTGTGTTTGTGTGTGTGTGTTTTTTTGTTGTGTGTTTGTGTGTGTATGTCTGTGAGTGTGTGTGTGTGTGTGTGTATGTGTATGTGTGTATGTTTTTTGTGTATTTGTGTTTGTGTGCAATAATAATAATAATAATAATAATAATAATAATAATAATAATAAACTGTGTATTGATAATTGCTGCCCTGAAAATGTACAGAGGAACAGTTTGTAGCTTAACTCTAACTTACGTTATCTTATAATAAGGACCAAAGCATGAGGTCTTATAAGAGCTGTTTGACGAGGTCAATATTATGTACTAGGTTGGCAGATGTGTGTCTGTGTGTGTATATATGTGTGTTTGTGTGTGTGTGGGTGGGTGTTTTTTTTTTTTTTTTTTTTTTTTTTTTTTTTTTTTTTTCTTAGCCTTCTCTGGCAAGTTGCAGGCTGGGTGCATTGGGTCATCAAAACTCCAACAACCTTCTTCTTCGGCAGGGTATGATGGTAGATAGATAGATAGATAGATAGATAGATTCTTAGATAGATACTTAGATAGATAGAGAGATGCATAGATTGATAGATAGATAGATAGATATATACGGGGAAGAGGAACAGACAGGAAGCTAGGTAGGCAGATAGGCATACAGATAGATAGATAGATAGATATATAGATAGATAGACAGGGAGATAGATATAGATAAATAGATAGATAGATAGATTGGTACGTGGATATATACATTGATTGATGGATAGATAGATAAAAAGAGATGCAGTGGATAAACAGACTGATGAACAGATTAATTGATTGAAGGATAGAATACATTGATTGGTGAATGGATATGTAGATGGATAGGAAGGTGGGTAAGAAAGTGATTAATGGATAGATAGGTAACTAGAGATGCAGTAAAGATAGATAGATAGATAGATAGATGGATGGGTTGATGAATAACTAGACATATGGATGAATATAAAGCTAATGTCATAAGGGTATGCTGTACGATTTAAAAACACTTGTACCTTGTGTGTGTGTGTGTGTGTGTGTGTGTGTGTGAATGAGTATGTGTGTAGGGGTGGGGGTATATGCATGAGTATGTGTATGTGTGTGGTGTAGGTGTACATGTGTGTATATGTATGGGTATATATATATATATATTTTTTTTTTTTTTTTTTTTTTTATGTGATTGAGGGAGGCAAAAGGCATAACTGCCTATAGCGAGTGCCTCCCCCATAGTTGAAAGAGTGACAGGGCCAAAATCAAGGGACGTTCGAGCCAAAATGCCTGGACACACGGAGTTTGAAGCAATTTAAGTCATAGGAAGAGGGAAAGACTGATTCTGGGAGAGAGTTCCAGAGCTCAGATGTTGAGTAGAAGAAAGTTTGAGAGTAACGTTTCACTCTTGGGTTGGAGAGTTGCACGGAGTAGGGGTGG